>CAVLGL010000035.1:24923377-26123377 GCA_963668995.1 Parnassius mnemosyne | reverse complement strand
CGAGAGTTATTACGAATCCTCTCGCGCGTAGACTTGACGACTTCCAGCCTCCCGAAAAAGCCGGTTTCCGAAAAGGCTTTAGCACCATAGACCACATACATACCCTTCGGCAAATTGTATAAAAGTCAGAGGAGTACAATTTGCCACTATTTCTGGCGTATGTGGACTATGAGAAAGCCTTTGATTCCGTCGAAATTTGGGCGGTGCTGCAGTTCCTTCAGCGGTGCCAAGTGGACTATCGGTATATCGAAGTGCTGAAGTGCTTGTACAGTAGGGCTACGATGGCTATCCGAGTGCAGAACCAGAGTACGAAACCTATCCAATTGCAGAGAGGTGTAAGACAGGGTGACGTCATATCCCCGAAACTCTTTACCGCTGCATTGGAAGACGTTTTCACGCTTCTGGACTGGAAAGGATACGGTATCAACATCAATGGCGAGTACATCACACACCTTCGATTTGCCGACGATATAGTTCTTAGGACAGAATCGCTGGAGGACCTAAGCACTATGCTCAATGACCTCAATAGTGCTTCCCAACGGATAGGTCTTAAGATGAACATGGACAAAACAAAGATCATGTTTAATGTCCATGTAACACCTATGCCGGTAGTTGTTGGGAGCACTAAGCTCGAAGTTGTTGACGAGTATGTTTACCTGGGACAAATAGTCCGACTAGGTAAGTCCAACTTCGACCGAGAGGTCAATCGACGGATTCAACTCGGTTGGGCAGCGTTCGGGAAATTACGGCACATCTTCTCGTCAGGTATACCTCAAAACTTGAATACGAGACTGTACAACCATTGCGTGTTGCCAGTGATGACATACGGAACTGAGACGTGGTCCTTCACTGCTGGCCGGATGAGGAAGCTCAAGGTCGCTCAGCGAGCTATGGAGAGGACTATGGTCGGATTTTCTCTGCGTGATAAACTCAGAAATGAGGATATCCGCAGTAGAACCAGAGTGACCGACATAGCCCAACGGATTAGTAAGCTGAAGTGGCAATGGGCCGGCCATATAGCTCGAAGAACCGACAACCGATGGGAAAGAAAGGTTCTTGAGTGGCAGCCTCCTACTGGCAGGCGAAGTGTTGGGCGTCCCTCCACTATATGGAGTGATGACCTGGTAAGATATGCAGGAAGTCGATGGATGTAGGTGGCTCAGGACCGTGCTTTGTGGCATTCCTTGTGGGAGGCCTATGTTCAGCAGTGGACTTGTGAAGGGCTGTAATGATGATGATGAGGGGTATTCTTGTCTTGTATAGTAGCCGTAAACATGGGATCTAATAGCATCAGCATCAAAACTATCGATATCTGTTACAGGTTTTTGTTTTTTTTTAGCTTTTGGGTGTGTGCAGTATATTATCTTCACAGCCAAAAGGCCCGCTCTTTTTCTTTATAATATTTCGGACAGTTTTTATGCCAATTCCAAGCGCTTGTGCGACTCGTTCTTGCACTTCGGTAACTTCTAAAAGAGGCCCTCTATTTGCGGACTTCCGTCCAAAGTACTCGTGCAACTTCAAAACCAAGTCACGAGCCTCGCTGTTAAGAGTACGTCCTCTTTTATACATGTTGTCTAGTTCACACGATAACACCAAAATCACATAATGCGTAATCAAAGTCCGGTTAACAAGCCAAGATCAACGAATATAGCAGAAACAGTGCAAGAGAGATAGCCGAGTCAGAAAATATAATGATAACCAATTACACAAAAACTTCCAAGAAAGCGAGAGACCGCGTGAAGTATTGACGAATCAATGACGTAGAGAGAAAAAAATGGAGGTTAAAATACATTTTTTCAAGATCAAGGTATTTCCAATATTAACATATTAAATATCAAAATAAAGCTAGAAATATATGTGGTCAGATTTTGTTTTTATATGTTTATACATTAAATAATAGGTTTCTCTCTTTTCTAAATGTAAAAGATTTTTCAGAACATCGATTTTATTTGATCAAAAAATGGTTTATAATGGTCACAGCACTACGGCAACGAACCCAAAGATATAACAGACATGTCATTGTAATATGGTCCTGTGGTAATATTAATCAACGATTAATTCATATTTTTGAGAGCATTTTTCGAATATACAGTGAAACTTGGTGCTTACGAATAATACTCATTGTCATAATGTATGGATAACATAGTAATTATTTAGGATTGTGAAATTGATTTTTCGATTTCTTACGTCGACGTTGATACAAAGTTATCGCGCCATGTATAATGAGAAACGTCAAATCGGGCTTTTTAGATTGTCGCCTGAAATTGTCGCGAGTATTTGGAACATTAAAACGACTTATAACGTGACTATATATGCATTTTAGATTTAGTATTAGGTTTTATTTCAGTATTCGATTTTTTAGTACCTTCCTTACTTAGGCTACGTGGCTATGTTATAATAATAATAATAATAATATGGCGTAGGGAAGTGACGACCCCCACCGCCCGCTGACGTAACAGTTAAGTGACAAAACTGCTACGTCAGTGCAGTCAGTCAGCGCCTTGCCAAGAGATGTGTGCGCCGTGCCTCGGCAGAATTGAGGGTGCAAAGGTCCGTCTGTGCTTATGGCCGCACCATGAAACGGTGCCGGGCCTGGGCGTCTACCGTTAATTGACGCCCATACAATGGATGATGGACAATAAAAGAGTGCGCAAAGGGCCGCTGCCTGGATGTCGCCAGGGCGCGTCTGGAGCTGGCGCTGGACGCGACAGCATGCGGGTCGCCAGCCAAGCGCGGGGTAGCCACCTAGTAGCCGCCCGTATCTATCATCCCCACCAGAGGGCTTGGTGTCGACTGGGTCTTCTCGGACTCAGCAAGCGGCACCCGCCGCTGGTGGAACACGTCGCATGCGTTGGACAAAAGTGATGCACGCAAACGCATTGCGAGCGTATTTTAGGGCAAAAGGGGAAGAAACTGGAATGTTGGCGTATCGGGCTCGGATGCATCGCTTTTTCGCGGAGCTGGAGCCATCTGTTCATGTATCACAGAAAACCTGGCAGACCGAGTTCGGTACATCCTGCGCTCCAACATATTTGGTGACGCCGAACTCGAACGACTACGACGTGAGGCTGTTCCCTCATCGGATGAAAATGCCACAGCTGGTAATGCGACGCCACAAATTGCCGCCGCGGATTTTCCAGTTGTAGTTGATTCAGACGATGATGGAATGGTCACCCAAGAACTAGAGCAGATGATGAGTGAATTGGAGGAGGCGATTGTGGAAACGCGCAGTACGCCTCTCGAAAATCGACCGCGACTCCCGCGCATACCCCTAAGCAAGCGGAATCGGGCTGTCGTGAGGGCTCTTAACCCAATGCTGGTGACCTATTTGGAAGCCAGCCGGCCAGACCTTTGCGAGACGGACTCAATTCTTTTTGGCGCCGCACTGCCAGTTTGCCGTATTATTGGCGCCAACTTCCCACGGCTGGACGCGCTACTAGACAAAGTAGTGCCATCCCAGCCTGGAGAAGAAGGATTGAGAACCGTATCGCAAAGGTAAAGGTCCTCATTGGCAGACTGATAAGCTTCAGGTCGGGCAATAATAGGCCGAGAATTGTGCGCACCGTCAGAAATCGCTGCTTGGGGGAAGCAGATTCGGCGATATACCGAGAGATCGACACGGTTCAACCAGAATCATCTCTTCCAGAGTGATCAGAAGAAGCTCTATGATTAATTGGAGCGACCAATGTTACGTGGAACGGGCCCAGCGCCTAAACAGGCCGACACTATTGCATTCTGGCGCGGCCTGTGGTCAGAGCCCGTAAACCACAGCGAGGGCCCTTGGACGAAAGTTGTGACGAGTCAGTGTGCGAATATTACGCCCATGGACCCCGTCATCATAACGCTGGTTGACGTAGCTGAGGCGGTCCGTAGGGCCCCGAACTGGAAAAAGTTCGCGACTCGACGGACTGTATCACTACTGGCTGAAGGGGTTCGTGGTGTGTCACGCTGTGCTCGCCCGACAGTTTCAAGAGGCTCTCGAACAAAAGTCTTTCCCGAGCCTCTTCACTACTGAGATCACTCATTTGGTTCCTAAAGACCGGCATTCCACAGACCCAAGCAAGTACCGCCCCATAACGTGTCTACCTACCATATACAAGACACTAACATCCATTTTGAGCGCGAGAATCACTAGTCACCTAAACTCAAATCAGGTGATGTCGCGCGCTCAAAATGGATGTCGGGGCGATGGTCGTGGAACCAAGGAACCACTCCTCATTGACGCGGTCATTGGCAAGGTGGTTAAACGCAACCGTCGGAACCTCTCCTCCGCCTGGATAGACTACAAAAAGGCATTCGACTCGGTGCCTCATACATGGCTTAAGAGGATCCTCGAGCTGTACAAGGTTGACTGTACATTTCGAGACTTCCTCGGGCAGTGTATGGGGCAGTGGAGTACGATCCTTTGTCATCTAGGCCAGCGGATGACGGCTGCTGAGAACCACATAAGGATAAGAAGGGGTATCTTCCAGGGCGATTGTTTGAGTCCAATCTGGATTTGCCTCTCTCTGAACCCTCTCAGTACCTTACTGGAGGGTTCCGGGAGGGGATTTCAGCTTCGGAAAGGAGGTACAAAAGTGACCCACCTTTTCTATATGGATGATCTCAAGTTATTCGCCTCCAGTCGCTTCCATCTTGTGGAATTGCTAAACATCACTTGTGATTTTAGCAGTTCTATTGGAATGGAGCTGGGGACGGATAAGTGTGCGATCCTCCATGTCGAAAGGGGAAGGATTGCTAAATCTGAGGGCATGGACTTATCTATGCTCACCAGCATAAGGACCCTTTCCGGGGCTGAAACATACCGATACCTGGGTATGTTACAGAACATCGGTCTCGATGAGGTGAGTATGAAGCAGTCAGTTTGCGATGTGTTTTATGCACGCTTGACAAAAATGCTTAACAGTCTTTTGTCGAGCGTTATTAAGACACACGCTTATAACTTTATTCCACGAATTTCAGCAGCCGTAAAATCCTTATTCTTCATGAAATATCGTGCTACCATCAAACTATCCACTCTTGGCAGATTGCCCGATTGTCCTTTTACAAAACCTTGTTCCATTTTAGCACTACACGTTTTACTTTAATGTAATCGGATTTAGAGGATAATATTATTTCTTTGAGGTACAAGCACAAGCACTATAAATAATAAAAACACAAAGACGATCGAAAGAAAATGAAACGAGACCCGCGTAATTTGGTCGAACCGCACCGGACTGAGCGTCGCGTTTGTGTCGCGCTCGCAGTCTGCGGGGATGTGACGTGATAGTGTGAGCGCGCGTAATCTTTCAAATTAAAATAAGAGCTTACAATTCACGTCGTTATAACTTTTGAAATACTGCATGTATTGAAGTGAAATAAAAACTAAGGTAATGATCTTTGCTACGATTTTAATAGTATTTGATAGTAATATTCTGACCCTTTTGTGTTCCCCATTGTTTAGGTTTGGAGAATGTAACAGGGAAACAGCGGAAACACTGAATGATGATTTCTGTATTTTTTTTTTATAGGTATGTTCAGTGTTGCCGATGTGGCATTTTAATGCTAAATTTGGCATATTTTTAATCCTGTTGGCATGAAAAATTCAGCTTTAGCATATTGCATATTTTAGCATTTTTCGTAAAAACAAAATTAAGAAATCGTATGTCACTACATACACTGAACTCGATCCTATGCATCAGATATGGCCTTAAGAGATCAGTTAAATGTTGTCATTCCTATAAGTTCCCGAACATGTTTTAAAACAGATTAGAGGGATTAAAGAGTCGCTTGTGATGCCAATGACTATTGCTTTTGAAGATGGTCCTTCAACATCACAAGCACAAGCACACGACGAAGCTGATATTCATGATCTATAAATATTATTGATATATGATTTATCTTGATGATTAAATTTACTTACAAATAGCACTGCATTTTTAGTTACACTACCTACTTGCTATTTATGTTCATTTCTTATTCATTTAAACAAGACTTCTCAGCTGGCATTTTTTTAGCATATTCAAGTGTGATTTAGTACTTTTTTAGCATTATCACCGCCAAAGTCTAGCATTTTTTTCATTTACTAAACGGCAACATTGGGTATGTTCAGTTTGAGCTGTAATTGTCTCTTTCGGTTGTCTAGCTCGGTCATTTGGGCACAAAACGATAGCAATAAATCATTTAAAGCTATTCAAATTTCTTACAGCCGTAGAATTATAAGTAGAGATTAATAGTAGTTCTAATAATTATCATAAGCTTGCAGCTCTGATATCTTCATCCAAGAGTATATAATCACAAAACCTTTATTTTCATATCTAAACCATAGACTAGATGAAACGTAATGAATAATGATTGTATATTCCTTGCGTATGGCAACTCTTAGTAACCTCCATCTTTTTTGTCACGATGCCTCCCAAGAAGCAGCCCGAGAAATCCGGTAAGTATTTTTGATTTCTACTTTATTTTGAGCAAAATTGTGATTATCATTTAAAAAAATATATTTTATGCAAGCAGAAGTTATTATGATCCGGTAATGTGAATTTTTTTTCTTCATTTTAATTGATAAACGTTGACATTATTTGGCCACGCGGTGCGCTTGTTTTAAAAGCCTTATTGAATTTTTTATAGACTTCGATTTTCAAATATGAATCGAATAACGTGGCTTAAACATTGAACTTGTTTTACGTTAGATGATTTTGTATTGAAAATCACTACAATATTTAATGTCATAATATTTCTTCGTATTCGTACTAATTAACCTAACTTGTGTATGAAACCATGAACAAGTCCCATATTATTATATATTTAACCTAAATTTAGTTTAAGAGTGATTAATTATTATTTAGAGCAAATTTGAAAGCTCATGTCTGCAGTTTCCTTGATGTTGCTTGGTTGTTTATTGCAAGTTATTTTAAGTATTTTTGTTACTTAAGATTAAATAATTCATTAAGAATATTTTCAAGTCTAAAAGGTCTATAACATTCCAGGGTCCACAGGATCCAAACCGGCAGAGAAGAAACCTGCAACTGCCAAAACCCCAGCAGCTGCTCCTAAAGCTGCTACAACCTCAAGTAGTGCACCTAAAACCACAACTGCAAAGACACCTGCTCCAGCACCTAAGGCTGCAGCACCAAAATCTGCTCCAGCAGCAGCTAAGCCAGCTCCAGCTAAGGCTGCTACAGCACCGGCAAAGCCAGCTGAGAAAAAATCTACTCCAACTCCTACGGCTAAGCCTGGCTCTGCTAAAGCTGCTGCACTCAAAGCCAAGTCTAGTGCGAAACCTTCTGTAAAGAAAGCTGCAGCAGCTGCTGCTAAGCCTACTAAGCCCAAACCGCCGGCTGCTAAGTTAAAGATTGCACCTAAACCTAAGAAGACTGGCATTAAGGGACAGAAAAAACAAGTTGTAAAGCCAGTAGCCAAGGCACTTAAAGCTCAACGAAAAGTATGTGATTTGTTCTATTAATTTTTCTAAATATTTTAATTGGGATTGTTTTATTATCTTGTAGCATGATAAGTGTTAGGTACTCTGAAAACTTTAAAAAGATCTTTAATAATGTAACGTTAAAAATGTATGATAAAACTTCGCTTTGTGGGAGGGGAAGTGTAAAGGGAGATTCACACCCCTTCATCTTGTGTACCATTTGTATCTCAACCCCTAGTCATGCATTTATACTAAAGCATACTGAAGTTTTATAAAATTGAAATAGAACATTTTGATCAGGCATCCACTCCATCTATACAGCCTATAAAAGTTTACTGTTAAACATAGACATCACCCATAGATTGCCTCAGGAGATTTTGCCATAGTTGCCATGCATGGCAGGTGGGTTAGCAATTATAGTTTTTATAATTATGGTTTGTTATTAGGAAGATGCTGCTGCTTATTTACTTCAGTTTCCTTCTGTCGCTTTTTTCACTTTACTTCACCCATGGGATGATATCAGACAAAATATTAAGTGAAATACTTGTCATGATAAAAAAAAATTGTAGAGGGGTTTGCCTTGTATTTTTCATCCTAGACATTGGCAGAGAATCATTGATGATCATCATTAAACAATGAAGCCATTTTTCTTTTCTTAAATAAGTAGAAGATGAAGGGCTCTATCACTCATGATTTTTTAACAAAAAAGTAGTCACTGTGACCAATATTTATAATGTATTGATGATTTTTTTTTTTTTTTTTGATGATATTGGTAAAAAGTTAAAACTGTTGGTACATTTATAGCTCTATCTATTATAGTGAATCTAGCAAATACCAAAAATTATATTTGAATTTTTTTTAGCACCATGGATTAAATCAACTAGTGTCAACAAATTGTATATGTAATAATTAAAACCCGTCTTTTCTAGGTTGTTAAGGGAGAACATGGAAAACGTGTACGCAAAATTCGCACGTCAGTGCATTTCCGTAGGCCCAAGACCTTTGAACCCCCAAGACATCCTAAATACCCTAGGAAATCATTACCAAAAAGGAACCGGTAAGTAAAATCAAATCTCTATTTTATAATACTTTAAAAATAAAATTATAATGAAAAAAAGAAAATTGTAGATGCATCTTTGCTATTTAGCCTAATTTAAATTGTTGTGTTATTTGGGGCTACATGGTATTAAAAGGTATGTACAGTATAATAGTATTAATATGCAAGTATATTACTGTCACCAGTTTTGTACATGCCCATTCATCTCAAAGATTGCTCCATAGTGGTCCATTTTAGACAGTGTTCTAGTTTATTCTATTCATTCAGTAGTTTTAGTGGATTTTCAGATAGGTGTGAATAATTTTCTATTTTTAATTATTACAATGATTGATACTATTGTCTCTAATTGGTTTGTTAGATTAAGGTTATAACTTAATTAACGAAAGGGATATTTTTATATAGGTTTTGATATAGAGTGAAAGATTTTATGGGTTGGCTTTAGTAATCTGCGGCACAATTTAAGCTTTAGGTGATAGACAATGATGCTATTGATTACCATCTAGCAGTTTTTTATGCTGGAAATCTTTAGTTTTCGAGATATCGATAATTATAGTTTTGAGGTTATATCCATTTTAAAATGATATGAAAACTATTGTTATTATCTGCCTCCCATTTTTCGAGACCCCTTTGGAGACTGATTGCTTGCTATTTTAAGACGTTTTTGGAAATGGTGGAAGTAATGAAATATGTTTATTTATTAAAGTAATTATAAAAGTTAACATTTTGGTGTTTTATTTGGTGCTAAAGAGAGCGAAGCGAGCTCGGGACTTGAGGCTCCCCGACTGACAGGTTAGGTTAGAAGGGAATGGCAGGGTCGAGTGAGAGAGCGAAGTGAGCGAACAGATCCCTCCATCCCCTTCGTGGTTATTTTTTTATAAACCATCCAGAAATAGGCTCCGTCGGCCGACCTTCCCTCGCCTGCACCATGTTGAGTAGCGTTGGGCTACCCTCCCCCAACTCTCTCCCCCCCACAACAAATCAGGTTTATATTATCAAAAACATTACGAAAACATAACCTCAAAATGAGATTTTAAAAAAAACTAAGCACGTCCGGCAGAAAATGGAACTCTACAACTCCCCCTCCCTCGCCCACTCGGCGACCATATATTCATGCCGCGGATTAAGAAATACCGATTGATGAATGATGATGATGATGATGAGATGAACACACTAAACACTAGGCGTTATATGACATGCCAAATTAGAGATTTATTACTTTAGCTTTAGTTATTTGGTCTTATGTGTGTACCGATGACAAGATTTAATCTAAGGAAATCACTCCATTTATTCAGTGTATGGAAATATGTCCTAAATTGTGTACTTGGTTCATAAACTACAAAAGTCGTCACACCTTTTCTCTTGATGATATGGCATGTTCTTGTGCTTGTCATTCATTGTCTTTCGTGTACTTAAGTACTTTTTTGACATTCCATTTTCATGTCTAGTGTAAGCATTTTTTGTATGTCTTTCCATACTTAATGACTAAGTTTTGAAAGACCGACAAATGTCTTCTGTATGCTTTGTCCAATAATTATACACCATTGTTTTCAACATTTTTTTTAAATATTAATCTGTGTTTTATTTTTATGTTCCAGCATGGATGCCTACAACATCATAAAGTATCCATTAACATCTGAAGCAGCAATGAAGAAGATAGAAGACAATAATACTTTGGTATTTATTGTTCACACCAGTTCAAACAAACACCACATAAAGGCTGCAGTCAAGAAACTGTATGACATCAATGTTGCTAAAGTTAATACCCTGATCAGGTTAGTCATAATTTGTACTTATTCTTGTTTAACAATGTAGGGCTTGAAATACTGACAAAATTGTGATTAAAAAAGGTAATGCCAAAGAAAGGTAGCATTATAGTTACATGTATTGGTAATTCCGTGCCTATTGTTTCTTAAATACACTCCATAATGTTTCTTTTTGAAAATTGTTATAAACTGATGACATTTTTTATCTTTATGGTGACAAGGCAGAAATAAAAAAGAGTATTGTTAATTAATTGTTATGGCCTGCTACAAAGTTTGTTTTTAGTATAGCACCAGCTTTGTGATTATTGGCTTATCATGTTAATATTTTTGTCCTTGCATTTTACTGCAATTGTGGTTTATATACACAAATTTAAACAACTTTTAATGAAAATATATATTTAATTTGGATCATAATTGCTGATACAGTTTTGTCATATTTATGATTAAAATATGTAATATATCAATTAACTGATATTATTTATTTTTGTCCAGAAAATAGTCTTCCAAATCCGTAGCCAACCAACAAAATACATGTGATGAAATCTTTGTGGGAATCTCATTGATTAAGAATGAAATAAAGACATACACAATTCTGATATTTTTTTTATGAGAATGTTTTTCTTATATGTATAGTACAAATATTATAGAAAAAAATATTTTTATTGCAGACCCGATGGCAAGAAGAAGGCGTATGTGCGACTGGCCAGGGATTACGACGCATTAGATGTGGCCAATAAGATTGGAATCATATAAACATATGTACCATATTTTGTAAGAATACAAAACATACAAAAGCAAATGTGTTTTCTTGCGTACTTTTTGGAAATTCGAGCAGGCCATATGACGGTGCGTTGCGGCGCTTGAGCGGGGTGATGTTGCGTCGTTCTACATATAAATCACAGTGACCATGCCACATAGTGCGAGGCGACGTCGCGCCGCTCTACAACACACGCATAGCGGACATGTGGCAAGCGGGGAAAGATGTAGTCGTGCGGCGTCGGAGCGCCGCAAATGTCGACAACGTCTCGGTGTTACGACCGCGTGGCCGTGTGGCATTCAATGCGTCGAATTTATAGCGATACAACGACGTAACGCACCGGCAACGCCCTTGGGGTTCTTAAAAAGCAAATACCATTTCAAAAATTTCATTTCAGCTGATGCACTGTAATAAATTTTATATCTCCGCTGAATAGAATTATTGTTGTTCAATATTGATTACAGGTAATTCTTTTTTAGTCATTTTTAACTTTTACAAATGGTTCGGAAATAAATCTCTGTTCCGGGAAGAACCAGCAAGAAACCCTGTGGGACTTTTTTAAAGCATTACTTCATCATTACAGCCCTTCACAAGTCCACTGCTGAACTTAGCCCTTCCCCAAGAAATGCCACAAAGCACGGACCTGAGACACCTGCATCCATTGACCTCCTGCATGTCTTACCAGGTCGTCACTCCCATCTAGTGGGGGGACGCCCTACACTCCGCCTGCCGGTACGAGGCTGCTACTCGAAAACCTTTCCTATCGGTTCTTAGAGTTATATGGCCAGCCCATTGTCACTTCAGCTTACTAATCCATTGGGCTATGTCTGTTACTCGAAGTTTTAATGCGGATATCCACGTTTTTAAGTCTATCACGCAGAGAAACCCCCAGCATAGGCCTTGAGCTTCCTCATACGGTCAGCAGTGAAGGACCACGTCTCAGATTCGTAGGTCATCACTGATGAGATGTGTCGTAATATCTCGAACGCTGCCTAGCCGAATTGAATACGTCGACTGACCTCTCGGTCGAAGTTGGACTTACCTAGTGTGACTATTTGTCCCAGTTAGCGCTCACAACAATTATTGGCATAGGTGTAACATATGTTACACATGACTTTTATTTTGCAAAGGTTTATCTTAAGACCTATCCGTTGGGAGACACTATTGACATCACTCAGCATAGTGCTTGGGTCCTCCGGTGATTCTACCATAAGGACTATATCGTCGGCAAATTGAAGGTGAATGATGTACTCGCAATTGGCGTTAATACAGTCAGTATCATTTCCAGTCCAGTAGCTTGAAAACGTCTTCCAATGCAACGGTTGAAGAATTTCGGGTTTATTACGTCACCCTGTCTTATAACTTTGCAGTTGGATAGATTTCGTACTCTGGTTATGTACTCGGATAGCCATCGTAGCCTTCGCACTTCGGCACTTAGATATACCGACAGTCCACTTGGCACCGCTGATGGGATTGCAGCACCGCCCAAATTTTAACCGAATCGAAGGCTTCGCACAGTCCACATACGCTAGACAAAGTGGCAGATTGTACTCTTCGATCTTCTCTACAATTTGCCGAAGGGTATGTATGTGGTCTATGGTGCTAAAGCCTCTTCGGAAACCGGCTTGTTCGAGAGGCTGAAAGTCGTCTAATCTGCGTGCGAGATGATTCGTAATGACTGTCGAAAACAGTACGTAGACGCGGCTCAGAAGGGAAATCGGTCTGTAGTACTTTAAGAGAGTATTGTTACCTTTCTTGAAGAACAAGACTACCGCACTTTCGCTCCACTACTCCGAAGGAGTTCAAGTACCGGTTTTCCACCCGCTTTCAGAAGCTTCGCTGTAATTCCATCCTCGCCCTGGGACCGTTTTTAAGGCGCTAGAGAGCCATTCTAATCTAATTTAAGACTGACGTCCGGTATATCATCGGAATAGTGTCGGATAAGACTTGGTCTTGGATCGTTACTCACACTCGCGTGTGGCTCCAATGATGACGTGTACAGCTGCCCATAGAACCTCTCAATCTCACTCAAAATCTCAGGTGCCCCGGAAACGATGCTACCACACTCTTCAGCTTTGACAGTTGGCTCTTTCTGGCAGACAGATCTCTGGCAAAGACTTTGGAGCCTTGGTTTCGCTCGATCGCTTCTTCAATACGAGCTGTATCGAATTTGCGTAAGTCTTGGCGCATGCATTTGGAGATCTGTCTGTTCAGTTGCCTGTATGCTGTCGAATCTGCTGAAGACTGCAGCTTCAATTACCCGTGTAACAGTCATAAGATTAAAAGTGTAGTCTGAGAGTTTTTGTGTTCTTCTGCGACAGGTCTTTCAGAACTTAGCTTCGACCGCATGAACAGTTTCCACAAGCTTGTCATTCACACTTCATTTAAAACTAAAAGTTTAGGTTCAGTGTGCCTCTAACCATTTGGTGATCGCTACCAGTTTTCACCCTCGCGATCACAGACATCACTGAACAGTTGCTGTCTAGTCGTCATTATGAAGTCCAATCTCATTTTTAGGGTTCCGTACCTCAAAAGGAAAAAAACGGAACCCTTATAGGATCACTGTTGTCCGGTCTGTCTGTCAAGACCCTTTTTCTCAGGAATGCGTGGAGGTATCAAGCTGAAATTCATAACAAATACTCAAGTCTACTGTCCCTTGTGAGTGAGTGTAGAAAACCGGAAACCCTTTTTACTGGAAACGAGGCATTACATCTTAGTCCTCACGGGTGGCAACGCATCTGCATTTTGATTCGCAAACGAGGATAAATGTAGATGTCAATGGGCCACAGCAACCACTTCCCATCAGGTGGACTGTGTGCTAGTTTGTCACCCTATACTATAAAAATACCTCGGATAATTCTATAATATTCCATCGCAACTTGTCTATTTCTTCTTCCAGCTTCACGATCTTGTCCTCAGTCTTCGGGTGCGTGCATTATATGTTGCCGGGTTGAGTCGTCTTAGGTGGCAACCGAACCTCCACCGGTGATTCTTAGCACCCCCTGCTCTGCCGTTACCATAGTCGCCACCGAAGCTAGCTGGGCTGGCGGGGACTGGGAGCCGTCTCTTCGTAACTCTCATCATGGGGGGCGGGTATATTGCTATAATGGCATGCTTGGCATTTAAATTGTAATTATATAACATCTCGGCTTGGTAATTATATAACATCAGCCGAGTAACATCCACGTTAAATCGTTTCCCCAATTTTAATTTTTAAAGGCCTAATAACTGTGTTTGGGTGTTCAATTTTGCTTCATTTAAACATATTAGTGACTATTGAGTGTTCTATCGCAATTTTTATGACTTGATTAAAGTGATAATAGTGGTTTTTTTATGAAATCAGTTTAAAAATCAGATTAAAAAACTTTTATTCGCATCTACCCCAGGACTACGTGTTACATTAAAACGCGTAAGCGACGTAGTTTGCACGGCGCTTACGACCTTCTTCCCGCGAGGTTTGTGGATTGAGAGCATTTATTGCTGTGCACTCAGTGAACGTGGAAGGTGGAAGAATATTATTTGTACGAGGGCCTTTATTACGGAGTCATTCTGATTATAATATATATATTTTTATTAACTACATTTGTTGAATAAAAACAGCAGATTACGAGGAATGTTGGATGCTGAAATGATGACATTTAGGATGAATTTAAGGAAATCAAGGAGTCTATGGAGTTTATAAACGGAACGTTTGAAATGCTTCAAATTGACCTTAAAGCAAACCAAGAAAATATAAAAAAATTAGAGGAGAAAAATGAGCTAATGCAGTCAACCATCAATAGTCTTCAATCGCGCGTGAATCAATTGGAACAAAATTCTCGCGCCAATAATATTGAGATACAATGTATGCCCGAAAGAAAATCTGAGAATTTAGTGACATTATTAAAAAAGTTGGGTAGTGTCATTGATTGTGAAGTAGCAGACGAATATATAGCTCGTGTTACAAGAATAGCCAAGATGCAACAAGACAGTCTGCGTCCCCGATCGATAATTGTGGAATTTAAAGACTTAAAACTACGTGATGCTTTCTTGGCAGCGAGTATTAATTTTAATAAAAAACACCCAGACGATAAATTGAATAGCGAACATCTCGGACTGGTCGGCAAAAAGACACCCATCTTTGTTGCTGGGCATCTATCTGTAACTAACAAAGTACTACAGGCAGCTGCAAGGAGAAAGGTTTTAAATTTGTATGGGTCAGAGGGGGAAAAAATGAAGGCACGGGCTATATCATTGTCAAAGATATGCAAACATTAGTTGCCATACGATAGGTTTATTTATTTTTGATTTTCTTTTGTACTTTAAGCATGCATATATAGTTTTAATATTATTGTGTTAACTGAAACTTGGCTATGTAGCAATATATTGAATACTGAATTATTTGATGATCGATACATTGTGTTTCGAAGAGACAGAAAGTCTACTGGTTTGTTTTCCGAGAGAGTAGGAGGGGGTTTACTGATCGCGGTGTCAAAAAAGATTCAAGCCAAGGAGTTCACTTGTTGGAACAGCTCATGCGAAGATTTGTGGGTAATGTTAAATATACCATTAGCTGGTACAATAAAACAAATTGCTTTTTGTGCTGTATACCTTCCCCCACCAGTTACCCATCGCTTATTGGATAGTTTTGTAGATCACTGTAGTTCGATATTGGAGAAAATTGAAGGTCATGTTTGTATTATCGGTGATTTCAATCTACGCAATATTAATTGGAAACTGGTATATGATGGTGATGTAAAATATCAGGCACCTGTGCTTGGTAAAAAATTGATTGATTTCGCCTCTCTACATAATTTGAGACAATGTAATACAATCGCAAATCAACATAATAAAATGATTTCTTATATTTACGCGAACACTACACATTGAATAAAACTATTTTTACGGATTCTATCGCGTTTAATTAAGTTATTTTATATTCCCGACGTTTCACCATGGTCACGGGGGACTGAGGTGATTAACGTCCCGATGTCAAAGTTAACCCGGAGTACCTTCAGCTTTTTAATTATTAATTTTGGTCCGATCTACGCAGAATGAACTAATTGTGTCTTGAAGTCTTGCAGTGGTATGCTTGGGTTTAGTTTTAATTTTATGAATTACAGGATTCCAAGCAGGTGGTAGTACCCAGCCTCCCTCTCTATTGAAATTAGGATGTTTTTAATTTCAATAGCCTCACGTATCATCCTTGGCAGGAATCGATGTTCTTTCGCGAGAACTTGTGGTTTATCAAATCTAATGTAATGGCGGGGGCCGTCTAGGATATGATCACAAACTGCAGACTTCCCGGAACGTTGGTGCTTCACGTCAGCTTACATCTGGCTATCTATTGTGGAAGGAACAGTTTTACTGCTGTTTTAAGCTGAAGGTACTCCGGGTTAACTTTGACATCGGGACGTTAATCACCTCAGTCCCCCGTGACCACGGTTGCTGGAAAGCAACCGAAACGTCGGGAATATAAAATAACTTAATTAAACGCGATAGAATCCGTAAAAATAGATTTGTTATTCAGATTATATATAGATAGGCTTTAGATCTGTTATTCACCGACATGATTAATTGCAAAGTGTATGAATTGTTAGATGTTCTTAGTAAAACGGATCTTTATCACCCACCACTACTTGTTGATATACATTTTGAAAACGTCAGTCAACTGCAATATAATACAAATTTCACCAAACTTAATTTTGAAAGAGCTGATTATTCTTCCATCAATGATTATCTTTCCAAAATTGACTGGGTAGCAGAATTTTCTCGGTACAAAGATTTAAATAAAATAGTTGAACATTTTTATGTTTTGATCAGACATATTATATCGAAATTTGTGTCCCAAAAAAGAATAGTCAACCACGGTAAGTATCCGCCATGGTTCAGTAACAGTTTAATCCGCAGACTTCGCGAAAAGAACAATATTCTAAAAAGATACAAAAAGTATAGAAATCCTTTAGATAAGATTGAGTTGAGTATTTTGTCTTAAATGTGTCAAAAACTTGGTACTACCTGTTACAATGCATACCTAAATAACGTTGAGGATAGAATATCTAGAAATACAAAAGCATTCTGGTCTTTTGTTAAAAGTAAACGTAGTGGCTGTAGTTCATACCCAACCAGTATGACGAATGGAGATATGATTGCAAATGATGGGCCGAGCATTTGTAATATTTTTGCTAGTCACTTTGCCGAAGTTTATACCAAAGCCACAATGTCACCAAGTCATAACTCATCAGTTCTCGAAGGTACTGCTAATAGTAGTTCATCATTTCATAGTCTCTATTTTCATCAAGAGGCAGTGGTTCGCGCCCTGAAGTCCCTGGACGTAGATAAAGGCGCTGGACCCGACGGTATTCCACCCTATTTCCTGAGAAATTGTGCTTTAAGTATTGCTGTACCTCTCTGCTTTATATACAATACATCTTTAGCAAAGGGCATATTTCCCAGGGAGTGGAAAATCGCAATGGTGGTTCCAGTCTTTAAGTCTGGTGATAGTGATTCGATTATAAATTATAGACCGATTTCAATCCTTTCCACAATGTCTAAGGTATTCGAAATTTTGATCTGTCCATATATTTCCGCTTATGTGAAACCATTTATCACGGTCCATCAACATAGTTTTTTGAAATCTAGATCAACTGCCACAAATTTGGTTTCCTTTGTTGAGACTAACGGAGGCCATTGACGCTCGCTAGGAAATAGACGTAATTTATACAGATCTCAGCAAAGCCTTTGATAAGATGCCGCACGAAATATTGATTAAGAAGTTGTCAATTTATGGTATTAATGGAACCTTGTTAAACTGGTTTGATTCATATCTGAATAAGCGCAAATTCTTTGTAGTGGTAAATGGTTTTAATTCTAAGGAATATGACATAGTTTCGGGAGTACCACAGGGTTCAAACCTGGGTCCTATTTTGTTTAACATTTTTGTTAATGACGTTGTTGATTGCATCTTGTATTCTACTCCGTACTTGTACGCCGATGAAGTTTCTACGAGTAATAAAAACAACACAGGATTCCATATTATTACAAGAGGATATAAATAGTCTAAGTCGTTGGCGTGAACGGAATGGCATGCAACTAAATGTAGGCAAATGTGCTTATGTCAAATTTACCCGAAAACAGAAAACCTTAGACTCTGCTTATTTTATTAATGGTATAAAATTACAGGAAGCTGACCATATAAGAGATCTTAGTGTGATAGTTGACAGAAAGTTAACCTTTGCTGCCCACTTAGAAAGTATTATAAAAAGAGCTTCAAACATGCTTGGATTTATTATTAGAATGGGCAAGCAGTTTCGGAGGTTGCAAACAAAAAGGCTCCTGTACAACTCTTTTGTCCTGAGTATTCTGGAATACTGCAGTGTAATATGGCGACCACACTATGCATGTCACTCTTTAAGGTTGGAACGGATTCAGAAGAGATATCTTTGGTACCTAGCCTACTCAGCTAATAAATGTAAAAAAGGGTTTTCCTACAAAAACAGACTGAAACACTTTAAGTACACTACCTTGGAAAACCGTCGTATAATGCTTGATCTCGTCTTTTTGTACAAATTATTTAACAACAAAATAGATTGCCCAGGCTTACTGAGAAAATTTAGATTCAATGTACCACACAAATTACCTAGGACTAAAATATCACCATTAGTTCCTCCCTTGCGCACAACAGTTTTGGGCTCAAGTTCATTTGTCCCTAGAGCAAGCAGACTTCTAAACTGTTATGGTAAAAAAATCGATATCCATGCTACAAGTCTGAATACGTTTCGCAAACACTTGCAAAAAACCATAGTCGAGTTATAATTAAGTAATTGTTATGTTCATTTATATACTGTGCTGTTATTGTTTCCTTTTCTCTCTTTCTTTTTCTCATTTATTGTGAACACATTAAGTCATTTATAAATATTGGATGTTACTACCCTTAATAGTTTGTGCATGTGGGTTTACCTTAATTAATTGTGCATTTGGCTGTACATGTTATTGTTAAATACTCAGTGATGTATTATTGTTACAATTACTGGTAAAACAAATAAATAAAAATAAAATAAAATAAATGACACGTGTATATTGGTAAAGCCGTTCAATGTGCAATGTTCAATATTTTTCAATGGAATTGTTTCAATTTGGTTGATCCGTATAATATCGGCTTAACACGGATCAATTTCGGTTCAATACTGCTTTTAATTTCATTACTCCCATGGCATGGAGACATCTAAATACATTTCAACGCGATTGCGCAATCTCATTGAAAGCTTTAATTCACCGAACACTTTCAATGGACTGGTAGCAATATTGATCATAGTTCAATGCGGTTGAAACGTGTATATATGAAGATTGAACGATGACTCATTCCGCGCACCGCACGACACTTATTTCGCGTGCGCATAGGGATTTTCGAAAATGGTATTCAAGTGGCGTGAAAATGGGTTTTTAGAAGTTCATTATATTCACTTTCTGTCATTCGCAAATGGTTCAAATAAGAATTTGGATCTTCTTCTGTCAATTCTACTAATAAGGTGCTCGAGACTCCTTTAGTTATCCTTCTCGAAATCCACGGGCGCAGCCACCAATGTCAAGATTTTTTTTTTATTATGCAACTCATTTATTAAATAGTAACAGTATATCAAAATTCCCGTACGTACGAGTTGGCGCGACATCTCATTGCGCTGTGAACATTGAACGTCATTTTTTTTTTTAATAGAATAGGGGTGACAAACGAGCACATAGTCCATCTGATCGTAAGTGGTTGCTGTGGCCCATAGACATCTACATCTATCTTCGTTTGCGAATTAAAATGCAGATGCGTCGTCACCAGTGAGGACTAAGATGGAATTCCCCTTTTTCAGTAAAATGGGTCTCCGGTTCTCTACAGTCACCATACGAAACACAGCAGCGTCAAGCTGTCATTTTACGCTGGTATTCTGTGAGAGCGTGGTCCTTCCCCGGTCGAGCCGACCCATTCGTGCTACAACTATACTATCTACTAACACGTATAAAAATGATTTACGTGTTGACTAATATTGCGTAATGATGACGCATTTAAATGATTTACGTGTATATTGGTAAAGCTATTCAATGTGCAATGTTCGATGTTGATGTTTTTCATTGGAATTGTTTCAATTTAATTTCGGTTCAATACTGCTTTCAATTTCATTACTTCAATGGCATTGAGACATCTAAATACATTTCAACCCGATTGCGCAATCTAATTGAAAGCTTAAATTCACCGAACGCTTTCAATGCGCGACATCTCATTGCGCTGTGAACATTGAACTTCATTTAAATGATTTACGTGTATATTGGTAAAGCCGTTCAATGTGCAGTATTCAATGTTTTTCAATGGAATTGTTTCAATTTGGTTGATCCGTGTAATATCGGCTTTACCAAAGCTACGTGGCTATGTTATAAGTACCATTCTAATTCGTAACGCTAGATGTCGCTAGCCAGCCGTTAAGCCGGCTGTCAAGGCCGCAACGATGATTTTATGGATTCGCTTTATAAAAATAATTGTAAAACTGCCCGAATTAAAGTATATATCAATTCCTTTTTTATTTTTTACCACTGTCGTTATACTCAGAAGTAGGATAGAAATAAAAAAAACATACTATAAAGTGACGCTCTGCTACACATAAACGTCGACGGTCGCCTAGTCGGGATAGCCTAGACGAAAATTCTACATCGGTAAACCAGATATCTGAAGATTCAAACGAAGAAGGTCACACCACCCGCAAGGAAAATATTGAAGACTCTTCTAACACAAGAAGTTGAAAAAGCATTCAACGATCTCGAACACGAAGCGCCTACCCTTATTCGTCGGAAAGAACACCATGCAGTATTGTTAATTCCAGAATTTGAATTTTGAACCTGAAAACGAAGAATGCAGTTACTGCTGGATAAAAAAAATTAACATCTAGATCAAATCCAAGGCTGGGATGACAAAACTAAGTCATTTCACCTTCAAGACAAGTTGGGAGGACAGGCAAGAAATTGGTATAATCGACTCGATGAGTACGACTACTCTTGTTGGGAGCAATGGAAAGAAATGCTTCTTCGTGCGTTCCTGGAACATCGAGACTACGCTCTTGTTCTCGAAGAAATGGTTAACAAAAAAAACTACCCTCTGAAAGGATGACAAAATATTATCAAAAAAAAGTTGCACTGTGCTTCAGAAGCAAATTGTCAGATATCGCTACGGTGCCCTTCATCATTCGAGGTTTGCCTCTAGCGTTGCAATCAAATGCGAGAGCATTCCTATGTGACCGACCTGACAAATTATATGAAAATTTCTTATCGGCACTCGATAACTACAAAGTTCCTGTAACGGATACCAGTGGAGGCTACAAGGATTTGTCGCGCCCCACAGAAAGGAAACCTTCCGCGAACTCTGACTCTGATCCATGTCCACGCTGCGAGAAAATTGGACATTTAGTACGCAACTGTCCATTGCCTGACCAACGTAGCTGCTACAAATGCAGAGTTCAAGGTCATATTATTCCACGTTGCCCGTCAAATCCCAAAAATGGACTCGCCCCGAGATCAAATAGCGTGAAAGAAATAGTTGCTTCAAAACTACAACGATGTTTACAAAAAGACTGCAAAGATCAACGGTGCTTTCGTGAAATCATACATCGATACGGGCAGTCAAGTAAATTTGCTTGCGAGCGAAGTAGCTACTCTTCTGGGTCTCGAAGCCAAACCTGTCTCCGTTACTTTGAAGGGATTCTCTAGCGGTTACATCAATAGTAACGGCGAAGTCGAGTTTGAACTTGAAAGTGATAACCTGCAAATGACCTGTAACGCATACCTAATTGACACCGAAATGAGCGGCGTAAATCTTTTAATCGAGCAACCGGTTATAAACAGTGAAGGCTTGTCATTAGTAGTACATGAAGGCAAAGCTACACTTCAGAAGGAGCTCAATTTCCTTTCCAATCTGGATGCTACTGAAGCTATGAGCAGATTTCGTGTCGTCACTGCTGTAAGTAATGCCTACCACCAGGTATCTCCATTATCAAGGTTCATATTATTAGCAATGCGACCAATAAGCACGTAGTAACACCTGCGAGACACTTTGAGTTCCAAGAAGTATCCTTCTCTCTGCCAGCGACGCTTCTACGCGGAAATGAAGGCTATCTCAATGTCGTCAACAGCGGAGCCAAGAACATCACATGAAAGAAAGGAACCGTCCTACTTCGCGTTGAGAGCTGCCAGGAACCATGCATAAATACTCAGGTCAGTCAACATGCCAATATTTGCAAAATGTCACTAGCTAAATGTCTATTACTATTGAGTGCCTCATGTGTTGATAATTATGCCATAGACTTAGACAAAATTAAGATATGCCCGATAAGCAAATCTGATCATAATAAATTGATCAATTTATTATCTCGGTATAGTAATTGTTTTGCTAGCTGTACTAAGGAGTTGGGATGTACGGATTTGGTGCAAATGCGCATTAGATTATCCAATAATGAACCAGTACACCGTAGGCCTTACAGATTAGCACATTACGAACAAGAGATTGTTAGACTCAAAATTAATTAGCTTTTAGAAGCAGGCATTATAAAAGAATCAGATTATGCTTCTCCCATTGTTTTAGTTAATATAGGAAGATGCTAACTGAAGAATTTATTTTCAAATCAGACTTATAGGGAGTGGTATTCCAAAAAGATTTAAAAAAAAACTTATCGATTTTGAAAATAATACAATTTACATCAAATTAATTTACATGCCAAGTCCGTAAAAAGATGGTCATAGTTGACTATACATGTATTTACTCCCTATGATATATATGATCGCAACGAACCATTCCGTAAATTATTACTGCCCTAAATTATCCTGAGGGTCACCCGCGTAAACCAAGAGTATGGAGAATGAAACTGAGACTATAATATGACTGTATGAATATACTTTTAATGAGGCATACTATAACTACCAAGTACCAACTAAATAACTTCATTATATATACTACTGTAACAGTTGGTAGAAAAGTATATACAACAGTAGTACTAATTGTGTATACTTTTCTAAATAAAAAATACAAATCATATTCCACAAAGTCCAATTTGCGAAAATTACGTTTTATGATATAGTTTCGATATATCGTGAATATTATGGCTACATTGTCTTATCGGAAGCCGTAACACAAATAAACTTTATAATGTGTTTAGTAAATGAAGTTTTTACTAAAATTTGTAAACCAGTTAGGATATATGAAGAAAACTCAGGGGCAGTAGCTATTTCTAAAAATATGGAAATTTTACAAAGAATTGTAAACACATTGAGGTTCACTATCATTTTATAAATGAAAACGTTAAACAAGGAAGTATTGAAGTAGTAAAGATAGAGTCAGAAAATAATATTACAGATATATTTAAAAAAGCATTAGGAAATATAAAATTTATTAAATTCAGAGAAATGTCAAATCTTAAAGAATAAGTTAAGAAGTGTTATAAATAGTTTTGATAAGCTAATAATAAATGTGGTAGTATTGTAATTTGTAACTGATATTGATGTGTTGTGTTGCAATATAAATGTAAGGAGGCGTGTTAGTTGTTACGTCCCCTATACACGATCGGCCATGATTGACCAGCTTGCTACATATATATTTATCTATGATGATTGACAACCACAGAATGGGCCATGATTGTCACAATCATTGCGCGGCTGCCCACACGATCGTGCATCCTACATATTTGTAATTTTGTATTGTCAATCTATGGTCTAAGTGTCTTTGGCGGATGTAGTTACATAGTATCATAGTATACCTACTTTGAAATTTAAAAATGTGTGATATTAACATTGAGATATAATGTACTACGTACTATATCTCAATGGATTTTAATGACTGTCTATAAGTTTAAGATTAAGTTAATAAAAGTAAAGTTATGTTGTGTAAAGCTGTAAAGGTGATTAATAAAACTGTAAACATAATAAAGAAGGAAGTTTATTTAACCAATTACATTAACAAATTCATTTTCAGTTACTTTTGACCATTGACATAGAGAATTTCGACTACGTTATTTCATACTTGAATGCCTCAGTATTTGAAATGCAATTTTTTTTAAATGTATATAATTGTTACGAGACAAAATATAAGCAAATAACTTTTGAAAACAGTGAAATTTCTTCAGTATAATTATAGACCGTGGGGCATTTCATCTTAGTCCTCAGAACCTGTATTTTTTTATTCTTTAAAAATTATTACATGTACAAAATAATATCACGATACCTAAAAGCATCCTCACTGGCGCATGCTACACACTCGATAATTATCACGATATTTAACGTGATTTTTATCTTGCAATATTTTGGATCGAATCTACATACTAATCGCGTCACTACAACGGTAGATTTCATTCACGTTACATAATCCGAAGCCAGTAACGTAATGAGTGACTATAAAAGTAAAATTTGCGTTGCTATTATATTAGCGACTAGCTGTGCCCCGCGGTTTTACCCGCGTCATCACGTGTCAAAGATGCGCGACATGACCTAGTTCAAGCATTTTATAATTACAATTAAATATTTTATTTGATAGCAATGTATGGAAAAATTGGCATAATTAATGGAGTTCTTTTATCTGTCGGCATATTATGTATGATGTAGAGCGAAGTTAAAGTGTGTAGGCATAAATTGATTCTTGAGTTATCAAACTCTTATACTTATTAATCAATAAAATTTTCAAAATACCATAGCAACGTGAAATGAAAGAGTTCAGGAATAAAGATGTAACTAATCGTTGTCATAAAAGTACTCAATTAATTTTTAATTTATTTTAGCTATAATGATTAAACTAACTTCGCTCATAGAAGCTTTCAATACTGGCTTCTCGCAGTTCTCACCAGGCGGCTAGGATTTATGCGTCGTTCGCACGCCCAGCCAAGTATTGAATTATTTTAATTTTACATTATCTCTTAAACTATGCGTCCAAATAACATGGTATAAAGAACAAAGTTTATCTTCATAAAATTGTCTTGATGATGAAGTAACTTTCGTTCGTAAGGATAAATAAGCCATGCCTAATAATAACGCTTATAAATGACTTTTTAATTTTCAATATTTTTTTGTCACAAAATACCTAATTATGGCTTATGTATAAGAAATATACATATGGTATCGCGGACTTTTTTTTAGACGGAGTAAAGATCTATCTTTTTCTAGATCATTGTATTTACGTATCCCTAACGATAACACCAGCGTACGGGGATAAATCATTTCGGGAGTGCTTTTTCTTCTGACTTGCTTAACAAATATCCATATTTAAGGCTAGCTGAGTGATATAGCTTAATTCTAGATAGCCTATACTATTCCACATGAATCTATCTATAATATACAAAAAAAAATTTCAAATCGGACTGGTAGTTCCAGAGACTAGCGCGTTTAAGCAAATAAAAAAACTCTTCCGCTTTATTATATTATATAAATATAATTATATAATATATAGCTTGTAGAAGACGAAAAAAAAAATGGATGAAGCATTGGCTCCATCCATTTCTTTCTCTTTACACGTTTCTCTCACGTGAATTCTTTCAAGTTTTTTTGGTCATTCGTTTGAGGTACGGCTGGCGCCGCTACCGCATCAAGAAGCGCGTCCTCCTCCATCGCTGACAATGAATACTGACACTACGAGTAACTGACACGGTAAATATCGACCGGAGACTAGACACTCGATATTTATCGACGATACTTGATACAGATCGTTGGATTTCTGGATTTTTAGAAATCCAGCGATCCGTATCACGATCCGTGATATGCTATACTACATACTCGATAAATATCGTGATCCCAGAATATGATCCAAGTATCGTGATAATTATCGAGTGTGTAACATGCGCCACTGATCGGACAGTTTTATTTTTTCATTTGGTATAATAGGAAGGACCACCAGTCTCGTACCTTTAGGCCTTTAGCAGAGGGTTAGGGGTAGGCCCTGCATTGGCGTTTCCGTTTGGTTATAATATGCTCAAATGATTTGAGAGTCAGTTACAGTAGTATCTCATAATAAAATAAACTTACAAGTTGGAGCATCGATCGTGATGTATAGACCGATGTATGGGAGAACGTTGACGTAGTCGCATCTACGAGGTCCCTTTTCTTTCGTTCCCAAGATCTACCCAATAGATCTATCGTACCAAATATGCTTTGACACGACATATCTACTTATAACTATTAATTCCTGACAAGTCTCGGATTCCGTCAATCTAACGGTCGCGGCCTTTGAAGGTGGTTACAACAGCCTCGCAGTTGCACTTAAGAGGGGCTTCTTGCGAGGCCCCAAACAAACACGCTGACGTTCTTTTTCGAGTGTAAAAGTGATCAAATCTATTAATCATCTGTGGTAGTGCGGGGACATCGCATTTTAAGTGCCTCGCTAGGCCCCTTTAAGTGCGAGGCCGTAGGCAAAAGCCCAATTCGCCCACGCCTAGCTACGCCACTGCCAGTTGCAGGACAATCATAAAGCTGTTTGTCTAGAATTGGCAGCGGCTCGTCAAGGATAAAAAGCCGCTCGGCAAGAGCAGGTACCTTCCCAGTAAGAACTACAGAATTTTATTAGTCATTAGTTAGACAAAAGGCTTCAAATGCTCGGTGGTAAGATGAAAATGGTAGAGAAAGAACTAAAAGAAGTTGTGTTTAAAACTAAAATGTTTGAAGACTCAACAGCACCGATTGCCGTCTTCAGGCACCCTCTGGGGATTGTGAAAACTCGAAAATCAGTCGGTGTACCTCAGTCCAAGTTACACCGGCGACTACATTAGGTAAATTTGAATTACCACGCTTTGACGGGCAATCATCATGGGCTGCTTACAAATATCAGTTTGACATCCTTTGCAAGGACAGTGGCTGTAGTGAGGAGCAAGCATTTATGGCATTAGCCTTAGCACTAAGAATGACATGCAGCTTATGCTCTAGCAGCTGCCTATAAGAAGAAAGATCTATGAGTGTTCTGTTGGAAGCTATAGAGACACGGTACGTTGATAAGCATACGGAGCACACTTATAAAGCTCAGTTACGAGAACACGTTCAACCGCTTGCGGCAACACTGTGGCTCTACTTCAAGCGTTTGTCGACGGTATTCGGAACGTCGAGGTGCGAGCAGCTGTACGATTAGACTACCATCGATCTTTAAAACACGCACTGAGACATGCGTTGGAGGTGGAAGCTTACCAAGTAAAGAAATGGGTAACGGAAGAAAGGAAGCTCCATTATGGTCTGACATGCTACGCGTGCGGTAAAAAGAGGCACATCGGGTTCGATTGCCCGAACGAAAATATGAAGAGGGTCACACACTCCAGTCCAGGATTCAAGATGAGGGCGGGGGGGAGGGAGGCAGGCATTTGATGGACAAACGAAAGCGTCTTCCATTTCGGTCTTACAAGCATGCAATGGAAACCGACCTACTGTCGAGGGCACTTTAAATGAGAAATTCTGCTGATATGTAATTGACACTGTAATACATACATTACAGTGGAAGCAGCGATCACGATTTCAGCTAAGCACATTTACTGGCCAACCGGTGTACAGACGTTGAAATCACGTATCACGGCACGAGTGATGATCGGGACGATCATATCTAGGAAGGGAGTGTTACGATAGCCAATTACGTAGTATTGCATCACATTGCACGAGAATGTTCCCGACGATAAGGTTCTAGACGTAGAGCTGGCTACATAAAAATGTTCGCATTAGGTACACGGTTGATTTGTATCAAGTGATGATTTGTGAAATTGAACTCTACTACGGGAAGCGACTGCGAGCAATCGACCTATGACAAATGCGATTATTAACGACCTCACCGAAAATGGTTTTGGACGATGTAATTATATATTATATAATGCGGGGGTGACGACCTCCCAGGGGCGGGGGGTCGTCACCCCCGCCCTCAGTATGTTGAGAGGGACTTCACTGCCACTCAGCGGTCAGCAACTCACCGAAACAAACAGTCCTAGGCATATAATATAACAGCAACTCACCGAATTGATATCAAGCGAGTAAATGAGCGGAAAATATCTTAATATGAAAAGATATTATTTTTATATTGGACAAAAAAAACAATTTAGGTGCACGCAGTAATATTAGGAATTTAAATTTTGAATGACCTGTTTTAGAATTAATAAAACAGGACAGTGACTGCCAAATAATACGATTAGATAAGTAATAAATAGCACGTAATAATGATTTAGCAAATTAATCAATGTTAATTAAGTCCACAAATTAAACAGAGAACTTTGTTATCGACGCAATAGGCATTTTCCATCTGCAATACACTTCAATTTTTTTTCTGAAAGTACCTACATAGATACCCATGTCATAAAGCTGGAATGGTCATTTGGGCAAAATCACTAACATTTTTGCTAAATATTAAGTGCTCATTTAGTGGTAATTTACTGCTGCAAAATTAAATTTGACGCCAAAATAGCTTGATCAAAAATTAGAAAACTGCTAGCTTTTAATTAAGCTGGAATTATTCTACCACCTAAAGCGATAAATGTTTAATACAGCACCAAATAGAAGCATCAATAATTTAGTACTCATTTAGTGCTGTCGATATGTGCAAAAACGTTTGGGAAAATATTTTTTTTCTTTTTTAGATCATAAACTGCTACTTTGACATCTTTAACAGAGTATGTAATGAAAATATTGACATCAGATTCGGTTATCACCTAATGATATAAGATAATAAATTAGTGCTCAATTAGTTCTACAAGCACATGCGAGAAATACGCGCTAAACAAAATTTTATTTTCATATACCGTAAACTTGCACTTCGACAGGTTCAGCAAAGTTTGTGATCCAAAATTAACATCCAGGTGGGTTATCTCCTGGTGACATAGGATCATAATTCAGTGCTCATTTAGTGCTGTGGACATACGAAGAAGGATTTGGGATTTTTTTTAAATACCCTAAACTGCTACTTTGACGTATTTAGCAGAGTACATATTATGTACTGAAAAAATTGACATCAAAGTGGGTTATTACCTAGTGATATGAGATAATAATTGAGTGCTTAATTAGTGCTTCCCGTATATAAAAACAGATATAAAACAATACTTCTTTTCTTATTTACAAATACCAGAAGTTGCTATTTCGACAGTTTTAGAAGAGCTCAAGGTAGAAAATTAAATAGAAAAAATGGATGCTATTTAATGATGCAATTCAAGGAGTTAATTTCTCATTTGATAAGTTTTTCAAAAAATATGAAATAAAAATCTAAGATATTCATATTATTATTGTATATTACTTTATTTCCTAGTTTTATTCTATGCAATATCAATCTCAAGTACATACATTAATGATAATGATAAGTCATCGCGCGCTCTCACTAGATACCGCCGGCACTCATGTAAAATGCGGCAATAAATACTACGCCGAAATCGGCGTACCCGAGCCAGTCGCGTTGCAGGCAACGTGTGAGATGAACGATCCGAATGTTTAATTAACTTTTGATCATAATCCGAAGTAAAATACCAGTTTACGTATTGACACTGTGTAAAAATAATACTACAAGAAATAAGAAAGGCACTGGAATCACATACTATCATTAAGTATCATACAATTTCGAAATTTTAACATAAAATAACACGAGCCATAAATAAGTCACAAAATATCAATGACGCTATTCAGTGTTGCCGCGAATGCAAAAATAAAGTTCCCCGTGGCTGAGATTTTTATATGTGAATTTATTGTTACTATATTTTATAATATAATATATTAAACTTATTAAAATATAACCTAGTTCTATATTATTTAATGTTTATTTCTGTAGTATTGCTCAAATTACATAATTGCCATTTATTAGGGTTCCGTACCCAAAGAGTATCAACGGGACCCAAGTCTCCACTATCGTTCCGACTGTCTGTCAGTACTGTATCTTATGAACCGTAATATGTAGAATTTTCAAAGAATGTGTATTTATATTGCTGCTATAACAACATAAAATAAAAAAGAAAACAAGTAAAATATTAAAGGACCCAAAAAAATTTTTTTTCTGTATTGATATGTGTTTTGTTTACAGACTAAAGCGAAACCTGGATTAACACGCAGTAAAATGATGCTGTGTGTATGGTGGTATTGAAAGTTTATCATGAGCTTTTTACCGCCGGATAAAACCATCGATTCGGATCTCTACTACCAATAAATAATGAGACAAGCAAGAAATAGAAAAAAAAACGGCTGGCATTGATAATCAGAAAAGGAGTGGTCTTTCATCATGATAATGCCAGATCACAAGATTAGTTATCTGTTTGAGACTTTCAATACACACTAACATTCCTAAAAATCCAGTATTTGCTTGAGTACTTAAAACTGGTTTAATAGTTTTCGTCATTATTTTCTTTTGTTGCTTGTGTTCTTTAAAAGAAAGCTTTCTGGAGGTTTTAATATTTAAGTTATTATTTTTATAAATGGGATTTAGTCATCCCATTTATAATGGAAAATTCCTTCAAATCTATGGTATTGAATATATCAAATAAAACTACTTGTCACATTTTTTTAATCAAAATCCCAAGATTTCTACAGCAACGTTTATTTTTTATTATGTCACTATCTACAAGATGGTAACAGATTATCGAACAGAATGCACCCATATATATTATAATTAAATGTAATAAAACTTTAAAACAAAAACGTCTTGAATTTGTATACCTACAATATACGAAGAAACTTTTTCCCCAGTCTTATATACTAACTAAAGGTGTAACAAAATAGTACTTAATAACTTAGGGTATGATTCTGCCCGTCAACATGAATATTTTTTACTGTGGGATCATCTTCGAAATTTTCAATTTATACGTGATAGACCCATACTGCAGCTATATTACTGGTATAGTATTATATTGTATTTATTGTAGCACGAATGGGTCAGCTCGACCGGGGACGGACCACGCTCTCACAGAATACCAGTGTAAAATAGGAGCTTAATGCTGCTGTGTTTCCTATGGTGAGTGTAGAAAACCGGAGACCCTTTTTACTGGAAACGAGCCATTCCATCTTAGTCCTCAGGGGTTGCAACGCATCTGCATTTTGATTCTCAACCGAGGATAGATGTATATGTCTATGGGCCACTGCAACCAACTACAATCAGGTGGACTGAGTGCTCGTTTGTCATCCTGATCCTATAAAAAATATCTCAAAGTCAGTTATTCCATACAAAATTCCGTACAAACTTGCTCAAAATGTATGGAAGACCTGATTTTTCTTGCGATTAGGAAGATAGATCTGTAGTAAAAGTTGTTCATATTGACGCGTAGAATACAAATCCCTATTTTGATTACACCATATATATAACTATTTTTTTTAAAATAATTTGTCAATATTAGTTAGACATGTAAATTAAACTGATAAAAAGGAGGCCTCATCATTTATATGTCATTTATTCAGAAGAAAAACCTATACATAATATATACAAATATATTGATAGATTCGTTATTAATAAACTATTCATTTTTAAGTATTTCTGGAATACATTCATAACTATGAACTTAACTACTAAGCCATAGCATAAAATAAATTTTCCCGTTAATCGGGTAATAGTTAAACTGCTGGCATATACAATTTTTCACGCACACTAGCATCATGCAAATTGTCTTATACGCACTACAATATTAAGATGCCGCACTCACGGAGCTGTTACTTGCAGGGAGCGCGGTATCTAGTCAGTAGTCAGAGCGCGCGATGACTTATCACGTCGTCTTTGCTCAAGTACTTAAAATATAAATGGGGTTCTCTATACCAAATTGGATGGTTAGAATTTTCATTTTTGATTTCCTCAACCTCTCGACATTTTTTCGTACCCATCGAAAAACCCTTCCGCTTATCTGTTTAAAAGATATATAATTTTCGAAGAAATCGCTCTTTCTTTTGGTTATTTGCTACCAGAATTTTTTGTTCATAAAAGCTTTTACAAAAATTTACTTCGCAAATATCCGCGTTATAACGCGGATATTTGCGAAGTAAATTTTTGTAAAAGCTTTTATATAATGGATTTCCGCAAAGTAGCGCCTGATTCTATTAATTAAATTTTTTGTTCTCAAAATCCTCACAGTCCTATCATTCATTATTAGTTTAATTTTATAGTGGTACCTATATTATGAGTTATGACATTTCTTATTATAAATGCTACACCATTAAAAAGTACTTGAATGTATTCATTTTCCGTTCGCCGCTCACAACACAGCCAAAGAGAACCTATTATATTATATTACTCTACTCTATGACGGCACAGCGCACAGATTTTATTATAATGAAACAGCAAAGACGACGCGACCAGCGACGCACGACTCGCAACAACTCGTCGATTTCGACTGGCCCTCACCTTGAGGGGCTGACCCCAGTTGCGTCACTTATCATGCATTATTAAAATGAAGATCTGTTTGCTTTTTCCGTAACGTTCTGGTAGTGGTTTTGTATTTTAAACGTTAACCATATAATATTATACTTCCAACAGAATTGTAGAATCCTTATAAAAAAAAAACGAATTTTGAGATCTGTAAGCCTGCGGATAATGATTTTATATTCATCATCATCATCATTACAGCCCTTCACAAGTCCACTGCTGAACATAGGCCTCCCCCAAAGAATGCCACAAAGCACGTTCCTGAGCCACCTGCACCCATCGACTTCCTGCATATCTTACCAGGTCGTCACTCCATCTAGTGGGGGCACGCCCTACACTTCGCCTGCCGGTACGAGGTTGCCACTCGAGAACCTTTCTTCCCCATCGGTTGTCGGTTCTTCGAGCTAAATGGCCGGCCCATTGCCACTTCCGCTTACTAATCCGTTGGGCTATGTCGGTCACTCTGGTTCTACTGCGGATATCCTCATTTCTGAGTTTATCACGCAGAGAAACTCCGAGCATAGCCCTCTCCACAGCTCGCTGAGCGACCTTGAGCTTCCTCATCCGGCCAGCAGTGAAGGACCACGTCTCAGTTCCGTATGTCATCACTGGCAACACGCACTGGGTGTACAGTCTCGTTTTCAAGTTTTGAGGTATACCTGACGAGAAGATGTGCCGTAATTTCCCGAACGCTGCCCAACCGAGTTGAATCCGTCGATTGACCTCTCGGTCGAAGTTGGACTTACCTAGTCGGACTATTTGTCCCAGGTAAACATACTCGTCAACAACTTCGAGCTTAGTGTTCCCAACAACTACCGGCATAGGTGTGACATGGACATTAAACATGATCTTTGTTTTGTCCATGTTCATCTTAAGACCTATCCGTTGGGAAACACTATGAAGGTCATTGAGCATAGTGCTTAGGTCCTCCAGCGATTCTGCCATAAGGACTATATCGTCGGCAAATCAAAGGTGAGTGATGTACTCGCCATTGATGTTGATACCGTATCCTTTCCAGTCCAGAAGCTTGAAAACATCTTCCAATGCAGCGGTAAAGAGTTTCGGGGATATGACGTCACCCTGTCTTACACCTCTCTGCAATTGGATAGGTTTCGTACTCTGGTTCAGTACTCGGATAGCCATCGTAGCCCTGCTGTACAAGCACTTCAACACTTCGATATACCGACAGTCAACTTGGCATCGCTGAAGGGACTGCAGCACCGCCCAAATTTCGACGGAATCAAAGGCTTTCTCATAGTCCACATACGCCAGACATAGTGGCAAATTGTACTCCTCGTACTTCTGTACAATTTGCCGAAGGGTATGTATGTGGTCTATGGTGCTAAAGCCTTTTCGGAAACTGGCTTGTTCGGGAGGCTGGAAGTCGTCAATTCTGCGCGCGAGACGATTCGTAATGACTCTCGAAAACAGCACGTAGACGCGGCTCAGAAGGGAAATCGGTCTGTAGTTCTTCAAGAGAGCGTTGTCGCCTTTCTTGAAGAACAAGACCACCGCACTTCTGCTCCACGCCTCCGGTGTAATGCCGCCATGGAGGACGGAATTAAAGAGCTTCTGAAGGACTTCAAGTACCGGTTTTCCACCCGCTTTCAGAAGCTCCGCTGTAATTCTATCCTCGCCTGGGGCCTTGCCGTTTTTAAGGTGCTGGAGAGCCATTCTAATCTCGCTCAGACGTACGTCCGGGATATCTTCGGAATAGTGTCGGATAAGACTCGCTCTTGGATCGTTACTCACACTTGCGTGTGGCTCCAACGATGACGTGTACTGCTGCCCATAGAACCTCTCAATCTCACTCAAAATCTCAGGCGCCCCGGAAACGATGCTGCCACATTCGGTCTTCAGCTTTGACAGTTGGCTCTTTCTGGCAGACAGATCTCTGGCAAAGACTTTGGAGCCTTGAGCCTTCTTCAATACGAGCTGTATTGAAGTTGCGTAAGTCCCGCTGCATGCATTTGGAGATCTGTCTGTTCAGTTGCCTGTATGCTATCAAATCTGTTGAAGAATGTAGCTTCATCTCCCGTCTTACAGCCATGAGATTAAGAGTGTGATCGGAGAGTTTTTTATTATTATTATATAGATTTTATATTATTATAATATAATATTCACACGGACACTACATATTGAATAAAACTAGTTTTTTTTTGCTTTTTATGGATTTTATCGCGTTTAATCAACTCATATTTTATATTCTCGACGTTTCCGAGAACTTTGCTGCAGCATGATGCTGCCGGCATCCATAGTCACGGCAGGACAAAATACCACTATTTAAAAATTGATTTATTCAATAAAATATTTTTACTAAATTTTATCGTGGTAGAGCCAGGCGGCAGCGTATTATAGCTGCAGCACGAATGGGTCGGTTCAACTGGGATATGAACACTCGCACACCATATCATCGCGAAATAACTGTTATTAGGTATTTACACTGTAGACTATGGTCTTTTCAAATCATCTGTCTTCTAATTTTCTGGTGGTTACATTTAGATTTCTCGATTCTTACATCATCCATATTACAATAATTCAATAGCTTCTACTTGTTTCTATCTTAACACAAAATATATTGCTTTCAAGAATGCGTCTACTGGCATGCATCAACTTGAATTATTTACCTCATAGCTAAGTACTAAACGTACCTAGTCCAAACATTATCAAAAAGCTCGAGCGCATTCAAAATTTGTCGTAGATTTATACTTCACAAATACATTCCCTTCTCTCATTAAAAATCTAGTTATCGCATATTACATAGAATGTTATATAAATTTTCCTTAACATTTTTCGGTTTCTATCTCTTGTACTAAATCTTTTGTTTTACTTTTGACCGCTATTTATGTCATCTTGTATATTCTACTTACGAGTACCAATTTTATTCTTTGTATATCTGCACACTCATTTTTTATTCTAATTAGGTACTTCTCTACGCTAAAGTTTTTTTAGAAGACACTAATTGGTTTGTGTAGTGTATAGATAATGAAGAATAAATTAACTATTTGATTTTTTTATAGGGTAAGGATGACAAACGAGCACACAGTCCACCTGATGGTAAGTGGTTGCTGTGGCCCATAGACATCTACATTTATGCTCGATTACGAATCAAAATGCAGATGCGTTGTCACCCGTGAGAACTAAGATGGAAAGCCTCCTTTCCAGTAAAAAGGGTCTCCGGTTCTCGACACTCACCATACGAAATACAGCAGTGTTAAGCTGCTATTTTACGCTGGTAGTCTGTGAGAGCGTGGTCCTTCCCCGGTCGAGCCGACCCATTCGTGTTACAACTATACCAGAAATATAGCTGCAGCATGGCTCTACCACGTATCAAAGCCGCATGGGCCGCACCTTCAAATATTTAATATATTTAGTAAAAGCATATTATAGTAACGTTGCACAAATAAATAATGTACATTTAGTTAAATAAAATTTGAGGAAACGTTATCGGTAGATTAACCTTGAAACACTTCCTTGTCACTAGGTTAACTTAGCCGCATTCATTCCAAAAAACTTAGAGACCTTTATTGAAATGAATAAATGTATAGTGTAATAAAAACTTTTATCTGACCGTTTTTTTTTAAAAATAAATGATTCTTTATAATGCTACATACATTGATATCCAGAGGGTTTTTCGTATATCAATGGCTACATAAGATTATTATTGTTTTTTTAGTGCTTATTGTTCATTTAAAATCTTAGTAAAGTTGAAAATTGATTAAATTCCTTGACTATCTGTTTGTCTGTGACAGACGATTTTCGAGTGCATTAAATGATATACCCAAATGCAGAGCTTCTTTCATTTTGTTAGGATGAGAATGTATTGACGTTATATAACAGGTTTTAGGTTTTAATATTCATTCATATTATAAAAATTCTTATTATTACAATCGATAATATCCTCTTCTTCATCAGCACGTAAAAGTCCGCTTTTAGACATAGACTTCCCCCATTGTAGGAAGGATTGATTTGTTTGACACCAGTGATTAGATTACAGTTCATGAAGACCTTCGAAAGTTCTTGTACTCAGCACACCAGATGCTGTAGTTCTCATTGTCGAACTTCTCTCAGAAGTAGGGGATGGACTTCGCCTCATTTTCACTAGAGTAGCAGCTCGCTGCCCAATGATAACTTAAATTTTCCTAATATGCCAAATCTGCAAATTCTATTGTATTTCATAACAAACAATTATTCACACAAATATAAATACGAGAGTTTTTGCGTTAAAAGTGTGTAGGTTTGTTATCTCTTTACGCTGTAACAGCTCAACGGATTTGAGTGAAATTCGAATTTGAGAGCTTTTTAGATATATAGGATAGACAGGTTTTTTTACCCCAAAAAATTGGCTGTTCCTGTGGGATGATCCGCATCATTAAAACGTGACTTACTATACTTACTTACAACTATGGATAATGATTTTTTATATTCTTACATCGCACATGAACCAATTTCTTTTTTCATGCTGCAAAAAAGAAAGCAAAAAGAATGGGTTCACATTGTTGGTGTAAGTTTTGTAGGTTCTGTAATAAAAATTACTTTGCCACAGTGGTTCATTCTTGGTCCGTTCTTGTTTCTTATCCACATTATCATTTACCATACTTTATTCAAAAGTTAACAAACATTATATTATATACAGCTGATATTTTTCTGATATTCAAGGTTAACCGAAAAACTGTGACCGTCAGTGAAGTGAAAAGCGCTCTAGTTTATGTTTTAAATTTGTTCAAATAATTTAGCGCTTAATCCTAAAAAACACTGTGCTTTGAATTTGGGTTGCCTAATGAAAAAAAAAACCGTTAAATGCCATTACCTTGTAACTTGATAAATTAGATTTTATTGAAAAAAATTATGATGTTTTTGGGAATCACTCTGGATTGTGGATTGCAATGAGGTTCACACAAAGAAATTTTAGCTCATAAACTCTGTTGCTTATTCTGTTGGAAAGACGTCATTATTATTCATACAACAACAGCAACATACATATTCATAAACTAATGGTGATGGACCAACTGCTATGTTAGTTTACTTTAGTTACTTTCGCAGCATAATGTCTTACGATAATTATTATGGAGACATGCAGCTGGCGTCAAGACTGTTTTTATTTTCTAAAAAAGGGCAGCACATGTAATTTATAATTTGCACTCTTGTGATTCGTTAAGGGAAATGTTCAAAGATATTAATATTCTAGTTTTTACAAGAAAATATATATACAAAAATATGATGTAAATATTATGAATATCTCATGCCAGAAAATAATAATCAACATCATGGTAGTTTACGAAATATTAACAAAATTGATAATCTGTTTAGATTAATTAAGATAAGCAAGACATTTGTGAGGCAATTCACACAAATACAATACTGGTTTATCAGTATGTTTTCGAAATAGGACACTTATCAATTGTGAGTTATAGAAATGCATACTGGTGCGCCGTGCGCTGAATTTATATGCGGCAGGTCCGTCTGCAATGACGATATTCAGTCCGGACGGCGAACAACAGCCGCTACGCAAGAAAACGTTAAAAAAGTCGAAGAAACAGGTAACGACGTGTGACCATCCGTTATTTAGCTGAGATTCTAAAGCTTTCGTTTGGGCAATTCAGTTTATTTTCACTCATAACTTAAAATTCAAAAAGGAGGCTGCACGCTGGGTTCCTCGAATGTTAACAGATGCTCAAAAGAAAGCAAGAGTTAACAAAACTAAATTTAGTAATAATTGAAGAAGATCCAAATTCTATTTGCGCTCTTTTTGTAGTCGCAGATGAACGTGGGTACATATTTTTGACCCTGAGACGAATAACCAAAACAAGATTTGGAAAATACCATCTTCCCCGCCAGCCAAAAGATTCAAGGTGTCTGCGTGCGCTTGAAAAATAATAGCCTCTGTCTTCTAGGATGTGGAAGGTATAATAATTAATAATGATCGACTACTTAAGTAAAGGAGCGACAATAACCGGTATCATTAATCAAAAAACTACTCAAAGAACAAAATAATAAACGTCGAGGAAAATTATGTACTGGAGTGCTTTTTCATCATAATGATGCCCTTGCCTATCGATCTGATGTTGCAGGCGCTGCCATCCGAACTGCTGGGTTTCAGTTGATACAGCACCCACCATACTCTCCGGACCTAGCCCCGAATGATTTTCACCTTTTTAATCACCTTAATAAGCTCTTGCGTGGTATAAAATTCGATGGCGACGATGATATAATTAGTGCCGTCGAGTCTTTTTCGAGTTCCGGGATCAAGCTTTTTTCCAAAGGAATTAATTAACGAACTTGCAAAACGCTATTCAAGGTGTATTAGCCTAAAAGGCGATTAATTCGAAAAATAAATACAATTTGTATATACTTATCCTAGACTGTCATTACGTTTCTAAAAACTTATTGATTAACCTAGTATTATAAAATGTCTTATGATATTTTAAGCTTTTCCGAAAGAAAATTCCGAAATCACATTAAATAATTTAAAATTATAAATTTTGTACAAACGACTTCAATCTAAATCATTAAGAATAACTCAAAAACTATTGGTCAGACCTTAATCAATTATATGGGACCACATGAAAAGCACCAGCTTTCAAATAAAAAAGAATCATCGAAATCGCTTCACCCAGTAAAAAGTTATGAGGTAACACATAAAAAAACATACAGTCGCATTAAGTACCGTCTCCTTTTTGAAGTCGGTAGAAAATGGTTAAATTTGATTTTATTTTAAATAAATATTTTGATGACAAAAGAGCATAGAAAGTTGTTAATTGTTATTCCAGTTCAACATGTGACTTAACCACTGGTAGTATGTATCATAGATAAATATATATGTAGCAAGCTATATGTATACATAATATTAAGTAGCTACAAAGATGGTTTTTTAAGAAAATTGTAGGTCAATCGTGAAAAATTACAAGCAGGTTCAGTAAACTCTCCTAATTTTGTGTTTTTCGGAGATGCATCGTAGTTTGTAACAGGCTTGGGTATGTCACGCTCGCTTAAAAGTCTCTGCTTGCAGTGGCGTGGCGTCGTGTGGCAGGTCGTCTACTTCTCTTTAACATGGTCGTGGAGGGCGATGTCTAGTAAATGCGTTAAACTTGTGAACAGGTGCTGCTTGTGGGGCCTGATCTGCTCAGGTTCGCTATACGCTGATAAGCTCCAAATTTTTAATCATCCTTATTTAGTATATCGTAGAATTTACTTTAGTTACCCATGGGTCTATTGTTGTAGTCAATTCTGTAATATAAAATTATGTTTTTTTTTTAATTTATTTATTATGGAAAAAGTTGATGCTGTGGCCCATAGATCTATCCTCAATAAAGAATCAAAATGCGGATGCGTTTTCACCCCTGAGGACTAAGACGGAATACCTCGATTCCAGTAAAGGGGGTCTCCGGTTCTCTACACTTACCATACGAAACACAGCAGTATTAAGCTGCTATTTTTCGCTGGTATTCTGTGAGAGCGTGGTCCTTCTCCGATTGAGCCGACCCATTCGTGCTACAATTATAATATTCCTGCAACATGGCTCTACCACGTAGACATGACTCTACCATGTAGATGTAATATTAACTGATTACAAAAAAGAGGATACCTTGAAGTTTATTATGCCGTTTCTTATCCAGTCAGAGGAACTCCTTACCAAAACGGTAGTAGACAGGTTTTAAAGAAATTATATTTTTGTTATTTATTCTTTAAAGTCGAAGAAATACAGACTTTTAATTTTATTAATTTATGGAATACTGACTTGGCTTCTCTGTTTGGATTTGAATGATTTTAGCTCCTGTCTGCGTCGATTTGGTTTGTTTCTAGGATCTCGATATTATGTTGTCGGACAAGTTTGTTATCTCTTTCTCAAACAATTGACATTGCATGTGTTTTGGACCAAGCTGATTTGTTATTCTAAAATTTAATATAAAGAGAGTGATTTTGTTGTTGCTGTACACTATCCTATCCAGTCCAGTAGCTTTAAAACATCTTCCAAAGCAGTGGTGAAGAGTTTCGGGAATAAAAAGTCAACCTGTCTTACACCTCTGGGTAGGGCTGCCACCTTTTTTTGAACAAATATAGTATTTTTCCCAAAAAGATGCAAAAATATAATATTTTTGGGAAATTCAGGAAAAAAGTACACATCTATTATTAATTTTCATACATTTTCCATTCATATTTGTTATTGCTCTTCGCTTTGGGCATCAACCTTAAAAAATTATAGGAATCTGAACAATTTAGATCCATATTAAAATAAATTAACAATTCATTATTTTATTAAATTTACCATCTATTTCTTTCTTCTTTCCATTTAACATTCATGACGGAAGAAAATCTTTCCGTAAAACTTACTGGAATTCTGGAACAATTCCAGTCACAGTTAATATAAAAAATCGCGACAGTTGAATAAGGGGAATAAATATATCTTTCGTACTATATTATTTCTCTATAATATATAGTACAATTTTTCTTACGTGGTAGAGCCATGCTGCAGCTACGAGGGTGGATTGAAAAGTACTCGGCCTAACCAAGAAAATAAACAAATACTAAATCAGTTATATTTTTATTTTTCTACATAATCACCATCAAGTTCAATACACTTTTGCCACCTCCCCTTCCAAGCATTTAGACCTTTGAAAAAAAATGATTCTTCCTTAGAGTCAAAATATGCGTCTATAGCTGCTTTGACCTCGTCTTTTGTCGAAAATCTTTGACCTCCCAAGTGCTTTTTTAGGTTAGGGAACAGAAAGAAGTCTGATGGTGCCAGATCAGGTGAATACGGCGGATGCGGTAACAGTTCAAAGCCACAGTTGTGAATTTCAGCCATTGACTGTACTGACGTGTGAACACGGGCGTTATCTATTATATATATATATATATATATATATATATATATATATATATATATATATATACGTTTTTCTTTTATTTCCTCTCGTAAACGACGTAGTAAGGTGCAGTAGTAATCAGAGTTTATATTCTGACCCCTTTCAAGACAATCAATCATAATCACACCTTTCGAGTCCCAGAATACTGAAGCCATCACCTTATTTGCCGACAAAATCGACTTAGCCTTTTTAGGGGGTGGTGAACCAGGTCTTCTCCACTGTTTTGATCGGCTTCAAATAACTCCAAACAGTCGCGTGAAATAGTCAATCGCGTCCTTTTTTGTTCAACTGAAAGCAGTCGCGGAACCCACCTCGCAGACACCTTGTGGAAACCAAACTCGTTGACAATGATGTTTTGAGTTCGTTCATAAGAGATGCCTATAATCTCGGCTATCTCTCTAATTTTTAATCTGCGGTCTCCCATTATTAAATCAAGTACTTTTTTAATATTTTCGTCAGTAGTTGACGTCGAAGGCCTTCCAGAGCGGGGTTCATCTTTCACACTCTCTCTACCACGCTTAAATTCTGCTATCCATTTTTTGACGGATGAATATGACAGAGCACAATCGCCCAATGTACTGACCATGTCATCATGGATGTCTTTTGATGATAGCCCCTTCTTATGGAGGTACTTAATGACGGCACGCTGCTCGATTTGCTCCATTCGCGGAAATTATGTCCTATTACTTTGTTAATAACTTTATAAAATCACAACTAATTATCGCACACGTTTCGAACTTCACACAATGAACTAGTCTGAACTGAACTAAATAATGTGGGTAGATTTGATTTTTAGAATTTAATGGATCTGTGTTAGGCCGAGTACTTTTCAATCCACCCTCGTATATTAGTAGTATAGTTGTAGCACGAATGGGTCGGCTCGACCGGGGAAGGACCACGTTCTCACAGAATACCAGCAGTAAAATAGCAGCATAATGCTGCTGTGTTTCGTATGGTGAGTGTAGAGAACCGGAGACCGTTTTTACTGGAAAAGAGGCATACCATCTTAGTCCTCACAGGTGACAACGCACCTGCATTTTGATTCGCAAACGAGGATAAATGTAGATGTCTATGGGCCACAGCAACCACTTACCATCAGGTGGACTGTGTGCTCGTTTGTCACTATCCTATAAAAAAAAATTCGTCGTCGTTTTTTCATCAGATAATTTAATATATTAGACTTAATGCCAAACTACAGATAAGATTAATTTTTTGATGAAAAAAAGCTAATAATCGGGGAACAATAAATGTTTTCTTGCTCACTTGTGATTTTTTGAAACATTAAGATTCGCCCCTTTGCGGAGTTAGCGACGAATTGTGGGTGGCAACCCTACCTCTGGGTAGGTTTCGTTTCTACCAGCTGGGAAGGCTTCGTAATATGGTTCTGTACTCGGATAGTCATCGTAGTCGTAGCTCTATTGCACAAACAGTTCTTCGATATACCGTCAGTCAGTCCGACACCGCTGAAGGGATTGTGGCATCCACAAAAGCAAGACAAAATGAGCAGATTGTATACTCTTCGGCTTTCTGTATAATCTGGCGAAAGGAATTTATGTAGTAAATGGTACCTACTAAAGCTTTTTCGAAAACCGGCTTGTCGGGAAAGCTTGAAGTTATCGTATCTGCCGTGATGATTTCAGCAGAGATATGCTCTCTAACTTTTCAATAGAGTACTGTCGCCTTTCTTGAAAAAAAAAGATTACTACAGTTTTGCTACACGATGCTGGCGAAGCATCGCCATGAAGGATGGAATTAACAGGCATGATTATCGGTTTTCCACTGGCAAACATGTATTTTTTATGAAAATAAAAAGAATAGGACAATATGATTTAATAGTTTAACACGACTTATACCTATTCACTATAACCACTTAAAATGCTCAAGCTTGCGAGAGGTGTTGACGGCAGTACGTAGGGCAATTTCGAACTTCGAACCCACTACTTTTTAAAGTTCAAAAAACGAGAAGGTTTTTTATTCAACGCGTATGTTTTTATGTGTGGTCAGGGATTTATCGGAAATGGCTGAACAAATTTAAATGATTTTTTTTAATTAAATAGATTACACTTCAGAGGTGGGTCCATACAAAGAAAAAAATTCCCTGCCTAAGAGCAGAAAATTAGGGGATGAACATTTTAATGTAAGTATCTATTTATACGACATTCTAGTTGTTACCTTAAGTTTATGATATTCCTAATTCGTAATTCTTCGATACACTGTAATATCTCCAACTCAGTCAGCCAGAAACAGTTTTATTTTTTACTTACTTTAGCTGTACCCCGCGACTTCGCCCGCTTAGTAGTTAGTTAAGGTTTTAATTTCTTCGCGCGGAACGGAACCCTAATTATTTTTCTAAAATAAAAGTAACCTAAGTGACTCCTTATAACATCAGCTATCTGCCAGTGAAAGTCCCTTCAAAATCAGTCCAGCCATTTCCGAGATTAGCCAGAACAAACAGACAGGCAGACAAACAAAAAAAAATTCAAAATTGTGTTTTTGTTATAAGTACCATATATAGTTTCTTATGCATTTAGTATAAAGCTGTTATTTTCAATTTTATTTATTTGTATAGATGTATAGATTAAAGTGAATTATTTAATACTTAAGTAATTATTGAAGTAATATGTACTTACGTACGTACGTAATACATAATAGCTCAATGTAGGTACTTAATACACTTATTGTTGCTACAAACAACCCTACCCTAACACTTACCCTAGTTATTGTGTATAAAAAAATCTGCTTGTATGTTGCCAAAGACATTTAAGTAATTTTTAATACTCTTTCTATGTTGCATACAACTATTTTATAAAACTTCACTTAGCATTATATGTATGCAAATTTAAAATGTTTTTAAATAGAATAGGGGTGACAAACGAGCACACAGTCCACCTGATGGTAAGTGGTTGCTGTGGCCCATATACATCTACATCTAACCTTGATAATAAATCAAAATACAAAGGCGTTGTCACCCGTGAGGATTAAGATTGAATGCCTCGTTTCCAGTAAAAAGGGTCTCCGGTTCTCTACACTCACAATACGAAACACAGCAGCGTTAAGGTGCTATTTTAAGAATATGGTATTCTGTGAGAGCGTGATCCTTCACACACATTCGAGCTCCAACTATACTACTAATATACATACATAACTGCAGCACGGCTCTACCACGTAAAATTCTATTAAATCTTTATTAAAATTCATGTAGAAAGACTATTTATTATTCAGTTACTAAGTCATTAGGCCGAGTTAAAGTCTTCACTTTTATTTTATTGCTTACATTCAATTGTTAAGCAAATGGCGCAATCAGTGTCAAATTTAGTCGTCACCACGAGTACTTTGGTCGTCACGAGTAGCCTTCGAAGTTCTAGCATAACACACGCCTCGTGGTCTCTGTAATGACGATACACCACTGTTGTAGTAGTGTGATTATCAGACGTATGAAGTCGGGCCGCGTCGCACGTACGCAAAAACTGAACTGGATGTTCGTGTTCGGATGTTCGTCTATACTCGTTTTGCAGAGTAGATAAACAACTGCTGTTCTCGCTCACACCTCACACTTTTCATAATCCTGTTTTTGCTAGTGATACCATGTATATAATTCTTCCCAATTATTCAGTAAGTATAATAATTGGGTAATATTAATTATTATGGGGATAATTTTATAATGTATGTTCTTATAACCTGCATATATATAATAATAAGAAAAATTGTTGGAAACTCCAGTCTTCTTTACAGTTACAGTGATGAAGTATACTTTTACTTCATCACCATGACGACGTGAACTCTGCTGTTTGAGTATTCAGCACTACAATGCTGAGAGCTGGAGCTAGCATTTGTGCCAAAAAATTAAAGCACGACAGTACATAGGATATTTGAATCTGAATGTATTGATTGTTTGTTGGCTGAATATTTATCTCCGGTTCTTAGGCTAAGAGACAGAGACAATCGTAAGTTTAAACTCAAGCTCTACGATGTTTGAATATGTGTGATATAATATGAATTAAAGGTCACTATAGAGAGTAATAGAGTTTTGTGGTCTGGACTCAAATTTCGACATTATGACGTATGACTTTCAGCTTTAGATTGTCTCTGAATACCAGTCTTTATCGCTGTCTACCTTTTATTTTATTATTTAATGTATATTGGATAAGAAGAGTCGTCTATTTGAGAGTTTAATATAACTATACATTATAATTTTATAATATATTAACTCGCACATTTGATAGCTTTAGAAAATAAAAGATTTTCATCATTTTGGATTGTGGTCAGAAAGACATCTTTCTCGGACAACATTATCATAATTTCATTGAAACTCTAAATTATAAGGATAATTTCAAAAAACGGTGTGATATAACATTATTTACTATATAATATACATACACTCTATTAATAGTGTTTACTTACTAATACTTTTTTATTACTGAGCGTTAATTTCTATTTAAGTTAGATAAAGTTAAATGTCTGGCAGCACTAAACGGCATTCCGTGATCAGCCATCGTATCACAGTTCAGATCAGTGTAATTTTGACTGTACGTATGGTATGACGTGCGTAGGCCAATGTACCACGTTATAACCTGACGTGTGATTTTTTAAATATTGGTGACTTGGTGTAACTGCTTCAATTAACAAAATCTCTTCAGTATTGTGAACAAAATAAGAACAACATGTCGGATAACGCACAGGATGCACTAAAAGAAGCAGCAGCGACAGCCGCCGTTGTTAGTGGGTCGCTATTTAGCACATTTGATATTATCATGCTTGTCCTCTTATTGGCAGCAACTGTGTGGTGGTTATACAGTTCCAGAAAAGAAAATAAAAAAGATGAAATTCTACTCAGCAAATATTCAATACAGTAAGTATTCCAAATTAATCGCTTCATTAAGTGCACATATAACATGTTGCGTTATTAGCTGGTTAGGTTCCTTAAGTTTTTTTAAAATAATGCTTTATTATTTCTTTTGATTCACATTACTAAAACAAATTAAGATCATTACAGATCTAAATTTGTTTTAGTAATGTTCAGTAGATTGTGCGGGTTTTATACGAAATTCGTAATGTATGTCGAAACTAAGCAAGCGGTCCGGTAACTAGGTACGTCATGATATCATTAATTAGTTATTACCTATTAGGTACCTAATAAAATTCTAATCGCGCGCGTCAATATTTTTTTTCCTTATATTATATACTTACTAAGGTTACATTATAACAATTTGAGCATTAATATTTCCAGTGCTTTCGTCGTAGAGCAGCTAGAGAGCTAGACCTTCAAACTTATTTTATCTTTAATGTTACATCATACTTCTGACTGTACTGTGTATAGGGTTACCAGATCCCACAATGAGTTTTCCTGGCAATATATCTGACTTCAATAAATTTCCTGACATTGGCGCAGAAGCAGCAAATAGTCCGAGAGCTGGTAGACATTTTTGGGTAGGTATTTGAGAAGTTCTCACCGCGCCTCAAATACCTACCCAAAAATGTCTTTTTTATAGGATACGCTGACAACCGAGCACACAGTCCACCTGATGGTAAGTGGTTGCTGTGACCCATAGACATCTACATCTATCTATACAAATAAATAAAATTGAAGTGTCTGTTTGTAATGTCAAAATTACAGCTTTTTACTAATTGCATATGAATGTATATACGGTACTTACGAGTATAACAAAAACACAATTTTTAAAATTTTTGTCTGTTTGTTCTGGCTAATTTCCCAAACGGCTGGACCGATTTTGACGGGACTTTCACTGGCAGATAGCTGATTTCATAATAGATCGGGAGATGGTGACAGAAAATAGTCTCCCATTTTCTCCTGCATGCCTTTTTAAGAATTGATAACTAACCCTAAAATATGAAAGATAGAGGGGTTACGAGCCCTTGTGCGCTTGCACGTCATAAAGAAAATGGCTTCTCTTTGTGTAAAGAATTTTAGTATTTTTCCGTGACATTATATTGCATGCCTTTGTAATATAACGTAGTTGGAACAAATTTAAGCTATAATAATTGATGGCATGCAATTCGCAACGGCCGACGGGGCTCAAAGGGTTACGTAGAAATTAAAAAAAAAATAGAACATTTCCGAGTTTACAAATTGCATGCCGTTGTAAAAAATTAGTTTTTTTTTATCTCAAAAATACTCTACGAAAATTGGCACGCACCCCTCGTATGACCAAGGGTGGAAAATATTAGGAAAATGTTGTGAAAATTCAATACAACTTTTCGTGATTTCAAACTGCATGCCATTTGAACAATACTTAATTTTTATAATTTATTGACGTTAGCAAATTTGGCATGCATTGACAACGTTATAATCATTGATGAAACATGGCTAAACGCCAACCAAAATGTGCCGCAAACATGGACAAATGACATGTAGGTACCCGTGGGAAAAGGTGAGCGCATCATAAATTATTATCATCTGAGATCCACCGGTGGAGGATTTGTAGAAAATATAACTACTACACAAGCGATCACTGGGCCAAAGTGATAGAAAAAACAAAGAAATTATTATAGACAACTATAAAAGAGATATTAATTTTGATTGCATTCTAGAAAATGAAATAATAATTAATATAAACAACGATGATGACGACGACAGCCCAACAAGTTGTAGTGAAAGTGATGAAATAAATGTAATTTTCATTCTAGTGCAGACTTTAATTTATATAACTTTATCTCTAGAAATTAGCAGTATGCAATAAATTTTTTGTTTTGAGTTATCTGCATTATTTTAATTTATTCTGGTAATCTAGATAAAACTAAATGATTACCAACTCTATAGAATCGACATCGATATCTATTAAGAATCGAATAATGTAGGTACCGATTTTTCAAGTGGAATATCTATAGTCCAATAAATGTGGCAGATGTCAAAAGGTATTTAAACAAACGGTGTGTTCCAATATACACTGTGACCACGGTAAGGTGTGACGTTTGCTATACTGGTTTCTATTCAAGACGGAACGTAGTCCAGGATACTATCATCCTCATTTTTCGACACTGTTTTCAAATGAAAACATTTAACATATGTATGCGTTTTCTGTTCAACAAGAAAAAATATTATTTGAATGTTGTTGCTTTTAAAACTTAATGCCCAAGTTTATTTAAATAACATTATTAATCTTCTATAGAAATAAAATGATAGAGATTTGCAGTTGTGCGCGCATCACGGAAAGACTACTGGATAGATTTCAATTAGGTTTTCTAAGTTTTATTTCTAGAGGCTTTTATCTAAAAAAAATATTGCGATAGCTCCATTTAATATAAAGTTATTAAAGTTTTAAGAAACAACGATTTTTATAGGCACTACATGTTCAGTGATGTGTGTAAGCAACGCGGACGATGTTGCGAGTATCAGCTAGTTATAATAATAACAATCATTCGTGGAAGCTGTTAAATATCTAGGCGCTGTTGTTAATCACGTGATCAAAGTACCTACTGAGAGCACCTTACCTCGAAAGCGCCAGTGCTCACAGTACAAAAATGGCAGCGATTTATAATAATAATAATAATAATAATCTTTATTTCAAAATTAATCCATAGTAGTGTTAGTAACAATTGTATCATACATTTATTACGTCATATATTTCCCTAGGGTACTGCGGCAGTGTACTGGCAGTCTATAACGGAACGAATTGTTCACCAGTGAGAGTACTGAGCAGTGCTCGCAGTGCATATCGGATCACACCCATAATCATTGGAGTTTAAATATAGTACCTAGATACTAGACCTAGTGGAGTAGGCTTTTTTTGCATGTCATCATGTCAATGTTACCATATCTAGCGAAAAAAATTAAATAATATTTTTGTACAGACTGCAAAATAACATCCAGGATAGAGAGATTCTATAAAAAAGCCCACAGTGAAAAATAATTTATTGACAGTGTTGTAACCACAATGTATGTTAAACATTTTAATATAACAGGCAAAATTAAATGAGGCAGTAATTTTTTATTATTTTACATATAATTAACGAATTTGCGAGCAACACAAAATCTAGAGATTCTAATTAGATGTCATATGTTAATGTTGTGTATATTTTTCATAACATTTAAAGGTCTGCAATGCCGGTCGGAACAGAGAATACGTGATTTGAACAAGCGTATGAAACAGGTTTCAGAAATTATAATGGAGTTCTTACCTCAGACCAAAAAAGAAAGATAGGCAATTTAAGTATACAATTTAAGTAGCGCCGAAACTCGAAACCATGCCCAACTTCTGGAAACGCAAAGTGTGTGTGACACACTTCTTTTTTCTTGCTTTCTTTATCAGTCTGTAAAATTAAAGTCCTTTGCTGGACGTACTAAACCATGTTGCTGTTCACAAACCTGTGATTGATTTGAGATGCGTACGTGTTTTTACATTAGGTTAAACATGGTTTCGGTATCGCTTAAAATGTACCGTACGTAGTGTTCTGTCCATCTTCTTTGTTGATCTTACGGCCTTACATTTTAATTTCAGTCAGTGTAAGCATTTTTAACTTATTATAAGCCAGTGCTTGACTACAGTTTAAAATCCCACATAATTTAATTTTTTAAGCGAGTCGGCAGGTAGATTCTATGCATCTATTCATTACAGCCTATTAACAACAAAGGCCTCCTCCATATACTGCTTCATAGGACAATTTCATTCCATAGTTGCCACGTTTGACAGCCGGGTTCGTGACCGCAGTTTTTTTTTTTAATTTTAAGATGCTGCTGCCCATCTCCTGATTCAGTTTCCCTCTATCGCGTCTTACGACGCCTACGGGACAATATGGGGTAGTGGATATTCTTACACCGCCACTACACGATTCACGTTACGGTTAAACACAGAGATTAGGAATCTCCAATACGTTATACACTTTTTTGTGCTTCATAATCTAAAGAACTCAATCATTCCTATAAAGTAAAGAACTCAATAATTCCTATAAAGGCTGAATGAAATTGGAATGTTTAACATAAATTAATTACACGATTGTGCATAAAGCACGAGTGATTTGCTTGCAATCGGCATAAATAAATTAAAATTATTGCTCTTTGTTTAAAGTCGTGTAGTATTGTTATTGGCGTATTTAATTATGATTTAAATAGTCATTAGTTACGGAAAGGTATATATTAATTCTTAAGGGCGTTATTTATCACCTCATTGGGAGTCAAAAAATTATCCATGTAAAAAGTTATTCCAATGTCGGATAAAAATGGGAATAATAGAAGCAGAGTCCTGTAAAAACTTCGGTAATTTTAATTGCCTCGTTGGTCTAATGGTCGTAAACGCGCCTGCTGATCATGAGATCCCGAGTTCGAATCCCGGGTCAGGCCTGGAATCAGTTATTGGGTTTTGTTGTCAAGAAATTCTCACTAGCAGCCCGGAGTTAGCCCGTGCCTCGGAAAGCACGTAAAGCTGTTGGTCCTGCACCCGATATCTCTCCCGTCGTGTCGGAGTCCGTCCCATCATGAGAGTGAGGGAATAAAGAGTGTACTTGTGCTTGCTCATACACTTGGGCACTATAATCCCGTCCTGCGCAGATGGCTAGTCTGCGATGAGACAGGCCGCCGTGGTCGAAATTGAGTCTGGAGGACATTAAAATAATTAATTAAATAATTTTGACGCAATTTGTTGTTCAGTATCTCTACGGAAAAGCGTTCTCTTGGAGAAATAATGGGCCTTATTAAATTTTAATTTAGTTTTTTTTTTGTAAAGGCATAACCTCACCTTTTTCTGCCTAAATTTATAATATGTATACCTTCGTAGAGAAAAAAGAAGGAGGAGGTGGCGGAATTTAATTTAACTTTCAAATTGTTTTTTTTTTAATAAATAAAATAACCTCACTTTTTGTGTCTAAAGGACTATTCATGTGTTTTTCAAATTATTTTACAAGCACATAATATTTTTTACCAAGAATAAAAATACAAGGTTAGTTGTGGTGGCCTTTTGGCATACCATCCTGTATGATGATAGCCTGTATAATCCATATGAGTAAAAATCAGATTTAGAATTTTTATTTGCGTGCCGCTCCAACGCATTGACGGGAGTTTGCTGTTCACTTTCATTTAATTCATACGACAATCTAATTTATTTTCTCAATTTGACGCATAATATTATGATTAAATATTGTTTTGTCAAGATTGGTTGATGGTCAAGAATGGGTTATCCGCTGGGCTCATTCTAGAGCTCTATAAATTTTAGAACAGAAGCGATCAAAGTAAAACCCTATCTCGTTTACGGGAACTTATTTCATAATGATACGAATTAAAAAAAAAGGATACAAGATACAGCGAAAAGAAATTAATAACACGTTTTAAAAGCCATGTCTATTAACCCCGAAAAAAAATGTTCCGAACCAAGCCGTCTCGGCGGCAGCATACTTACAGATTTTGTTTTACCACAGAATAAATAATGCCATTGTACAAGCCGGCATCTACTAAACTTACTCCCAATCGCAACGTCGCCACATCGTGATACACAACATACATTTGGTCTTGTGTAATTCATGATTCATATAATTTATGCTCATAAACTAATAATTTAAAATTAAAAATTTTGTGCAGCCGACTTCAATATAAGTTATTTAAGAATAACTTAAAAACTATTGGTCTGACCTTGATCAAATTCATATGGGACCACACGAGAATTACTAGCTTTCAAATAAAAAAAGAATCATCGAAATCGGTTCACCCAGAAAAAAGTTCTGAGGTAACACACATAAAAAAAAAAAACGAAAAAAAAAACATACAGTCGAATTGAGTACCGGCTCCTTTTTGGAAGTCGGCAGAAAATAACAATTTAAATAAACAAATAATAATAAATTAAAAATATAAAGGTTCGATTATGTGAATATTTTACCGATTTTTGGCATTTAGCATGAATTTGAATTATCCAATCACTACGGTAAGGTATTAGGTAACATAATGACGTATCATTGAAATAACTTCAAGCAAAACAAGAACTTGAATCTGGTTCATTTTTTAGTATTTTGCTTTATTTGAAAGCTAGGAATTTAAATTAATGATTAAGAACTATGCATATTGTAATCAAATACAGGTAACTTCATAATTATTTGGATTTACGTAAAAAGTTATATTAAATCTTGTGAAGTGATTGGAATGAGGTAATCGCTTCTAAGCTGTTTTGTAAGTAATATTATGTAAAGCCTGAGTTTTATTGTATAACTAGATGTTCCCCGCGTGTAATTTAGGTTTTAATTTTTTTTTGCGCGGAACCCTAATTCTTTTTCTTAAATAAAAGTAGCCGAAGTTACTCCTTATAACATCAGCTGTCTGCCAGTGAAAGTCCCATCAAAATCGGTCCAGTTGTTTCGGAGATTAGTCGGAACAAACAGACAGACAGACAAAAATATTAAATACTTAAAATAATTTTAATTATATTGCTCAGAACCCTAATTCTTTTTCTCAAATATAAGTGAAAGTCGCATCGAAATCGGTCCAGCCGTTTCGGAGATTAGCCGGAACAAACAGACAGACAGACAGACCGATAGACAGACAAGAATTAAAAAATTGTGTTTTTGTTATAAGTACCGTATATACATTCATATGCATTGAGTAAAAAGCTGTTATTTTAACATTACAAACAGACACTTCAATTTTATTTATTTGTATAGATTTTGTATTTTTTATAAATACCGTATATACTTCCATATGCATTTTGTGAAAAGCTGTTATTTTGACATTACAGACAAACACTCCAATTTTATTTATTTGTATAGATTTTAATTTGAAAAAATGACCGACTGGGTTTCTTTCTGGTTCTTCCCAGGACAGAGGTTTCTTGGCGAACAAGTGGTAAAAGTAAAAAAAAAAATACTTTCAACCAGTTGTACTTGTAATCTATATTAAATTAATAAATTATTCTATTCTATTATAGAATACTGTACCAAACTAATCGTTTTTCTATGAGAAAACCCTTCCGTACCTACCTAGCTACCTACTCTGCGTAAGCAGTTATCGACGCACCGAGTTCAATGACATTGTTACGATGGTAGGCACATTGTAGCGTGTTTATTTGACAATAAAATCATAATATTGTGCTGTATGTTCTCTATTAATAGAGTAGTATTAGTAGAGTAGACGTCTTTTATTTGGTATTTGAAGTTTTTGAGTCGTGTTTTATTTGTACAGATTTCATGCTCTTTACGGTCTTAAAAAGTGGGCGTAAATTTAAAATAATAGAAAGAGACATGTACTTACAGAGATAATTATTATGTAAGTGGGTGTACTTATTAAGAGTAAAGCCTAGCCGTATGCTTTTTAGTCTTAAATAGCATACACTTAGATCAAAGACATTTAAGTAGTAGTAGTAAATATATATTTTAAATCTCTTTGACTTAGATCTATTAAATAGTTTCCTGATATGGTTGCTTTGTGCAAGTAGCATTACGCACGATTTAAAGACAATAAAACAAATTCACGTTTGTTTAGTATTTTATTGTATTCTCGTGTTATCTTTTTTAAGTTCTACAGAGTAATTAGAAATCGCAGTCCACAACAATCAATGGTTTAACCTTTGATCTAAGGGCTTTAACTCCAGCCGATTTTTAAATTCTTTAAAAATCGGCTGGAGTTAAAATTTAGAAGTATTTTGAAGGCTAAGATAAAATTATACTTAACTGGCTGGTAGGTACATGGCATGTTGCATATGCAGAAGAAATAATTGTTTAAAATTTGGAAGAGTTAAATATTGTTAAGAGGTATATTGTGGAATGATATAATACATTCATTGAAATTTAATGATATAACTTTCAAATAAATTTGTCGCTACGATACGCACGCCACCTGCTGTAAGTTAAAATTGTATTTGTGTTAAGTTGACAAGTTTTACCGCAATCTGATGAATGGTATGGCTGCACATAAAATACGAACAAACACACATTAATATTTGTATATTAGATATACGTAATGGTTCCTTCTTATGCCATATTAAAATCTAACAGCGGGCACAGCTTTTTTACGGTAGAAACCTAATATAGGGCGAGAGCCCGGTACGGACAAACTCAAATAATGAACCTTACCTACTATTTCAATTAAGTGTGGAATAATAAAAAACACCACTAATAAACAACCTACGTAGGTACTAATATACGTGGTAGAGCCATGCTGCAACTATATTAGTAGCAGAGTTATTGCACGAATGGGTCGGCTGGACCGGGGAAGTACCACGCTCTCACAGAATAGCAGCTTAACGCTGCTGTGTTTGGTATAGTGAATGAAGGAATTCCATCTTAGTCCTCTGGGGTGACAACGCATTTGCATTTTGATTCGTAATCGATGATAGATGTAAATGTTAAACCCAAAAAAAGTGATTCGGAGCAACATTACCAATGTCAAGGTGTCGGCTCTGTGCTCACCACCCTTCTGCCTGGGTGCTGAAATGGTGAGATTGACCAAATCTTCCAAGTAATACATGCGTGCATCTGAATTCTTGGGATGGTTCAGCTATGGACTAATTTGAGTTAGTTGAGTTGAGTTCAAGAAAGTGAAGAATGTAAACAAAATTCCTAACTTCTCATACCTACTTTACAAGCGGTTAGTTTAAAATTTTGTACAAACGACTTCAATATGAATATAATTTATTGTTGATTTTTTAAAGACCCCTCAACCGATTTCGATAAAATTTAAATGGGACCACCTGTGAAGTTAAATTTTATCGAAATATTTTATAAAGGAATTTTCCAAATCGGTTTAGGCGTCCTTGAGTAATCCGGTGAACATACATAAAAAAAGATTCCGACGAATTGAGAACCTCCTCCTTTTTTTAAGTCGTTTTAAATATCATTATAATGACTTTAGAAAAGAAACGACAACAGCTGTGGCGATGTTGCACTAATATTTTATTTTATTGCATTAATATTTTCAAAAATTAATGTATTATTATAAATACAGGGTACCATCTCTCTAGTTCGTTTTCAACTAACTTTTTCGAATAACGAGAAGAATATTTTACTGCGGTAGAACAATCTTGACTTACGTGGCTAGCATAATTATAGAATGACTTGCCATACTCTAAGTCTAACCACACTAGCAACATTTCAAGAATATTACTTACGTAGTTTTCCGTATTATAAATGCATAATGTGCGAATGTCATGGTTATTTCAAACAAAGCAGCCTTGCTGTATTTTTTTAAAAAAAGATTGCATTTTAAAATCTTCATAATGAATGTAATGATATTTACTCTGTTTTTTTTTATATATAAAACATAATATTTTGAGATGATGATTGAAGACCCGACGGTATGACTTTGGTCCTTCGGAAGAGAATCGAAGCCCGAAGCAGACTTTACGTTTATACGTGGTAGAGCCATGCTGCAGCTATATTTCTGGTATAGTTGTAACACGAATGTGTCGGCTCGACCGGGGAAGGACCACGCTCTCACAGAATACCAGCGTAAAATAGCAGCTTAATGCTGCTGTGTTTCGTATGGTGAGTGTAGAGAACCGGAGACCCTTTTTACTGGAAACTAGGCATTCCATCTTAGTCCTCACGGGTGATAATGCATCTGGATTTTGATTCGTAGTCGAAGATAAATGTAGATGTCTATGGGCCACAGCAACCACTTACCATCAGGTGGACTATGTGCTCGTTTATCACCCTTATCATATAAAAAAGACTCAAAAAGGGAATAGGTTCTCAATTCCGTTTTCCTTCAGAAGTTATTATGGAAATTATAATTTTTTTGTTCTTTAAAGTAGGATCCTAATTTTTCTTGAGTTCTATTGTGACACTTTTCTTTCTTGTTTCAATGGTGCTCAGAGCAGTTAAGAGGTTGTTTAGAGCCGTTACGGCATCAAGAGGGTGAACTAAGTAAATAGCGCAAATATGAGCATTTGAGAGGTGACTAAATATTTGTGCCATTTGCTGTAGAGATTGTCGGTCCGTGGAGTTCACGCGTTGCTGTCTTCGCACTGTTAGTATTGTTTTTGAAATTTATCCTGCGTTCTTTATCCGTATCGTTGGAAGCATATTCACTCTCTCCAATATCTAGTGACTTATAAGGGAATATTATGAATGTTTCGTGTATATCTTTATGTATGTATTATTTTTTCATCTATGCCCAAAATATTGTACATCTAAATAGGTACTAAATAATATACAATAGTCTTATAATTAAATCTTGGTGCCACTGAATTGATGCTTTTTTCAAATAAAGTAAGTCAACGTAATTATTATCGTAAACATTAAAATTAGATACTTAGTTATGTATATTTACAGAAATTGTATATAATTTACGATTGATTGTTCTTACAACGCTACTGACAAGAACATTTTTATTTTGTGGCTGCTATTACAAAAGTTCTGCTAATTTACCTACCTGTCGTTGCAGTAAAAACCAAATGATACACGTTGACCTTGGCGTCATATACCTACATAGGTACCGTAATTCATATAAACGCTTCACAACCGAGACCATTGCGTCAATAAAGTAAGTTCCTACGTCAGTATTATTTTCCATATATTTTCATCGGTTTAATGCCGTTTCCGTGTGGAGTTATAGGGAAATAAGGAATTTCATAATATTGTTATTAAAACGTTAATAAAATCATGAATTATTTTAAAAATTCATTTTAAATATTTATTCTTATCTGAAGTGTTTTTTTTTGGGTGTTTTGGTAAAGTGATATTACGAAACAAAACAAAAAACATCGCCTTAAGGTAAAATAGCTATAAAAGAAAACTATCAATAAAGTAGGTGTAAAAAATCTTTCAAACTAAACTAAAGGACAATTTTCTAGGATTTAGGTACTCTATATATATATATATATATATATATATATATATATATATATATATATATTTGCAAAATAGTGCTGTTTGTAGATGACACTATAATCAGTGTAGATAACAAAACTTTCATGATGTAATTTTGTAAATTAATGAAGTTTTGTAATGTTTGTTTAACAGTTTTAGAGTTCGGATTACACATAATTGCACTTTGTATTTCACCGTATCTAGTTCATTTTACGTATATAAGTTGGATAAAGACACTTGAATTTTATGAAAATCATATTTCAATGTTGAATGAAATATTTGGGTTTACTATTTTTAAAGTTTTCGGAGTTTCACGGAGTTCAATATTTTTGTGACGCGCGCGCCCAATGAAAACCAATTTACATTGTCTAATGTCAAAAATGTGTACCATGAGTATAATAAATCTTGGTGAGGAACCGTTAAACATGGTTAGCTCAACAGTATTTTTTAGGAATTGCGTTGGATGCTAAGCTTCAGTGGAGCGCTCATATCCCTACTCTTGCGGCAAAACTGAGTTCTGCTACATTTACAGTACGTAAGATTAGATAGTTAACTAATGTGGAAACTGCTCGCTTAGTGTATTTTAGTTGTTTCCATAGCGTTATGTCCTTTGGTATTTTAATGTGGGGAATGGCAGGGGACATCAATATGATATTTGTTTTGCAGAAGAGGGCTGTTCTTTCCATTTAGAACTTGTGAACACAAGCGTCTCTATAGGAACGATTTAAAGAGTTGGACATTTTTTTTATAGTATAGGGTGACAAACGAGCACACAGTCCACCTGATGGTAAGTGGCTGCTGTGGCCCATAGACATCTACATTTATCCTCGTTTGCGAATCAAAATGCAGATGCGTTGCCACCCATGAGGACTAAGATGGAATGCCTCGTTTCCAGTAAAAAGGGTCCCCGGTTCTCTACACTCACCATACGAAACACAGCAGTGTTAAGCTGCTATTTGACGCTGGTATTCTGTGAGAGCGTGGTCCTTCCCCGGTCGAGCCGACCCATTCGTGCTACAACTGTACTACTAATATAGTTGCAGCATGGCTCTACCACCTATAAAACATACCTATTAACTGTACATTTACAATACATATAGTCTAATATATTATTTGTAAAGAAAAATATACATAATATGTATAGCAAATATAGTGACATACTTGACCTTAATACTAGAAACAAAAATAAACTTGTTACACCAATGTATAGACTAAGGAAAACTTACAACCATTACAACTCATTTATGTCACAAGGCATTCGATTTTATAACTAAATACCTGATTCAAAGCTTGACTTGCCTTTACATAAATTTAAAAAGTACGTTAAAAACACTGATTAGAAAAGCGTATTATATACAATTGACAAATTACTTTAATCACATAAACGTATGGTCATTTGAAAGTCGACAAATCTCACACAGAATACTTATCTACTTTAAAGAAATGTTATTTTTGTACCTAAGTATTATATTATTTATAATTATTAGTAATGTATATTTAAATGTTGACATTGATTGATATTGTTATTTGTTAAAATGTATTTTTTACTTGTAATTGACTATTCTTGAGAGCTTGTATGTGAATAAAAATAAACTAACAAAAACCCATCTTAGTCCTCTGCGGTGACAACGCATGTAGCCTTCTTTTTTGAAGTTGCTTGCAGGTTGCAAGGGTCCATGGGCTGCAAACCACTAACCATTGTGTCGCCTGTAAGTTATTCACTTCAATTTTGTATTAAAAAAACAAATAACATTATTTGAAGTAGAATATACTTACATACGAGTACTATAAGAGACATTGAGTATTGGTCGTTTGTAACACGCGTTAGAACCGATGAGCTCATACTTACTTAGCCTGTGCCATAAAAAAGTACTACATATGTGCCTCCTTGTGGAGTGACACAAGGAGGCACATATGTAGTACTTTATTACTCCCTATGTCACTGTATAAATAATAGTACTACGTAGCAGTGTCTGTTCTGTTACGTAGTACATATTACTTCAATGATAACTTTAATGAATGAGACATATTATTTAGGATTAATTGACAGTGCCAACGGTTAATAAGGCCTGTCGACTAAATGAGGCCTACGTAACAAAAATCGTATTTATAATAACCGCACACGCCTTAGAAGATAATAACATAATCCTATTGCACGATAATGTCTCGATAAGTTTGCAGAGACGCGCTACCACATGAGTAAAGAAACCGACCAGAGGGGAAGCTACATACAAACGTCTCGCTGCAGGTACACCCAACATAGCGCAGTGAACTCTCATCGACAGTTTCACCGACGCTCCGTCGGGGTACAAACCGGTTTGCGCCGGCTCAGTCGGAGTATGAATGAAAGGGCTGTTTGTCGTGCGCATTGAAATAAATAGACGAATAATATTTCGTGATTTTATAGATTAATTAATAATTTATTAAGTATTTTTACAATTAGAGTTAAGTTTAGAGATTGTGTAATAGAAAATAAGACATTATAGATTTATATGAATATAAATATTTATATTTATAAATATTTATATTTATTTATATGAATAGAAATATTTATATTTTTTATGTAAATGACCATAATTACCTTATAACAAAGTGTAATCTATATCAATTTGCGGACGATACTTCTCGTATCAGCAGATCGTGACATCGCCGCCGCTCAAAAAACACTTCAAGACGATATAAAGCTCTTAAATCAATGGTCTCATGACATGGGACTAGTTATTAACGCAGAAAAAACTAAAGTCATGCATATTAGGTCGAGTCATAACACAGTATATAGTCCAATATCAATAACTGTGCATACACATGAATGTATGCATGGCCTTATTCAAAAATGCATATGTCCACCTATAGAACAAGTTACAAATCAAAAATACCTAGGCTTAATCATAGACAACAGATTTAACTGGGGTGCTCTTATTGATATGATTTGTAATAAGCTAAAGTCATTGCTTGCAATATTCTATATTATCAAGAATAAAGTACCATATTCAGTACTACTATCAATGTACCATGCGCTAGTAGATTCGATAATATCATATGGAATAACAAGTTATGGTCGTACATTCAAAACATACATAAGAAGGATCTTTAATTTACAATTAAAATTCTTAAAGCTCATTGTAGATGACAAGGTAAAACAAAAATATAAAGAAAATAACTATATTGGTATTTTTAAATACTGTAACGTCATACCTATAAATAAAAAACTTGAATGTCATATCATGATTGAAGATTTTAATACGATTCCTTCATTAAAAATGGTAAAATTTTCTGATAGAACGCGACAAAGTAATAAAAAATCTGTAGCAAAAATAAAATCAAATAACTTTTATGGAGACAGGAGAACTGTTAATATATTAGCTTCTATTCTAAACGATCTTCCAGAAAACCTTAAGGACGAATTGACAGAAAAAAACTTAAAATATAAAATTAAGCATTATGTACTAGAAAACCTGAATTGTCTTCCTTAATAAGTTCTCAAATTATATTAAATCTATATGTATATATATGTGTATATATATATATATATATATATATATATATGTGTGTGTGTGTGTGTGTGTGTGTGTGTGTGTATGTGTGTATATATATTGGTATATATAAAATTATTTTATTAAATAATTATTTTAAAAAAAAATTTGCTATAGAAATCAGTCTGTATATGTATGGTATACCGTACACGCTCATCGCGGTAAACTAGCGAAACCTGTTTGTCGTCATGTCACTAATACAATGAATAGGTTGTTAGTTGTTATCATACTTAACTTTATCAATTATACGATGGTAGTTATTAAAAATAATATATTTATGCGTATAGACGTCTGCGAGCACCAATACAAACCGTTTTGCGGTTTAATGGTGCTGTATAGTAACTATGAACTATTGTAATATGTTTTATGTATCATTAAATAAAAAAAAATATAGGTAAATAATTAATGTTCTTTATAATATAAGCATAAATGCCTAACAGTTGTACAGTATAATAATGAAAAATTCGAGAGAAAATAATACAATTGCCAGACAGTGGTGGAGTGGAGGTGGTGTTGGTTTTAGGGGTGCTGGTGGACGGTGGTGCTGATCGTACTGGTAGTAATGTCAGTGGCCACCAGGTGGTGCTAGTAGTATAATTGGTGGTGGTGGACAGTGGGCCATTACTAGCACCACCACCACCACGATCAGCATAACCACGACAGCATTACACTGCTTATGTCATAAGACTTAAGACATTATAGTATGAAAATATGTATTTTTTGTTTGTTTAGTAGTTGGTGTTTCAATTTAAGTTACAAATAATAGTAGTGGTGTTATATTAACTTAAGTTACAATGAATACACATTTTGTTTTATACTATATAATTTTTTTTCTTTAAATTTTTTACATGCATCAGGTGATAACCCTATCAGTATATGAACTATACATTTTCGACTTTGTTACGAAGCTTCCCCTCTGGCCCTTACTCTTTATTCTGTGGCTTTACGCTTCGTCCTGCCACCAGAGTTGCATTATCTATCTTAAGATACGACCGCACTGCACCAATAATAAAAATTAGTCCAAATAAATCTTAGCTGTTTTGTAATATTACACTTAGCTGTCTAAAATCGTAATCTTTATCTTTATGAATAAATGCTTTGTTGATGTTAAAGATTTGAGCAACGTATCATGGTAATTTTTTTTTAATTTGCTTTTTCTTAAATACTTGGTCGGCGGTTATTAAGGCCTACTAAATTTTACCATAGGCCTTATTATACTCCTTTTTTCTTGGGTAGTTTTTTTTGTTTTATTGTGAAATTTTTATCACTTTTAAAATATTATAAATGCAAGTAAATCGTACGCTTTTATTATTAAACTAATGTCGTAGTCAGAAAAAGGCCTGGTTTCAGCTGTCCAAACAGTGCAAAGGCAAAGTGTGTCGAAGAATTAAGGCTTTGACATTTGACATTAGAAGCTACATATTATGTGTAAATTATTGGTCCTGCGCCTAAGCTCTCTCGGACCGTATCGGATTGCGATTTGATGATTGTGAGGGAATTAAGAGTGCACCTGTGCTTGTGCATACATTCGTATACTATAATTCTGTACTGTGTTGATAGGCTAGTCTCCATTGAGATTGGCCGCTATGACAAATTTGGTTGGGAGGACACTCAACTCAACAATAAACCCAATTCCCAACTCAACCTAACATGCACTCAAGTTGACTCGAGACACAACCGATGCACTGACCATAATCACGAGGAGTGAGTTTGTTTGTTAGTTTGTTTGTCAGTTTGTTCATCATTACACTAATGACTTTAAGTACTGTTAAGCGAGCCAATTTATATATTTTTTTGAATTTTAAGTCTTAATTGCTGCATTCATGTGATTATTGATCACAAATATTAAATAATTACGTATAAATTGGGTATTTGAGTTCGTTAAAGCAGTAGGCTTTATTAACCTAACATAGTAAAATGAGGCCTACTAACAAGGTTTTTAGAAATGTTTAATTTTGTTTTTCTTTATGTCCAATGCTACAATTATTCGTTCATACTTTATAGAACCTGTACTAAACTAAGATTTTTATTAAAAACTAGACCAAATTAGATAGTTCTGATTTTATTTTCGATTTTTCGTTAGCTACACCTTATTACCCGCAGGTACCTTATCGTTAGGATTTCATATTGTGACACAGACCAATGCCGTAAATGGCGTAGAATAAGTAAATAGTATTTAATACTTAAAGAAAAAAAAATCATATTTTTCAATAATTGGTAAAATAAATATAAGCAATTAATAGAATCAGGCGTTATTTTGCGGAAGTCCAAAAGTCTATATCACCTGAAGATGCCTCGTGTAGAGTGCGCAACACGTGTCGTATTGTCGTCAGTGGTGTGTCTTTCCTAGTATAGTGGTGTTGGGAGTAGTGGTGCTGGGATTAGTGGTGACGGTGATAGTGCACGCAATTGAGGGAGGGCGGGAGGTGTTCTTCAAACTAAGTAAGACACATAATTTTATTTTATCGAGCTGATGTACGCGAAGTAATTTTTTGCCAACTTTAATTATAAGAAATGTTTTAATATTTGTTGGAGCCAAAGTATTCGTACCGGTGACTTGGGTAACTAGTGCAAGGCATCTGATCTAATAATGTTGAAAGACACAGCTTCAACTTTAGAGAGGGTACGAGACAAACAATCTATACAAATGTCGCAGTTGCCTGCTGCATTGATGAAACACAATTTGTTACGTTATCATGAGTCTGACAAGTAGGTAAAATTTTGGCATTCAAATATATCTATTATAGAAGCTTATTTTAAGTACATCACACTAGTTTTTTTTTTCACGCCAATACATGCAGTGATACAAAGTTCGGAAGTTCAGTGCGGTTTTTCAAATTCCCGAGATGTTGCGCGCTCGTGATGTGACGTCATCTCTCGCGTTTCTTTTTTCGATTTTTCTTAGCAAATTTGTAGGAGTTGGTGTAGGGGGTTAATTTTAACAATTTAACATTATAGTAAAAAAGGTCAATCTGACAATTTTACTTGGAAGTGAATTTTTATTACAGATATTTAAATAGAGTGAATGATTTATTATAGATCATCATTCATTAAAGATAATGGTTTTATGGTAGCTCAATATTTATTAAAAATAGTGACTATGGCAGCAAGGTAAGCATTAACTTTTCTATGAAGTAGTAGAAGGTTCGTTAGGAATATATTATGTACATGTTATGTCGTACCTAATTCAGGGCTGTTGCATCAGAGCTAACTAAGGGTCGCATTAGTCGAAAAGTTTAGTAAGAACTGAACTTGTGTGACATCTCCACTTACATTTTCACACAGAATTTTCTTAAAAAAGGTCTTTAAACTGTGCTTATAGTTCGCGTCGCGACGCGAAAGATGACGTCACCGCGCTTTGTTTTCGAATTTTTACAATAACATCGCGTGGGAAAGTTATCTCAGCCATTTTCAAGATAGGAAAAATAAAATAAAAACTCCATTTTTCATGGAATTTTCTCTAGTTTTGTAACAAATACATAACCAAAAATCGTTAGTCTTGTCAATTATAACCATTTCTAACAGATTTTTTTATTAATATAGAATAAGGCTGACAAGCGAACACACAATCCACCTGATGGTAAGTGGATGCTATAGCCCATAGACATCTACATCTATCCTCGGTTAAGAATCAAAATGCAGATGCATTGTCACCCCTGAGGACTAAGCTGGAACCAGTTAAAGGGGTCTCCGGTTTTCTACACTCACCATACGTTGTAAGTGGAGACATTGGTGCTACAACCATAACATAGCTGCAGCATGGATCTACCACGATAAAATATTTGCTATGTTATGACAAACTTCTTTTGGGCTACACTGCGGATACATCGGAAGACATTGAGCAGGCTTGACGTACGTAACGTCAAGCCTGCTCATTGTCGTTTTGCGTCGTGCGTTGTGCATGACCTTAGCGGGACGTACAACAAGATGGACCGTGTATAAGACGTTTAAATAAACTGCTAAATTATCTGCTTCTTGCAAGTTAATATTTGTAACTGGCAACATTAATGCGTCTGGGCATTTGTCAAATAGCCATAGAGTTGCCCCACTCTATGGCTATTTGACAAATGCCCAGAACCCCACGTTTTATGACTTTCTAATGTCTTTGAAAATCTACCCAAGCATCGGAACACTTGACGCAATCTTAAGAAATATATATAGCAGGAGCCGTTAGTAACATCCCATCCGTTCGTCACTAAAAAGACACTGTACTGTAATAAAGTGCGGTGCGACAAAGCCCAATGGGTTAGAAAACTCGACACGCCTTCCAGGAAGTTATAATGTACCCCTGTATATTTTAATATGCTTTTTAGTTTTTGGTTTTATCTAAGTAAAAGCCCAATTAGTAACCCAAAAATTGATGTTTCCTTTAAGAAGGCATTAAAAATGGGTGTAGAATGAACCAGGATTATCAGGATGGATTATTCTAAAGTCTATTTCCAAGGGATGTAGAAAAACACATGCAAGAACACTCAATGTCTGAGTCTACGGAATGCGATACGTACCTATCGCTTTCCATACATTACGAGTACCGCATTACATAGTACAGGCTAGGGTGAGACCCGCGATCATTCAGAGATAACAACTATTGTTATTTCAATTGGTTGGGGCATTCATCAATTAACAAAGTTTAAAAGAATTGTGTATGCTTATTAAAATCTGTGAACTTTGTTATTTATATTTCCTGTGTCTCATTATTGTATATTATGGTCATAATTTTAATGCAAAATCAAACACTTAAGTTTAAAAATAAAAACCAAAAGCTTAAAATTAATTTGCTGATATGGTTAATCTTATACTTAATTGATATTTCCTGAATAAATATTAATACTGAATTGGAGAAAACATCTTCACAAATAATTTTATTAAATTATTTAATTAATATTTAAACGATAAATCCACCATCTTGAATCAGGGGCCTCATAAAATAAAAAGTTTCATACAAACTGTAACACGCTATTTCACTCTCTAAGGGGTTGAATTTTACAAAATCCTTTCTTAGTGAATGCCTTAGTAGTAAAAGAAAGCTATTGTGCCAATTTCACGTTTCTACGTCCAGCGGTTTGGACTGTGCGTCTTATTACAATATTTTTCATACAAACTTTGAACCCTTGTTTAAAACCTTAAGGGTAAATTTTTGAAAAAATAAATAAAAAAATTTTTATCTTATTATTTTGATTCAAGAGTATTTGCATCAGTTTAAGGGTCTCCAGTCAATCAATTTTAAGGGTCTCCGGTTCTCTACACTCCATCCGAAACATAGCAGCATTAAGCTGCTATTTTACGCTGGTATTCTGTGAGAGCGTGGTCCTTCCCAGTTCCCAGGACGAGCCGACCCATTCGTGCTACAACACAGCAGCATGGCTCTACCACGTAAGAGAGTTAATTAAATCTAATAAAATAATTAAACGTCAACAAAGTTATTGCGGTTAATTTCAAGATAGAAAATCAAAAAGGGAGTATTAAACATAGCTAGAAGTTCATGTCATCATTAATAGTCATAAATTAGTTTTGAAATCCATTTGAATCATTGTTAAAACATCAATTAAATTATTAAAAGTAGTCTCAACCGTATTATTATAAGTAGTTCACAAAATTTTAGCGTGGGTTCGCTCCACGTTTACAAAACTCACAAGATCTCTGTGCAAAGCTTTGCTAAGTCGAATAGACTGGTATACCACCAGCCTGCAACGTGTGCAATTCAACGTTCTCCCAATGTATGAGTATTGTTCAACGTTCTCCCAATGTATGAGTATTGGGTACACTTTTTTCGTCTTTTTCGTCTAGTATTTATCGACAGTGGAACTTATTATTTAATTCTGAATAACTCTGTCTTTTAAAATTATACCTCAAAAAGGGAACATTCTTGTAAATGAGAAACTCCATAAGATCAGCCCATCGAATTATATAATATTATATTTATAACTAGCTGTTACCCGGCGCGTTGCTGCCGCAGAAGAAATAATTGTGGAAATATAATTTTAAATTTGAAAGAGTTATATTGTTTTTATTTAATTAGGAATGCTAATGATGATGACTTATAACTTTGAAATAAATTTGGAGGTACGATACGCGTGCCACCTAGTGTAAGGCATTCGTACTATGCCTATAACCTTCGCGCAAGTGCAAGCAATAAGTTGACATAGTTTTACCGCAATCTAATGAACTGTATGGCAGCGCATAAAATACGAACAAACAAATTAATATAATTCTTTATATATTAGACTAGCTGCTGTTCCCCGCGACTTCGCCCGCGTGTTATTTGGGGTTTTAATTTTTTTGCGCGGAACCCTAATTCTTTTTCTAAATTAAACGTAGCCTAAGTTACTCCTTGTGATATCTGCTATCTGCCAGTGAAAATTCCGTCAAAATCGGTCCAGCCGTTTCGGAGATTAGCCGGAACAAACAGACAGACAGACAGACAAAAACTTTAAAAATTGTATTTTTGTTATTAGTACCGTATAATATACTTTCATATACATTTAGTAAAAAGCTGTAATTCTGACATTACAAACAGACACTTCAATTTTATTTATTTGTATAGATTATTAAGATGGTAACCATCTTTATCATGCCAACAATTATTGAGATTTGCTAGTTTGGTAATCTTTTTATGTCATAATTCACTTTGTTATTTTTATTACGTCTATGCTTATTCAGCCTATCAGAAGTATACGGATATTTGCCATAGTTTAATTGATTTAATGTGATTGATTGATAGTTTGGTAGGCAATCGCAGTTTTATTTTTTCTGCGAGTTGTTATCAGGCAAATGCTGCTGCCCAGCTCCCGTTTCATTTTCCCTTTGTCGTACCAAATATACAATTTATCTTTATAATATATAAAAATTACGTGTCACATTGTTTGTCCGCGATGAACTCGTAAACTATTGAATTGATTTCAATGAAATGTTGTACACTGTGTGCAGTTTGCAGTTGGTCCAACTCCAACTTTAGAGATATGATACTTTTTATCCCGATAAGTGACCTTCAATATTTTTTTATTGCGAATTTAAGGATTTATTCATAGGAAGGGTCGTCGGAAAGGGCAGAACAACGTCTGCCTGGCCAGCTTGTATACGATAAATTTTTGAGATTTAAGAGTTAAAAGTTTCTGTAAGTAAATTATTTTCAGTTGGAAGTTTTTCTCTATAATCTATTTCTAACGGTATGTAGGTATCGAAACAAATCATTTTGTGCATTACGAACTGTCGGACAGCAAGATAAATACATAGCAGAGATTTGTACGAATATTAAATAAAGAATACTTAAATGTTAAATACATATAATTAAAAATACTTTATTATTCTTATCAAATGTCGCTAAGCCATTATTGATTGAGTTTACTTTAAATAAATAAAATTATAGTAATCGCGTTTACTAAGCACTTCAGAGTTATTTGTTTCCGCCAATATTGCATTTTATTTTGTTAATTTTTTTGTTTTTATATGTAACAATATTTTTATGTTCATTAACAAGCTTGTTAATCTCCATACAATAAAAGTAGTATTTAATATATGTCCTTAAATAAAGATCTGAAATAAATTACTAATGTGTAATCCAACCTAACAGATTACGAATCTGACACAACAGTAAAAACTCCATAATAGCACATTACCAGTTTTTTGCTTGAAGACGTCGATAACGATATACCTATACATCATATTCATAAATATAAATATTTTAGTTGCCGACCCGTTTTTATTACACACATATTAAATAAAGATTATGCAGACACGATGTGGGGAAGGTTGTAACGTTCTTTCTTAAAAAAATGTTTCAGCTAAACAAATATTTGTCTTTAATGCTACGTAATATACATATTATTATTAAAATGACGTGGCGCTGAGTCATCTTTTCCATATTAGGAGAAGAGAATGTACAGTACCTACAACTGCTTTTAGTAAAGTACTATTACTAGATCATTGAACTACTTTTCTCTCTAGGAAACTTCTGGGTATATTCATCTCATTTACCTATTTCTTTTTTAAACGCGGTAGAGCCATGCTGCAGCTATATTAGTAGTATAGTTGTAGCACGAATGTTTCGGCTCGACCGGGGAAGGATCACGCTCTCACAGAATACCAGCGTAAAATAGCAGCTTAACACTGCTGTGTTTCGTATGGTGAGTGTAGAGAACCGGCGACCCTTTTTACTGTAAACGAGGCATTCCATCTTAGTCCTCACGTGTGACAACGCATTTGCATTTTGATTCGCAAACGAGGATAGATGTAGATGTCTATGGGCCACAGTAACCACTTACCATCAGGTAGACTGTGTGCTCATTTATCACCCTATCCTATGAAAAAAATTCTGCCTCCAAGCCGTGTCCGATCTGAAGAGCATAGAGAACCAGTATAATTACAGGCTTAAAAGCATTCTATCGTAGTCTTCAGTAGTGACAACACATCAGTAGTCTGCTTACCCCGCTTTGTGTAAAGTTGTGTCCATGGGCAACAGTAGCCACTTACCACCAGGACGACTGTTAGTTAGTCTATCATTTCAATTTTATAAAATAAAGCGTAGTTAGCAATAGTACATTACGCCACTAGCCTACGGCTCGCGTGACAATACCACGCGGCTTGCAATGTCATACTTTCCTCCCGTTGCGCGTATACTATTTTTTATCGTTTATAAAGCAATACGGGCCGCCGACGCTATGTTCATCATACCTTGATCGAAATTAATGTACCTTAAAATGTATCATGCCATATACTTTTGACGTTTTAAAACAATAGAGCTAGAAATTTGACGCATGCATACTAAATTGGGAGTCATTGCATCGGGAGGCAATGTGCCACTTTCGTCCCTGAAAGTAGGATCGATCAAGGTATGATGAAAAATATATTCATTACTGCCTCGAGTCTACGATGTGTAAATGTAATATACCTATTTATAATTTAAATCGTTGAGTTTCTTTCTAGAGTTTTTGTAAATATCATGTTCACAAATTTTTCACTTTCTTATCCATCGATAACTAATTCTTATCTCACAAAAATATAAGGCATTAGTAATGTTTCAATAAGCTAATATTATGAATGCCATAAAAATGACCTTTGCATGGAACTGGAATGATTATGTACATAATCATTCCATTTCCGTAGTGCTTCAGTGCTTCAACTTTTAATATACCTATTATTATATTAAAAGTTGAAGCACTTATAAATAAATCAGGAATTAATATTACGTTTTATTATCACAAGAACAAGCTGGTAGGAATATCAAAGAGCCAGTAGCAACTTATTGTTGTTTTAACAATATATTAATATAGGTATTCTTAAAATCCCTTAACTTAATAATCGCAAACCTGAATTATGTTAAATAAAAGATTATTATTATATAAAGGTTAAGTATAGAAATGACATAGATTAAAATACCACTATTGCTGTATCATTTTTCTGTAGGTGTTATCAGTTAATGCACAAGTAGTTCTAAAGATAAGTTTTAAATAACCGTAGGTATATAGTACGTGACAATAACTAATATGAAGCCAAAGATGTTTTATAGGTCGAAGCACTTTTGAATAACATTTCTTTTTATTTGTATTCCATGTTACACACACATGTTTAGGATGTTATGATCTTACATTTAAAGACAAAAATATCTATCTTTTAAAGATAGATATTTGTCTTTACATCGAACTTAAATAAATATATGTATTTCCTTTATAACAGCCGCGTAAAAGTAACGTGTTTTTCTTAAAACTTTATAAGCTATTTTTGAAATAATTATAATATGAAAAATAGTTTGAATAAAATGTCCTCCTTAATTTAAATTATAACGCAGGCATACAAATTTATGTTTTTGTCCTTCAACAGGCCAGCCGGGTCTATACAGATAACAGAAAACTCGTTTATCAAAAAGTTGCAAACGTCTGGAAGAAGCCTTGTAGTTTTCTATGGGTCACAAACTGGTACTGGTGAGGAATTCGCTGGCCGCCTCGCAAAGGAGGGTATCCGGTACAAAATGAAAGGCATGGTCGCTGATCCCGAAGAATGTGATATGGTTTGTATATTTTTAAACTAAGGACAGACAGAAAAATTTAACTTTAGGGTATTATCGAAGAACCAGATTCAAATAAATAATAATAATTATAAGTAATCAATAGCCGACAATAATAATGCATTTTATTAACTTGTTTTTAACAATCAAGTTGTTATTGTTTTCTCATATTAAGTTTTTTACTGATATCGTGACCCCGTGCAACTAAGTTACTTTTCTTGCTCGTAAAAATATTACAAAACAACACCTTTATACTAATTTAATAATAAACTGTCAAGCTAGGAAAGCAAACATTTTATGAAAATTATGATTGCAGTAAAATCCAAGAAGTTTTTGTTTACCATTCTCACAACTTTGCCCACACTCATAAATTTCTCCAAAATCTCATAGATTTGTTTGTAAAATCTGCATACCATTTGAAATAATGCAAATATGCAATAATTATCATGCCATTATATTTAAAATGCCATTAGGTATTAATTTTAATTTTCAAGGGAGCAATGTTGTGGTAAACAAATCGTTAAAATATTATCAAAAGCAATTTAGGAAGATGTTAACTACTTTAACAACGATATAATTTTGTATAAAAACTTAATAACAGCAAATGGTGTTCTTGTGAAATAAAAATAATACCTAACTGTAAACTTAATAACATATTCGTTCCACTAAAATGGATTTATATCTGTACCTAACAAGTAAATGTTTAATAATAAAGGAACTTGGGAATAAAATAAGCAAAAAAAAAATGTGGAAACATTATTTCTAAAAATTGACAATTTTAGATCTGGTTCTTATAATATTACTAACATGAATATGACAAAGTATAAAAGAGAAAAATATAACTCTTGACTTGTGGAAATTCATTGCCGTAACCGATGCAGTATATACCTACTAGTAAATAATGCTGCTGCCACATATAATATAATAATATATACTACATAATGTTGTAGTTTTAGGGTTAACTAAGTAAGTTTATACTAAAACTAAAAAGTCTTACAATACTCCTACAAACTTAAATATTGTATGTAGCAGATGTACCTTTAGATAATATTTATATTTGCGTAAATTTACGGCAATGTCGGTATTGTAATCATAAGCATGGCCCTTTCGGCAATTTCTCTATAATGAAATGTTTGACAAAACTGTTTGAAAAGAAAGAGTTAATTGAAATTTTGTATTAAATCACAGGAAGAACTCATAAAATTACCAGACATTCCAAATTCATTGGCTGTTTTCTGCATGGCCACCTACGGTGAAGGAGATCCCACTGACAATGCCATGGAATTTTACGAATGGTTGAAAAATGGTGACCCAGATCTTACAGGATTGAACTACGCGGTATGTATTTTAACACGTTATTACATAATTATATTCCAGAGAAGTTATATAAATGTACCAATTTTGTAAAAGTAAGTTAGTAATCTTCTTTTTTATATTTTTATTTATTTATACTTTTTTATTTTAACCTTTATAATTAATGTAACAAAAGAGTTTTGGCATTCTCTGTTAGTCAACTCGTGTTGTAGTAATGAAATATTGCGGCAGGTGCAATAATATGCTTACATCATACTTAACAATACACTTATACACGATGTCTTAGCACTGGTTTCAGAAGCTATTACATGTACAAAAAATATTTTATAATTTTTACTTCTTTGAAGTCTGTTTTTACTTTTTAATATGAGTTTAATTTTAGTGAATTTAACTCTGCTGATCGAGGATTTTCACGGCATTGTGATTTAATGTAACAATTATTTATTAGACGATATAGGCCGTTCTATAATATGAATGCTATACATTTTTCGGGTGATTGAGATTCTCTGTAACCACTAATATTTAACCTCAAATGATGTTTATACAGTAAGGATACAATTATTGCTATTCGAGTTCAGAATACAAAATCTATCCAACTGCAGAAAGGTGTAAGGACAGGGTGACGTTAAATCCCCGAAAATTTTCACCGCCGCAATAGAAATTTTCGAACTATTGAACTGGAAAAGTTACGGTTTTAATATTGTGCCGGACGGGCGTAACTCTCCGGCAGGGCTCGGAACCGGTTTAAAAAGAGCGGTTAATTTCGATTAATTACCGGTAAATTTATCGCTCCTTCAATTACCGGTTAAAAAATTAACCGGTTTTTATTAAACCTAAACGATAAAGGTTACCGGTTACGTAATGGTTTTGACACCCAAATTAACCGGTTAATTCCGTAAAACGTAAAGGCAGTTATGAATTGGACAGGTAGATTCACGTTGTGAGGTGCTTATGCGGCATCGCCGCATGCGGGCATACATCAATTATCTGCCTTTAAGCGATTCGTTTTCTGCCGATTTCCAAAAAGGAGACGCTACTCAATTCGACTGTAAAGTTGATACTTCTCGTGTGGTCCCATATGAATTTGATCAAGTCAGACCAAAAGTTATTGAGTTATTCTTAATAACTTATATTGAAGTCGGCTGTACCAAATTTTTAATTTTAAATTATTTAAGTCGCGATCAGGGTGTCTAGGCGTTTACAAAAAACGTGAAAGTATTAGAGAAGTTTTGAAGAAAAAAAGGCAGTTATTGTGTTTGGTTTATTCGTTAAGACTGAACTTGTTTAATAACGAAGAAAATAATTTATTCTTGTGTATCGGTTGTTTATTTATGATGAGTAGAAAAAAGTAAATAGAATTTATTCCCTGTTTAGGTTTTAACAGTGGTAGAGCCTCGCGGCAGCTTTTGCTATCGCATGGATGGGCCCAGGTCGAACCAGGGTAGCACCACGACCTCATTTCACTTGGTAAGTGTAGGTGGTCGGAGGCCCAATTCCCCCTCCCCCCTTAAAGTATGGTAGCGGAATCAAATAAAAAACTACCCCAGGAGGGTATCAGCATTCTGGTGACGGAGAATCCTTCACTGAGCACCCACGCCCAAGCTACCCTACTGTTCCTGAGCGTGTGTGCTTAAGCTGCCCCGCGTATTGGGGGGGGGGGGGGGGTATCCGCAGAGATCGTGATCCTTGGCTCGGTTCACATTTAACTGATCATGTAGGGAAATTTGTTTTTGACTTTGCCTTGGCATATGGTCTTACACAGCTGCTTACTTTGCCTACGCGGATTCCAGATGTGGAGGATCATGCACCTTCCCTGTTGCAACTTCTGCTGACCTCTCATCCGGACGGATATCATGTTTCCGTCGACACCCCTCATAACTCCTAGGGCCATTGTCTTGTCCGGAGGGTGGTGTCACTCACACTATCGTTGCGGTTGCATTCTGCAGGCTGCCGCCGTGTTTGGAACTATAAGTCGGCCGATTGGGAAAGGATGCGGTTTTTTTTGCATTCTACCCTTGATTTGCTTCTGGCTGGACAATCCTAGCAATGTTGCTGATTGTGTCGCTGATGTGGTACTTCAGTCAACCTTGGAATAAAAAGGATTTTTTTTTATAGAATAGGGGGCAAACGAGCATGCGGCTCACCTGATGGTAAGTGACTACCGCCGCCCATGAACAACCGCAACACCAGGGGAATTGTAGATGCGTTGCCGGCCTTTTCGAAAGGTGTAAGCTCTTTTCTTGAAGGTTCCTAAGTCGTATCGGTTCGGAAAATTCGCTGGTGGTAATTGATTCCACAAAGAAGTTGTGTGAGGGAGAAAACTTCTTCTAAATCGCACAGTGGTGGACCGCCAATCATCCAGATGGTATGGATGGTAACGCGAGTTTTGTCGCGACGTGCGATGGTGAAATTGAGCGGCTGGAATTAGTCCGAACAATTCCTCAGAGCACTCCCCGTGATAGATGCGATAAAATACGCAAAGAGATGCAACATCTCTACGCAGTGCCAGTGTATCGAGCCGATCGGAAAGAACTCGGTCGTCGACGATTCGAATCGCTCTGCGCTGGATGCGGTCAAGTGGAAGGAGCTGGCACTGGGGTGCCCCGGCCCAGAGATGAGAACAGTATTCCATGTGGGGCCGAACTTGCGCTTTGTAAAGTTGCAAGCGATGTGCCGGCATTAAATACTGTCTTGCTCTGTTGAGCATGCCAAGCTTTTTAGAGGCCAATTTGGCCTTCCCTTCCAAGTGACCACGAAACTGCACGCTATTCGATATGTCGACGCCAAGGATTCCGATACTGGCTGAGGCAGCAAGGGGAGTGCCTGAAACTGGGGAGATACGACAAAGGGGTTCATTTTACCGGTAAACGCGCAAACTTGAGTCTTCTGGGGATTGAACTGGACTAGATTTAGTCGCCCCCAATCCGAGACTTTGTTAAGCAAAGACTCGACTTCAGACACAAGTTTGTCCCGGTACTCGGCGACGTTTTCGCGAGAAATATTGGCACGGCCGGTATATAAGGCATCCCCAGTGCTGTCGTCTGCATAGCAATGAATGCTATCAGTTAGCAACATATCATTGATATGCAGGAGAAACAGCGTTGGTGATAGCACGCAGCCTTGTGGAACACCAGCGTTGATAGGCTTGAAATCAGAGCATGCACCGTCTACTACAACCTTGATGCTCCGATCAGCAAGGAAACTGGTGATCCATTTGCACAATTTCTCGGGAAGCCCATAGGAAGGAAGCTTCGAAAGAAGCGCCTTGTGCCAGACCCGATCGTAGGCCTTCGCTATGTCCAAACTAACGGCCAATGCCTCCCACTTGGACTCTACTGCCTCCGCCCATCTATGAGTTAAGTAAACTAGAAGATCACCTGCTGATCGACCCCGACGAAAACCGTACTGACGGTCACTGATCAGCTGGTGATCCTCAAGGTACCTCATGAGCTAGCAGTTTATAATGGATTCCATTATTTTGGAGAATAAGGAGGTGATGGCGATATGCCTGTAGTTGGACGGGTCTGAGCGGTCGCCTTTTTTAGGGATCGGGTGGACCAAAGCTGTCTTCCATGAATTCGGGACTATGCCTTGGGAGTAGGAGTACCGAAAAAGACGCGTTAAACCGGTGCCAACTCTGGAGCACACGTCTTCAGCACAATGGGAGGGACTCCATCGGGCCCACTCGACTTGCTGACGTCCAGGGAGAAGAGTGCTTTGCGAACCGAGCGCTGTGTAAATCGCACATCCGGCATGGAGCACTCACATCGCGGGATGGTCGGCGGTGTGTTCCCCCCGTCATCTAGAGTCGAGTTAGACGCAAAAAGAGAGCACAACAGATCGACTTTCTCTTTTGCGGCATGGGCTAGTGAGTCGTCCTCTCTGTGCAGAGATGGAAGGGATGGCTGACAGAAGTTCCCTTGGACAGCCTTGGCGAGAGACCAGAATGCACGGGTTCCCGAAGGAAGGCGAACTAGCTTCTCGCCAATTCTGTCGATGTGCTCAGACCTTGCCTTGGCAATGACGCTTTTGAAGGACCTGGAGGCGAAATTATACTTCTTTTTAAGTGCGCTGGTATTTAAATCCCGAGACGTTGATGCGTCTGCCCAGGCCCGGTAGCACTCCTGCTTATAGCGTGATGCAATTTTACAGGAGCGACCAAACCATGGCTGGGATCTGACTCCGATGGGCACCACAGAGGATGGAATAAAAAGTTCCATACCATGAAGTACCACATCAGCAACAGAATCGGCAACAACGCTGGGATCTTCCGGCGAGAAGCAAACCCGCCCCCAAGGGTAGGATGCAAAAAAAGACCACATTCCGTCCCAATCAGCTGACCTATAGTGCCAAACACGGCGGCAAGCTGCAGATCGCAATTGTGATTGGAGCGTGAGTGGCACTGTGCTCCGGATCAGACAATGGTCCGAAGAGCCCATAGGGGCATCGACGGAGACCTGATATCCGTCCGGATGAGAGGTCAGCAGAAGGTCCAACAGGGAAGGTACATGGTCTTCCACATCTGGGATCTGCGTAGGCGAAGTAACCAGTTGTGTTAGACCATATGCCAAAGCAAAGTCGTAGACAGATCTAACCGCATGATCGGTTAAACGAGAACCAAGCCATTCAGCGTGGTGGGCGTTGAAATCACCGAGTATCACGATCTCTTCGGATGGGACCTGTTGTAGCACGGAGTCTGCAGCCATTTGGACGTGGTCGGTGAGTCGGTCTGTGTCGGCATTACCGCTATGGAACCTATAGAGGCACCCGTATATGAAGTCTCAGCCGGAGAGGACACCTGAGTCTCGGTTAAAAAGAGCAAGGCCGGCTTCGCCATCTCTAGATGGTAATGGACAGCGTTAAGGTTGGAATGAAGTCCCCTGATGTTGCAAAAATTCACGGATAGCGTGACAGGGGTCTCCTTGGTTGTATTGCTCCGCTTGCCCCGAGCAGCATTAGTCGCGAGCGGAATTTTGACCCCCCCCCCCCCCCCCCCCAGAATAAGCGGCGCAGCCTGAGCACCCACGCTCAGGAGTGAAGTAGTTTGTGGATGCTCAGCGAGGGATTCTCCATGCAGCCATTTCGGATATTAGCCGGAACAAGAAGACATAATTTTTTTTTAATATTAAATGACTCATAATATTTTTTATTTTTTTATTATTGATTAGTAAAAACCTGTTATGTTGACGTTACGAACAGACACTTAAATTTTATTTATTTAAATAGTTTCATATTCGTCAAGTATGAAAGTTTGTATTTTGATCTTGAGGCGTTAAAAAACTTGGCTGCACTTTTAATAATTCTCTTTTATAATTCAATACAAGATCGCAGATATCAGTGTGATTTATACTGATGATCTAGTTAATTGGGAGTTATTAATAACTACTTTAAATAAAACACAGAATTTGTAGTGTATGTATTTGGTTACAGTCGACAGCAAAGTGTAGCCGAATTTAATCATAATGATTTGTTAGATTCAAATTATTTTTCTTTATTTATTTCAGTACTGATAAATTTAATTTCATCTATGTGGTTACTTTGCGCTCTATTTAGGAAAACTAATATTTTTAGTAGCATTTTGTACGTATCCAACATGATAAGATTTGCTCCAATTCCTCATTAATGAGATGTGAAAAATGGTAATTTCTTTTGTTAGAATTCTCTGAACATAACAAATAATTTTTTATCATGTTTAGACATGACTTCTAGTTAAACTGTACACCTCAGAAGTGGTCATTATTGATTTTTGCAAAGACAGAGATAGAGGTTGGTCGTAATTACGAGCTTCTGAATTTAAAAAAATCTGGTAATCTGCCTCACTTTAGTCCTAAAAAGAACAAATACTATAACATATAATTTCATATACTTTTAAAAATATCGTGTTCTGTTAAGAAAATTCATCATTTATTGCGATATATTACTAAAACTTTACCGTGCCTAACTTATGCTTGTCGGACTTGGAAATACACAGAAAAAATAAAGAAAAAAATTACCACGTGTCAACGAAGCCTAGAACGAAGCATGCTAAAATTAGGAAAACTCCAAAAAATAACTCTTGGAGGAGGCCTTCACCTGCGGAAGTGTTCTTGCAGATTAAATATTTATCTTAATCCTAAGCTTAGTTTATTTAGTTTGTTACTTTTGCAAGAAATAAAAGGCTTTTATTTTAATTTTATTTATTACTAAAACTAATGACATTGAATTAACGATGAAAAGCGTAATTTTAATAGAAAACGTTAAATATAATTAAAGTCAATTTAAATATATAAGGTCAAATTAAACTTGATATCGAAACTTAATTTTAAAGTTAAGATAACGCATAATTAATTGAAACAGAACTTACATCTGTTATTTATAATACGATCGTTGCTGAAAGATGAAAAAATATGAGGGAGTACGTTACAAGGCAGTCGCGTTGATGCAATGAATATATTGTACCTGTGTCTAAAAACCTCGTGAATTAAACACAGGGCAGCCGTACAAAGTTGGGTACAAGTGGGGTAAGGGAGAGGGGGGACATTACAAACTTGGTTTTAACCGGTTAATTCTTACTACCTTAACCTAAATTTGTGAAAAACCGGTATTCCGCAAAACCCGGTTTTGGGGTCAATGACCGATACCGGTTTGGAATTTGAACCGGTTTCCGAGCCCTGCTCTCCGGAGTAAATGTTGTTGAAGATACTCCGCGAGTCGCTCACGTCCTACACCTATAGGTTCCGGAGGATACTTTCACTGCCGTCTCTGTGTGTGCTGCTGGAAAACTGTGGACTGAGGTTCAAAATTAAAATGCACGATTTATAAATTCAAATAGCAAGGGAGTGGCCAGCGGTTCAACTGATTGATTAATCGCGAAATTTTATAATTATTATTTATTGACCACGGTTGTTGAATACGGTTGTTCAACTACGGTTGTTCACTATTGGTTGGTCACTATATATTTCAAAAGATTTAATTAAAATGTGCGGTAGTATTAAAAATATCTATTGGTAGTAGCTGGTTTTCTAACACTACTGACTAGCAGCTATTAATCAACTAAAACTAGTTGATTTTATCACTATATGGAACTGCGAATATCAGTTAACACTTTTTCGTCTAGCTAACACTTTTCACTATATGTAACTGCGAATTTTCAGTTACCACTTTTTTCGGCTAGCTAACACTTTTTCACTATATGTAACTGCGAATTTTCAGTTACCACTTTTTTCGGCTAGCTAACGCTTTTTTACTATATGCAACTGCGAATTTTCAGTTGCCACTTTTTTCGGCTATGTGTAACTGCTAATTTCAGTTACGACTTTTTTCGGCTAGCTAACACTTTTTCTAATTCACTATTACTGTTCACTATGTTCTGCTACTAGTCACTTCAGCTACTACCGGATACTACTGCTTGTCACTGGTAGTTCTTCACACTATAACGTTACTGGGTTTCGCCTCCATAAGGTAGACTTCGGCTATACTGTATAGTGAGCCGCTTGGCATTTTCCGTTTTTCCTCTTTATTTTAAAACATTTTCACTATGTAATTAGCATGAATTGCAATATTTTCTATACTTATAAGGTTAAATCTTACACTAATATGCTAAACATCATTAAATCGGCATTTTGGTCCTTTATCAGTATATGATAAAGGTTATTCAATATAAGTATTTACATTTAAAAAAGTTATTAAACGAAATGTTCCAAATTTTCATAATAAATGGGTACATTAATTCTTTAATTTTTCTATATTTATCAAATGCGTTTAATTATACAAATTATTTCTTCACTTTCGTAATCTATATACCATATGCTAACTAAATGTCATATTTACAACTCTTTTAGAACACAAAAATATTCTCATTATTTTTAGTATAAACTATTGCGCAGTTAATTAAATTTCCAGAAAATTCTAAAATATGACGCGCTGTGATTGGTCGATTTTTTCTTAAACGATTAAAGTTGTTTATATTAACTATTATTAAAACGACATTCTATACAACTATATTAAGAGTTGTAAACACACTGTAAAACTCTATTAACAAACTATTTACTCGATTTCGTTGGTAATTTCACTTTTTATACAAAACAATATTCTTTCATAACTTTGTTTCTTAAAGTCGTTAGGCCGTCGCGAACAAATATCAATGGCGAGTACATCACTCACGTTAGATTTGCCGACGATATAGTCTTTTTCCAGAATTGTTGGAAGACCTTAGTTAGCAACTTGATAAAATATGTTTTTTTGTTTTGTTTTAAAAAACGTTACCCCCACACTAGGATTTACTCCTGTATCGTGGAGGCAGTTTACGAACACAAATTGCACGAGGACAAACATCCAGACCCTGAACAATTATTTGTAGGTCATACAAATACTTGTTCCGTGTGGGATTCGAACCTGCGGCTCTCAGCGCTGGAACTCATTGCTAAGCCACTGCGCCACGAAGCTGTCAATATAATGTTGTCTTTCTTTCAATGACCTCAAAAGTGTTTTCTAATGGATAGCTTTTACGGTGAACATGTTTATGACAAAAGTTATTTATTTAGATTAATAAAAAGATAAATCTGTTTCCAAAAATAAATTATATTCCAATAAAAAATAATTATAGGCCATACAAACAAGGTGCGATCTGAACGGGCGTCACTGCTTTAAGCAACTGCTATAGAGTTATATCAGATCGCAACTCTTATCGGCGAAGCTGATAACCCCGAACGTCGCATGTATATTTCTGTTAGAATTCTTTTAACAAAATAGAAACCAGGCTAATTGTTATTTTCAACATCGAATCGGTCATAATGCTGTATATGGCTTTTCTTTCATTTTTATCTGGTATTTTAAAATTTTAATAAACCTACATAGTCAACCCGGGTTACCTTAAATTTTTTTATTTTTTTTTTTTTTTTTTTTTATAGAATAGGGGGCAAACGAGCATGCGGCTCACCTGATGTTAAGTGACTACCGCCGCTCATGAACAACCGCAACACCAGGGGAATTGCAGATGCGTTGCCGGCCTTTTAGAAAGGTGTAAGCTCTTTTCTTGAAGGTTCCTAAGTCGTATCGGTTCGGAAAATTCGCTGGTGGTAATTGATTCCACAAAGAAGTTGTGCGAGGGAGAAAACTTCTTCTAAATCGCACAGTGGTGGACCGCCAATCATCCAGATGGTATGGATGGTAACGCGAGTTTTGTCGCGACGTGCGATGGAGAAATTGAGCGGCTGGAATTAGTCCGAACAATTCCTCAGAGCACTCCCCGTGATAGATGCGATAAAATACGCAAAGAGATGCAACATCTCTACGCAGTGCCAGTGTATCGAGCCGATCGGAAAGAACTCGGTCGTCGACGATTCGAATCGCTCTGCGCTGGATGCGGTCAAGTGGAAGGAGCTGGCACTGGGGTGCCCCGGCCCAGAGATGAGAACAGTATTCCATGTGGGGCCGAACTTGCGCTTTGTAAAGTTGCAAGCGATGTGCCGGCATGAAATACTGTCTCGCTCTGCTGAGCACGCCAAGCTTTTTAGAGGCCAATTTGGCCTTCCCTTCCAAGTGACCACGAAACTGCACGCTATTCGATATGTCGACGCCAAGGATTCCGATACTGGCTGAGGCAGCAAGGGGAGTGCCTTGAAACTGAGGAGATACGACAAAGGGGTTCTTTTTAGCGGTAAACGCGCAAACTTGTGTCTTCTGGGGATTGAACTGGACTAGATTTAGTCGGCCCCAATCCGAGACTTTGTTAAGCAAAGACTCGACTTCAGACACAAGTTTGTCCCGGTACTCGGCGACGTTTTCCCGAGAAATATTGGCACGGCCGGTATATAAGGCATCCCCAGTGCTGTCGTCTGCATAGCAATGAATGCTACCAGTTAGCAACATATCATTGATATGCAGGAGAAACAGCGTTGGTGATAGCACGCAGCCTTGTGGAACACCAGCGTTGATAGGCTTGTAATCAGAGCATGCACCGTCTACTACGACCTTGATGCTCCGATCAGCAAGGAAACTGGTGATCCATTTGCACAATTTCTCGGGAAGCCCATAGGAAGGAAGCTTCGAAAGAAGCGCCTTGTGCCAGACCCGATCGAAGGCCTTCGCTATGTCCAAACTAACGGCCAATGCCTCCCCCTTGGACTCTACTGCCTCCGCCCATCTATGAGTTAAGTAAACTAAAAGATCACCTGCTGATCGACCCCGACGAAAACCGTACTGACGGTCACTGATCAGCTGGTGATCCTCAAGGTACCTCATGAGCTGGCAGTTTATAATGGATTCCATTATTTTGGAGAACAAGGAGGTGATGGCGATAGGCCTGTAGTTGGACGGGTCTGAGCGGTCGCCTTTTTTAGGGATCGGGTGGACCAAAGCTGTCTTCCATGAATTCGGGACTACGCCTTGGGAGTAGGAGTACCGGAAAAGACGCGTTAAAACCGGTGCCAACTCCGGAGCACACGTCTTCAGCACAATGGGAGGGACTCCATCGGGCCCACTCGACTTGCTGACGTCCAGGGAGAAGAGTGCTTTGCGAACCGAGCGCTGTGTAAATCGCACATCCGGCATGGAGCACTCACATCGCGGGATGGTCGGCGGTGTGTTCCCCCCGTCATCTAGAGTCGAGTTGGACGCAAAAAGAGAGCACAACAGATCGGCTTTCTCTTTTGCGGCATGGGCCAGTGAGTCGTCCTCTCTGTGCAGAGATGGGAGGGATGGCTGACAGAAGTTCCCTTGGACAGCCTTGGCGAGAGACCAGAATGCACGGGTTCCCGAAGGAAGGCGAACTAGCTTCTCGCCAATTCTGCCGATGTGCTCAGACCTTGCCTTGGCAATGACGCTTTTGAAGGACCTGGAGGCGGAATTATACTTCTTTTTAAGTGCGCTGGTATTTAAATCCCGAGACGTTGATGCGTCAGCCCAGGCCCGGTAGCACTCCTGCTTATAGCGTGATGCTATTTTACAGGAGCGACCAAACCATGGCTGGGATCTGCCTCCGATGGGCACCACAGAGGATGGAATAAAAAGTTCCATACCCTGAAGTACCACATCAGCAACAGAATCGGCAACAACGCTGGGATCTTCCGGCGAGAAGCAAACCCGCCCCCAAGGGTAGGATGCAAAAAAAGACCGCATCCCGTCCCAATCAGCTGACCTATAGTGCCAAACACGGCGGCAAGCTGAAGATCGCAACTGCGATTGGAGCGTGAGTGGCACTGTGCTCCGGATCAGACAATGGTCCGAAGAGCCCAGAGGGGCATCGACGGAGACCTGATATCCGTCCGGATGAGAGGTCAGCAGAAGGTCCAACAGGGAAGGTACATGGTCTTCCACATCTGGGATCCGCGTAGGCGAAGTAACCAGTTGTGTTAGACCATATGCCAAAGCAAAGTCGTAGACAGATCTACCCGCATGATCGGTTGAACGAGAACCAAGCCATTCAGCGTGGTGGGCGTTGAAATCACCGAGTATCACGATCTCTGCGGATGGGACCTGTTGTAGCACGGAGTCTGCAGCCATTTGGACGTGGTCGATGAGTCGGTCTGTGTCGGCATTACCGCTATGGGACCTATAGAGGCACCCGTAGACGCGGGGATGGTCGTCGCTGTCTACGCGCAGCCATAGGATGGACAGGTCCGTACCTTCAAGGCTGCCGAGGCGTCGAAAACAGATGTCCTCTCTGACGTATACACAAACTCCAGCCCGGGGCACAAAGGAGTGTTCCAATTTGTACCCCGGGTAGGAGAGATATGAAGTATCAGCCGGAGAGGACACCTGAGTCTCGGTTAAAAAGAGCAAGGCCGGCTTCGCCGTCTCTAGATGGTAATGGACAGCGTTAAGGTTGGAATGAAGTCCCCTGATGTTGCAAAAATTCACGGATAGCGTGACAGGGGTCGCCTTGGTTGTATTGCTCCGCTTGCCCCGAGCAGCATTAGTCACGAGCGGAATTTTGCCCCCCCCAGAATACGCGGGGCAGCCTGAGCACCCACGCTCAGGAGTGAAGTAGTTTGTTCGTGGATGCTCAGCGAGGGATTCTCCAGGGTTGCTGGTACCCTCCTGGGGTAGTCTTGTATTTAATTCCACTACCATGTTGATGGGGGGGGGGGGGGGGAATTGGGCCTCCGGCCACCTGCACTCACCAAACGCAACGCAGAGGTAAACCTCTACTTCACGCTGGTATTCTGTGAGGTCGTGGTACCACCCCGGTTCGAGCTGGCCCGTCCGTGCGACAGCAAAAGCTACCGCTTGGCTCTACCACTGTTAAAAATTATATTATTAGGGGCTCTTAAATTATATTATTAATTATATTATATTTTTAGGGGCGATCTACGCATAATAAGCTTACAAGTCTTGCAGTGATATGTTTGGATTTGGATTTGTCACAGTCCAAACTCATAAGCGGTCAAAACCACTTTTGACTGTAAAATATCGGGCAAAAGTAGTTTTGACTAAGGACGTTGGTCAATACCACCACTAGAAAAAAATCTTCCTATAAATTTGCATTTCTTTTTTCATAGAATTAGGGTGATAAACGAACACACAGTCCACCTGATGATAGTGAATGCTCGGGCCCATAGACTATCTACATCTATCCTCGATTAAGAATCAAAATTCAGATACGTTGTTACCCCTGAGGACTAAGATGCTTCGTTTCCAATAAAAAGGGTCTCCGATTCTCTACACTTACCGTAGGAAACAGATTAGCATTAAACTGCAATTTCACGCTGGTATTCTGTGAGAGCGTGTTCCTTCCCCGGTCGAGACGGTCCATTGCTTGGCTCTACTACGCAAGACAGGGCATGTTTGGGTTATGAGTTGTGCGTTCCAAGTTTTCACAGACGTGAGTTGCATCTTACTCAGTCCTATGGCGCAGCACTACGCTACGTAACCCTGGAGAATTGCTGCACCCATGTCATCCTTTAAATAATGGATGGATGTAGATTTTAATACGTAAAGTGGTGCGATTATGTGATTTGCGTATATGAACTATTAGAGAAAACTATTAAAATTTTCTCAAAAATATGTTCTATTATATGGATGACGTCTTTACCTAATATTAACGAAGTAATAAAGTCAGATTACTTTTGATCAAGATTACTTCATGTTAAGGTACCTGAACCTATAGAACGTTTTTCATTGGTGAACACCGATATATATATTTTATCCAGATAATTCTGTAATTCTGTAGAAAGCGGTCGTGGTATCGATATATAATATATTGATGTCAAATCGGTTAATGAAAAAGCATCTTATGTCGACCCATAAATTTTTTAGAGTATACATAAGCAAGGTAATGAGCGCACGTATCGCTCATTACCCAATAAGCTAAGCGTAAGCAGATGTTCTATAGATACTGATACATAGAGGGGTAGAATAGTGATGCACGCAGATAAACGCCCACTGACACCTCTATAGCGTGCTTATGTATACTTTAAGATATGTAAAAAAAAAACATGGTTCTTTCTCTGTAGCGTATATGGAGCTGAGTCTATGGTCGGAGTTTTGGCGAGAACTTGACCGGCGGTGAATTGCTGAACCTGTATTATTGTTTAAATAATGGTTTGAAGTGGATTTTAATATGTAAAAGTGGTGCGATTTTGTGTATTAAATATAATATACGCATGTGAACTATTAGTGGACACGCTGAAACAGGTGCTCCGATGTTGATGTGAATCTTAAGATAAGGTGTCTGTCTGTTTAGGCGCCGTGAGGAACTATCGCCAACTGTCTGCTCCTTGAAACTGAGGAGATACAACAAAGGGGTTCTTTTTAGCGGTAAACGCGCAAACTTGTGTCTTCTGAGGATTAAACTGGACTAGATTTAGTCGCCCCCAACCCGAGACTTTGTTAAGCAAAGACTCGACTTCAGACACAAGTTTGTTCCGGTACTCGGCGAAGTATTCCCGAGAAATATTGGCACGGCCGGTGTATAGAGCATCACCAGTGCTGTCATCCGCATAGCAATGAATGTTACCAGTAAGCAACATATAATTGATATGCAGAAGAAACAGCGTTGGTGATAGCACACAGCCTTGTGGAACACCAGCGTTAATAGGCTTGTAGTCAGAACATGCACCGTCTACAACGACCTTGATGTTCCGATCTGCAAGGAAGCTGGTGATCCAATTGCACAATTTCTTGGGAAGCCCATAGGAAGGGAGCTTCGAAAGAAGCGCTTTATGCCAAACCCGATCGAAGGCCTTCGCAATGTCCAGACTAACGGCCAACGCCTCCCCCTTGGACTCTACTGCCTCCGCCCATCTATGGGTCAGGTAGACCAGAAGACCGTATTTGCGGTCACTAATCAGCTGGTGATCCTCAAGGTACCGGATGAACTGGCAGTTAATAATGGATTCCATTATTTTGGAGAACAAGGAGGTGATAGCGATAGGCCTATAGTTGGACGGGTCTGAGCGGTCGCCTTTTTTAGGGATCGGGTGGACAAAAGCTGTCTTCCATGAATTCGGGACTACGCCTTGGGAGTAGGTGTACCGGAAAAGACGCGTTAGGACCGGTGCCAACTCCGGAGCACACGTCCTAAGCACAATTGGGGGGATTCCGTCAGGCCCACTCGACTTCTGGATGTCCAGGGAGAGAAGTGCTTTGCGAACCGAGCGCTGTGAGAACAGCACATCCGGCATGGAGCACTCACACCACGGGATGGTCGGCGGTGTTTTCCCCCCGTCATCAAGAGTCGAGTTGGACGCAAAAAGGGAGCCTAAAAGGTCAGCTTTGTCTTTTGCGTCTTGGGCTAGTGAGTCGCCCTCCCTGTGCAGAGATGGTAGTGATGGCTTACAGAAATTCCCTTGGACAGCCTTGGCGAGAGACCAGAATGCACGGGTTCCCGAAGGAAGGCGAACTAGTTTCTCGCCAATTCTGACTATGTGCTCTGACTTTGCCTTGGCAATAACTCTTTTTATCGCGAAATAGTTGCCCGTTATGGCACGTTTTAGCTGCGTGAGACTTTCAAAGAGTCAAAATCATTCGTAGTATAGAATGAAAGAAAGAGCGGAATTGTAAAAGGCTTTTGGATTGAGAATGCTGAATCATCGTCGACTTGAGTACCGGGGCGTCGCGTATACTCTATTACAATTACGAAGTCCCATTGGACAGATGTCAATAATCAAGTACTAGTAAAGTACCACTATAGTCGATACTTGACGATATTGATCTTCGATTACTATAACGAACAATTTAAAATCGTATTGACAGAAAAAGGATTAGCATCAAATTAAAATTTATAAAACTGTTTTTTAATTTTAATTAGATAATATTACATGATATTTTTATCAAGATGGATCATATTCATCATCACTAGCCGAAATCGATATTTCATGGTCGGCATCGTCGTCATCACCCTCATCATCGTCTGTAGAATCCCCTGTATTTATTATAATTTGGTTATCTATGACGGCATCGATATGTATGTCTCTGTCACAATCAGCGAAAATCAAATTTTTTGTTCGTAAAACCACACTTTCCCAATTCGCGGTAGTAACACTATCACAAGCTTCTTGCCACAATGGCAGCATTTTGTTTGCAGTAAACGGTGGGCTGGTATTTTTACGAGCCGCATAACCTAAAATAAAGGTTTGCGTGTTAATATAGCAACAGATAAAATATTAAAATAGGTAAACATAAATTATGAAAAAGATTTTATAATTTATTTTTACCAAATTCTTGCCTTTAATTTGCGCCCAAATCAATTCTATGGCATTGTATTGACAATGGTAGGGTGGAAAGCGCATTACATCGTGTCCGGCTTCCTTAGCCATTTCGTCCAATACGTATTTTGGTCTAGCTGGCTTATTTATAGCAACCAAATGCAGCAGCTTAACTTTTAACATGGACATGTCAGCAACAATATTATTGTCATTCAGCCAATTCACAATATCGGCTTTTTTGCTGCTAGAAGTTGGAGGCTTACTTATTTGTACTGAATGATACGGTGCATTATCCATAATGATCGTCGATGGCTCATTCAAGTTGGTCAATAAGGTACAAAACCATTCCTTAAATTTAACAAAATTAATATCTTCGTGGTATTCCACAGTGTTCTTAGATTTAAACGCCAAGAGGCAGTTCGGAACAAATCCCTTCATGGAACCCGCATGACAAATAATTAAGCGTTCGCCTTTGCCACTAGGTACTTTTGTGGAGGAGTGAGGAGTGTCGTCTGTCCATATCTTGCCAACTGTATGATTAGCGTTTAGCCACGTCTCATCTAGAAATATAACATTATTCTAAACGGCAATGGACTTTGCTGATCTTAGAAAATTAAATCTGGCTAAAGCTAAATCTCTACGTTCCATCAAAATCCGCCTTTTATCACATTTTTTATAAGAAAAGCCAACATTTTTTAAAACCCTCCAGAAAGAAGTTCTACTGCCGTGAAACAGTCCAGATTCTCGTAAAGTATTTGACAATTTATCGAGAGTCGGCAATTCGTTCCTACTATAGTAGCCATAGATATGGTTTCTAATGGCGTCGTTATCAAAATTGTCGATATGTGTAACTATCGATCTTCTAACTTTTTTCTTAAGTGGCGATTTTAATTTGTTATCTTCCATTAAATCTTTACCATGTTTTTCCTTACTTATTCGGGAAACAGTTTTTCGACAAATACCAAGAGCTGCACTTACTCGTTTAGTCATTTGTGAAAGTGGCAACAATGGACCACCATTCTGATACTCTCTTTCAAAGTAATCTTGTAGGCGTACTATAAACTCTCGCGCTTGACTGCGCACCACTGTTCTTTTAGTGGTCTCAGTTTCGGCCATAGTGTTTATAAATACAAAAAAAAAACCAAATCAAATAACAGTCAAAACTTAATAACAACGAAAGAATTATTAAACAGTTATACACAATACAATAACAAGAACGAAATAAAAACACAACACAAAATCAACTAAACTGAACACGCGTATCGTATACAAGGCTTCTGCACTCGTACTTATGAAGTGTAGAGTAGAAGGAGAACCATCTTATAAGGTGCGAAAGTTGAAAAAGTGTCCCAATATATACTGAAAATAGAGGTTCCAAAACCTACCACAACAGCGCTGTCGTCTGAAAAACTACAATATGAATATAGCTGTTGTAGACGGAGTGAAGTCAGCTGAATTAAAATATTTAAAAAATTTCATGACTAGAGTAGTTAGTAAAACGCCAGTATACAAAACCTCAACTATTTACGTAGTACAAAACCAAGCGGATTGGTCGGTCCTTGTTTATTTCTCCATTTTATTCTAATAAATTTTGGCGCTTTTTTTTAATTTATCCTATGCTACTGCTGCGCCACCCTTATTGGACGCGTTTTTAGGGACACTTTTCATATACAGAGATGGTCCTCCTTCTACTCTACACTCCATACTCGTACTGAAGAGACAAACAAAATGGCGGTCGTAATCACGAGGTGGACGTAGTGTTGACAGATTTTCACTCGCGAAAAGAATCTGTCTATAATGGATTTTATACGATTATTTTAGTCACGTCACTATGTAAAAATGTAAAAATAAAACTATAGAACGTAAACGCAAAACGGCAGTAAAATATTATTATCTTTTAAAGTTTTAATTATTTTAAGCACGATGTCTAAAAACAATATGTTGATTGTGTGTGTGAATTAATTGTATAATGATTTAGATTGATTGTGTATTTTTAAATGATGATTTACGACCATGAACAAAAATAATTATTATTTCAAATTATGCGAAACGTGAAGAGTTACGTTCTAAGAAGTGTCAAAAGGGACTTCGTAATTGGAATAGAGTATAGTGAGCCACACTAGTGATGGCGTGCAATAACGAGCTAGTGCTGTAAACGATTTAAGAGAAACTATCGAATAAATCATACTTTTAAATTTTATAAGTTTCCATCAGTGAAGAACGTGAATCAATAAAATTTACTGAATATTTTTACTTTTTTGAATGTTATATATATCAAAAAAATAGTTTTCCATACCGTATTTCTTTATAAAGGATTATTATTATTTGTTACTGAAAATCTATAAAAACAAATTAAATGAAGATATGGCTTAAAAGACAAGCATCCAAGCCATAAATCATATTATATAAAAATTGTCTATGGTCTGTGGCTATGACATGTGACAGTGACAATGACATGATAGATCACAGTTTGAGAAATTCCAATCTACTTTTTGATTTGGTAATTATTAATTCAAAGATTTTTAGTATAAAATTCGCCAATCAAAATATTATAATAAATAATCTATAATTTATTAAAATGAATATATTTATTCGAAGTGGTGACTACATTTATTAGAGAAAAAAAATTATAATGCTTATATCTCTTTTTACTGTTCCTGTAAAGTTTTTACCTCGTTATGTCACAGGATTAATGAAACAGAAGTTGATAATATCTCCGTTGCTTAGATTTCGATTTATGGTATGAAATTTTATAGTTCTTTTATAATTTGAGAATACCTTCTAACCTCTAATAATTCTGATTTTTTTTATTAAGTTCTGTATTTCTTGTAAATTATTTACTTAAGCTTCGGTCACACACTGCGAATATTACTCGCAGCGACAATTCACTACCTGCCTGTCATACACAGCGAGTACTACATGAGAATTTTCTATAATATGTAGCTTTTATATTCTTAAATTTTCTTATCAATTGCTCTTGGGTTGCTATCTTGAAACCCAACTTTGCGTTTTTTTTAAATTACTGTTATTTGTGTCAAACAGCTCCCCATTTTTTCTATACACACCCAAGAAACAAATTATATTGGAATTTCCCCATTTTACCTACACACACGTGTGTAGCCACATATCATGCAGCAACGAAACGACCTATGCACATGCGTGTAGTCTGGAGCGGAATGGCTACTCGCAGCGAGTACCTTGTCACACACAGTGAATTCTCACAATGAGTGCTCATTCGCAGAGAGTAAAATTGAACATGTTCAATTCAATTCGCAGCGAATTCAACTTGCGGCAAATGAATCTAGTTGCAGCGAATAGCCAGTCACACAGTGAATTCTCGCTGCAAGTGCCTAATTGCAGCATGTATTCTCTATGTGTGACCGAGGCTTTAAGTAATGAAAATTGTCAATCATTCCAGTGTCACTCAACTTTACATTTACAATACTTAACAGATTTTGTTTTTGTTATCTTAATTTGATTATTATTCTGCTAAAACTAATGAAATTTTCTAGAAGTAATTTTTTTTAAGTCATTTGGTATTAATACATCTCATTTCATTCATTTTGTTTCATTTTATAAACTTCACTTCGACCAAGATTTTCAATTAAAAAGCAACCAAACTTTTTAGCATCATGTAAATAAAATAAAAGAAAAATTAAACAGTTACTACTCATAAGAATAAAAAAGTGTGATTGCCAACCCACCTGCCAAGAGTGGCAACCATGGCAAAAATCCGACATGGACGCCTAGTGGCAGGTCAGATTTTAAATGCATGACTTTTTAAGAGCTGTGGTAGCACAGGGGTTAAACACATGTCTTAAAGTTCACAGTATGCGAGTAACCTGAGTTCTTTCGTCGCCGGCTACAATGAAACTGCCAATTGCAATTTTAAGTGCTGGTTTACCACATTCTCGGCAGTGTAGTTAAACATAGGAAATGAGAAGGAACTAAGGAGTTAAATATTTTGAGGACATATGAAGTTCATGACACAATCCATGCAATGTAACACAGCGCGACGGACTAATCTCTTCATAACCCTCTCAGAAATAGAGGCTTGTTCGCTATCTAATATAGTGTACTTCCCAAAGCTGAGAACAGGCTTTACCTTTACTTTTATAATTTATTATTTATATATTTATTACTTGTATGTAAGGAAACATAGGATATCTGAATATTGAAACTATAATACAATATTTATTAAGGATAAGTAAAGTCTTTCTACATACATTATTGCAGTGGTATTCTTACATGTTCCTAAAAATTGGATGTTTATTACTTTTTATTTGTATTATTTTTATTCATCACAACATTTTCTTACAATAATGATATATTATCAATATGTGTATGAAAATTTAAGAGCTACAGGTCATTTAACATTATTATCTAATAGAAACATTAATAATAATAATTATTGTAATATACCAGTGATTATGTGAAATAATGTATATGAGAAGTACAGAAATAAGTAACTATAAAGTATGTATAATAATATATATAATAGGAATTCCCATCTTTAATTTTATGTTACAAACTCTCAAAACAGATATTTTTAATACCTATTTTATGTCAAGAGTCATAAGTGTTAGATACTAAATAATGAACATGATAATTTATTTCTAGGTATTTGGTTTGGGCAATAAGACATATGAACATTACAATGCAGTTGCCATCTATTTGGACAAACGTCTCGAGGAACTTGGTGCTACTCGGGTATATGAACTTGGACTGGGAGATGACGATGCAAAGTAAATATTATATATTACATTTTACATGAATATGCCTTTGATCATGTCAACAAAAAATATTTGTTATTGACACCACCTTTAACATCAGTATTAACGGAAAGTTGCCATTTGTTAGCTTTTAATAATAAAACTTAAGATAATAGCCATTATCTTATAAAATTGCAATTTCAGCATTGAAGATGATTTTATCACATGGAAAGATAAGTTTTGGCCAGCTGTTTGTGAGAAGTTCGACATTAAAAATGCTGGAGAAGAGGAGCTGACAAGGCAGTTCCATCTTGTGATACATAAGCCTGAGGAACTCGCTCCTAATCAAATATTTACTGGTGAAATTGCTAGACTACATTCACTTCAAGTACAGAAGCCGTAAGTCCGCAATTTGCCAATTTTTTATTTTATAAATTAATGTTTAAGAAGAAATGAATTTGATGGAAAAATTGGGTGAAATAGGTGAACAAAGTAGAAAATTAAATTATTTTTATTGATATTGACAATCTGATATAGGTATGATCTATCAATAAATACTACTAATTAGAAGCTAACTTTTTACCTAATGCGGGTTTAAGGTTAAGGAGAGGATTTCCCACATCAAACGGCTTTTAGTACTCTCTACTCCACTGTATGCATGTTTGTCCAACACAAAGTTAGTGTGCAACATTCGGTGGACAAAAAGTTACTTTATTTGAAATGTGTTTGCTTATTATCAGGAAATAAAGAATCTAAATATAAGTATAGCCGATTAAGAATCTAATTCAATAACGTGCATTTCATCTTATCAAAAAATATTATATGGTTATTGTTTACAAATAACAAGAATTTAAAGCTTTTTCCTGGCGATTCAATCATCATTTTATATCTTAGTCAATATAAAGTATTTTAAAAGTCCACGCAGTCAAGAATTTACTTGATTATTTTATTATTGTGTCTCAAATACGATATTTTGTCCAACCTGGCCTTAAAGGACGTCATGAATTGATTGATGAATGCCATGCGTAAATAGGGTGGTGCACTTTTAAACAACAATATTTTTAATCGCATTTATTTGTATTTTGTCATAATTGATGAATGATGGAAGTTCTTTTAGTATAACAGTAAAATTTTCAATATTTTTTACAAATATAAGTAAATATTCTAAAACTAATTTATTTTATTCCAGGTTAATGGTTCAAACATTTTACACAAATTTTTATAATTCTTACAATTTAATGTTAAAATAATAATTTCTATTTCAGACCTTATGATGCAAAGAATCCTTTCTTAGCACAAATTAAAGTAAACAGAGAATTGCACAAAGGAGGTGACCGGTCATGTCTTCACGTGGAGCTTGATATTTCAGACTCAAAGATGCGATATGAAGCTGGTAAGATCAGCATTTCAGCATAAATTTGGCAAAACATATGTTTTACAATTGATTATAAATAAATTATCATTTCCTAATCTACAGGTGATCATGTTGCAATCTATCCAATCAATGACAGGGATTTAGTCGAACGTCTTGGAGTATTGACTGGTGCAAATCTAGATGAAATATTTTCCCTCATAAATACTGACCAAGAAAGTAGCAAAAAACATCCCTTCCCATGCCCCACATCATATCGCACTGCTCTCTCTCATTACCTAGAAATTACAGCTTTACCTCGTACTCACATTCTAAGGGAACTTGCTGAATACTGCTCTGATGAAGAGGTGCGTATCTGCCACAAATAAGTGATCTTTTGGGAATAGTGTATAAAAATGTATTGTGATAAGATGTGTTTTGATTATACAATCATCAATTCAATAATAATTAAAATTTCCAGGACAAGAAGAGACTGTTACTTATGTCAACTAACTCTCAGGAAGGTAAATCCCTGTACCACTCATTTGTAGTGGATGCATGTAGGAATATTGTACATATTTTGGAAGATCTCAAATCTTGCAAGCCACCTATCGATCATATTTGCGAACTACTACCTCGTCTTCAGCCAAGATATTATTCAATTTCATCAAGTCCAAAGGTTTGTAAAATATTGCACCTAACTTTTATAATAATTACTAATTTATAAAAAAAAATTGGACATGTATCCGCTCGTTAAATGTTAGGACACTGGTGATTAGAATTGTCATTATTTTAAATTCATATAACAATAAAAACATTAATAAAAATACAGTAACATCATAAAATAATTTAATTGTTGCCAATGGAATCAAACTCTAACTGCTAACATATTCTGAAATATACGTCTAGGACCTAACCTCTGAGCTATTTCGGCTCTTAAAGACTTCGAAACTGATAATCTATTTCACATTTAAATAAAACTAGTTTTACGGATTTTATCTCGAATATTAACTTATTTTATATTCCCGACGTTTCGAGCACTTTCCAGCACCCATGGTCACAGGGGGGGACTGAGGTGTATGACGTCCCAATGTCATAGTTACCCTATAATTTTTATCTAGAGGTAGCCGTGGATTTATTTAAATGTGTAGTGTTCACGTAAATATAAGAAATCATTATCTATTTCACAATGTTATTGGCTATAAAATGTTATTTTATCCAAAAATATTATTGAACTTGATATATGACAATTTCATTAGGAGTCCCAAATAGGTTCACCCTTTTTTTTGCTTCCTTACTGGTAGTATTGAAATACATTAAAATTTTATGGTATTTCTTTTGCGGTTATACCGTTTCCAAAAATTGGTTGATATTTTTTCTTTTATTGTTACCATTACAGCCCACCAAAAGCCCACTGCTGTACTACTTCGTCAGATTACCATGACCCCTGTAGAAGGATGACACACAAAATAGTAAAGCATTCGACATTTTTTTCTTTACATATATTCTATTAACATAAAATTCTGTTAAAATATTTTAAGTCAACAAGTATAACAGAAAAGTATGTTTATGTTTAAGTATAACAAAAATATGTATTTATCTATATAAAGTAATATAGATATTATATCTATATCTAAATATTAATTCATATATATATATGTTTTACAGCTTCACCCAGAGACAGTGCACATCACTGCTGTAGTGGTTGAATATAAGACGTCGACGGGTCGCACTAACAAGGGTGTGGCCACTACATGGCTAGCCAAACATAAGCCTGAACCTGGCAAGCCACTTCCACGTGTACCTGTTTACATTCGTAAATCTCAATTCAGGTATATAATATTAAATATTGGTATATTGAACACGTCTTTTGACAATAATCTAACAATTGCAATAAGATGAAATTTAACTATCAACAGTATCCATTTTTATTAGTGTTATAATTGTATTTGTACGATTTAAATTCGTGCTTACTATAAACTATAAAAATATAAACAAAATTAGTAACTAAGTTAAATAATAAATGAAAGTATCATAATTCTTTTGTTTATTCCATGTAAAGTGTACCATTTTTTTTTGTGTAGGAAAATGTATTTTTTATCACCAACATTTTGCCATTTTATGGGCAGATCGTTGATGCCCTTGCTATAGTGGTAGTCTGCTGTACGAGAATCAATGACCTTCTTAAAGTCATTCTTTAATGCTTCTTTGGAATTTAAATTTTTGCTTATCATAAAGCTATCTAAAATTCGAAAAAAGTAGAAATCTGTTGGGCCAAGGTCTGGTGAATATGATGGATGAAGAAGGGTTTTTAGCTTTAGGTCTGCTAATTTTGCCTTTGCATAATTTGTTGCGTATGTGGTCAGGCGTTACCGAGGAAGTAATAGAGAAGAACAGTTCACGAAGCTGGATTGCTTGAGCGCCAGCTTCTCCACCATCATTTGCAATTTTTAACTGTAATGTTTACCAGATGGCAAGAAAACCATAGTGAATAATAACACAAGCAGTAGGCCACCAAATTGACACAATAGGTTTCTTGTTAATTACTCGTTTTGGGCACTGTTTGACTTGGCCACATATCCACTTAACATTTCTACTCAAAATTTCCTCCTTTCTTTGTTGCTTCACAAACATCATGTAAGCTTGGACGTAAGCCTCTCCCTGTACATCACTCAGTTTAGGTAACTATTTGCGAAGCTTTCTTATCTTACCGATTTGCATTCCATTTGTTTCATTTCTTCAAAACTCATAGTTTGAGATGGATACACTTCCACTATTGTCTTCAGTTCCTCATTATCAATCTTCTTCAGGCGGCCCTCCACGAGTTCATTTCTGAAGTCAAAATTTTCCGAATGAAAGCGATTGAACCGGTAAACAAATAAGGCACAGTTTCTTCGTTAGTAATGCTAGGGCGGCATGTGTTAAACAAACAAAAAAAAAAGACCCAATGAAAGTAATGAACGGCTGACTTTGAAAAAGCAAGTCTTTTATTTAATAATGGAGTTATATGGTTTAAGGATCTAATAACAACTAAAATACACTTTCTTATTCAATTACAGGTTGCCTTTACAAACACAAACCCCAATACTTATGGTAGGTCCAGGGACAGGTTTGGCGCCATTCCGAGGATTTTTGCAGGAACGCGCTCACGCCCGTACCAATGGAAAAGACGTTGGTCCCAACATTTTGTACTTTGGATGCAGACATCGTAGTCAGGATTATATCTATCAAGAGGTAATTGCAATTTCCTTTGCCTGTCCATTAAATAATAATTTTTATATGATTGATATATAATATGTTATAAAAGCCTTGCTGTGGCGTAAAAGAATCCACTGCCGCATCTTATCCCGCAGGTGTCGTAAGATGTTTGGTATTTAAATTCATTAGTGTCAAAATACTCAATTACTTTCGTGATACTTTTTTTGGTACTTTTTATTCCATTGCATAAAATTGTTACAGGAACTTGAAGAGTATGAAAGGAATGGCGATGTAAAACTCAATGTTGCGTTCTCTCGGGACCAAGCTCAAAAAGTTTACGTCACCCATTTACTTGAAAAGAATATGGATGAGTTGTGGGATGTAATAGGTAATCGCAATGGACACTTCTATATTTGCGGGTAAGTTTCTAATTATTTAAAAAATGTATTTAAAAATTAATTTAAGTACTAGCAAATAACATTTTTTGTCTTAAATTTTAGTGACGCTAAAAATATGGCAGTAGACGTCCGTAACATTGTACTGAAAGCTATACAAGAAAAGGGTGGTCGCACAGAAGCGGAGGCCCTTCAATTCTTGAAGAAGCTTGAGTCTATGAAGAAATATTCATCAGATGTATGGAGTTAAACAAGAGGTTTATTTATTATAATACTAGTTAATTCTACACACTTGTGGGCACATACATTGTAAACGTGACATAATATAAGTATTTAATTGTGATGAGTCCTTCAATATATAATCCAAATATCATTTTATATTTTTCTAAATATATATACATCTTTTCATTTACGAGAAATGATACTAAATTAAGATTTATAAAATGACATACAAAAATACAATAATGTAATTTTTATTTAATCTAAAATGTTTTGATTATACGGTAAAAGCAATTATTACGTAATCATAAAGACGTAGGTATGTCCTGAAAGGAATTTGTTTGCGCTAACACATAGTGGTTGTTATTGTTGTGTATATTACGCGTTGTTAGTATGTTTTATATAAATAAATGGACTGGGATATAAGCTAAGCAAATGTGGTTATTTTTAATATAATGTTATGTCAATAAATCGTTTTATATATATGTTTGTTTTATTTCTTTCTCCCTCTTGTCTGGGGGCATGGCAGTGCCTCCGCCAAGTCTAACAAAAAAGCGGCACGGGCGTTTTCTGGAAGCAGTTCAGGCGATTTTCGACCCCTATAACTTCGTTGTGGATAATAGTAGAAGCCTGCATTTTCAGTAACCAAGGATGCATTGTATAAACACGGTATATTTCAAATTTCATTCAATTTGAACTAGTAGTTTAAGAATGATAACTAGTCAAAGTTTCTTAATTTTTTCACTCACTGATCATCAAAACTCTAAGGCAGTTCTAGCAGATTTTAAGCTTCAAATTTAGAATATAATTAGTGTTTAGTGTATAAATCAAGGAAAAACTAAAATATTTCGCAATTTCGATCCAGTTTTCTAGATACACCAACTGCATAAATAACTTTGTAATGCTATATAAATATATAGGATTACAAAGTTACATTTGCAATGAATGAATCAGTGTACCTTTATATGTATAATATTATAATGGAATAATAGATATAGATAGGTACCTAGATATAATTATGTTCACAGGTAACTTGTAAAATGGTCAACGGAATGAAAAAGCGAAAATGGGACATGTCTTATGAAGTTGTACCAAAATCCCGCAAAGTATTAAGTAGACTAAATTGCCCGAAAATCCGTAGATGGTATTCAAGAAGTAGATGGTACCAGAAAGGAAAAAAGTAGGACTATCTACAAGAAGAAATGGGAGAGCTAACCTAACAACATCTTATAGTGACCATATCAATATTAAAAATCTATGTTTTGAATACATAAATTGACTATCATGGAGATGTTTGACGCTGGTATTCTGTGAGAGCGTGGTCCTTTCCCGGTCGAGCCGACCCATTCGTGCTACAACTATACTACTAATATAGCTGCAGCATGGCTCTACCACGTACGAACGTATCTTCAGTATCATGGAGATGTTTTACATAAATTACACACGGACAAATATCTTGACTTGGAATAATTATTTTGTAGGGTACGCAAAAATCGTATATAACAATTTCTTGGTGTAAATTATGAAATTAGGCTATATATATATAAAAATTACATGTCACGTTGTTTGTCCGCGATGGACTCCTAAACTACTGAACTGATTTCAATGAATTTTTGCACACAGTGTGCAATTTGGTCCAATTTGAGAGATAGGATAGACAGTTTTTATCCCGATAAATAATAATGATATAATATAATATAATAATTCTTTATTTCAGATATCAAAGATCCATAAGTTGTTAGTATGACTTATACTAGGTTAGTAATTGAGAACATCAAATTAAATTAAAGTAAATCAAAACTAAAATCAAATCTATACCCAAAATTAAATCACAATAAAATCAAAAATAAAATAATAATCAAATAATAGTAATTTCAAAATTAAATTAAATTAAGTTAAATACAATCAAACAAAAAATCAAATAAAATCAATCGAAATCAAATAATGTCTTAATTAAATTAGATTTAATACAATTGAAATAAAATAAACCTATCAAAATAAAATCAAATGAAATCAATTTGGATTCAATTTAAATAACTCTGTTTTGAAATAACCCTCCTCAAAAAGCAGGCCCAAAGCGGAGACGTGTACCTATCTGCCAGGGTTTGCAGAATGCTATTGGTACTGCCACGCGTTCTAAATATCAGCGATGTGGTTTTTTTGCGAATAATGACTGCAAAGTGGTCAACTTGGTATTCTGCAAACATCGCTGATGCACTACAGAAACGAGGCAATCCCAACAACATCCTGAAAACATTATTATATTGGACTCGTAGGGTGTCCAGCGACTTCTTGGTATAGCTGGTCCACAGATTTCCCGTGTTTTGGCAATTCGCTTTAAAGGGCCACCTTTACGTCTTCGCTACAACGATATAATCTGCGAGCCAACATATTGCCTCTAACTGAGAGAGCCCTACGTTCCCTTTCTATATCAGCGTCGTCTTTAAGGTCGTCAGTAATTATATGTCCCAGATATTTAAATTTTGATACACATTGTATGTACACGCCGTCCAGGGTAATGTTATTGACTTTATCGGGACATTTACCAGCGGCCTTAAACACCATGTATTCTGTCTTTTTTACATTGTATATGAGCCCATGCTCCGCAGCATATTTCTCACACACCCTTAGCATCTCGTTAAGACCCCCTGCAGTTGGACAGAGCACTGTCATCAGCGTAATTTATATTGTTGGTGCTTACTCCGGTCAATACGGCATCCGACACGAATACTGCTCAACCTGACAATGAGATCATTAAGATATATGTTGAAGAGTGTGGGGGACGTCAAGCCTCCCTGTCTTACCCCACTCTCCAACACATATTGTTCCGAGAGAGAGTCGGCCCATTTTACACAATTTGTCTGGTTGGCATACCAGAACTTAAATATATTTAGCAATTCAATCGGTAGTCCCCTGTCTTCCAGCTTTGCCCATAATACGTTATAAGACACTAAGTCAAACGCCGTTGACAGGTCTAGAAAACAGCCATACACCTGTGTCCCGCGATTAGTATAGTATTGGACAGTGTGCTTTAAACTTACAATTGCACTCTCAGTAGGTAGCCCAGACCGAAAACCAAACTGTGCGTCATGTAGCTTAGCTATTTTTTCAAGGTAAGAATTAAGCACACCGTCCAGCGCCTTAGCAACCGTCGTTGCCAATGAGATTGGACGATAATTTTTCATGTCCGAGGCGTCACCAGTTCTATTCTTCACAATGGGCACCACAATTGTTTTTAACATTTCTTGCGGTACATAGGAATGTCTGATACACATTGTGAAAAACAGCGTCAAAACCCTCGGAAGGTGAACACCAGCATGCTTAAGATGCTCAACGCTAATGCCATCATGTCCAGGAGACTTGCCACCAGTAATATTTTTAAGTACATTTCGCACTTGTTCTGCTGTAACATGCACTAGATTATTTTCTCCCTGACACAAAGGCTTGCTAAAAGTAGGAACTGAGGGGCCCAGTGGTGAGTTGACTTTAAAATGAGCCCTAAATAATTCTGCAATATGAGCAGGCTCAATCTCAAACTCCACACTTGTTGGCAAACCAGACTTAACATCAAACTTTCTTGTTGCCTTCCAGAAACGGTCAAAATTTTTAGCAGATCTATGTTTGGCCAAAACGTCCATTTTAAGTTGGTCTTGATTTTGTTGGCATCATTTTAGTCGACTTTTGAATATTTTACGCGATTCGTATATTTGCTCATAGATTCTACCAGACTTAGGCCGATTATTTAGCAACCAAACTTGATAGTTAAGCCTGGCCTGCTTGTGAGCATCATAAACATGCTTGTTCCACCCACATAAATGCCTGTTATTGCTCTTCCTTCCTTCACGAATCTTACTAGACTTACTTGCCGCGTCGCTTAGGGCATATACAATATTCTGATATAAGCGATCTAGTACTTTTCTGTGCTCACTCAAGCCACACATTCCGCGGCTGCACTCCGTAAACTCAGAAGTAAAATCAATTTCACGCATACTATTATTACATATTTCATGGTACTTAGCTATCTGTGCCTCGCCTCGCTTTAAATCGCACTTTACAATTAGTGGTAAATGATCCGATACAAATACGTCTTCCATTACTTCCACTTCCACTTCAGTCTGCCACGCAAGGCTCAGGGATGAGTCCCTGAGCCTGGGCTCCCTAGTACCAGCTCCTTCCACTTGACCGCATCCAGTGCAGAGCGGCTCATCGACGACCGACGAAGACGAAAGACGAGACGAAGAGATGTTGCATCTCTTTGCATTTTTTATCGTATTTACCACGCACTCCCCGTTCAGTGGAATTTGTTCGGATTAATTCCAGGCAAAAAATTTCGTCAACGCATTTCACAAATCCACATCATCGGGGTGTTTGGCGGTCCATTACGTTCAGATCGATACGACTTAGGGAGCTTCAAGAAACGAGCTTACTCCTTTTTAAAAAGTCGGCAACGCGCCTGCCCTTGGTGTGATGTGTTTATAGGCGGTGGTCAACACACCAGGTGAACCGCATGCTCGTTTGTCCCTCTCTTCTATATAAAAAAGTCAATAAGACGAAGTATACAATTATCTTTAACAATGTTCTATATATGTTCTGGAAGTGGGAGTAATTTTGGTGATTTCAATTCGAGCCGTTCGCGGTCAGGGGCCAAAAAGTTAAAACTCGAAAATTCTTTATACAACTATGATAGTACATAATTTTTCGAATTTCGTTCTTGGAGGCCAAGGGGCACCTTTAGCTTGGGGGTCCCGGGGCCAAACTAGAAGCTTTTTAGGTGCTAATTAGGTGCCAAGTTTAAAAACTAGGTGCTCTAAAATTTTCACCGCAACGAACGATTGAAATTTGCGTTGCTGGCAAAACGTATCGCTAGCAACGCAATGAAGTTATTAGATATACGATAAATATTAATAGCAAGGAATTAAGTGCTAATTAGGTGCTGCATGTATAGGCAATGACAAGGCGCCCCTAATAAAAATAAAGTCGTTATTCAAAACAAAGCAGGTGCAAAATTCAGGTTTTCTGAAAATCAGAATAGAATCAAAAATGCTTTGATAAAAAGCCCAAATTGGGGGCTTTTTAGGTGCTAATTAAGTATCAAGTTTAAAAATTAGTTGCTCTAAAATTTTCACCGCAACGAACGATTGAAATTTGCGTTGCTGGTAAAACGTATCGCTGGCAACGCAATGACGTTATTGGATATACCATAAATATTAATAACTAGGAAATACATAAGTGCTGAGCGATTATCGAAACCCGATACAGATTAAGATATTATTCTGGGAATTATAGGGTCCACGACCACCAATACCTTACCATAAGGTATGAATGGCATTTTTTGTTCTTTATGAGTCATCTATAATATAAAAATGAATCACTGAATGTGTTGCTAAGCGCAAATCTCGAGAGCAGCTGAACCGATTTCGCTAATTCTTTTTTTATAATATTCCTTGAAGTACGAAGATGGTTCTTATGGAGAAAAAAAAATTAACTGAGAAATGATTTCTTATATTTACGCGAACACTACACATTTAAATAAAACTAATTTTACGGATTTTATCGCGTATATTAACTTATTTTACTTTCCCGACGTTTCAAGCACTTTACAGCACCCATGGTCACGGGGGGGACTGAGGTGTATGACCATGCTATTGTATCTTCTAAGAAATTTCACTGATGATTAAACTACCGCCACCTAGTCATTGATTTATGAAACACTTAATACTTTTTTATTTATAGCGGCTCCGTAATCTTGCATTTTTAGCTGCTTTACGTAAATCAATCAAGATAGTGTGGCCGCCACAAAATAATCAAGCATTATCAGTAATAATTCTAATGATAGGTGTAAAGGAAATTGTAAAAAGGAAATCATGTGTTATTAAGCAAATTATTGTTATATGTTATTACATATATTAACTACATTTAAAAAAAAATATTGGTGTTACTAAACTTATTTATTTTTGACCATGAGGTTTATATTATACTCGTGACAATCTAAAAAGCCCGATTTGACAGCTATAAAAATACTTTGTGTATTGATGGGAAAAAAATTGGTTGCTTTAAAAGCCGATTCTCGAGATATATCTATTATTTAAAGTTTGTAATGGACAATGTATGTACATAGTTTAAAATTGATTTTCAGGGCATATCGTTTTAATACATGATCGAGTGTGTAATACTTAACAGTTATTACATAAATCCAAACTAAGTTTAAATTTGAGCTAGTTTCAAAGCCAAGACATAAACTAAAACCCGACATACTGATTTCTTCCGGAAGGTTTACGTATATCAGTGGCGTGCCTGCATAATATACATTGTATATTATGCAGGCACGCCACTGATATGCACTCGCACGAAGCCGAGGCGGGTCGCTAGTCAAGAATAAAATAAACATTAAATAAGTGTGGTTGGGTCAGTTAAATAAATAAATTCACTGAATTCGTAACATTTTTATTCATTTTCGTCTCTGGAAGCTCCAGAAAAATTATCATCAGTTGAACTGTCTTCATCGATTAACCTTATAATAAATTCACTTTCAATCAAATTGTCAAAATGTACGTCTCTTCTAAAGTTTTCCGTTATAATTTTCTTTGTCCTTTCTACTAAATTGACCCAATCATCTTTTGTGACATGTGAACATGCTTCTTTAAGAAAACCAAGCGTTTTTTTTTGTGGTGAATGAAGGTTTTGTATTTTGACGTGCACCATAGCCTGTAAAAGATTTAAAGTTATAGTAACTACATTCTTTATTCTCTCGTGCAGTCAAACGGCTGGATAGGTTCTAATAAATATGCCATTCAATTAACTATAAAAATAGGACAGCAGTCAGCCGCTCTATTAGGCGAAATATATCTACTAATATTATAATGTTCCTGGATTATTTTTTTTATAAACGTATATAAAATATATATTTATAAAACGTATGCAATCGTTCCTTTTAGATTAAAATATTTAAATACTAACCTTGAACTTGAGCCCAAATCATCTCTATAGCATTGTATTGACGATGGTATGGTGGGGTCCTTATAATTTTATGCCCATGTTCCTGTGCAAACTCATCGATGGCGTATTTTGGCCCCACAGGTTTCTTTTGTTTGACTAACAAACAAAATAAACCTGTGAGGCCAAAATAACTAATTTGAACAGTGCTGCTTTCAATAAATTCAAGTCAGCATCCACACCATGATTTTGTAGCCCTGTGTGTAGTGTGTGCAATCCATTATCTTCAGCCAGGAGGCCCGTACTTTTCCTTTGTAATATTTCGGATTGTTTTTATGCCAATTCCAAGCACTTGTGCGACTCGTTCGTGTACTTGGGTAACTTTTAAAAGAGGCCCTCTATTTGCTGACTCGTTCAAAGTACTCGTGCAACTTCAAAACCAAGTCACGAGACTGGCTGTTAAGTGTACGTCCTCTTTTGTACATGTTGTCTAGTTCACATGATAACACCAAAATCACGTAATGCGTAATCAAAGTCCTGAACTAGCAAGCCAAGGTCAACGAGTATAGCAGAAACAGTCCAAGAGTGATAGCTGAGTCAGAAAATATAATAATAACCAATAACACAAAAATTTCCAAGATAGCGAGAGACCGCGCAAAGCATCGATGAATCAATGACTTAGAAGGAAAAAAATGGAGGTTAAAATACATTTTTTCAATATCAAAGGATGAACTCAGGCTTTTTTTAGCCAAACTATTTCCAATATTAACATATTAAATATCAAAATAAAGCTAGAAATATATGGTCAGATATGTGGTCAGATTTTGTTTTTATATGTTTAAACATTAAATAATAAATTTCTTTCTTTTCTAAATGTAAAAGTATCGATTTTTCAGAACATCGATTTTATTTGGCCCAAAAACGGTTTATAACGGTCACAACACTACGGCAACGAATCCAAAAACATGTCATTGTAATAACGTTCTGTCGGAATATTAATCAACGATTAATTGGTGTTTTTGAGTGCATATTTTCAATATAAAGCGAAACTTGGTGCTTACGAATGATACTTATTGTTATACTATATGGATAACATAGTCCATTTAAGATTGTGAATTTGATTTTTCGACTTCTTATATAGACGTTCATACAAAATTATCAGGACAAGTATAACGATAAACGTTTCTCGTTATTCGTACTTCTATATTCTAAAGAGAGAATATAAGAAATAAGAAATAAAAAAGAATATAAGAATAGATTGTCACGAATATAGAAGTAGTAATAGTAAGAAATAGAAGTTTTAACTTCGTTTCATTAGGCAACACTGAATGAAATTAAAAAAAATTATAAGAAATATGTCCGTCGTCTTGTGCATGTGTTTATTTCTTGTGATTTAATATTTTTGAGTGTTTTATCGCTATTGTTTATGTATTTGCGTCGAGTTATGTATATGCGTCAAGAATGTGCTTTAAGGTAGACTTTGTAATTGGTGCAGTGACATAAATATAAAAAAAGAGTTATAAAATAATATGTTAATTTGAACTCTTTAATTTTTATGATGGTTTGTAGTTAGTTACTTTAAATATGTGCAGACAACATGGAACTTTATAACATCTCACGTTTGTTAGAATTTTATTTTCAACATATCATTTAAAATTGTGAAATAAAAATAAAAATGTTAACAATACTAAAAATCTTTCTTTTTGTCCCGCATTTTATCGAAAGTATTTATGCAGATTTCTAAATAACAGTTTTTTTATTGTTATTTAGAAATCGACAAAATACTTAATAAAAATAACAATATTATAGTAGTATGTATACAGAACAGGTATATATATAATATCTGTAGTTATGTATAGTTGCAGTAGTAGTTAATAAACTAGCTTCCAGGCGGCGCTGTTGTCACAGCAATTTTTTACGTTAGAGATTCTTATCTATTTCAGTATATACACTCTTATCTATGTGTATGACGTCCCAATGTCATAGTTAACCACGGCTACCTCCAGATTAAAAATTATTAATTTTTGTTCCGATCTACGCAGTATGAACTTACAGTATCATGAAGTCTTGCAGTTGTATGCTTGGGTTGGGATTTAATTTTATTAATTATGGGATCCCAAGCAGATGGTAGCACCCAGCCATCTTCTCTATTGAAATTAGGATGTTTTTTGATTTCAATAGCCTCGCGAATCATCCTTGGAAGGAATCGGTGTTCTTTAGCGGGGATTTGTGGTCTATCAAATCTAATGTAGTGACGGGGGCGATCCTGTACGTGTTCACAGACTGCAGACTTCCCGGAGCGTCTATTCTCCACATCAGCTATGTGTTCTTTAACGCGGGTTTTTATGGATCTTTTAGTTTGTCCTATATAAGAGAGACCACATTCACAATCCAGCTTGTACACTCCTGCATCTTGCAGAGGAATATTACACTTGACTGATGGTAAAAACTGACTAATCTTCTTCGGCGGCTTGAAATATGTTTTAATGGAAGCACGCTTCAAGATGTAGCCAATCTTGTCAGTGACACCTCTGACATATGGCAGTACAGCAGGCACTCGCTCGACTGTGGCCGGCTTCACTCGTTCACTGTGACGTAGGCGCGGGACCCGAAGCTTATTGTCGTGCAAAACTTGCTTGACGTGTTGGAGCTCGGCGGCCAGGTGTTTACGGTCACAGATCCCTCGTGCTCTCTGAAACAAAGATGTACCCACGGTAGCTAACTGTGAAGGATGGTGGTGAGAATCACCGTTTAAATATCTATCTGTATGGGTCTTTTTTCTATACACAGTGTGGCTCAAGGTGTTATCAGGATTCCGAATTACTAACACATCTAGAAAAGCTAAAGAATTGTTTGCCTCTAACTCCATTGTGAACTGAATTTTAGAATTTAAGGAGTTAAGATGGTCTAAAAATGCAGTTACTTTATCTAAAGGTAGAATTGTGAAAGTGTCGTCTACGTACCGCTTGTAGAATCTTGGCTTTATGGGAGAAGTAAGCAGGGCTTTCTCCTCAAAGTCCTCCATGAATATATCGGCAACAATGGGAGATACAGGTGAGCCCATCGCCACACCATCTACTTGCTTGTAGAACTCCTCCTTCCACAATAGGTAGCCAGATGTAAGGCAGTGTCTGAGTAATACTGCATATTCTACGGGCATGTTGTTTTCCTCTAGCCTTCTAGTAACAATCGAGATGCAGTCTTCAACAGGTAGGCATGTGAACAGAGACTGCACATCAAAACTCACCATAGTTTCATTGTCTGCCAGATGTAGGTCTTTAATCTCGCTGACAAAATGGTAGGAATCCTTTGTGTGTGCTCTTGTATGTCCCTTGAGCGGTGAGAGTATATTCGCTAAGTGTTGAGCCAATCTGTAAGTTGGTGAATCGATTTGGCTCACTATAGGACGTAGTGGAGCATTGGGCTTGTGTATTTTTGGTAACCCATATAACTTCGGTGGTTTAGCACACGATGATTCGCGAGGCTATTGAAATCAAAAAACATCCTAATTTCAATAGAGAAGATGGCTGGGTGCTACCATCTGCTTGGGATCCCATAATTAATAAAATTAAATCCCAACCCAAGCATACAACTGCAAGACTTCATGATACTGTAAGTTCATACTGCGTAGATCGGAACAAAAATTAATAATTTTTAATCTGGAGGTAGCCGTGGTTAACTATGACATTGGGACGTCATACACCTCAGTCCCCCCCGTGACCATGGGTGCTGTAAAGTGCTTGAAACGTCGGGAAAGTAAAATAAGTTAATATACGCGATAAAATCCGTAAAATTAGTTTTATTTAAATTAACTGAAAAAGTCCAAAAAACAACACTTTTCTATATTCCCATACAAAAGATTGGTAATAATACTTAAAAGTCAATTTGAACTTTAATACAATATCATAAAGTTTAAGTGTTAGTGGAGGGGTTCCGGGAAGGCAAAACAATTGGGTGACGTTAGTATCGTATAAATATTATATCGTATTGTATCGTATAAATATTGACAAATGGAAACTAAATTTAGAATAAGTACAAATAAAATGAAATATAATAAGTAGGTCATAATAAGAAATCAGAAATTGTAATTTTCATTGTGATTTTTAGTGACTATTAAAAGAATTTTAAGTGTTTTATAATTTTTATTTTCTGACATAATGTAATTGTTGACTTATCAACTTTCTTTTTTTTATTTTACTAGCTGACCAGGTGTCCCGAATAGCAGAAAGGGTATTAAAAAAAGAATTAAAGAAGAGGTGGTACGAAGTTCACTAGTATATTATAGATAAGATAGGTCGAATCTGTACTAAAACCGAATCAGAACGCCCCTACTCCACGTAGTCGTGTCTGCCCTACCCCTAGAGTGTTTTTGTATAGCCGTAAGTGCGGAGGGAGAGCAGCCCCCGCCCGCTGTGGCAAAACGCAGGCATCCAATAAGCCGAAGCTGCGGAGGTGAGCATGGGTGCTTGTTATTTGCTACGCAAGGGCAAAGGGGCTGCACTCCCCGCAGTGCAGAAACCGTTGAAGAAGTAACTATGTCAATATTCCTACAACGTGCAAATTTGAACAGTTCGTTGCGGTGAAAATTTTAGAGCAACTAATTTTTAAACTTGGTACTAATTAGCACCTAAAAAGCCCCTAATTTGGGCTTTTTCTAAAAGCAATTTTGATTCTCAGAAAACCTGAATTTTGCATCTGCAATGTTCTGAATAACGACTTTATTTTTATTAGGGGCGTCTTATTATTGGCTATACTTGCAGCACCTAATTAGCACTTAATTCCTTGCTATTAATATTTATCGTATATCTAATAACTTCATTGCGTTGCTAGCGAGACATTTTTCTAGCAACGCAAATTTCAACAGTGCGTTGCGGTAAAAATTTTAGAGCACCTAATTAGCACCTAAAAAGCCCCTAATTTTGGGTTTTTCTAAATGCCAAATTCCAAAAAAAAATTGGTGATGCAGCTAAAGTCTGGAGTTTTCTTAGATCAATGGGTGTTGGAAAGTCCCGTAATAATAATGTACTCTCTAAAGATTTAAATATTGATTTACTAAATCATCACTTCTCATCCTCGTACAACTTAAATGGAGCTACAAAATTGAACACATTTAATTTTCTTTCATCGCTTCCAACTTCTGATCATTCATCTTTTGTCCTAAATCAATTCTCTGCTTGTGATGTTAAAAAGAGTGTTCTATCCATTAATTCGAATACAATTGGCAGCGACTGTATCAGTCGTAATATGATCCTTCCGATTCTTGACATAATCATCTCAATACTTTGCCCTATCCTCAACTCCTCCATTTCTTGTGGTGTTTTTCCATCAACTTGGAAAGACGCTCACTTCATACCGTTGCCTAAAAAGCCCAACCCTACATCTTTTTCGGAATATGGTCCTATATCAATATTACCATTCCTATCCAAAGTTCTCGAACGCCTGGTATATAATCGCTCTATGCTTTCCTTCGCAATAATTCCATTCTAAATCCTCTACTCGTACAATCTGGTTTTCGTTCCGGGCATAGTACTGTCACAGCCTTTGTCAATATTACGGAAGATATAAGATCTGCTACGGAAAATTACCTATCCTTTCTCTGTTAGATTTTAGCAATGCCTTTAATTCAATTGATTTTGAAATTTTACTGGGTATACTTAGCTCTCTTAACATATCTCCAACAGTGATTGGTTGGTTTCGAAGTTACCTGTCTAGGCGCCAGCAATGTATTCGCATTGATGACACATTTTCTTCTTGGTGTGATACCATTGCTGGTGTCCCGTAGGGTGGCGTATTATCTCCCTTACTTTTTTAATTTTTATTAATTCTATAGCTACTAAGATTACTTCTTCGTGGTAGGAATTCTACCTACTGCCACTAAAATTGCGCTTGCACAATCTCTGCTTCTCCCAATTCTAGACTATGCAGATATCAGCTATCTTGATCTCACCGAAAAGCAAGTTGGTAAACTTGAACATCTTCAAAATGTTTGTATAAGATTCATATTTGGTTTGCGCAAGTATGATCATGTTTCTTGTTTTCGTAATAAGCTCAAGTGGCGTCCTATTTGTCTTCGCCGGAATGCTCATATTCTGTCACTTCTTTACAATGTTCTCTTTAATCCTTCATATCTTTCTTATCTTAAGGTTCACTTTGAATTCCTTCATTATTCCCATTCGAAAGTTTTGAGATCACTAGAAAATTTTACATTAAAAATGCCTGCCCATAATGCCAAATTTTTGGACAGGTCGTTTACTATCCAAGCAGTCCGTCTATGGAATACCCTACCTCTATCAGTGAGTCCCCAATCTTTATCTGTTTTTCAGAAGCTTGTATACAACGAATACATTCGTATTTTATGTCTGTATTTGTTATTTATTTCTATATATTATAATGAAATCTTTATAAATATTGTTTCTGCATCACCAAACCACACCGGCTTTTTGTAATCCTGTCCATCCAAAGGTTATCTGGAATAAATCGCTTTTAGTAATAAGAGCGCCCATTGTGTCACTATTTATTTTTTCTTTCTCTTTCGTTTATGTATTGATTTGGTGTACAATAAAGAATTATCTATCTATCTACAAAAATTAAAATTGGTAGTAAAGAGATTTAACGGACTTAATAGCAACAGTAACGGGCAATGAAATTAACAATTGAATGGAATAGTAGATACTATAGAATTGAAGCTAAAGTCGTGAACGCTCGGGGGCAAGAGGTTGCAGTCGCCACGTTAGTATAATTACGGTGTCCTTAATGCTATCGTAGCAAATGAAATTAGTTTCTATTATACAGTGACTTTTGTAGTAACCTATTTTTTAACTGTAATGCATTTTTTCTTTCTAGCATTGAGGTTAGGTGCATTTACACACTAAATGCAAAGGGATGCAACATCTCTTCGCAGCACCAGTCGTCGACGATTCGGGCCGCTCTGCACTGGATGCGGTCAAGTGGAAGGAGCTGGCACTAGGAGCTCCGGCCCAAAGATGTGAACAGTGTTCCATGTGAGTCCGAATCTGCGCCTTGTAAAGTTGCAGGCGGTGTGCCGGCATGAAAACTGTCCCGCTCTGTTGAATATACCAAGCTTTTTAGAGGCCAATTTGGCCTTCTCTTCCAAGTAATCACGAAACTGCACATCATTCGATATTTCGACGTTGATGATTCTGATACTGGTTGAGGCAACAAGGGGAGTGCCTTGAAACTGAGGAGATACGACAAAGGGGTTCTTTTTAGCGGTAAACGCGCAAAATTGTGTCTTCTGGAGATTAAACTGGACTAGATGTAGTCGCACCCAATCCGGCGTGGAGCACCTGCGTTAATAGGCTTGTAATCGGAGCATGTACCATCTACTACGACCTTGATGCTTCGGTCTTCAAGAAAGCTGGTAATCAAATTGCAAAATTTCTCGCTTTATGCCAAACCCGATCGAAGACCTTCGCAATGTGCAAACTAACGGCCAATGGAGGCCCCTTGGACTCTACTGTCTCCGCCCACCTATTAATTAATAATTGTTTTATTGTTTCTCAATACATTGTCATGCATTACATAAATTGAGGTAGCTCCAGTAAGTTATAAAATACTTGTGTTGGAATTGGAACTACCTCGCTGCTTCACTTAAAGCTACCTTACAGTATTGAGACTAGAGATGGGCCGAATATGGATTTCACCGAATACGAATATTCGGTCAAAAGTTCGTTAAAACTTTTACCGAACCGAATATTCGGCCGAACATTATTCGGCAAGATTACCTCGGTACCTAACCAATTCATATTGAAAGTTGACTAAAGTAAAGTGAAATGTACGATTTGCGAAAAAATACTTTCACGGGGTGGCAGCGGCAGGAAAGTTTCATCCTCGGCTTTGAGCAATCATTTGAAATTGAAACACACTGCTGAATTTTCTGGTCTGGAAAAACCTGTGCATCAGGTACGCTCAAATAATTAAAATATTAAACGACACAGCATGAACCTGAAGTTGCACAGGTCACCCAAATCTCTACCAGAGGTGCTCAATCTACAAATACTAAAACCTGTCCAACCACTCAAACTGCACTAGAAGATTCGTTTATTTTCAAATCGCGAATCGACGACCCCAGATCACTTCCAATTACGAATTCAATCGCTGAAATGATAGCAATAGATAACCATCTAATTTCTATAGTCGAATCTAAAGGCTTTAATCGGGTCATGCGGTTGGTAAAGCCCAAATACCAAAAACCGAGCCGAAAATATATACCTAGGGAAAAAGTGATTCCACAACTGTATGAAAAATTGAAAAGCACTATTCAAGGTGAGCTATCTAAGGCCAAATGTCTACCAGCTACATCTGACATATGGACAAATATGTTCGTACATTTCAATACAGTGGACACTGAGTACCACTTTAACGAATGTTCGGTGATTTTGCAGGATATTCCGCCGAATACGAATATTCGGTACAGCTGCCGAATATGCCGAATACCGAATTTGAAACGAATATTCGGCCCATCTCTAATTGAGACCAATCCATACATGATAACAGAAAAATAAAATTCAGAAGTGAAAAAGAGAAAGTGGACAGCTAAAAAGTATGAGTGTGTGTGTACGTGTGTGTGCGCACGCATTTTCCTTAGCTGGTACTGATTAAGATAAGCACTCTATTAACGCTTGTTTACATGTATGGAGCAACATAGGGTATATGTTTAGTTTAAAATTCAATTTATATATATATTGATGGTGTGGTATACTGACGTCTGGCAAAAACAGTATGGACCCTAGGGGAGTATGCCACAATATCTTTGCGTCTTCTATCCAGGTTAGCTGGAGTATATGAGAGTGTCTTATGCAGGTGCAAGGTTATGTTTAAGAGATATAGTTTTCTGACCGTAAGTAAATCACTTAACCTGTAAAGTTCTACTGTAGAGTACCTGTGGGACTTAAAATACATTACTTTTAGGAGCGATCTCTGGGCTCTTTCTAACTCTAAAAACTTTTGTTTTTGTGGCACCTCCCCATACCGGTATACAATACGTTATGACAGATTGTGCCAGAGCAATGTATACCTTTCTTAATAGCTGATCTGGCATAACGTGACGCAGATTTTTGAAAATCCAAATGAGTTTCCTGATTCTAGTCAACATTATTTCAATGAAGGAGTGCCACGACAATCTGTGGTCCGCTGTTACTCCAAGATATATTGTGCAATTGACTCGTTTTATGCTCTGACAGTCACAGCTAGCAACAAACGGTTCGCCACACCTATGAATCCTGATCCCAAAGTCGACCCCCAGTTGTAATCTTTCTGATGGGGTAAAACAGATAAAGTTCGTTTTATCTGTATTGAGGGTTAGAGCGTTTACGTTAAGCCAGCCAGCTATTTCAGCCAAACCACGTTCAGCGGCAGCTTGCGGGGCAGCCCAGGAGACACCAGTATAGACGGCTGCGGTGTCATCCGCATAAGAGAAAATCCGCCCGCCACTGCTCCGAATATTACAAAGATCATTTATGTATATCAGGAACAGTGTCGGGCCGAGCACGCTACCTTGTGGGACTCCGAACACTAGGTTTCCTCGCTCGCTAAACAGATAATTAATTTTGAGCTGCTGTGTCCAGCTCCGTAAGTAACTTTCAAAAAGGGAGAGAGTTGTACCTCCTACACCGATAGCTTCCAACCTCTGCAGAAGGATGGGGACGGAAACGGTATCGAATGCCTTTTTTAAGTCTAAAAATACTGCTAAGCACTTGACTCCTTTATCAACGTTGGTTACAATCTCAGTTGTCACTTTGTCAGTACTGTAACAGCATCTTGTGTGGAAAGGCCCTTCCTAAATCCGAATCAGAAACAGAAACTTTTTTAATCAATATAGATTATAAATAATACTTATTGAAAGTGACTCTTTCGTTAAATTACGTCTGTCCTGGGATGAACCAGCAAGAAACCCAGCGGGACTTTTTTTTTAAAATAACAGCTTACAATAATGTATGTTACACAAATTATCAACACAACAAATTAGAAATAGCTTGGTAGCGATCACCTCATTTCTAGGGGTTATTATCATCCATAAATTCTTTAATATTATAATAATCTGTCGGCGAGATTTTACTTTCTATGAACAGATGGCGCTAATTGTTACTTAACTCGCACTATACAAAGCGGTTTTTCTGTATCATAATATTGTTGTTTTTTAAAGTATAGTCAGTTCTTTATTACAGATTCATACCTTCAAATAGTGTTTAATTTAGTCGCTAATTCAACGGGACAAAGTGGTCCTACGAGTCGGATAAGTGAGTGCATAGTAGGAAGTGTTAACGGAAATAGGACAGTGCGGTATACACGTGAAGTGCTGTGTAGTGACAAACTTACGGATTTCAGTGTTGTGGATTGGACCTCGATAACCGTGAGTAATATAATAGTGGGACTTTTAAAATATTTCGCGAGTGTAAAAACATAGAATAATTTCGGAGTGACATCGTATGAACATTGGGAAAAATTCGATTCGTTTTGTATGAACATTGGACTTAGAAAATTCGCGAGTGAAATTAACACTTAGAAAAATTTCGTCTCATTTTGTATGGACATTTACTTTAACTCTAAATAAAACATCTGTACTTTAAATAAACACCAGTGAAAGGAACTTCTAGTTGAACTTTGATCGAAAGTTATATCAAAATATTTTCATAACCTTAAAATGGAACAAATAAATAAATAAATCGTTAAACCTACAAAATGAAAGACTAGACGAAATTAGAAAAGCACTAATAAACTACGGGAAATCTCCAAAGTCCAGGATTTATTTAGCATACTTGCAGACGCGTTTAGAAATATTGGAGTTGAAATGGAATTCATTCAAAGCTACTCATGAATACCTTGTGCAAGATACACCTATAAAATCAAGAAGTGCCTTAAGCTATTTTAACGATGATTTATATGAGACCTGTGAGGAGATTTACATCAATTACAAAAGTGATTTAAAAACAAAAATGTCCGAATTGTCACCCGTTACGCCTACTACCGCCTTACCTGAAAACAAAAAAACAATGCCCGAGTTAAAGTTGCCGACAATTAACATATCACAATTCTCTGTAAAATACACCGAGTGGCCATCGTTTCATGATTTATTCAATTTCATCATACATACTAATCAATCAATAGATGACGTTCAGAAACTCCACTATTTAAAATCAAGTTTGTCTGGTGAAGCGGAACAGCTGCTGCGTACAATAACAGTTACAAGTCAAAATTATAAGGAAGCGTGGGAAATACTGAAAAATAGATGCAACAATAAAAGATATATTTCAAACAGCATTTTCAAAAAACTTTTTAATATCAAAAATATAACAACACAGTCAGCTTATCAGATTAAATACCTGCTTGATACAACTGTTGAATGTTTAAGCTCATTGAGGAATCTAGGGTTGCCAATTAAGTCTTGGGATGCGATCATGATTTATATAACAGTTTCTAAATTAGATACAGAAAGCCATCGTTTGTGGGAACAGCACATTGCTTCAGAAAAAGATGAGTTTCCTTCTTTTGACACTTTAAAAGAATTTTTAAAAACTAGATTCCGGTCTTTAGAAATGATTGAACACACCACTAAACCGACGAAAACCAAAGCCTTTCACACCTCAATAGAACCTACAAATATCTCTTGTGCATTCTGCAAATAAAACCACTACATTTATCAGTGTAAACAATTTGCCAAACTACAATACATAGAGAGACACCGCTTCGTTCAAGAGAATAATTTATGTTTTAATTGTTTGATACCAAACCATTCATCTAATAAATGTATGAGGAAGACGTCGTGCCGAATTTGCCATAAGAAACACCACTCGTTGCTACACCCGGAGGAAAGGGATGAATCTGTAAGGGAAAATTGTCATAAAGACTCAAGTCAAAACATAGTATTACATTTCGTACATCAGCCTGGTCAAATACTATTAGCCACCGCATTGGTAGATGTGACTTCGCGTCAGGGTCAAAAACACGTCTATCGTGCTCTCATTGACCAAGGTTCACAAGCCTCGTTCGTCACCGAAGATATTGTTCAGACATTGGGTTTGAAAAAGATAAGAATCAACAGCGTGGTTTCAGGATTGAGTGAAGGCAAACAGCTTCACACCAAATACATGGTTGAAGTACAATTGCAGTCAAGACATAACATAACCTTCACTATTCCGGTAAAAGCTTACATTTTGAAATCAATCACAACATATTTACCACAACAATCAATTACAATTTCTAACTGGCCTGAGCTGGAGCACATGCATCTGGCAGATCCGAAGTATAATACACCAGAACAGGTTCATCTGCTGTTAGGCGCTGAAGTCTATAGTAAAATCATAGAAGTTGGATTGATCAAGAGTCCGTCTGGTATTATACACACAGAAAACACAACTGGGCTGGATTTTTTCTGGTGATACTAGCAACACACAACCTGTAAAACAAAATAAAGTTATTAGCATGCATGTATGTGTATGTGAGAATGATCTTTTAAGAAAATTCTGGGAAGTAGAAAATGAAGTACTTACCTGTGAGAGAAGGTTGAGTAAAGACGAGCAACGATGCGAAGACATCTACAACAAAACCACAGTACGAACCGAATCAGGGAGATATAACGTAAACTTACCTTTTAAAGAAAACCTAGAGACAACTGTAGCAAATGTGGAAATACAAAAGAAATTGCTATTTCAAGATTTTTACAATTAGAAAGAAAATTAGAACAGAACCCAAAAATGAAAGAAGAACACACTAAAGTAATAAAAGAATACGAAGAATTAGGACACATGGCTTTGACTAATGAAGACGATTCAAATAGTATATTCTTACCTCACCATGCTGTAATCCGGGAAGATAAAGATATCACAAAATTAAGAGTAGTATTTGACGCCTCCGCAAAAGGTTCCAAGGGACAATCACTAAACGATACACTGCTAACTGGACCTGTAATGCAAGATGATTTACGAACTTTGATTACGAAATGGCGACAGCATAAAATAGCATTAATAAGTGATATAACAAAAACGTACAGACATATTTTAGTGCAGGAGAAAGATACATACTACCAATGTATTGTATGGAGAGAAAACCCTAATGAAAACTGTAGATTCTATAGATTGCTAACTGTTACATTTGGAACTGCATGCGCTCCGTACCTGGCGGTTAGAACTTTAGTTAAGGTAGCTGATGATGAAAGTGACAAATATCCTGAAGCTGCAGAAATTGTTAAGACGTCATTTTATATGGATGATCTGATGACAGATGCTAACACTGAAAAACAGGCTATAGAAATCTATGAACAAGTCAACAAGCTATTAGAAAGCACTGGTTTCATACTGCAGAAATGGTCTAGTAATTCAGAAAATTTGTTACAAATAGTACAGCAAAACAAGGAAAACATACAACCATTCGAGATAAAATTAGACAAAATCATAAAAATATTAGGAGTAGCATGGGATAGAAATGATGACCAATTCAAAATATCTGTCAACTTGCCTGAACCTATCAAACCAATCACGAAAAGAAGAGTACTATCAAACGTGACTCGTTTATTTGATCCCTTTGGATGGCTGGCTCCAGTTACTATCAAAGCAAAGGTGATAATACAGAAACTTTGGCTATGTAGTTCTGACTAGGATGAAGAAATACCATCAGACCTTCTGCAGGAATGGTTGATTTTTAGACAACAACTACTTACATTGCAAAATTTAAAAATAAATAGATGGATACATACTCACCCTGAAAATGACAAGATTGAATTATTTGGCTTCGCAGATGCATCAACAGCAGCATACGCTGCAGTACTCTACATAAGAGTAATACAAGGAGATGAAGTCTATGTCACTATTCTGGAAAATAAAACAAAAGTTGCTCCATTAAAACAAATCTCCATAGCGCGATTAGAACTATGTGCCGCCGTTTTATTGGCAAAATTACTGGCTGAAACATCAAAGAACTTGAAAATACCTAGAAATCAAATATGCACCTACACCGATTCAACAATTGTTTTAGCTTGGATTTAAAACAGTCAGTGAAAAAATACCTCAGTAAATGCGTTACATGCACTAGATACAATGCCAGAACGCAACAACCAATTATGGGTGAACTTCCGAGTGTAAGAGTAACCCTTGGAAGAGCTTTTGAGTGTTGTGGTGTAGATTTTGCCGGACCTATACAGATGAGAGTGTCAAAATGTAGGGGAAAAAATCTTATAAAGGATACATCTCATTGTTTGTATGTATGAAAACAAAGGCTATACACTTAGAAGCTGTAAATGACCTCACCACATCTGGATTCATTGCAGCATTTCAACGATTCGTGTCACGCAGGGGTCACTGCGCTGAAATGTGCAGTGAAAATGGTTTGAACTTTGTTGGCGCTGCAAATGAGCTTACAAGAATGCTTAATCAAAGCATGACGAACGTATTAAAGGAGATAGCAGAAATGCTTGAAAGTGATGGAACTTCATGGCATTTTATTCCCCCAAAATCACCAAACTTTGGAGGTCTATGGGAATCGAGTGTGAAATCTGTTAAGACACATCTGATGAAGACAATTAGCAACGCGACACTTACCTTCGAATAATTTTCTACGGTCCTTTGTCAGATCGAAGCGGTTCTGAACTCACGTCCGATTAGCAGTCTCAGTGATGATCCGAACGATACCTCTCCATTAACTCCAAGTCACTTTTTAGTAGGAGAACCTTTAATAGTGATACTAGAACCTAACAATATTACTGATACCATAAGTCCTCTCCAACGTTGGAAACTGACACAACGCATGATAAGAATCTTTTGGACTAGTCCAAAAGATTCTTATCATGCAGGCCTATCTCAATAATATTATATTCTTTGGACCATCTAGATGGTCCAAAGAATATTTGAATACCTTACAACAAAAACACAAATGGCACACAAAGGTGGATGCACTAAAAGTCGGCGATTTGGTCGTAATAAAAGAAACAGACCTCCCTCCAGCGAAATGGTTATTGGGACGAATAACACAGCTTCATCCTGGACCCGATGATCAAGTCAGGGTAGTAAGCTTGAAGTGCAGAGGATCGACCCTGAAGCGTCCTGTATCTAAGCTGATCCTGTTGCCATGAAGAAGGACGGAGTCCTTGGCGGGCGGGATGTCGGCGAGATTTTACTTTCTATGAACAGATGGCGCTAATTGTTACTTAACTCGCGCTGTACAAAGCGGTTTTTCTGTATCATAATATTGTTGTTTTTAAAGTATAGTCAGTTCTTTATTACAGATTCATACCTTCAAATAGTGCTAATTTAGTCGCTAATTCATCGGAACATAATCCTTTTTATACAAATTTAGTTTAATAAAGTTTTGAACTTTGAGCAGGTCAAACTTTGTATATTTTCTGGAATTTTGTTGTAAAGGCGTATACATCGCCCCAAGAATGAATTACTGACTCGATGGAGTCGAATCACTGGTACTACTAGCTTGTGTCTGTTCCTAGTATTTACAGAATGAATATCACTTATTTTTGTAAAACTCCTTTTATTTTTATGTACGTACATTACATTTTCATAAATGTATTGAGAGGCCAAAGTTAATATATTAATTTCCTTAAATTTTTGTCGCAGCGACTCTTTAGGCTTTAAATCATAAATTGCTCTTATGGCCCTCTTCTGTAAAACAAATATAATTTCAGTGTCAGCTGCGTGTCCCCATAGCAAAATACCATACGACATAATGCTATGGAAATAGCTAAAGTAAACTAGTCTAGCTGTTTCAACACTGGTAAGACTTCTAATCTTTTTTACAGCATATGCTGCAGAACTGAGTCGGCTTGCTAGTTTTGATATTTGGGAGCTCCATTGAAGCTTCGCGTCTATTGTGATTCCAAGAAAAATGGTGGTATCTACAAGACTCAGTTTCTTGCCATTTAAAATTATATTAGTATTTAATTGTTTGACATTTGGAGTCACGAATTTCATACAATTCGTTTTAGTGCCTTTTAAATGCAAATTATTAACATTGAACCAATTTGCTAATTTAGATATAGCATTATTTACTTCGTCATATTTTAGCAATTGTCGACTCAATTTGAAAATTAAAGAAGTGTAATCTGCAAATAATACTATATCAAGGTTATCCCCTACTATGTAAGGTAAGTCATTAATGTACACAAGAAACAGAAAGGGGCCGAGAATTGAGCCTTGAGGCACGCCCATTTGTACCATCGACTCGGAAGAGCTCATACTGTTAATGACAACTTTTTGAGTTCTCTTACTTAAATATAAAATAATTTAAGAGCATCACTTCTTACACCGTAGTGTTGAAGTTTCCTGATTAATGTTTCATGGTGAACACAATCGAAGGCCTTGGATAGGTCACGAAATATACCCAAAGCATCCTGTGAATTCTCCCATGCAATAAAGATATATTTAACCAGCTCAACACCGGCATCAGTTGTCGAGCGACCCCTTGTGAAACCAAATTGATTTATATGAAGTAAATTAAATAATTTAATATAAATATATTAAAGAAATTTAACATTTGATCAAGAATATTTTTTTATGACTTCCCGAGAAATTGCGCAAATGGATCACCAGTTTCCTTGCTGATCGAAGCAGGCATATCGCCATCACCTCCTTATTCTCCAAAATAATGGAATCCATTATAAACTGCTAGCTCATGAGGTACCTTGAGGATCACCAGCTGATCAGTGACCGTCAGTACGGTTTTCGTCGGGGTCGATCAGCAGGTGATCTTCTAGTTTACTTAACTCATAGATGGGCGGAGGCAGTAGAGTCCAAGTGGGAGGCATTGGCCGTTAGTTTGGACATAGCGAAGGCCTACGATCGGGTCTGGCACAAGGCGCTTCTTTCGAAGCTTCCTTCCTATGGGCTTCCCGAGAAATTGTGCAAATGGATCACCAGTTTCCTTGCTGATCGGAGCATCAAGGTTGTAGTAGACGGTGCATGCTCTGATTTCAAGCCTATCAACGCTGGTGTTCCACAAGGCTGCGTGCTATCACAAACGCTGTTTCTCCTGCATATCAATGATATGTTGCAAACTAGTAACATTTATTGCTATGCAGACGACAGCACTGGTTTTGACCGGGACAAACTTGTGTCTGAAGTCGAGTCTTTGCTGAACAAGGTCTCAGATTGGGGGCGACTAAATCTAGTCCAGTTTAATCCTCAGAAGACACAAGTTTGCGCGTTTACCGCTAAAAAGAACCTCTTTGTCGTATCTCCTCAGTTTCAAGGCACTCCCCTTGCTGCCTCAGCTAGCATCGGAATCCTCGGCGTCGACATATCGAATAGTGTGCAGTTTCGTGGTCACTTGGAAGGGAAGGCCAAACTGGCCTCTAAAAAGCTAGGCGTGCTCAGCAGTGCGAGACAGTATTTCATGCCGGCACATCGCTTGCAACTTTACAAAGCGCAAATCCGGCCTCACATGGAATACTGTTCTCATCTCTGGGCAGGGGCACCCCAGTGCCAGCTCCTTCCACTTGATCGCATCCAGTGCAGAGCGGTTCGAATCGTCGACGACCGAGTTCTTTCTGATAGGCTCGATACACTGGCACTGCGTAGAGGTGTTGCAGGAGTGAGGAGTGCTCTGAGGAATTGTTCGGAATAGTTCCAGTCGCTCAATTTCACCATCGCACATCGCGATAAAACAATAAAATTCCTTGAAATTTTTAAAAACTTGATGGGAATACCGTCCAAACCACCTATAAGTAAGGTAGACCAGAAAATCACCAGTTGATCGACCCTGACGAAAACCGTATTGGCGGTCACTAATCAGCTGGTGATCCTTAAGATACCGCATGAGCTCAGAGTTTATAATAGATTTAATTATTTTGGAAATCAAGGTGATAGCGATAGGCCTATAGTTAGACGGGTCTGAACAGTTGCCTTTTTTAAGGATCGGGTCATGGATGGACATGAATTCGGGACTACACCTAGGTAGTAAGAGTACCAGAAAAGACGCGTTAGAACCGGTATCACCTCTGGAGCAAACGTCCTCAGCACAATTGGGGGGATTCCGTCAGGCCCACTCGACTTGTGGATGTCCAGGGAGAGGGGTGCTTTGCTTGCGAAACGAGCGCTGTGTAAGCCGCACATCCGGCATGGAACACTCACACTGCGGGATGGTGGGCGGTGTGCTCCCCCGTCATTGAGTCTAGTTGGACCCAAAGAAAGCCTAGTAGATTGGCTTTCTCCTTTGCGGCATGGGCCAGTGAGTCGTCCTCCCTGTGCAGAGATGGCTAACAGAAGTTCCGTTGGACACCCTCGGGGACAGACCAGAATACACGGGTTCCCAATGGAAGGCGAACTAGTTTCTCGCTAATTCTGCCGATGTGCCCTGACTTTGCCTTGGCAATGACTCTTTTGAAGGACCTGGAGACGAAATTATATTTTTTGTTTACATCCCGGGACGTTGATGCGTTAGCCCAGGCTCCTACTTATAGCGTAATGCTATTTTACAGTAGCGACCAAACCATGGCTGAGATCTGCCTCCGATGGACACCACAGAAGAAGGAATAAAAGTTCCATACTCTAAAGTACCGCATCAGTGACAGAATTAACAACAACTTTGGGATCGTCCGATGAGAAGCAAACCCGCCCTCAAGGGTAGGATACAAAGAAAGACTGCATCTTATTCCAATCGGCCGACCTATAGTGCCAAACACGACGGTAGTCTGCAGAATGCCACGGCGATGTTAGCGTGAGTGGCACCACACTCCGGACTAGACAAAGGTCCAAAGAGCCAAGAGGAGCGTCGACGTAGCAGATGAGAGGTCAGCCAAGGGCCAACAGGGAAGGTGCATGATCCTCCACATCTGGACTCCGCGTAGGCGAAGTAACCAGTTGTGTCAGACCATATGCCAAGGCAGTCATAAACAGATTACCTCGCATAATCGGTTAAACATGAACCGAGCCATTCGGCGCGGTGGGAGTAAAAATCGCCGAGGATCATGATCTCTGCGTATGGGAGTTGTTATAGCAAGGAATCTTTAGCCATTTGGACGTGGTCGATGAGTAGGTCAGTTTCGGAATTACCGCTAACGACCTTTAGAGGCACTCGTAGACGCGCAGCTAGCTGATCGTCGCTGTTTATGCTTAGCCAAAGGATGGACAAGTCCGAACCTTCAAGTGTGCCGAGGCGGCGAGAAAAGATGTCCGCGAGGGTCGCCTTGATCTTGTTGCTCAGCTAGCCCCGAGCAAGAGTGGAATTTTGCCGGGCAGAATACGCAGGGCTTGGTACTGTATGCTCAGCGAATGATTCTCCATTACCAGGGGTGCTGGTACCCTCCTGTGGTAGTATCACATTTAATTCCGCTTTTGAGTTGTTATCATATTTTCTTTTTGAGTTGTTATGCTGCCCGTCATCTGTTTCAATATCCCTCTATCGCCTATTACGACACCCACAGAATAATTAACCGTGTAGTTATCAGGATGACTATAGGTATTAAGAAGTGGTGAAGTGTTCATATATACATTAAGGCAACGTTGGCTACCTAAGTACAGAACTAAAAGTAATGTAAGAAAGGGTGGCGTTATATCCCCGTAATTCAGCTCGCCAGCAACGCAGTCAGGAATTTGCATTTAGAATAACCAAAATTGGGGGCTTTATAGGTGTTAGTTAAAATTTGGGTCGCTAATTAATAGAATCAGGCGTTACTTTGCGGAAGTTCATTATATTAAAGTTCGTAAAAAATTACTTCGCGTACATCCGCTCGATATCGAGATAATTCGTATAATTCAATCCCATGAAAATAATGCAACGCAGTGAGAATGTGTGCAGACACTGCTTAGTAGACGATGTATTCACGGCCAATTTGACGCCTCTTTGGAAATGACATTCACCAAAGAAAGGGAATATTGGATAGAAGTTTTACAAAGAGTAGTATCAGGATTTAAATCTTTGCTATCCCGTGGATTAGCATTTCGTAGTGATGATAAAATTCTTCGTTTTCAATATAATGGCAGCTATTTGGGAATTTTACAATAACTTGCGGTGTACGATCCGTTCCTTTTTTCGTATTTAGCCAAATATGGTAATGTTGGGAAAGGAAGGCAGTCATATTTGTCTTCAACGATTGGCAGAACTTATTGAAATATAGGGAAGTACAGTTTTCAAATTCATTGTTAATGAAATTATTAAGGCCAAATATTTCCCAATAAGCATCGATTCGACACCAGATATATCTCATACTGATCAGTTGGCTGTAGTGCTGAGATACGTTACGTCAAATGGAAAAGTAGCAGAATGTTTTCTTACATTTATTCCCATAGTAAGTCACAAAGGGGAAGAACTGGCCGCTATAATTTTTTTTTAAATCATTATAACATTGATATAAAAAAATGCGAGAGGCAAGACTTACGATAGTGCGTCAAATATGTCTGTTAGTTACTATGTTCTTCAGGCCCAGATTAAGAAAATAAATCACCTCGCACACTACGTTCCAATACTTTTTATATTCTTTTACTGTACATTTCTGAGGAGTTAAGCATCGGTCTGGTGATGCTGCTGATGCTATTACACACATCCCTTCACGCTGGCTGGAAAGGGGCCCCGAGAATTGCATTGCCTAAGGGCTCCGACATGGTTAATCCGGCCCTGAATATAGCTACAGCGTGGCGTGGCTCTACCACATAAAAATATGAAAACTTTCTATCTTGAGAAATCAGCTATTTTGCTGAACGACTCTAGAAAACTTCAAGAAAAGAGTCTACTACTTTTTAACTTTATTACTAACTCTATTACTCGGAGTAACACCGCGCCACCCAATGCTTCCTCATACGGCCAGAATTGAATGACCATGTCTCAGATTCTTAAGTCACTGCCAACACGCACTGGTTGTAAACTTTTGTGTTCCAGTTTCGAGGAATACGTGAATAGAAAATGTCGTATTCTGCAGAAGCTGCTTAACCGAGTTAGATCCACCTGTTAGTCGAATTTAGACTTGGCAAGTCAGACAATTAGGTAAACATGTCAAAAACTTAAGAGTCATTGCCCCTTGATATAAAAAAATCCATCCATCCACCCGGGTTTTTAGGGTTCTGGGGAAGCCCTTCTACCCTTCCCCCCTTGCGGAAATGTACAGTTTATGAGTAACTAGCTGACCCGGCGAACTTCGTACCGCCTAACAGTCGATTCTTTAATATATTTTTTTAATATGCTGCTGCTTATTCTGCTATTCGGGACACCGGGTCAGCTAGTATGATAAAAAAAGGAAGTTTATAAGTCAACAATTAAATTATGCCAAAAAATTAAAATTACAAATTAACTATATTGTAGTAGAAGATAGAAGTCTCCCTTCCCCTGCAAGCCCTAATGGTATAAAAACAATGCGCGCGACGCCATCGCCCTTCTTTTGCGTGGGGCCGTTATACACGTAAGATTGTTCCTAGCATTAGTTTTGTTAATTTTCCTTTTGTGTGTGAATTAAAAAAAATGTGTTATCATTCTTTCCTCTTTACTTAAAAAAATAACCTCGAATAAGTTTTACATAAGATCAGAAGTGAGATTAAAATACTTACGCGATTCCTTGTCGTTCGCCATTTTGATTCCTTAACTACGCGAATCTTTTGTAAAGAGGAAGGAATGGCGGGATGTGAACGTCGCCGCAGTCGACACAATGGTCGAGAGCGACGACGTAGTAAATACCGTGCTCATACTCCGGTTGATGATCTGAGTAAAGGGATAAGTACTGTGTTGGCGCGTTTAAGTGCCTTAGAGAACAGTTCGCTAGCTACCCACACTTCGCAACCTGCTCGCGATTCAACGCCGCCATTCCGGCGCCGGTTAACGTCTCCTGTGGCTAGATGTGTGACGTCACCACTCCGCAGCCAGTCTACGCCACCGCGTGATCACCGTATAATGCGTTCCGAAACACCGCCCCTTCCAACACGGGCACCGATTGAACCGCATGTTAGTAGGGACGTGGAAAACGCGTCGGCACGTATCCTGAGTGAAGAAAATACGTCGTCTACGGTGGCTAATCGAATAGTTGATGCAATTCGTTCTATCAACACGGGAGCGAGTTCTAGTCAACACTACTACGTTTCGAACTTTGAACCCAGTATTCACAATATTGAAGTTTGGTGCAAAGAGGTAGATCGCGCTAAAACTTTGAATAATTGGTCTGATTGCCTCTCACGTATAGGTAATTGCTTAAAAGGTGACGCCAAAACATGGTTGAACGAGTGGGTAACGAGTTCGTTCCGTTGTGTCCGAAATCACCGGACATTGCAAATATTTTATACGAGATAATCAGTACACATTCTGATAACTACCCTACATACGCTGACTATGCTCGTCGCTCGTTACTTCGTTTACGTATTGTACGGGGGCTCAGTGATAAGTTAGTGTCTGCAATTGTAATACGCGGGATTACTGATCCACAAATACGAGCAGCCGCCACTAATGCTAAGCTATTACCTGACCAGCTAGTCGAATTTCTCTCTATCTATGTAAAACCAATTATAAGTAAAAATAATAATACTCGGCCTTTGCATTGTCTCATTGTCTCAAAATACAACCTTTTTCAAAAATGAATCCGTCTCAAATTTAAATCCACGGAAAAGACGTTTTGACGAAGGACGGTGCTTTTTGTGTGGCCAATCGGGACATAGACAGTCTAATTGTAATAAAAAACTTAAAGTTGAAAAAGGTGAAAGCCACTCTAAAGCCTCCAGTAGTGAAAGTTCAAAGCCTGTCTTTGTGCCAACTAAGCCTGAAATATGTTCTTTCTGTAAAAAGGTCGGCCATAAAATTGAAGCTTGTTTCGCTAAGCATAAGTCAGAGTGTTACGTAACAAAAATGAGGTAAACTTTTGTCGCGAAAATCAAAATACCCGCAATAGTGACGTTGTTGTAGCCGTTATTCAGGAAGTGCCGGTAGATATTTTAATTGACAGCGGGTCAACTATATCGCTTATTTCGTCATCCTTGTTGAAACATTTTGATTGTTCACGTAAGCTAGCGTTTCGAGTGTTAAAGGGACTGGGAAGTCAGGAACTCGAAAGCACGTCGTACGTAACTTTACCAATCGAGTTCGAAGATCTAACCCTCGAAGTAGATTTTTTCGTGGTGGCCTCAGAGTTCATTTATTCGCCGATTATAGTGGGCACAGATGTTCTTAACAGAGAAGGCGTTCGATACGTTCGTACGCGTGATTTTCAGTCACTTGTGAGGGAAACGAGTAAATCAAGCAGCGTGATGACTGTTTTGTCAGAACCGTCTATTCCTGTTAAGACACCTCTTGTTGGTAATCATTTGCAGCAGTTACTGGTAATCATCAATGAATTTGCAGAATATGTCATATCGGGAACTGCTACGTCCACTGTAAAAACCGGTAGCATGTCAATTAAATTAAGCAACTATACTCCAATTAACTATAGACCATACCGTCTTGCTTTTGCTGAAATCCTTCGCGTTCGGGACATAATTAAAGATCTGTTAGAAAAAAAATTATCCAAGAGTCAGAGTCCGAATATGCGAGTCCCATCCTTATTGTTAAAAAGAAAGACGGATCGGACCGCATGTGCGTAGATTTCCGTAAACTCAATGAAGTTACCGTCAAGGATCGGTTCCCGTTACCGAGGATCGATGATCATATCGATCGATTAGGACAAAATAAGTATTTTATAAGCCTTGATATGGCAACGGGATTTCACCAGATCCCTCTGGAAAAAGAATCGGTCCTTCTTACGGGGTTTGTCACGCCCGAGGGGCACTATGAATATTTAAAGATGCCTTACGGTTTGGCCAACTCACCGATTGTATATCAACGCATTATAACAAAAACCCTTCGTGAATTTATTGAATCTGGTGACATCCTGGTGTATATTGACGACGTTTTGATTCTCAGTAAGACCATAAAACAGGGGCTCGATCTTTTACGCGACGAACTTACGACTTTAACGCAAGCGGGTTCCTCAATTAATTTGAAAAAATGTTCTTTTCTGTCAAGAGAAATTGAATACTTAGGCCGTTGTATAAGTGAGGGTCAGGTACGACCGAGCCGAAATAAAGTCAAGGCTTTAATGGATAGCCCTGAGCCGAAAGGTGTCAAGCAAGTTCGCCAGTTCATGGGCTTGGCCAGCTATTTTCGCAGATATATACCTGACTTCGCTCAGAAAACTGCATGTAATGTATTGCGGCATTAACACGAAAAGGAGCTGAATTTAAGTGGGGTGTGGAGCAGCAATCGGCTCGTAAGGATATTATTGAGTGGTTAACGAGCGAACCTGTACTTGCAGTATATGATCCTTCCCTGCCGATTGAAGTTCACACAGACGCAAGCTCCATTGGGTATGGGGCTGTCCTTATGCAAATACACGAGGGTGGGCATAAGCGAGTGGTAGCTTATTTCAGCAAATTGACGCAGGGAGCTGAAAATAAGTATCATTCATATTAGCTCGAAACTCTTGCGGTAGTCAGAGCCATGCAGCACTTCAGACATTATCTTGTCGGTATACGTTTCACCGTGGTCACTGACTGTAACGCGCTTAAACTTACTCAACGTAAAAAGGATTTATTACCCAGGGTGGCCCGGTGGTGGCTGTACCTACAAGATTTTGATTTTGGTTTAGAATACCGTAAGGGTTCCTTTATGTCACATGTCGATTATTTAAGTCGGAATCCGGTCAATGTTTGTTCTGTGGAAAAGCCCCTAAATTGGGCACGCATTGCTCAGGCATCTGATGAGGAGACGCAGACTCTAATACAGAAACTAACTGACGGACAGTTAGACCCCTCTCGATACGTAATTAAAAACGGTCTTTTGTATGTTCATTATTCCCCTACCGGGGAACATTCTCGATTTCTATACTACATTCCTAAGGGACGTAGATTGAGTTTCCTTAGAGTGTTTCATGACGAACATGATCATTTGGAGAGTGATAAAACTTTCGACCTAATAACAAAGCATTTTTGGTTCCCGGGGTTACGAAAGTTTATTCAGAAGTACATTTCACATTGTCTAGTGTGTATTTCGCATAAAAAGGTTGCACGCGCTCCTTTGCAAACAATTTATTCCTGGGATAAACCAAAATTGCCTTTTGAAACCATCCATATAGATGCTTTAGGGCCCTTCCCAAGGCAAATGGTTACCAATATGTCCTTATTGTAATAGATGCATTTTCAAAATTGTCTTCTTTACCCCATGTATAGACAGGATGCTAATGAACTGAAACGTCATGTGAATAACGCTATTTCTTTATTTGGGGCACCCAAGATGATAATAGCCGATAGGGGGCGAATGTTTCAAAGCTTGAAGTTCCTTAACTGGGTGAAGTCTATGGGGTGTGATGTCCACCTGATTACACTAGAGATGCATCAATCTAATGGGCAGGTCGAGCGCTACTGCCGAACGGTGCTGAATATGATTCGCATCGAATCAAATTTCAGACAACAAAGTTGACCAAGTGTTATTTGGAAGCTACAGTTAGTAATAAACCTCACCAAGCACTCGACAACTCAGTATTCAGCCTTGAATCTGCTGGTTGGTATCGATGCTGCGACACCACTAATACGAAGCCTAGTGCGTGACGTGGCACTTGAAGGATCAAGCCCCAACAGAGAGACTTTTCGTGAAATGAGTCGTCAAAGGGCCACGGAACGACTTCAACGAAACCAACGCAAACAAGATACTTACGTTAACCAAAGGAGAAACCCGCCCCGTGGTTTTGAATTGAACTCACTAGTTTTTGTCAGAAAACAGGCAACTGGCAAGTTGGACTCTTGTATGCGAGGACCATATCGCGTGGTAAAGGTCCTGCCCTACGGACGCTACGAGCTCCAACTCGTCGCCGGCTCCTATGGGAAGACGACTCAAGCAGCTGCGGAGTACATGGTTCCGTGGCGCGGCGAGTGGACGCCCGACGTGTGTGCTGCTTACTTTGAGGGTGAGTAGTTAGTTACACTTGTCAGAAATAGCTAACGTAGTGCATCCTTTCTGAATGAGTAATATTGAGATACGCTAACGTTGTGCCTCTTTCTCAAATGTATGATGAAAGGCGGACAAGCTAACGTCGTGCCTAGTTTAAGTTATGCTAACGTCGTGCCTATGACTTAAGTGGTTGTTAAATTACGTTCTTAGGAGTTAATTAGTTATTTTTAACCGACTTCAAAAAGGAAGAGGTTCTCAAGTCCACCGTTCTTTTTTTATGTATGTACCTCAGAACTTTTTTCTAGGTGACCGATTTCGATGGTCTAATTTTACTTTGAAAACTGGTGGTTATCATGTGGTCCCATATAAATTTGATCAAGATGTGACCAGTAGTTTAAGAGTAATTCTTAATAATGCGTATTTATTAATAATTGAATTTTAACCACCTGTGTTAAGTTATGCGAAAGTAGTGCCTATGACTTACTCAGTTATTTTGTTAAGTTATGCTAACGTAGTGCCTATGACTTACTCAGTTATTTTATTAAGTTATGCGAACGTAGTGCCTATGACTCACTCAGACTATATGTTGTGCTAACGAAGAGATAATGTTTTCGTTAACATAATGGTTATGGTATACCTTGTTGACAGACGCAGACATTGAAGGCGAAGAGTCCACTCCCGAGGAGTCTCAACTTGTAAAAGGACAGTCTCCAAGACGCGACGCCTGCACTCTTTGGCCCCAGTGATGAGGCCGATATTCAAAGAGAAAGGGTGCCCGAGGACGGTCTCCTGTCAGGAGATGCCGTGTAGTAGAAGATAGAAGTCTCCCTTCCCCTGCAAGCCCTAATGGTATAAAAACAATGCGCGCGACGCGATCGCCCTTCTTTTGCGTGGGGCTGTTATACATGTAAGATTGTTCCTAGCATTAGTTTTGTTAATTTTCTTTTTGTGTGTGAATTAAAAAAATCGTGTTATCATTCTTTCCTCTTTATTTAAAAAAATAACCTCGAATACGTTTTACATAAGAATATTATGATTATAGCACAAATGGGTCGGCTCGACCGGCGTAGGACCATGCTCTCACAGAATACTAGCGTAAAATAGCAGCTTAATGCTGCTGTGTTTCGTATGGTGACTGTAGAGAACCGGAGACCCTTTTTACTGCCATTACATTTTATCTTAGTTCTCAGGGGTGAAAACGCGACAGCATTTTGATTCTTAATTGGCGATAAATATTGTTGCGCGCCACTATTAATGTCTTGTGGCAACACTAGTTACCACTAGCGCCCTCTAGTATCGAGTAGCAGAACTAGGAGAGTCAAGATCCTTCTAGAAATTTCGGCACCGATATGTACTCGAACATTCTAGATGTTTCTATAGTAGAAGGTTCTGGAAACTATCTGAGGCCCTATATAAGACCGAGTCACTATTGAATTGGCGATATAAGCGAATACTTCGAAGCGATGTAACTGCGAACTAAAGTGAGTAGTACAATTGTGTTTTATTATTAGTGTGGATTTAAGTTGTAATTAGTGTTATGTAATTAAAGTGTCAATTTTCGTAATTCAATCGGCAGTTTTTAATTGTCTCGAACCCCAAGCTTGTAACAATATCAATTAAGAATCAAAATCCACTTACCATCAGGTGGACTGTGTGCTTGTTTGTCACGCTATTCCATAAAAAAGAGTTAATCGCGCGAGGAATAAAACTTCTGGAAAATCTTAACGGTGTACCGCCAAGCGTCCAGATAGTGGGGGGATGATATCGAGTTTTGTTGCATGGTGCGATAGTAAAAATTGGTGGTTGGAATTCTGATAATTCCTCTGAACGCTCACCGTGAATCAAGCCTATGAGAAAGAATCTCAATCGTCGATTCGGGTCGCACTTCGCTGGATGCGAACCGCATGGATCAAGTGGAAAGTTTGTACTGGGGTGCTTGCCCAGAGATGGGAACTGCCCAAACTTGCGTATTATAAAGTTGCAAGCGGTGAGCCAGCATGAAATAGGTACTTTACAGTTCATCCATCTTTACGCTCCACTGAGCCTATCGCCAGGCATTTTACCACTTTTTTATTTAAGTTTATTTGACATCAAACATAAGTTACAAATGGAAGGATACTTGTTTTTAGTGGGTAACTACGTGTTTTTTTACGCGTTTTATCTCTGCATAAAAAAGTCACTTACTCTCATTTTCAAAGAAAACACGTAGAAAAACACGTAGTTACCCACAAAACAAGTATCCTTCCGTTTGTAACCGATGTTTCATGTCAACTGAACTTAATTAGGTCTAAACAAGTGAAAAAAGCATAAAAAAGATAATTATTTTTACACATGGCTGATGGCACAATAGGCGTGCTGCCACAGCTAAAAGTTGTTGAAAATCGGTGCCGCAACGAATCGGTTAAGATGTTCAATACTTTTTTATGAAACCGGTTTGAGCTACAAATATAATTTTCAGCAACTGCAAACTTTCTCTTGCAAACGTTGGTTTCTACAGATCATTTAAGTCAGCTTGATAGGATTAAATTGGTAGGGGTGAGTTCACCTAAAAATAATTGAGTGTTTATTTTTAGAATTGAAAAATAATTTTTGTCACTTTTGTTTTGCTGATAGTGCGAATAAATTAACATAGGTACACGGTCTGTCTAACGCTCTCGGCTATCGTTACTACTACTCTAATTCACACACAATGCCTAAAGCGAAACCTCTCTAAATAAAAAAATAATGATACGGTTATAGTGATGATTGACAGTTTTACCAAATGCCAATCAACAATTGCGACCATATGTTTTATAATAAATAATACATATTATAATACTTTAAAATGAATACAAAATACGCATTTAGTGAGTGGTGTGGATGGTAAAATAAGTCAAATGAATTTCGTTTTTAAAACGATAATTTATTGATATAACTGCAAATATATTAGTATATGTACAATAAAGACGTCAACAAAATGCAAATGGAGAGGCTATTATCCAGAAAACCAACTGATTCTTATACACAGTATACATACAGCTACAAATTGAGAGCTATGATGGTGTGAGGGTAAACATGTTGGTGGACTTTGTATTTCTGAATTATACAAAACAGCTTCCCAAACTCTACAAAACTACCAAATCAAATTCACATCTTGAAGCTAACTAAAGCTTCCAAGTTCTCTACAATATTCATAAAAATCACTATAAAACAAACACCTAATGTTTCAACTTTTAAATACTGAATTTATTTAAAGAACACTGCAAATTATTTTAGTTGTTACTTATTTATTACTCACTATTATTTACACTAACACTAAGTAGTCAGACTAAGTATACCGACATGCTCATTATAACTCAATTCGCTCAAAGATTTACGACCATAAACTTATGATTTCATGATAAAACTAAAATAAATTTTGGAGAAATTTAGTATTGCGTTTGCACAATAAGAGACAGTTATTTCTTTATAAAGCTAATTTCTCAAAGCGTCTTAAAATAACAGCTTAGACTGTATCGAGAGTGAATGAATGAATGATATATGAAAATCTTTGTCAAATTCATACCAGAAAAACAACATTTTTACTAAAGCATACACTCAACATTTACTTTATTTTACATAGGTATTATACAAATAATCTACAATAACTATATGATAAACAGTCAATTACACAACAAAGTGACGCTTCACACTACTCCATATTCTATCAGACCATTGTGTGTAAGAAAAGTTGTCAGCTAACTGCTAAATTTAAAATTGTACCGTTTCATTGAACTAAGAAATGTGTATATTGCGTTGGCTGCTCTTTGGAAGGCACATTTTAAGTAAAGCACATGGTGAGATAAATAAATATTAAATATAAAGACGAGCAGAAAAGTGACTAATAACAGAACATTCGTTGTTTTATAGCACTGCTGTGTGAGAAATACGTAGGGCAGTGGTGCCACTATTATAATGAGCATCCTGAGTCTAACTTCATAATTTGCTAAATAATAATTGCTATTTAAATATTCAAAAAAATGCATATGTTCAAGTGCCAAATTACAATCATAAAGTAACTAACGAAACTTAAAAAGCTATAACTATCAAATGAAATGTATATAATTTTTCACATATTGTAAATTCCTGTTGTGGGAGCTTAGACACAAAAAGATGTGATAGATAGTGAATAGATTTCAAACAAGCAAATTTGAAATTTATTTTCAACAAGTTATCAAATAAAACAAAACAAGAATATGTATATTTTGTTACATACTGTGTCAAAACACAAAACTTATGTTACCAGTCAAAAAGATCATTCAATAATTGTGTAAGTTGCGATAACAATCAAAGAACGCAAAATACTAAAACAGTACACAACTCATAATGCGAGACTGCGTTTCCGAAACTATTGGAGAATGGACGATAAAGTAGAATTTAAAAAAGTACTTTAACCGAAATGCAATCCCATATTACTAGTCAGCATTGGTACAAAACTTAGACAATGGTGCTGGTGTGACACGTTCACGAATCTGGCGGGATTTCCCATTCCGCCAAGCCACGCTCTACTAGCTCTCTATTCAAGAATATCACTTGCTGAAAATAAAGAGAAAAAAATTCTATTAGTCTGGTTATAACAGTTACGAGATCGAAACGACTAATTGACTTTGTATTTTTAACACTTATTTAATTGTAAGACCTACACCTTCATATACAAGTACTGCCTTCATATACATTTATAAGGGATGCAGAAATAGTACTCCAAACATTCTTGGTTAGTCTAGAGAACCTAAATAATGTGCTGAAGTTACTACCAAGGTAATATTCTTAACTGTAAGGGTTTGCTAAGCTTCATCAAGTAACTTGGAAGGCTTCAATGATGCCTCGACGACACACATCGAGACAAAATTTCGCCTTGGGCCTACCGCGAAAGTGTCTGGCCACAAGTAAAAATATATAAATAATATCGGCTGGGACTCGTAATTACTGATAAATTCAAAAAAAATTCATTACACCAATCCATGTCGGAAATATGTCCCAAACCCCTATTTACTTTCACACAACGCTAGGCACGTTGTCTGTGGGCAGACTGAAAGTGTGGCCGCACAAGCGAAGTCCATCGCGATAAAACCCTTTGAAGTGCGAGAATTTACTGACTGCGAAGCGATGTGCTTGCGACTTCGCACGAAGTGATGAAGTATTCACAAAGGGCCGGCCTACATTGCTTTGACGCAAATATTCGCGCTATGGCGATGTGTGTAGCCTCGCGGCATGAGTGTAATGCTGGTGCTACATTTCGTCAACTTGGCCAATAAGTAATGTATTAAGTCAAAAAGTCTAGTTAAGAGCAGGCAAAACTATGTTGTAAAATTTAAATGTATGGTGATAAAATAGAAAGCAACAACAACCTTAATAAAAATTAAATTGTGGTTTTTCGCAAAATGTGTATTTATAAATATGTAACTTAAAACATTTATTTATTGAATCTTTTTATTGGTGACTGACAATACCATAGTAGTATTGAGACTTAACCGTGTAGTGGCAGTGTAAGAACATCCACTACCCCATATCGTCCCAAGTGTCGTAGGAGGCGACAAAAGGAAACTGAAGCAGCATCTTCCTGATAACAACTCAAAATAATAAAAAATTGCCAAGCGTAGCAACTGTGGCAAACCTATGAGAGACGCCTATGTTCAGCAATGGACTTTTATGGATGGATGGATTGTGGTAGATTATGATATTATAATCATCAATAAATTATTGTTAATATACAAGTATAGAACATATTATGTTACACAAATACATTGTGAAGTTAGAGTTTAAATTTGAAATTGTCTCCTAATATGGCACTTGATTCCTATTATCACTGGAAGGGTTTTAGGGCCACCACCACACTGCCCCAATCGTTCAATTTCTCAGACATGCCAGTTTCTTCACAATGTTTTCCTTGTGTGAAATTTTTTGTATATTTATTGTTGTTAATAATTTATAATTATGAATGTACCTGCGGGTTAAGCGTAAGGTAGAGATGTACAAGTGGCAGGCCCGCTTCGTCATAGCCGGCAACTTGTGCGTGGAGCAACTGTCCCGCCGTCAGGCCCGCCATTATACGCAGTGCCTCGCTGCTCCACTCTGCTTCTGCACAAATTATATAAACATCATAAATAAATCACTGTAATTATTTAGTTGCCATATTGAATTGAAAATTTATTCTTAATAACATAATGCTCTAGACAAAACGATGAGAAAAAATTAAAATGCTGCAATATTAAGTCATGAATAACATCATTTACTATAATAGTTCATATAAATGTGGTACTGTTTGCATGTTATACTTACCTGAATTCATATAACATATAAATAATGGTTACACTTAATTCCGATTCCATCAAACTTAGTACAATTTAAATATATTAATGAACAGTAGCTATACAGAAAGATCTCAAAATCTTAATATTATCAAGCAAAATAGCAAAGCATAAGATATAATGAACAGGATATTAGATTATACATTTATTTACATAATATATTATTTAAAAATATATATAAATAAACTTCATCAATCTGGTCCGAAATATCAGACCACCTAAGTTTGAAAACATTGTGCTACACATGTGAAAAGAAAATACACTTGTAGAATGGAGATGAACAAAAGTTCCAAACTCATAGTCAAAACATATTAGTAGCGGTACATGCAGGGAATAACAGATACATGTTACGAATCAATTCAATTATTTATCACTGCGAACTTGCACTTGCAGCTTCGGGCCGACTGCCACTGAGCGCAGAGGCGGCGAAGAGATTACCAACGAGGAACCACGAATGGTTTTGTATAAACTGTGTCACAATCATTTAGGTAGGATTTCACTTTCAATTCCAGTGTATTTTCTTTTTTTATTTTGGTTGAAAAAAAAAAAAGAGTGTTTACTCACATTTTTAATTGTGAATCTTATCATTATAAGATTGTTTATACTTGTGTGAAATTGTAATAATTGAAAATATGAAGCAATGTTATATGTTATATGTATATGAAAAAGAAGTAATGCTTTAAAAAAAAACTTAGAATAACAACATGAAACTGTTTGTAGTGAGATAGAAGAAGATTTTCAAAGACAATTGCTAATTAAATTAATAGTTAAGTTAGTACCAATAATAAGTTACACAAATGTCGACTCGACTCTAACCTCGAGATTGTGACTGAATACCGGCCTAGGATGCTTTAAACAAGTTATGATGATGGAGGTATCATGAAAACTTATTTTAAAAAATAAGCACATTTTGTTGAGGATATGCAATTTTATTTATAAGACGTAATTATAACTTTGTAGAGAATTTTAAGGTGGTATGGATAACAGCAAAGTGGCAGTAAGTCTCACATTTGAAATTAAATATAGTTGAAAAATTGCAATTATCATAAAGCATTTTGTAATTAACATTTAAAAGTTTTAATACTCTCTAAATATAACAGCATTAAATTAAATTATAAACCTATTTTAATATGATAGTGGTTTAATATGATTTATGCCAGCCAGTGATATCACTGGCTGGCATAAATTCAAGAAAGATAAAGTAACCCAATTTTTGAATGTAAGATAACTGAGTTTATACTTTAAAAATGTAAACAAACAGCAATGACATCAAATTCAAAGATTCCTACATGTAAATAAACGAAAGTAAAATATATATATCTAAAGAAAAGCAAAAAGTGGAAATAGAAAAGCATAAAAATTTAATATATATTAACCATTATTTGCTGGTTTGACAAATGCCAAAAGAGCCTCTGTTGCTTGGAAGGGCAGAGTCATGAAATCTGAACGAATCTGCTTGAGCTGATCATTGTCAACAGTGAGGTATCCTCCAAAGTCCACCAGCTTCACAACAGATGTGTCATTTTCTTCAGATGTTGATATCACTTGTGCACGATACCAATTATTCTCTGTGGGTGCAGCGCAGATTGAGCCCTCTGGGGATTGAAAATACAAAAATGATTCCACTTTATGAAATGAACATATACTTACAGTTTTCATATTATATTGAAGTAAAAATAGTGTTAAGCACTATTGTTTATTTCATCACTTTTCACTGGCACACTAAAAAGCTTTGTAATACAATAATTATAACAAAACTGAAGACTTCTTACTAAAAATATCAAATTTTTCATTTCATACTTAATAATGTGACATATTATTTATTAAATTTTTCATAAGTATGTTAGTATTATAACATTCCAAGAATTTAAAAATAAAGAAAATCATTGACACAAGAACTGTCTCTTAAGGTTACTGTTTTGAAATGTCGAGGTTACCTTTCACTGGGCGCGGTAGAGAGGGCACGTCCGGATTTTGATACGTGGCCGCCATAAGGCGATGCAAGGCGTGCAGCGTAGGGAAGGTTGGATGCAGAGGTTGTTGCAAGAAGAAGTGACCCGCACTCACCAAACATGTCATTATGGTGTCATTGTTGACCGATTCCACTAGCTGCAACTAATATATTATCATTTAATATGGAAATAATAATAACTACATACTGATTAAATATTACACAAAAAAATGCATTTAAAATATTTTTCTATTTAAATTGGAACACGAACATAATATAAAAAAACACAAATTTATATCTAATTCAATCAAAAATCATTAACTATTTTTATCTCATTCGTCATTCCCATAGCAGGCGTTCTTTTCAAATCAGTGGTAAAAGTATACATTACTTTCAAAAAGTAAAGACTGTAATCTAAAAAGTTACAACTTATATACATAGTGTGACGAGGGGCACAGGGCTCCTCTAATTTCTGAGAGGGTTTTAGGGCAAGGAAATGTCCGCCGCGCTGCCCCAATGTGTGCTGGCGAACTTCACTTGTCTTCGAAATATTTTCTGTAATCTATATCAAATAAAAAACTATTCCATTCTATAAATGACACCTTCATTATATTATATTGTATGGCATATTGTTTAAGTGAGCTCATAATGGTTATCTTTATATATTATAATTCTTCTGTCCATGGGTACTGTGTATATGACCGAACTCCTAAACTGCTGGACCGATTTTGATAAAATTTTGTGTGTATATGAAGTATAGAAGTAAGAATGGTTTAGATTCACAATTGAACCCGGTAGGTGGCACTGTGTCGAGATTCAGAAATCATTTGTACGAAGCCAGGGCAGTTGTGTCTCGCCAGCAATGCAAAGTCAGGAATTTGTATTGAGAAAAAACCAAAATTAGGGTCTTTTTAAGGGCTAATTAGGCGCCAAGTTTAAAGATTAGATGCTCTAAAATTTTCACCACAACGAACTGTTGAAATTTGTGTTGCTGGCAAAATGTATCGCTAGCAACGCAGTGACGATAATAGTTATACGGTAAATATTAATAGCAAGGAATTAAGTGCCGCAAGTTTAGGCAATGATAAGGTGCCCATAATAAAAATAAAAATCAAAGCAGATGCAAAAATAAGGTCTTCTGAAAATGGTAAAACTATAGACATCCAAGTGGGTTCTGGTGAAGTCGCCTTACCCTTCCCCCTTGCGGAAATGTATAGTTTATGAGTAATAATTTTTTTTGTAAAACGTAACCTCTCTTTTTTACACAGGAATATTGACACAGTTACTTCAGCAACGGCTTCGGCGCTGCGGGAAGTGCAGCCCCCGCCGGCATTAGCAAACCACCAAGCCAAAAGACAAATAATAAAACCATATGTTAAGAGAACTGAACAACCTATAAATATGGCAAAAGATTCTCTTATCAGTCATTACAAGGATTTTAATGATGCTAACGTAAAATTGGATAATTTTATCGCATTTGTTGAAATGGCCAAGCAAGTTTCACGAATATTTCGATTTTAAAATAAATATTGTCAATGTTGGCAATGAAATACTTAAACATATTAAAGATTGTAAATTTGATATGCCATGTGAGTATTTCCCTTTAGATTACTGGAAAAAACTTTATCTTAGATTCAGAATTTACTACACCATTAAAAGAAACAATAAATTATTAAAAAAACAAACATTATAATAATTTAAAATTAAACATTTTGTACAGCTGACTTCAATATTAATTATTAAGAATAACTCAAAAACTATTAGTCAGACCTTGATCTAATTCATGGACCAGGACCACATATGAATTACTTGCTTTCAAATAAAAAAAAATCATCAAAATGGGTTCACCCAGTAAAAAGTTATGAGGTAACACACATAAAAAAAACATACAGTCGAGTTGAGTACAGACAGAAAAGAAAATTGTTAGAGTAAGTAATTTGTAAAGTATTCTATCCTACTTAATAACATTAATAATATTTAACAAATGTTTTGTTTAATTTGTCTTCACGTATTGTGACAACCCTACCAAAAAAAAAAAAAAATAGGTAACAATTTTGCACGTTCTTAAGAAGCTTTGTCTCTCTGCCGTTTATTTACTCATGTGACTATGTAGAGCCAGGGTCACATTTTACTAGCAATGCAAATTTCATTGCGGTGAAAATTTTAGAGCACCTAATTTTAAACATGGCACCTAAAAAGCCAATAATTTTGACTTTTTCTAAATGCAAATTCCTGACTTTACATTGCTGGTGAGACACAACTAGCCAGGGCAGATCATATTAATATAAAATGTAACCCATGTTACAGTAGAATCTTTTTTCAAATACAAAGGTAGTTTGTATTTGAAAAAAGATTCTACTAGGGCCAAAAGATTAACCAACAAACCTACCAATTTTTTTGCAATTCTTTGGAAACTTTGGAATAATTTAAAGATAAACCAACTACTTTTGCATCATTTTCAAGCAATAAACAGTTCACTGTTGGAATTATTGGGCACCTCCCATAATATCAGTAGTATTTTCTGTAATTGCCACATATCAGATATTTCGAACCATCTTATGATATTTTAGATGTTGGTGTGGTATGAAGAAATTAAAATTTAAAAAAACTGTAGTTTGATTTTATAAAATGTTTTGCTATAGTTACAATATTGCTTCTGCATTAAAGTTACTGCGCTTTTGTTGTAGCTCAAGAGTTAAACCTTCTATTTCATAGTATATATTCACATTGAATTTAATCCACATTACTGGCCAAATTATTTAAAATACATGCTGATAAAGTACATGCTTAGTGGTGTGGGATCAAAAATTACATGTGCATAAACAAAAAAAAAATATTAATCAAAGTAAGCTGACTTTAAAGAACTAAAAAATATAAAATAATTTTATGTACACAAAGAAATGTTACAATGAAAAATAAAAAAGGCACTGCTTATTTCGTATTGAAAGTTCTTCCAGCAGGCCTGATACTGGACAGATTCAAATAGAAGTGGATTTAGTGTGCACTCTCCTAATAAATTTTATAATATTAATATACTTAATATAAAATAAAGATAATAAAAATTTTACATCTTTAAGTTAAGTGCTAAGACATAGTGTATAGAAAAGATTTACTGGGTGGTGTAGGTTTCCTGCCTAGGAGTTTCTGCCGCCAAATAGAAGTTGGTTCTTTGTTTGAAGTTGGCTGCAGTTGTCCATGGACTGCAGTAGCTACTTACCATCGAGTGGTCTATAAGTTTGTTTGTCACTTTAGTTTAGTAAAAAAAGTCCACTTTAACTTTTAATTTAATCCCTTTAGAGTGATTAAGGAATATACAATCTCAATGTTGTCTAAATTCCTTATTTTTCTGCTCTTAGGGTTCGAATTTTCCCCCCAAACTAATATTTAATCACCCCTAAAGTAGGTATAACCCTATTTAACAAAAAATAATCATCAAAAACAGTTAACAATTAACAAAGACATCCCATAACATAAATATAAAAATGAAGTAAATGGAAAACCTCCTCCTTTTTTGGAAAGTGACTAAAAAGAAACTAATGCTACAGTGGGATGTTTGCTATATTTTACAAAAATAACACTAAAAAGCTAACACTCAACAGTAAAAATTAATAAAATGAGCATTACAATATGCATTACAATATGCATATTGTAATGACCAATTTATTTATTTTAATATTACTGATTTACTATTTCATATAAAAATAAAACCAGAATACTTTATATGACTAATGACACATAAAACACTTGTATATAATCATATTTTAAGATTTAAATTTTTCTTTAATAGTATAAAACTTTATTTAAATCATAATTACAAGTACTTACTTGAAGGAACTCTGGTATTAAAGGTGCTAATCTTTGATATAATTCAGCACTAATTTCTTGAATTGAAAAGTTGGGGAATCTTTTTTCAGGGAATTTGTCTTTTATCATATCTAATGCAGCTTCTATTTCATTTTGAGTTCCTAAAAGAAATAATAATAACAGTGATTATGGATTTTATTCCCACAGTGAAATAAATTAGGTAAACAAAAAAAAAATTGTACCTTCAACTGCACAAATTTTCTGTTTTACTGAATCAGGATGTCTTCTAACATATACACTAGCACCGGTTTTAGCTTTAATTTGATTAACAAATGATCCATGTTTGCCTATTAAGAGACCGACCAAGGTCTGTGGAATTATAAACTGATGTATTCTAAGTCCTGTTTCTGAAGGGACCAAATTTAAATTAACTGGGGGTGGACTAGCTGCTTCTGAACAGCCTTTGCCACTATCACTTGATCCCTAAAAATTTTAAAAGCAAATTAAAATTAGAGTGATAATAAAAAAAAAATAAAGTACTGTTAAAATAAGCTATCACTAACCTCACTGTGACTGTCTGAAAAATGACACATGGAAGGACTAGCTAACAAAGGATCTACGGGACTATGATTTGCTGAATCCCTCTCTGAAATTTGTCTAATCTGTGAAGTGGAGTATGTACTATTGCTTTCATTGCTTTCACTTGGTGCATTATTTACAACAATATTTTCATTGTTAATAACATTAAGATCTTCAGTATCAGTAACAGAACTATGTTCTGTTACATTATCTTCAGATAGTACATTATCAACATTTTTTATGCTATCTTGGTGTAAGTGTTCTATATCAGAGTCTTCAGCTCCATTTTGTTTAACTGCATCCATATTTAGGTCAAGAGTTTTATCACTTTTGTTACATTCAGTCATTTCAGATTTGAGTGGTGAAAAAGAATGGGACATTGATTCTTTGACTATAATTGGTGATTGCTTTTGCATTGAAGAAGTGTATGTGCTACAATTTATAATTTGTTTTTCTAAGTTAGTTGAAACTCTTTTTTCCTTTTCAAGTGACTTCTTTTGTATTATTTTGTCAATTTCCAAATCAACTTCTTCATCAGTTAATTCCAAGGAAGATCTCTGTGATCCAATGCCTTTTGGAATTATGTCTATTGGAGCAGATTTAATAATGGAACATTCAACTTTACCTAAAGGCGTTGTTCTAATTAGTTCAGCTTGTGCATTCAAGGCCTCTGCTAATTCCTCTTTTAAACTTTTTATTCTTTCTCTTCCTCCTGGGTCAGATTTGGCATACTCTCTCTTCTTCTTGAACCAAAATATACCAATTAAGACTGCTATTGATGGTACTGACCACATGAGCAACTGACGACATGGTGCCATTGTATTGAGCCACTTTTACAAGTAACCTAAAAGTAAATATCACTTTATGAAAATATTCCTTCAATAATTCAACCTTCTCAATAAATATCTTTAATATATGTGTTAATTATGTGTATAATTACATTGTTATCATTAAAAAATAAATTTTAAGTATTATTTTAATTATTCACAAAATATTTTTTTAAATCTTTGAAAATAGGTATATGCCGTTTATAATGATGAGAACTATTCCAGGTAATATAAGCTCAATCTGATGCATAAATTTATAACAATTTATTTAAAAAAGTTATTTTGTTTTATTAAATATTTCACACAAAAAAATTAAACACAAAAGTTTATAATTGAATCGCAATGTTTTACAGCAAGATCGTAGGTTAGTTATTATCACAACAAAAGTCACATGTTTTTTGTTAACATAGATCGACATAGAGGTTAATGTATGTTATTGGTACACAAACAAAAAAAGAATACTAGATAGAAGAATTATCAAAATATTTGCATAATAATAGTAGAAATAAGAGCATAAGCTTAACCATTTTAATATTTAGAATACACTAAATGTGGTACTACAGATCCGATTTCAAAAACTGAACATTATAAGTAAGGACTAGTTCTTGATTTTCAATTCCTTTAATCGCGAAAGCTTGACAGTTCTGGGACACGTACACAGCACTTTCACAGCGGTAACTAGAGTAATTCAACCATGTGCTTTTAGTCTTTTATAGTTCATACGTATATAATACCTACGTAATGTGTTGTTGTCAAATGAGGGTCACGAGCCGTAAAAACCTTCACGGACAACACGTAAGCACACACGAAATTATAATTTGAAAGGTTACGCAATTTTAGATTGTCAATTTGAAATATTAAATTCAAATTAATGTTTACTAAAAATTTCCCTTTCTAAATCGTAATATTTCTACTACGGAAATTGGGTTATCGAAAAGTCGAACCCCGTGATCCAATTCAATAATTTATTTGCCGGTAAATATAAAATCTATTAACTTACAGTAGGTACCCAAATAAAAACGGCTTCAACTTAAAATTACAACTTTGGAAGAAATTAAGGAATTTCACTAAAAGGTTTAATAACTGAAAAATTTAGCTCAATATTGAAAATCTAACAATCCACGTGCTCACAATGTTTTCTACCGAAGCACAACAAAATCCAATATGGCGCTCTAACAAGTTGGCAACTTGGCAACATTACTTTTTTTATTATTGTTTTTTTGGCAAGAATGCTGGTCTTTTAAGCCATATTGGCAACATTTTAAAAAGTAAATGTACAGACTAGCTTGCTACATATTTATTTATCTATGGTACAGACCAAAGACTTACTGGCGTATAGACAACCTGACAGACCGAAAATGAATTGCCTTCTCTACAGTACTCGCGGAGTAGATCGAAGTTGGACGAGGCGAATAGTGTAGAGAGGTACGTCTATTCGCTTCGTGCAACCTCGCTTCGCCTCGGGTGACTTCCGATCGCTGTCAGCTTTTTGCGTAAGAGTCAAAGGACTTCGCAAAGTACTCCAAAGTTACACGAAGCGTCTCACTACTTAATAATATACGAATATTTTTTTATATATAAATATTAAATATGTAGCTTTCTATATAATTATTTATTTAGTTGATGCATTGAAGTCGTACCGTTCACACAATTAGGTATCTATAGCAGCTGCCTCTTGAACGTTATTCATGTTAAGGGTGCGGGAGACTCAAGACGACTGAGCTCTTCGCGAAGTAGCACGAGTGTGTACTCTTCGGACTGCGATTGACTTCGACGAGCACTTCGTCAAAGTTACTTTGCGAGTAGTATGGAGGAGGAATATAAACAATTTTGATTTGTCATTGTGTGCGTTAAATAGTGATGTACATTTTACTTACAAGGATTATCGAAATATTTATTGTTAAGGTAGCAATATAGAAGAAGCTGTACCTACCTGCCTTTTGTCTGATTTTAATTCAAAATGTACATATTCCCAATTCTCTGAAGAAGTGAGTCTGCCGATAAACTTAAACAATTTCCCCCAAGAATCAGGTCGAAAAGTTATATTTTCGAGCTTTGACCTTTGGAGAAAACTTTACTACCATGGACAATTCCCCTGAATTTCTTTTTTAAATAACGTTAATCAACTATAAATAGGTAGATAATTAATTAAGTAACTGTTGAAATAAAAAAACAGAGACACGGAGTACATAATGATTGCTTTATTTTTCGCATAACTATTACTTTTAATAATTATAAACATTTAATAATTAAATACATTACAGCTCGCTAGCTCGCTGAGCAACCTTGAGCTCCATCATCCAGCCAGCAGTGAAGGACCACGTCTCAGTTCCATAGGTCATTACTAGCAACACGCATTGGTTGTACAGTCTCGTTTTCAAGTTTTGAGGTATACTTGACGAGAAGATGTGCCGTAATTTCCCGAACGCTGCCCAACCGAGTTGAATCCGTCGATTGACCTCTCGGTCGAAGTTGGACTTACCTAGTCGGACTATTTGTCCCAGGTAATTATTTTTTTTTTACATGGGGAAATGCCTACGCATACCCGCCTCGCGGGGGCAAGGACGGGTTATGTCGGACTCGCACCGACTAAAACCCCATGGTGTTCCATCCTCGTCGCATATTGGCAGGGCCACGGGAACGCTTTCGCACACTTCCGCGGCCCCACCTGCGCTGGCCGCCCCATGGCGGCCCCTCCTCGGGAGAGGACCACTCCTCCCCCATCTCCCTCTCAGGTAAGGCGCACCAGAACACATGGCGCGCCCTCCTCCTCGGCCTTCAATTTCACATGCGCAACGGACGCCCCCGTGTCCGATGCGCGAAGGCCATGGGGCCAGGAAAAACTAGCACTCAGAAGCACCAGCCTTCCTGACCCCAGCGGCGGATCTGGTCTATGGCTCCGCCGCCAACCAAGATTCGGCTGCGGAGGGTAGGGAGAGCGGCGCCTCGCAATACCGACACTCCTCTCCCCCCGCAGCCCCACCACCACCGCATCACTCAACGGTGCGGCCCCGTCTGAGTCGCGGAGGATAGGGCGAGTGGCGCATCGCCATACCAGCACGCCTCCTCCTCCGCGACTCCACCTCGGCTGCAGCGATAGAGGAAGCGGACACTCCTCTCGCAGCATCCCACCGACACACATCCGAAGTGGGCTTCCCAAGCCCACTCGGAGTGGCCACCTCGGGCCGGCCCTACACCTCGGGCCAGCCAAGGGGTTCCTCTTTGTTCACCGTGGTTGACCAAGCTACGGCTACTAAGCCCCCCCCCGCCACGACAAGGCGGGAACCCGTTCGGGGGGGAAGTTGGACTTACCTAGTCTAACTAATTGTCCCAGGTAAACATATTCGTCAACAACTTCGAGCTTAGTGCTCCCAACAACTACCGGCATAGGAGTGACATGGACATTAAACATGATCTTTGTTTTGTCCATGTTCATCTTAAGAGCTATCCGTTGGGTGACTTTATTGATGTCATACTACACATAATGACAGAGTAGTGGGAAAATGAATATTTTTTTGCTTGTATACCAAATACCTTTGTTTAGTGTACAATAATATTCTACAGTAAACAAATGTATGGAGATAGGATAGAGATCCTTGATTCCATATTGTAATCATATGGGATTACAATATGGAATCAAGGATCTCTATAAAAATATAGTATTTTTAATATAAAATAATAATGATTAGTTGAGTAAAAATTAAATAAACTGTTTTTAAAATCAATACTTATTTATTATTAATTGGTATATAGGAATGTTCTACACATAATTTATCACAAATGGTAAGTTATATAAACATGTTCGGTCCTGCCGGATATCATATTTAATTTTTTTATTCAGATTTTAAATGAAAAATATTATTATTTTCGCAGGTACATTAATTTTGTTCATTTAAAATTCGAAAATCTGGCATGATCATGAAACGGTGGATGAAATATGATATCCAGAATTTATAAACTATTATTATTATTTTATATTCATTTCTGAACAAAATTAATTTAATAAAATAATTTCTATCGACACCATGGATAAGAGTGTACGACACTATTTCACTGCTTTTTTGACAGTTTGACAGTAGATCTACCTTAAAACTTGGCGCTTAACATGGCGGCGCAATCACGCAAGGATAAGCTAATGACGTCACACGAAAGTATTATCAAAATAAGCACTTAACAAACTGTAGATGTCTCTCTTTTCTATTGCAGCTATTGCTTTGTTAAAAGGAGACAAAACTGTTTTTGACAAGTGTGTGTCGATATTATAGATATTTGTATAACTATTATTTCTATAGTGGAATATGCCCTCTCCATAGGTATATATCTCTATGCGTTGTCACCAAAGACATATAAGTAGTTATATATATATTTTTAGTTGGTTGTCACCCGTGAGGATTAAGATGGGATGCCTCCTTTCAGCTTAGCTTTCCATTGACTGCCGTCGAGTTTGGTATTGATACGTATTTTTACAGAAAGGTTATATTTTTATAAGCACACCCACAATGTTTAAATATGCGGAAACACGTAATTTTTGAGAAATAAATTAATAAATATCACTTATTTTAACAACATTTTTAATTGGCTTTACGGCTCTGGGTTCTAGCCCTTTTGAGCCTATTTAATTACGAATTTCCATAGACATTCGTCGAGCTTTCTATTGACTTCCGTCTGGTTGGGTGTTCTAAAATATAGATATATTTTCCTGTTTGCATTTATAAGATACCATAATAAATGATTTCTTATGGAAAAAAAGAAAGACAATACAATAAATGATCTCTTATCAGTAAAATCAGTTTTAATGGTTTGGTTCTACTTATGTCAAAGAACCAAATTTATTGACCCCGACTCCACGTGGTACGACTTTGTCCTACCCCTAGAGTGATTATACATATAGAATCGGACGCGCATAGGGGGAGCAGCCTCCGCCTGCTGTAAGAAATCGTTGCAACAAGCCGAAGCTGCGGAGGCAAGGAGGGATGCCTGCGATTTATTACGCAAAGGCGTAAAGGCTGCTCTTCCCGTAGCGCCGAATACGTTGCAGTCTCAAAATAGATACAGAAATCTCTCTGAATTAGTCCCCCTACATCTTCTCTCCCCCCTCTCCCCCTCAATTCGACGAATGTCAATAGAAATTCGTAATAAAATAGGCTCAAAAAGGCTAGAACCCAGAGCCGTAAAGCCAATTAAAAAACAACAAAATATTGTTAAAATAAGTGATATTTATTAATTTATTTTTCAAAAATTACGTGTTTCCGCATATTTAAATATTGTGTGTGTGCTTATAAAAATATAAGAGAGAACGGTGAGCTGAAAGTAGGGAAATTTGGAATAGGGCAACGGAACCCAAGGGGCCAGCAGCTGGCCGACTTCATGGAGAAAGAGGGACTCTTTATGATGAACTCTTTCTTCCAGAAGCGGCCCCACAGGAAGTGGACCTGGTCAAGCCCCGACGGTTCGACAAAAAATGAGATTGACTTCATTATGACGACCAGACGACAACTGTTCAGTGATGTCTCCGTGATCGCGAGGGTGAAAACTGGTAGCGATCACCGAATGGTTAGAGGCACACTGAACCTAAACGTTAAGTTGGAGAGGTCTCGTCTAATGAAGTCAACGCTCCGTCCCCCTCGTGCTCTAATCCAAAGTCCCGAAACCTTTCAGCTTGAGTTACAAAACCGGTTTCAGTGCCTAGAAGACTGCAATGAAGTAGACGATATGAATGACAAGCTCGTGGAAACTGTCCATGCGGTCGGAGCTAAGTTCTGCAAGACCCGCCGCAGAAGAACACAAAAACTCTCCGATCACACTCTTAATCTCATGGCTGTTAGACGGGAGATGAGGCTACATTCTTCAACAGACTTGACAGCATACAGGCATCTGAACAGACAGATCTCCAAATGCATGCGGCGGGACTTACGCAACTTCAATACAGCTCGTATTGAAGAAGCGATCGAGCGGAAGCAAGGCTCCAAAGTCTTTGCCAGAGATCTGTCTGCCAGAAAGAGCCAACTGTCAAAGCTGAAGACAGAATGCGGCAGCATCGTTTCCGGGATACCTGAGATTTTGAGTGAGATTGAGAGGTTCTATGGGCAGCTGTACACGTCATCGTTGGAGCCACACGCAAGTGTGAGTAACGATCCAAGAGCGAGTCTCATCCGACACTATTCCGAAGATATCCCGGACGTCAGTCTGAGCGAGATTAGAATGGGTCTCCAGCACCTTAAAAACGGTAAGGCCCCAGGCGAGGATGGAATTACAGCGGAGCTTCTGAAAGCGGGTGGAAGACCGGTACTTGAAGTCCTTCAGAAGCTCTTTAATTCCGTCCTCCATGGTGGCATTACACCGGAGGCGTGGAGCAGAAGTGCGGTGGTCTTGTTCTTCAAGAAAGGTGACAACGCTCTCTTGAAGAACTACAGACCGATTTCCCTTCTGAGCCGCGTCTACGTGCTGTTTTCGAGAGTCATTACGAATCGTCTCGCGCGCAGACTTGACGACTTCCAGCCTCCCGAACAAGCCGGTTTCCGAAAGGGCTTTAGCACCATAGACCACATACATACCCTTCGGCAAATTGTAGAGAAGTCCGAAGAGTACAATTTGCCACTATGTCTGGCGTATGTGGACTATGAGAAAGCCTTTGATTCCGTCGAAATATGGGCGGTGCTGCAGTCCCTTCAGCGGTGCCAAGTTGACTGTCGGTATATCGAAGTGTTGAAGTGCTTGTACAGTAGGGCTACGATGGCTATCCGAGTACAGAACCAGAGTACGAAACCTATCCAATTGCAGAGAGGTGTAAGACAGGGTGACGTCATATCTCCGAAACTCTTCACCGCTGTATTGGAAGACGTTTTCAAGCTTCTGGACTGGAAAGGATACGGTATCAACATCAATGGCGAGTACATCACTCACCTTCGATTTGCCGACGATATAGTCCTTATGGCAGAATCGCTGGAGGACCTAAGCACTATGCTCAATGACCTCAATAGTGTTTCCCAACGGATAGGTCTTAAGATGAACATGGACAAAACTAAGATCATGTTTAATGTCCATGTCACACCTATGCCGATAGTTGTTGGGAACACTAAGCTCGAAGTTGTTGACGAGTATGTTTACCTGGGACAAATAGTTCGACTAGGTAAGTCCAACTTCGACCGAGAGGTCAATCGACGGATTCAACTCGGTTGGGCAGCGTTCGGGAAATTACGGCACATCTTCTCGTCAGGTATACCTCAAACCTTGAAAACGAGACTGTACACCCAGTGCGTGTTGCCAGTGATGACATACGGAACTGAGACGTGGTCCTTCACTGCTGGCCGGATGAGGAAGCTCAAGGTCGCTCAGCGAGCTATGGAGAGGGCTATGCTCGGAGTTTCTCTGCGTGATAAACTTAGGAATGAGTATATCCGCAGTAGAACCAGAGTAACCGACATAGCCCAACGGATTAGTAAGCTGAAGTGGCAATGGGCCGGCCATATAGCTCGAAGAACCGACAACCGATGGGGAAGAAAGGTTCTCGAGTGGCAGCCTCGCACCGGTAGGCGAAGTGTAGGGCGTCCCCCCACGAGATGGAGTGACGACCTAGTAAGACATGCAGGAAGTCGATGGATGCAGGTGGCTCAGGACCGTGCTTTGTGGCATTCTTTGGGGGAGGCCTATGTTCAGCAGTGGACTTGTGAAGGGCTGTAATGATGATGATGATGATGCTGCTGCAACAACACACGCGTTCGCGGAAGGGGCGGATCATGCGGCCGAGGCCAGCCGCTCGCAGATCGCGACAAGGCCGCACGGGTTTGCAGACTCACTTACATTACAACTGGCCGCCACCGCGACAGTTGTGTATCGCTAGCAACGCAAAGTCGGGAATTCGCATTTGGAAAAATCCAAAATTAGGGGCTTTTTAGGTGCTAATTAGGTGCCAAATTTAAAAATTAGGTGCTCTAAAATTTTCACCGCAACAAACGATTGAAATTTGCGTTGCTAGCAAAACGTCTCGCTAGCAACGCAATGAATTTATTACATATACGATAAATATTAATAGCAAGGAATTAAGTGCTAATTAGGTGCTGCAAAGATACGCAATAACAAGGCGCCCCTAATAAAAAAAAGTCGTTATTCAGAACATAGCAGATGCAAAATTCAGATTTCCTGAAACTCAAAATAGAATCAAAATTGCTTTCAGAAAAAGTCCAAATTAGGGGCTTTTTAGGTGCTAATTAAGTACCAAGTTTAAAAATTAGTTGCTTCAATATTTTTATCGCAACGAACCATTTAAATTTGCGTTGCTGGCAAAACGTATCGCTAGTAACGCTGATGACGTTACTAGATATACGATAAATATTAATAGCAAGGAATTATGTGCTAATTAAGTGCTGCAGATCGATTATCGAAACCCGATACAGATTACGATATTATTCTGGGAATTATGGGGTCCACGACCACCATTACCTTACTATAATGTATGAACAGTATTTTTTGTTCTTTATGAGTTCCTAAAAATTAAGTGCTAATTAGGTGCTGAAAGATTATTGAGGTCGCATGTAGATGACGGTAATATTCTGGAAATTATCGGATTTAAAACCACCATTATCTTACTATAAGGTATGAACGGCATTTTTTGTTTTTCAGATTTAAAATGATATAACCATTATATAACCATTTTCAAATACTATAAGTATTTGAAAATGGTTGAAAATTATATTAAATTATATGATAGATTTATAATATTATTTAATATAATTTTCAAACCAAATAAATGTTACAATTCTTATTTTTAGACATGTGAAGCCTAAACTTTAGTGTACTCGAAAGGACATTTTCTTTCCAGTAAATTGCTTTGTAATAAATAGCGCCATCTACAACGTTCTATAGTTCTAGTCATTTTATCAAATCAAAATCGATGGACTCTCAAGGTGGTAAGTAGGATAGACGCTAGATGGCACAAACACAAAGACCTAATTTTTTACGTGGTAGAGCCATGCTGCAGCTATATTATGGTTGTAGCACGAATGGGTCGGCTCGACCGGGGAAGGACCACGCTCTCACAGAATACCAGCGTAAAATAGCAGCTCAACGCTGCTGTGTTTCGTATGGTGAGTGTAGAGAACCGGAGACCCTTTTTACTGAAAACGAGGCATTCCATCAACGCATCTGCATTTTGATTCTTAATCGAAGATAGATGTAGATGTCTATGGGCCACAGCAACCACTTACCATCAGGTGGACTGTGTGCTCGTTTGTCACCCTTATTCTATAAAAAAAATTGCCTTGCTGAATAATTTTCGGAATAACGACTTTATTTTTATTAGGGGCGCCTTGTTATTGCGTATACTTGCAGCACCTAATTAGCACTTAATTCCTTGCTATTAATATATAATCAAATTGCATCTGAGTACGCACATCACATAATTATGGGCGATTTCAATACGGACCTTTTGCACAGCTCCTCTAGATCGCGAGAACTACGAATGATCATGAATTCAGTAAATTTCTCTATTCTCCCGCTTGGGCCCACGCATTCTAATATTAACACTGCTGATTCATGGTTAGATTTGATAATCGTTTCGTCTACTAAACATGTTGTAAATCATGGGCAGTTTCCGGCTTCTGGCTTCTCGCGGCATGATTTTTTATTTATTACCTATCGAATCAAATCGCCAAAAGTTACCGCACCTGTTTTGCGCCTGCGTAGCTTTGCGACTATGGATGTGGAGTTATTGAAACGGAAGGCTGCCTCAATTGACTGGTCAGATATTTTTTATACATCTGATGTAAATCATATGGTAGAGACACTAACTAGTAATATCCTTCAGTTATTCGATGCAGTAGCCCCGATACGCAATGTAAAGATCAAGCGCCCTCCAGCACCGTGGATGGACAGTGATATCCGTAAAGCAATGGCAAAACGTGATCGGGCTTTTGTAAGATTTAAAAACAAACGCTGTGATGCCAACTGGAATATACAGGGTATTTTTGGAACGCTCCCGAAAACTAAGACAGGCGACAGCACCAAGTATACCTTTGATCATGGGTTACAAATAAAGTCGATCCTGATGAAAAAAAAAATCATCTTTTAACAACGTTTTATTAGCTTTATTCACGCGCCATCATGTTAGTACAGCTAAATGAAACGATAATTTCATAAAAAATATCATGAAAATACTGAAACATAAAACCAGCAGTGGAAACTGAATTGATATCACCTGACTAATGGAGGTTAATGTACGCGCGAACGGTGAAAAACAAACGCTGGCCATGAACTTGGGCACTGAGCGATTTATCACATATTGGTACGAAAGGCGCGCGACGGGGGAACAATCCGCCAGTATTAGTGTGCCTGCATGCTATTGGTTCCCGCGCTTTGTTCGCTCCAAAAATACAGTCGCATACACAGCTTACTTTGCGACTCACGACGATGTTTTAAAAAGGAAGGAAAGAAAAATTATTTATATCTATTGTTTTATGACTAAACTAGTGATCGAAAAGGTAAATATGATAGGAGAAGGTGAATGGGGAAAATTGTGCAGTAAAGTTAAAAGTGTGGAGGAAGAATACCGAAAAAATTACCATGTGATCGACCTGATGACGGAAGCTCAAGCGAAGATGAAAGTGATGATGAAGTAGCATCCAGTAACACCAACACACCATTAACATCTGGCTTCCATGTGACCCAAGACGTCATAATGGACGGCGTGTTACCCTTAGCTAAAGTTTTCTTGTTACAAACTACTTTATATTTTACGATAGAAATAACAAATAATGCTCATGTAAACATTATCCATTTTTAATTCCCACCTCTTCCAAAGTTCTAAGTAGCTAGTAAAACACCTATTATGATTCTACATTAAAACAATTAATTACTATAATATTATAAAACAATAGCCCAATACCATGTAGTACTTTAGAACGCGACTGCACCCACACCCCCACCGCTATCGACCTGTATCTAGCTCGGTACGAAACAATGCTGCGGTCGTAAGAAAAAAAGGCGCATCTAACAATTTATGAATAAATGAGTTAAATATACCATTCGATTCATGATAAGAAGGCGCATCTACTAAATTTTTTTAATATTCACAAATATCAATATTTTAGAAATTATCGTAAGAATTTTAGACGTAACTGTTGATCACAGATGACTTTTTTTAGTAGAAAAGACTTATACAAATTCAACATAAAAGAAAAGACTTATTTAACCAGTTGCTACGTCATCTTTAACAATATTTGCATCGATTACTTAAATTTCAATTATTCTTGGTCTTGTCTTATTATTCTATATCTTATTATTAAGAGCTTATATCTTATTGTTAAGAGCTGGTGTTTCACATGTGGTCCCATATAAATTTGATCGAGGTCAGACCAATAGTTTTTGAGTTATCCTTAATTATTTATATTAAAGTCGGTTGTACAAAATTTTAAAATTTTAATTATTATCGTAGTAAGTCTTGTATGATATCCCCTTTAAAATCATTACTCAAGAGTTGCGGGTTGTTATTTTTTGTGTCTCACTACCAATGCTTTTCTAATATTTATTAAAAAAAAAAGTAGTAAATTACTATTAGCGTCCTTTCAACTTCAAATGACCTTTCCAAAATATGTAAAATTGTTAAATGAATGGCAGTTTTTTTTTAATTTATTAGGTTGGAAAGACGCAAATAGTTATATGCGTCTTTCCTTCGATGTTTTTGTGTTGCCAGGTGTATTTTTTAAGCTAAGATGAAAAGGAAAATTCGTTTTATTTAAATAAATAAACAAATTATCAAAAAATTTGTTCGTCCTTAAAATCTTCATGTCTCTACGTATATATTTCAATTTTCATATAGATACCTTTTAATATACTTTAGACACAGGGTCTGAAAGAAAAATTCATCAATTTATTTTTTATTTCCATTTTACGTTTTTGTTAGTTGCGTCCTTCTTTATGTAACCCGACGACGGCAGAATGTAACCCGGCCGGCTCGTGTCGCCTCACGCTGTGACGCAGTAGACAAAGAGTATAATAACTGTCCTAGCAGTAGGTTTCAGTTTTGTTGGGGTTCGTTATTAATTGTAGTTTTTGAAACAGTTCCGTGTTGATTTTGTACACGCGTGCGCGAGCGACAGCTCAATCGTATTGTTATTACTTGTGATTACGTGTTGGTATTATTCCTGTTGTTTCGTTTTTTGTTTTAATAATGCTTAACGCGTACTTTTATAGTGATTGTGAATACAGCAACATGTTATCCGAACCCAGGTACACGAAGTATCGCCAAATAAATTGTTAAGACGTCGGGATGGAACAATTGTGTCATACTGTGCAGTGCACAAAGTGTTGAAGCGTAACCGAATGCGCCCATACAAATTGCACAAAGTGCAAGCTTTAGTTCCCGGCGATCACGTCCGCCGACGAGTTTTCTGCCGTTGGTTATTATACCAGCGACAACGTGTGCCTGGTTCCATTGAGCACATTATCTGGACGGATGAGTCGACATTTACCAGAAACGGCCTGTGGAACCGAAGAAATACACACGTGTATTCAGAGGTTAACCCGCACGCTGTTCGACAAACCGGGCACCAAACCCGATGGTCGGTTAACGTATGGGCAGGTTTATTTAAGGATCGCATACTGGGACCAGTGTTTCTGCCACAGCGACTGAACAGACAGCGATACCATGTCGTGAGGTTCGTCCGTGAGCGCCTCAATGAGCTATTTGATGATCGCTGGATCGGCAGACTAGGACCACACGCTTGGCCACCTCGCTCACCAGATCTGACCCCGTTAGACTTCTTTTTGGTATGTGAAAGAAAGGGTTTTTAATCGTGAGTGTGATAGTACTGACAAAATGCGCCAAAGGATCGTGGATGCTTTCAAGAAACTATGTACGGACTGTGTCGAAGACCACACGATGATGCCCCGCCTGCACCCAAATCTACCTTGAAATGAATGGAGCACAATTTGAGCTGCATCTCATAAGACCACGGAGGATTTAGAGCGGTAAGCTGTTTCATAACTATTTTTTTTAAATAACTTAGTACTGAACTAATCTGAATAGGTACATAACTGAATACATGAGAATAATAAACATACCTACACGATGAATAAAAACGCATGACTCCAACCTTGGTTACATTTCATTTAAGTATTTTTTCATTAGCGTATGTAGTGGTATGGCCCGCTAGTTGCGGGCCGCGCGAGTTTGCGTTCGTGAGTACATTGACCTTTAGTCAGGTGATACAATTCAGTCATTCCACTGCTGGTTTTATGTTTCAGTATTTCATGATATTTTTTATGAAATTATCGTTTCATTTAGCTGTACTAACATGATGGCGCGTGAATAAAGCTAATAAAACGTTGTTAAAAGATGATTTTTTTTTTCATCAGGATCGAATTTATTTGTGACCCATGATCAAAGGTATACTTGGTGCTGTCGCCTGTCTTAGTTTTCGGGAGCGTTCCAAAAATACCCTGTATATAAAGCTACCAGAAACAAATGCAATCAGATGGTTCGAGCTGCAAAACGCCGACATATTCATAAGAACATTTTAAGCTCTTCGCCAGCCGGCATTTGGAAGTTTCTTAATTCACTTGGGTTAGGTAAACAAAGGAATTGCCCTGATATAGGGGCAATATCTCTCAATGATCTTAATAAGCACTTCTCCTCGGCACCTATAGTCGACAACTCAACTAAATATAAAACCATTTCACTCATCTCATCCCTTCCTAAAATCGATGCAAACTGCTTTGCTTTTTCTCCAATAACTGATGAAGATGTTCGTAAAATTATTTTTTCCATTAAATCTAAAGCAGCTGGCTATGATGAAATAAGTAGAAATATGATTATTCCCGTAATTGATTACATTCTCCCAATCATTACCCACATCATTAATTTTTCTTTTCCTACTGGGGTTTTTCCATCTTTTTGGCGTAAAGCATTTGTTCTTCCTCTCCCCAAGTTAAATAATCCCACTTCTTTAAGCCATTTTAGACCAATTTCTATACTTCCCTTTCTTTCAAAGATTTTAGAATCAGCTGCACACAAACAGCTATCCAGCTACATATATAAAAATAAACTTCTTAGTCCCTTACAATCTGGTTTTCGTCCCGGACATAGTACAACCACAGCTCTCCTTAAAGTTCTCGAGGACGTACGAGAGGGTATGGAGGAGTCAAAAGTAGTAGTTCTCGTATTAATTGACTTCTCTAATGCTTTCTGTACAGTCGATCATGACATTCTTCTTGCTATCTGTAAATACATGGGTTTCTCTTCGTCTGTTTTGGATTGGTTATCAACTTATCTTCGTGGTCGCCAGCAAAGAGTTAAGGTCAATCAACAGTCTTTCTCTGATTGGTCTGATCTTGCTACTGGCGTTCCACAAGGCGGAATTCTTTCTCCTTTATTATTTTCTATTTTTATAAATCTCATAACTGTAAATTTCAAATGCTCCTACCATCTGTATGCTGACGATTTACAGCTGTACGCTCAGATTGATCCAGCAGAGGTTAACTCTGCGATTGAAATTTTAAATATAGATCTTCAGGCTATCTGCGACTGGTGCACAAGTTATGGAATTGCTGTCAATCCTGCTAAATGTCAAGCCATAATTCTCGGTAGCCCTCGTCGTCTAGCTAATTTAGACTTCAATTCACTGGAGCCTATTGTTTACAATAGCACAAATATTCCTCTTAGACATGTAGTTAAAGACCTTGGGCTAATGATTGATGCTAATTTAAGTTGGCAATCTCAGGTAGCTGAAATAAGCCGGAGAGTGACAATCACCCTGCGTGGCCTCTATCGTTTCAAGAATTTCCTTCCAACCGAGACTAGGGCTATGTTGGTGCGAACACTCGTTTTACCAGTCATTGATTATGCTGATGTGTGTTACCCCGATGTGAGTCAAATACTTCTGTGCAAATTGGATCGTTTGTTAAATAATTGCATCCGTTTTATTTGTGGCCTTCGTAAATACGATCATGTATCCTTATATCGTTCCAAGCTTAAATGGCTCCCTATCCATAAGCGTAGATGCATCAGAATTCTTCGCACGCTATTTTCAATCCTATATGATCCATGCACTCCTCAATATCTGAAATGCAAGTTTCAGTATTTGGGTTCTTCCCACGATCGTAACCTGAGATCCTCCGAGGGAACTACTTTATGTGTTTTTCCTCGCCGTACTAAATTTATGTCTCAGTCGTTCGCCGCTGAGGCCATAAGGCTATGGAATAAATTACCTCCTCATATCAGGAAACCGACTTCTGTTGCAGCCTTTAAAAGAATGGTGACTGATCACTACCTTTGTTCTTTCAGCAATTGACCTTCTTAATTAAATGTTTCTGTATAATGAGTATTATAAATTACTTAAGTTGTTTTTGTATAATATGTTTGTATGTAAGTATGCTTAAAATGTATGTATTATGTATTGTTTAAAATTATGTATGTTTATGTATCATGTATAGAGTATAGTATTTATGTTATTTGTAGTTATATATATATTTATTTTTGTATTTACAAGTATAGTATGTATATGTTTATATTTACATTCACGTATATATTCTCAAGTTTTTATGGCACCTGCTTAAGTTTCTCTGTTTAGCTCGTGGTTGACTGGTAGAGAATGCCTAAAGGCATTAAGTCCGCCAATTGTACATCTTAAGTGCAATAAAGATTTTTAAATAAAATAAATAAAAAATTTATCGTATATCTAATAACTTAATTGCGTTGCTAGCAAGACGTTTTGCTAGCAACGCAAATTTCAATTGTTCGTTGCGGTGAAAATTTTAGAGCACCTAATTTTTAAACTTGGCACCTAATTAGCACCTAAAAAGCCCCTAATTTGGGATTTTTCCAAATGCAAATTCCCGACTTTGCGTTGCTAGCGATACACAACTCACCGCGACCGCCACCGCAAGCCGCTTCTGTTTGGGAGACGCATGTGTACCGTGTGGTCCATCTTGACGTACGTCCCGCCAAGGTCATGCACGATGAAAAACGACAATGAGTAGGCTTGACGTACAACAATGACGTACGTCAAGTGCCGTATGTTACCCCCCCTTTACACTCTCGCGCGAGCGGCGCAGCGACTCGAGACGCGAGCTACGAGGTGCGAGTGTAAACGCTAGCTCGTGGCTCGCCTCGCCACTCGTCGCGCTCACGTCTGAGGCAGCTTTTTGGGCACGAGGCAAAGGGTCTCGTGAGGGACGCGAGCGTGGTGTTTACACTCGCGCTCTCGTATCAGTTTGTTTACGGCGCCTTTCCATAATAACATTCGAATTGCTTTTGTTTTAAAACTACAATTTTAATAAAATAATATTGTTTAATTTTGCACAATAGGTACTAGCAATTTATATAAAATTATGAAACTGAAAAGGTTCTGTTCCGATGAATAGATTTCATCCACCATATTCTTCCTCAACGACGTATTTTTAGGGTTCCGTACCTCAAAAGGAAAAAACGGAACCTTATAGGATCACTTTGTTGTCCGTCTGTCTGTAGGTCAAGACCCTTTTTCTCAGGAACGCGTGCAGGTATCAAGCTGAAATTCATATCAATTAGTCAAGTCTACTGTCTCTTGAAGTTATGAAAAAATCAAACTTCTAAGCCATAGCAATCAAAAGATACAGCCGTTTATGCTGCAAATTTTCGACATTCCCGTGAACTCAGAATCTTAAAATTTGGTACGAAGCAACGTATTATAGCGCAGATAAAGGAAAAATTGCGAAAAGCATAAATTTTTAGTTACATCATATAATAAAAATATTTTTAATAATTTTAAACATATATACCTACGGATTTGTTCGGAACCCTCGGTGCGCGAGTCCGACTCGCACTTGGGCCGTTTTTTTTAATTTGCTTCTTTTTAAAATGGTGAAGCATCGATAAATACTTATTAAGGCAAGAGTTGATGCCGCTTTTATTTCGACGTCTTTCATCGTTGCTGGCTCAACGCAAACTGAACGCATCGCGAGAGTGTAATCAGGCAATATATTTCAAACAATGAATGTCTTAGGATGGCGAGTGTCACTCGGTAATATACCAGGGTGATCCAAAAGTAATGATAATCGGTTACTTCAGGTCCGCATAAAAATCCAAAAAAAATATTTTTTGCTTTCTTATATACTCACTATGTCAGCCTAAAAAAATCATATAAATAGATCACAATTTCCGGGAGATACATTCACTTGAATACGAACTGTCAAAGAGATAACATCAACATGGAGAAAAACGAAATTAGAGCTGTCATCAAGTACCTCTGTTTGAAAAAAATGTCTTCAAAAGTCATACACAGTGACTTAGTTGAAACATTGGGGGACTCTGCTCCTCCATATTCTACAGTTGCACGCTGGGCTAAGGAGTTTAAACTGGGCAGAACATCCACTGAAGATGAACATCGCGAAGGACGCCCATCCACGGCCCTCACTGAAGACAACGTGAAAAAAGTCGAAGATGTTGTGTTGGCAGATCGAAGAGTGACCATCAGACATGTAGCTGAGGTCACAGGGATCTCATATGGCAGCGTTCAAAGAATCCTTGCGAACGAGTTGCATATGAAAAAGGTCTCTGCGCGTTGGGTACCCAGAATGTTAACCGACAAGCAAAAGAAAAATCGAGTTGACATTTCGAGGGTCAATCTCGAAAAGTTCCAAGCAGATCAAGAAAATTTTTTGTTCAGTTTTGTGACTATGAACGAGACCTGGATCCACCATTTTGATCCTGAAACGAAACAACAATCGATGACTTGGAAGCGTGCCTCCTCACCGACGCCAAAGAAATTCAAAGTTTCAAGTTCGGCGGGAAAGGTTATGGCATCTGTTTTTTGGGACGCTCAAGGCATAATTATGGTGGAATATTTGGAAAAGGGAGCCACTATTACGGGCTCTTACTACGCAGACCAAATAAGAAGATTACGGGAGGCCATTAAGGAAAAAAGACGCGGCAAACTGCGAGCTGGAGTGCTGTTTCACCAAGACAACGCACCGGCTCACATAACCGCAGTTGCGATGGCTGCCATTCAAGAAACGGGATTCGAACTGCTCGAACACCTTCCCTATTCGCCAGATCTAGCTCCTAGTGATTTCTACCTCTTTCCTCGGCTCAAGGAACGCCTCCGAGGCAAGAAATTCGAAGACGATAGCGAAGCAATGGCCGCTGTTGAAGCGTTTTGGGAGGGTCAAGACAAAGAATTTTTTTCAAAGGGAATCCTGGGTTTATAAAAAAGATGGACTAAATGTATTGATTTGTTAGGAGACTATGTAGAAAAATAAATTATTATTTTAACTATAATTACCGTGTTTTATTTTCATTATCATTACTTTTGGATCATTCCTTAAATGGCGGGTAGTAGCTGTCATGCCAAAAATCAATCTCTGCTATTTATAAAATTAAAAATAGTCCAACTTGTTGAAATTCGGTAATTTGTTGTGTTATGTGAAGAACTGTTTACAATAAATGGACAAAAGTGTTATCTAACAGAAATATAGAACATTTCTCGTGCTATTAATACTAAAGTGATTTGAGTGAATCCATACTTAATATTATAAATCCGAGAGTTTATGAGTGTATGCGTGTGTGTGTATGTTTGTTACCTCTTCACGCTCAAATGGCTTGACGGATTTGGATGAAATTTGGTATACAGATAGAATATAACCTGGAATAACACATAGGATACTTTTTACCGCGGTAAAATTACTTATTCCCACGGGAAAACACGAAAACTTCGTCTTCAGTTGAAACTGCTGTGCCGAAATGTAAGGAAACAGATAGAATATGACCCGGAATAACATAAATAGGCTAATTTTTACCGCAGTAAAATAACTCATTCCCACTGAAAAAAACTTCGTCTTCAGGTGAAAATGCTGAGCGAAAATGTTAAAAACAAATAGAATATGACCCGGAAAACACGTTGACAAAGCTACTTTTTACAGCGGTACAATACTCAATCCCATGGGAAAACACAAATACTTCAGCAGCAGGTGAAACTGCTGAGCGTAAATATAAAAAAAAACAGATAGAATATGACCCGGAAGAGCACATTTTAAATTTTTTACCGCGGGAAACTATCTAATTTTCATTGGAAAACACAATATTTAGTCAAAGTTATTCTTCTTCCGCGGGAAAACACGATATTTCCGACAGCAAATTCCGTTGATAAACTTTAGTTTAGCCATGCAAACTAGAGGGCGCTGTTCTAAAACGAGGTATCGTTACGTTTTCCTCATTTGCATAAATATTTTCAAATTTTTAGTACAATGTAACTTGAAAAAAAAAATTTTCGTTTCATGTTCAATCTGTAGGTTGGTGAATCGATTTGGCTCACTATGGGACGTAGTGGAGTATTAGGCTTGTGTATATTTGGTAACTCATACAACTTCGGTGTGCGTATGCCAAACCACCGAAGTTGTATGGGTTATCAAAAATACACAAGCCCAATGCTCCACTACGTCCCATAGTGAGCCATCGATTCACCAACTTACAGATTGGCTCAACACATAGCGAATATACTCTCACCGCTCAAGGGACATACAAGAGCAAACACAAAGGATTCCCACCATTTTGTCAGCGAGATTAAATACCTACATCTGACAGACAATGAAACTATGGTCAGTTTTGATGTGCAGTCTCTATTCACATGCCTACCTGTTGAAGACTGCATCTCGATTGTTACTAGAAAGCTAGAGGAAAACAACATGCCCGTAGAATATGCAGTATTACTCAGACACTGCCTTACATCATAAAATTAAATCCCAATTGTGGAAGTAGGAGTTCTACAAGCAAGTAGATGGAGTGGCGAAGGGCTCACCTGTATCTCCCATTGTCGCCGATATATTTATGGAGGTCTTTGAGGAGAAAGCCCTGCTTCTCCTGTAAACCCACGATTCTACAAGCGGTACGTAGACGACACTTTCACAATTCTACCTTTAGATAAAGTAACTGCATTTTTAGACCATCTTAACTCCTTAAATTCTAAAATTCAGTTCACTATGGAGTTCGAGGCAAACAATTCTTTAGCTTTTCTAGATGTGTTAGTAATTCGGAATCCTGATAACACCTTGAGCCACACTGTGTATAGAAAAAAGACCCATACAGATAGATATTTAAACGGTGATTCTCACCACCATCCTTCACAGTTAGCTACTGTGGGTAAATCTTTGTTTCAGAGAGCACGAGGGATCTGTGACAGTAACCACCTGGCCGCCGAGCTCCAACACGTCAAGCAAGTTTTGTACGACAATAAGCTTCGGGTCCCGCGCCTACGTCACAATGTACCAGTGAACCCGGCCACAGTCGAGCGAGTGCCTGCTGTACTGCCATATGTCAGAGGTGTCACCGACAAGATTGGCTACATCTTGAAGCATGCTTCCATTAAAACATACTTCAAGCCGCCGAAAACGATTAGTCAGTTTTTACCATCAGTCAAGTGTAATATTCGTCTGCACGATGCAGGAGTGTACAAGCTTGATTGTGAATGTGGTCTCTCTTATATAGGACAAACTAAAAGGTCCAAAAAAAAAATCGCGTTAAAGAACACATAGTTGATGTGAAGAATCGACGTTCCGGGAAGTCTGCAGTCTGTGAACACGTACAGGATCGCCCCCGTCACTACTCTATAGAAAAAAAAAAACTGATTAATATGGTGTAAATAATTAATAACATACAACTTATAACATGGCCACGTAGTTTAGGTAAGGAAGGTAATAAAAAATCGACTACTGAAATAAAACCTAATACTTATAAAGTTACTCAGCGTCAGCAAGTAGTATTAATATCAGTAGTTTCGGCTCGCCACTCACTTAGCGGCCAGCCTTAGTAGAGTCAACTTCACCTGAGGATGCCTCGTGTAGAGGCGAAACACGTGTCGTATTTTCGAGAGTGGTGTATCATGCCTAGTGTGGTGGTGCTGGGATTAACGGCGACGGGTATAGTGCGCGCGATTGAGGGAGGGTGGGAGGTCCTCTTAAAACTGGGCAGGACACATCATTTTCTTTCTTTACGCGGAATTAAGCAAATTAGTTTATAACAACCCCATTATAATGGATTTCCGCAAAGTAACGCCTGATTCTATCAATTATCCCATAATTTTTAAATTTTATTATTTCTGGTAGATTGTTCTAGAACATTTATCATCATTGTAATAAGAATCCTCGGTTATCTAGTAACACACCAAATGGGTTAGTGATTGATAACGTTTATCGATTGGTGTTATCATTAAAAATATTATACAGGATGCAGATTTAATCATCTACAATATATAAGGAGGTGAAACAGTAAACGATACTGTATCCATACCAATAAAGAAATCGGGTGGGCCTATGTTGAAGCACACGGCCGTTGGTTTTAACGTGAAACGTCTATGTCAGCCAGAACAACCAGTACAACCGGGCAACAAGATAGCCTTCTTTTTAAAATTTTAATATAATTCTACAACACTAGGAGAATTGCAGATGCGTTGCCGACCTTTTAAAATGGAATAAGCTCATTTCTTGAAGGTCCCGAAGTCGTATCGGTCCATAAAAATTGCCGTTGGTAAATGATTCCTAAGAAAACTCCTAATAAATCGCAAGCTAGTGGACTGCCAAGCATCTAAATGATGTGGATGGTAACGAAGTTTTGTCACGATGTGTATTGGTGAAATTTAGTGGCTGGGATTAATACGAACAATTCCTCATAGCACTCCCCGTGTTTAATACGATAGAAAATCGAGCCAATCAAAGAGAACTCGGTCGTCGACGGTCAAGTCTCTCTGCTATGCAGTCAAGTGGAAGGAGTTCGCACTGGGGAGTTCCGGCCCAGAGATGAGAAAAGTATTCCATGTGAGGCCGAAAGTGCGCTTGTAAAGTTGTAAACGGTCGCTTTTTTGGTCACGGTAGTGTCCCGCTCTACTGAGTACGCCAAGCTTTCTAGAAGCCAATTTACCTTTCTCTTCAAAGTAACCATTCTACTGCAGGTCATTCGATATGTCGACTGCGAAGATTCCGCTATTGGCTACGGCAACAAGTGAAGCGCTCTGAAATTGAGGAGGTACGACAAAGGTGTTATTTTTAACGGTAAACGCGCAAATTTGTGTATTTGTATAATAATTTATTTTGAACAACCTTTAAGTTCAATGCTTTCCTGAAATATGTTAGATTTAAAGTGTATTTTTGTAAAAGAAACATGGAGGCGCTCTCTTAATGGATTTGACGTTCCGCGATGTACCTTTGACGCCGACCGACCAATCATATGCTATTATTATAGCATCTACTAATAGACCTAGTGACGTCATCCAAGATGCTACCATGTGACTGCTGTTTGAATTGATTTTTAGTTATTGGAAATTAAATATTATATTTGATGACATTTCATTTTATTTATGACGTTATTCATAACTTAAAAAGTTTAAATGTAATTTTTGGTGTGATGGAGTCATAATAAATAGATTAATACAATACAAAAGCATGCATATTCCCTATTATTATATCGTAAAGCGTAACAAACTTAGTAACCTTCAACAACATTATCGATACTTTGATGTCGAAACAGTAACATTCCTAAAACGGGGTTTTCCCTAAATTTAGTAGCGTCACCTACTGGGAAATAGCTGAAATGTTTTCCTAATAAATATTCTGTGTAGTTTTGCTATGTTTAGCTAGAGGGCGTCACACACGCGAAAGTTCAAAGTTTTTGTATGAAAATATATTTAAATCTCTTTGTTCAACAATATGTTGAGACGGCTGTGTTAGATTCTTTGTTGTTTGGTTACGTGACGGAATTATCTTTCGGATAAAATCTCAATCGTGCTTCTAGTGGAAATCTTCGTCTCTGTTCTGTTACTGTAGTAACTGATAAATTTTCTGAAAAGGCCTGAGTCAGGTGAGTTGGGTTTATACACTGGTAGTGCTTGTTGATCTTGTTAGATAACTATTGGTTAATATATTGGAGAACATTTTGGTGCATGTACTCATATAGAGGATTGCGGCGATGTATTTTGTACTGGATTTCTAAGTAATATTCTATCTACTTCGAACATTATTAATCTTTGCTTATTTTGATTAGAATATTTTCAAAGATTACAAGCTAATATCTTGACATAAAACATTAAACATAAAATATTTCTACTGGTATCTAACACCGCGCTAAATGTATTGAATGTTTGACCAATTTGGCCTTCTATTTGAGAAGAGCTTGCACGTTTTTTGGCTCGCCGCTCGCGCTATTGTGGAATTTGGCGTAGGAAATGACTCAGCAATAGGAGCCTCTGGAGAAGCATTGCTTTCATCAAAATTTGCCTGAAACATAAATGTTACATTTTTTTTAAATTTCTGATGCCGCAGTCACCAGAAGAGTGGTCATTGACAGAAGAAGGTTTCAGAAACATATTCCGATCTGATCCCTGTACACAGTGGATTAGATTTTTGGAACTATAAAAAGCCATTTAGTATTGTGCTTAGAGTATAAATAAGTAAGCTATAGAATGCGCATTATGCCAAGCGCAACCAGATGTTCTATAGATACTGATACATAGAGCGGTTGAATAGTGATGCGCCAAGTTTGATGCCTATGCGTCTATTTGATTTAAGTTATTGTTATGTTTTAGCTAGATAAAACATAGGTACGGACTCTGCCTGTGCAGTTTTTGGTGCAGCCGGTCCCAAGCCCAGATATAAGAGGAGGGTTGGCTAGAAGTGACAAATGCAACCTAAAAGGAGTCAACGCCGAACCTTGGGCGGTGGCTAATTAACCCAACACCAAGACTCACTCAAAATTTTCTCTAGTGATCTTGGAGCGGCAATTCAGTGGCCGTGTGGACTAAATCCCCTCTAAAAGATTGACGGTTCCGCCGGAGAGAGTGGGTGTATCCGGTGGACTAACACACCCACCTGCACTAGGACCTGCGCAGTCGAGCGCCGTAAATGGAGATGTAAAAGACCTGGAGGGTTGAGCCAATCGTAACTGGGGTATAATTATAATGGCGAGAGGCAACACGTCGTTTTTGGTCCGGATTTCAAGTCAAACGGTGACCCTATCTGCTAACCACAGGTAGGGAAATGGCCAAGCACCCCGTGAGAGGATCGCAGGCGTCGGACGTGAGGGCTGCCTAGTGTCCTGAAAAGGGCTAGGTGGTAGTAAAGGCCATACTGTCGGAGCAACTGACAGTCATTCAGACAGCGCAGATGGGCCTTTTCAACCCTGTCTGCCAACTGGATCGAGCTGCAGGCTGGAACTTCGCGTCCCTATGTTCCGCCGGTAATCCTAACAAATGATTTTTTTTTGTTTTAAAGTAGGACGTTCCCAAAGATGCGAGCTCCATGGGGGGTGGAAAGCCGGGGGGACGAATCTATAAATGAAAGATAGGTGTCAGAGGTGACTACCAGAGGGACCAACACTCAAGGAGAAACCGCCAGTAAAATGGCGACTCCTCAGAGCACGTCATCCAGCGTCGGTGGATCTCTCAAGGGAATTTCCGGGCTGGAGGCTCCTAAAACCAGTTCCTCGCAGCTGGATGCGGATAGGGAACAAGGGACAAGGGAGTAGAAATACTCCTACGAAACCCTTTAGAACGGAAGACCTATTCCCAGCTGCCTGGCAATTGGTGAGCTGTAAAGGGAAAGGCAAGGCACCCAAAAAGGTGACTAATCGACCTGACAGACCATCAAGTAAGTCTATCCAGCCAGGGAGCGGAAGAAAGGTAAGGAAGCATAGAGAGAAAGCCCGTAAAGAAAGGGCAGAGCTGGCTGCTTCCAAAATAAATACTAAGGAGGCTGGGCAAGCTGCTGCTCCTGGGGTGCTTATACCTGGAGCCAGTAGTCGTACTGAAACTGGAAAGGATAATAATCCAGCTAAAGTGGAAGGTGCGGGTGCTGGGACCGGTTCCAAGAAATCCACCAGGAAGCAGACGGCAGCCAAGTATCCTGTATATAAAAAAGTATATAAAAAAAGAGCAGCCAAAAGGAGATTGGATGAGACCACCTCATAACCACCACCATAAAAAGGTGAGACTCGTAAAGCAATCCAAGGCTGGAAAGACCAGCTATGCTTCCACAGTCAAAGTTGAATTGTCTAACCTAACGTGTGCGCATACAGGTCACATCACAAAAGATGTAGTTGATGACATCCTCTTATCTATCCAGAGGTAGATGATAAAAGAGGCTTGGAGTAGCCAAGACCTTGAGGCGTCGGGCCCAGTCCTCAGAGGCAAACCCGTCTAAACGGAGGGTGGCCTAAAGTTGTGGTGCGACTACCAAAAGGCTTTGGATTGGTTGAAGGGGGATATCGTTACCCTTGACCTCAAATTCAACACCTCACTGGTCATCAAGAAGCAGTCGCAGATAAAGAGTCAAATGTAGTATCCTCATCCTAGATGCCCAGGAGCCCTGCAAAGACTCACGCGACATTGGTCGTGTGCTGGCGTACCAGAACCGTTGGGTAAATATAAAAGATTGGCTGCTACTGAAGGACGACAGACGGATGGGTAGTTCCTTGTTGTTTCGGTGCTGGAGGACCATACCCCGACCCTGTTGAAAGCCGGACGCCGCCCCGCATGTGTATATGGGGCGGTCTACGTAAAATGCCAGGTTCGTGGAGGAAAAATTTATGATACTCCACCGGGCAAAGAGGCGTAAAACAACCCAAAAGCCGCGGACACTGGTGCCATGGACACCGAGGCAGCAGGATCACTGGACCCCAAGACCAGTGATAAAACGGCCTGCACAACCGAGTCGAAGCCACCAGCGGAGGTCGGGCTCAGCGGCAGTTTACTGAGTGACGAGGAGGTATGAGTGGCTGCCGTCCAACTCCGACTCGGTGGCTTACGAATACCAAAACTATCCTCATGCAGGCCAACCTCCACCACAGCGAAACTGCGTCGGCTCAATTACGCAAGTAGTTGGAGGCTCAACGGACGGCCATAGCCCTAATTCAGGAGCCGTGGGTTGGGTCCGGTAAAATCAAAGGCCTAAACAACCTAAAAGGTAAGTTATTTCACAACTCTGGGCACGATAAGCCTAGAACGTGTATTTGTACTACTACTATCTGTTCCAGAGACATGTATGCCGTAGCATTACAAAACACTCAAGAGGAAAGAATAGTCATCGCCTCGGTCTACATGGCGGAGGAAGGCACTCCTCTCCTCATGACCTCGTGAGGCTGGTGCATTTCTTTGAGATGACCGGACTAGAGGTTGAGATCGGGACGGACTCCAACGCACATCATCCCCTCTGGGCAAACCTAATGAACGAGGTAAGGTGTTAGTTGAATATCTATGTAGCACTAACCTAACCATTTTCAAAACAGGTTCCCAACCAACTTTCCTAAAAGAACATTGTCGCACAATAATCGACCTCACACTAGCAACAAAAGGAGCAGCTAAACTAATTACGGGATGGCATGTGTCGAAAGAGGCTTCATGCTCAGACCATAGATGGATCTGCTTCGTGTTACAGGTCGATATTCCTGCTATACCACCGTGGATAAATACCCGCAAGACGAATAAAACAAAAGAACTAAATAGGCTGACGTCTTCAAAGCGAATTTTGAGGGGACACATGCATGGACGTATAAATAAGGCGGACAGAATTTTGTTAAGAAATGATTGATACACTGTACTGGCGGCGGTGCAAGTATGTTTGCATGTTATATAGGGTTGTCATGTGAAACAAAATTTCCCCATTTTATTTTTATAATTAATCGTTCAAATTATAACATAACTTTGACGAAATACTAATTTATTTTTACGTAAATACTATAAATAACACATTTGACGTTTAAAAAATCTAAGAATTTAAGATTTAGATTTTGATTGAAATCGAATTATTCTATTTCAATCAATTTCGATTTAAAGTAATTTTATTACAATAATATTATACAAAAATTGTATTATACTATTTGAACGAAATACATTATAAATATTTATTAACGAAATATATAACAAATATACATATTAAAGGTATAACCAAAAAATTAATATAAAGTTCATTTGCAATATACATTGCCCCATAAAGGAATTACTGACTCTTTTGAGTCGAGTAACTGGTAAAACTAACTTGTGTTTGTTCCTATTATTTATAGAATGTAAATTACTATTTTAAATAAATATTATAAGTACGTAACCAAAAACCTATGTGTGCAATCGAATCTTTGTTAGGGAACCGAAAAATAGTTTACATAATGTGACGAGCTTGGGGTTCGAGACAATTAAAAACTGCCGATTGAATTACCAAATTTGACACTTAAATTACAGAACACTAATTACAATCTAAAACCACACTAATAATAAAACACAATTGTACTACTGATCACTGCCTTTTGCACTTGCCCCAAAATGAAATACCATATCTTAGTATAGAATCTACGTAACCATTATATGCTGTAATCCGTGTAGACATATTGGTAGTTTTAGAAAGTTGTCGAAGTGCATAAGATATCTGATGTCACTTCCTGCGTTTCCCTCCAAGTTCCTCCTTGTGTTATTAAACCATTGTTAAATGCGTCAAATATGTGACATAAAAATATGTAATAATAAGCAAGTCATTGTTATGACACGAACATCTTCTACTAATACTCTAATCACCGATGAAAGTCATTTTCCACCACAACCCGAGCGCTTGAGCTTTTCGTTGAAATTACGTTCTACTGAATAAGGATCTTGATTTCCTGAGTATGGTTTCATTACATTATTGCATACTGCAAAGACTCCATCGCTGATAAAATACTGTTACGAGCTTGGGGTTCGAGACAATTAAAAACTGCCGATTGAATTACCAAAATTGACCCTTTAATTACAGAACACTAATTACAACTTAAAACCACACTAATAATAAAACACAATTGTACTAATGATCACTAGTTCGCAGTTGTATCGCTTTGAAGTATTCGCTTATTATATCACCAATTCAATACTGCCTCGGTCGCGGACTATATAGGGCCTCAGATAGTTTCCAGAACCTTCTACTGTAGCGACATCTAGAATGTTCGAGTACATATCGGTCCCAAAATTTCTAGAAGGATCTTGACTCTCCTAGTTCTGCTACTCGACACTAGAGGGCGCTAGTGGTAACTAGCGTTGCCATATACAAGACGCGCAACACTGCCCCCTCCTAAGACATGCTCGTCCCGAGCATCATTGGCCCCATAATAACGCACCAGTCGATCCACATGGACGATCTTAGGAGCACCTCTGGCACAATTCTGTATCCGGTAGGTTACCTCATTGATCCTTGTCACAATCCGGTAATGTCCGTCCCATTTAGCCTGAAGCTTTGGAGATTTCCCTTTGCTGCGAACTGGATTGTGTAACCACACTAGTGAACCTAGGTCAAACCCTTTGTTGTTCATTTTGCGGTCATACCGTGTTTTCATCCTCTCAGACGTTTGCTCGCCCGTCTGTCTGACGTGCTTATAAATGTCATTCATTTTGTTCCGCAAGTCATTTGCATAATCGGTTATTTATACTGCGTGGGGCATCAGGTCGTATTCCGATCATAAGGTCTGCAGGCAGCCGTAATTCTTTCCCAAAGTTTGCGAAAGCTGGTGTCACTGATGTACTTTCGTGAACAGCGCTTCGATATGACAACAAAAACGGTTGTATGTGCCTGTCCCAGTCTCGTTGCCGTTTTTCCACAAATTTTGCTAGGTACCTCTCCAATGTCTGATTAAGTCGTTCTACCATTCCGTCAGATTGTGGGTGGTAAGAAGTTGTTCGTGTTTTATGAGTACCCATAACTCTACAAGTTTCCTGGAATATTTGAGACTCAAAATCCTTGATCGCTGTGAATCTCTAAGGGTACTCCAAAACGACAGAAGACTTCATGAACTAGTTTATCTGCAACTGTTGAAGCTGCTTGATTTGGAATGGCGAAGACTTCTGGCCACTTAGTGAAGTAATCCATCACAACCATGAAATACTTGTTACCACTTTCACTTTCCGCAAACGGCCCCGCAACGTCAATGGCTATCCTCTCCCATGGTGCACCAACATTGTACAATTTCAATGCGCCTCTACTACGAATTTGAGGTCCCTTTACAGCCGCACAACTTGTACATTTGCGGCACCAGTCCTCGACATCGTCACGACAGTGGATTAACTCGCAGGTGGCCTCCTGAACAACCACTACGGTACAGCTGTAGAACATATACTACGGTACTTTAGCCTTAGGGACAACCATTTGCAAATGACATCTGTCACCCCGAACATTTTCCCATTTACGGCACAGGACTCCATCCTGAATCAGCAAGCTGTCTCATTGGGCCCAATAGCTTTTCGTGGCCAAAGTCATCGCTGAAAAGTCGTTCCACTTGGGCTTAGGAGCACTGGCTTTCATCCATTCCAGAATCGGCTTAATATCCGAATCTTCCTGCTGTGCATGTTGTAGGCTGTCCTTTCACTCATTGCTGAGCTGTTCTGTCCTGAGTATCCTCACAGATACCACATCCTTACCCTCTTGCCTAGTACAATGCTTGCAATCTTCAGGGCAAGGTCTTCTTGACAATGCATCTGTATTGTCATGAGATTTCCCGCTGCGATGTTCGATCACAAAGTCGTATTCCTGCAGCAGTTCAATCCATCTCGCAACTTGTCCTTCCGGATTTTTGAACTGCAATAGCCATTTCAGTGCAGCATGGTCAGTTCGTAAATGGAGTTTCCACCCCTGAAGATTTTTGCTAAAATGCTGTAAGGACTTTACCACAGCAAGCAATTAGCGTCTTGTGACACAATAGTTCCTTTCCGGCTTTGACAACGACTTGCTGAAGTACGCTATCACAATCTCTTGATCACCATTCCGTTGAGACAACATACCGCCAAGTCCTATATCACTTGCGTCTGTGTCAACTATGAATTCCTTGCCCGCATTAGGGTACCCCAAAATAGGTGTTTTGCACAGACGGTTCTTGAGTTCCTGGAATGCAATATCGCAACTTTCATCCCAGCAGAATTGTCGCTTCTCCTCGGTTAGCTTGTGCAGAGGTTTGGCTATATCTGCAAAGTTCTTCATATCTCGCCGATAATAAGAGCACAAACCCAAAAATGCTCTAACCTGTGTCTTGTCTTTTTGAACCGGCCAATTCTTGACAGCGGCAATTTTCTCTGGATCCGTGCGGATACCTTCTTCCGACACTACATACCCCAAAAAGCTAACTTGCCGTTTGAATAGTGAGCACTTCTTCGGACTAAACTTGAGGTTGGCACTCTGGATCTTCATGAGCATGCGTTCCAGGTTTTGAAGGTGTCCCTCCAACGTACGGCCTACGATGATGATGTCATCCAAGTAGACCAGACAGGCATCTCCAATTAGCCCAGTAAGTACAAGATCCATCAACCTTTCAAACGTTGCTGGAGCATTGCACAATCCAAACGGCTTAACTTTAAATTGCCACAGACTCTTTCCTGTGGAGAATGCAGTTTTCTCCTTGTCCTTAGGGTCAATTTCAACGTGCCAGTAGCCACTTTTCAGGTCCAGCGTACTAAACCATTTTACGCCTGTAAGCATGTCCAGCGTGTCATCAATTCTTGGCAAGGGATAGCTGTCCTTCTTCGTAACGTTGTTCAGACGGTGGTAGTGAACATAAAACCGCATGCTGCCGTCCTTCTTCTTTACCAGCATCACAGATGAACACCATGGACTAGATGAAGGTTCAATAACACCATCCTTCACCATTCCCTCAATCATGGTTTTCACTTCCTTTTCACGTGCTACAGGCAATCTTCATGGCCACTGACGAATAAGTAATTCTTCTCCTGTGTTTATTTTGTGTTGAACTAAGCCAGTCTTTCCTATGTTAGCTTCGTTTGACGAGAAAACATTGGCGTACTTGAGTAACAACTTCTTCGCCTTGACCATTTCATTCGGGGAGAGAACGCTGCGCCAGTCTTCTAAAAGTGTGGTCACTCTCGTTTGTCCATCCTTGCTGAGGGTCCCAGTCGATAGATATTGGCACCGATGCAACCAATCCACTTCCTCACAAGTATCAATAAATGTACCTTTTTATATAATCTGTTCCTGTTCAAAAAGGTTCAGCACACGTACTCCTGAGATGCCGGCGGTTCTGACCAAGGTTCGAGCCACTTTCCATGGTAGGTCATTGTCTAACCTTTCCACGAGTACACAACGAAGAGTTTGCCCAGGATTCCGAGGAAGTCTAACCGGCACAATCGTTTCCGATCTCGGCGAAAGAACAATCTTCTTAAGGCTGTACACATTCCCTGGTAACGCCCCTTCCACGAAAAGTTCCTCTTGTCCACATTTCAAAACACCTTGCTTAACGTCGATCTCACAACAGTTCTTCCTCATAAAGTCTAGGCCCAGGATGCAGTCGTTCATTATGTCAGCCACGATGACATTATGCAGGTAGATCATGTTGCATAGCTTTAACACCATCTCCTTCTCTCCACGGGCGAGTATGCGCTGACCGGTGGCTGTCACAAAATTAATGCGTTCTCGGTTGTATGCGGAGTCCCCAAAGAACTGACTTATAAGTTGGGAATTGACAACCGTGCGAGAGGCTCCAGTGTCTATGGTCAGTTTACACGGCGTTCCGTTAACCACGCCCTTGATGATTAGGCTGTTCCCATCACGGGTTTGTGAGATCGAAATCCTTGGGGCTCTTTTTATATCAGCCAGCACCCGCCCCGCAGTCCTGGCTTTTACTCGTTTCCCTGCTGCTGCTGGGCGGTGCTATTAGCCGCACTACCCTCTCGAGATTGATCACTTCCCCTTTCTATAGTTCGCTTAGGGCAGCTGGATCGAAGATGGCCCCTTTCCCCACAGCCGTAGCACCTAAGAATGTATCCTATATTGCGGTCGCGGACTGTAGCTGCTGCAACCTCCCTGACGCGATGGGATATTGACTCTACTAGTTCTGCTACTCAACACTAGAGGGCGCTAGTGGTAACTAGTGTTGCCATATACAAGACATTAGTGGCGCGCAACAATAATATGAATGTTAATAATATATAAGACGTGATGAAGATAATTAATTATGGTATCTTAAAACTAAAGGTCAACATTAATATGAAATTACCGAAGAAGATGATGAGCTAGATTTTTTTTACCATTAGTAGGAAAACTAAAAATGATTCGAATAGAATAGAATCATTTTAAATCAATACAGATTACAAGAATACTTATTGAAAGTCATTTAAGCTTTACCACTAGCACCACTATCACCTCATTTTCAGGGGTTATTATCAATCATGTACTCTTTAGTAGTATACCCTAATAATTCTTACTAAACAATTTTTGCTTAAGTTCTGCATATTTTCTGGGACTTAGAAATAGAAATATAAAATGTATTTATTTAACCAAAAAACATTACATAATTAAACAATACTCTCTCTTTTCTGCACTAAGCTCTAGGCTTGTATCGCAGGAACCAAGACCATTGACTGACACCGTATACACCGATAAATACATAGGACTCCGATTAAATTAAAATAAAGCAAAAAAATTTTTTTTATAAATTAATACATAAAAAAAATAGCTAATTTACTCTAGGAGTGCTTGCGTGCGTGCGTGCGCGCGCGCGCGTGTTTGTGTGTGTGTGTCTGTGTGGGGGTAGGGTGCGTGCTTGCGCGTGTCTGTGAGTGAGTGTAAGTCTACGCGTGTGCATGTATGGGGTCAACTATGAAAAGAAAGTAAGTTTTCCGTTTCCTGATAAGAAGCATGTAGCAACCAGGTTGTTATTTTGTGTTTGACTTTGCTTGTGGATAAAGACCTCAAATCTGGGAAGAGACAGCAGAATTTGTTGTAAATGCTAGGCAGAAGAAATGGTGAGTGGCGTTTGATAAAGCTACTGTGTGAATTGGGAATCGGTACTCGAAAGATCCGAGGTTGGCACAGGCTAAGTATATCCGAGGAATTTATTATTTTTCTATGGGTTAGAATTACTGCTTTTAAAATGTAGATTTGGCGAACCCGTAGCACCTTACATTCCTTGTACAGTTCGTCATTAGGAAATCTAAAGTTTTTAGACAGCATTACTTTTAGTACTGCTCGCTGGGCCCTCGCGACTTCAAGCATTTTTGTTTTGATAGCTCCACCCCAAGCCAGCGTGTAGTAGTATAGTAGGGATTAGGCTAGTGCTTTGTAAACCATTTTCATTGTTTCTTTAGTAGCACAGCGTCGCAAAGCTTTCATTATGTAAATGGTTTTCCTAACACTACCCGACAAGCGGCTTTGGTGGTTTTTAAATAATAGCTTATCATCAATGATCACTCCTAGATACCTGATGTTATCTGTGTTGCTGATTATATTACATCCGCAAGAGGGTACTTCAGATTCGCAAGTGTGAATTACTAAATTTATCAGTGAAAATGGTTTTGATGCGAAAGTTTTGTGAAAGGCCATGAACTTAGTTTTTTTATAGTTAGAGTTAGTAAATTGGAACTTAACCATTTATTCAACACTACCATGCCTTTTTGAGCCGTCTCGAGTACGCTATCACAAGTTAAATCATTAAATATAATGGCTGTATCATCCGCATAGCATATGACGTCTTCTCTTTGTATGGGTAATTCTAGGACGTCATTAATGTAAATGCAGAATAGGATTGGACCAAGAATACTTCCTTGAGGAACTCCAATAATGATTTTTAATTGCTTACTAGTATGTGAGCCTACTCTTATGCGTTGACGCCGATTTAAAAGATAGCTACGGAACCAAGCCAACGCCACTCCTCTAATTCCTTTTATTTCAAGCTTCCGCAGCGGTATAGGGACCGACACGGTGTCGAAGACTCTAGCAAGATCTAGGAAGATACCTACACAGTTACGTTTACTGTCCAAATATCTAGACACAGCATCTGTCAGTAGAACTACCGCATTCTCCGTGGACTTACCCCTCCTGAAGCCAAATTGATTCAGAGAGAGCAGATTATTACTTTCTATAAAGTTGGTGAGGCGCTTACTTACAATTTTTCCCAGTAACTTGGAAATTATACTTAGCAAAGATATAGGCCTGTAATTGCTAGGACAGTTTTTATCCCCATTTCTGTGTATTGGAGTAACAACTGCTAATTTCCAACAATTAGGAAAAATGCCACATAACAAACTAAGATTAAATATGTGGGTAAGTGTTTGCAGAACTGTGTGTTTTATGTGTTTTGTTTTTTTGCTTTCGACAATATTAACTGCTCAAGGAAACCAATTTAAGAAAATTACCCCAGTCCTAGCTGACATCAAGGAAACTAACAATAATATTGAAAAATCGATTGCTTTCCTCGCTGCCCAAAACGAAGAGCTGAAAAAGAAGTTACACGGATTCAAGCTTTAAGCCAAGAAAGATAGGGAATACATAACTTTTTAGAAGAAAAAGTTGAGGACCTGCAGAGAGAAAATAGAAAATCAAATATACAAATTAAAAATGCTCCGAAACTTGACAATGAAAGTGAGAAAGAATTGTTAAATATGGTAATGAAGCTATCGGAGAATGTAGGCCATTCCATTACGAAGGCTATCTATGTATGTATCTATGTATCTATATATATATATATATATATATATATATATATATATATATATATATATATATATATATATATATATATATATAAGAGATATCTACAGAGTTAAAAACATGAAAGGTGAAAACAATAGCCCAATTGTTGTGGAATTATCGTCCACTATGTTAAAGAAAGACTTCTTCAGATCCACCAAGACATTCAATATAAGGCACAAAGAGAAACTCTGTGCGAAGCACTTGGGACACACCAAAAACGAGTACACACCTATATACATCTCCGAACAGTTGACCGCCAAAGGTGCCCGACTCCACTTCCTCGCACGAGACCTAGGAAAATCGGTTGAGTACAAATTCTGCTGGACCGCTCATGGCCGGGTCTATGTTAGAAAAAATGAAAACACACCAGTATTCTTAGTAAGAAGTGAACAACAGGTGCAAAACTTATTACAGTTGAAATGACATGAGTCAAAAATCGTCTAGCTGTTATCGTTTTCATCTCTTGTAAGTTATTTTATTTTAGTAACTGTTCGTACACAAACACCATTCACGCAAAATAATTATACTTATTTACTACACAGCAACTTTAAATATCTCAATCATTACACATTCACAAAGAAATACTTTTTTAAACCAGAAAATACACACAGTGTCAAAAAACTTACTACACACTTTTACACTCATTGTCTCAGACCATATACAATTCTGAAATCTGTACCACATAATACTGATAATATCTATTTTTTACCACTTACTGCTAACGAATTAAGAATTCTTAAAACAAAACATGAATCACGTTCTCAATAATATTAATGCAATAGATAATTCTGGCACGTTTTCTAACTTTGAATGTAAAATTGGAAATCTGAAGAATATTATCACAGTACAAAATACAGACTTTACGATAATATCCCAAAATATTAGAGGAATATATGCCAATTTTGATGACTTTTAAGTAAACGTATCCGCCCTTGACTTCAACTCTGATCTTATCATCGTTTTTGAATGCAAATTGAACCCTGATAAACAGATCCCTCAGATAATACGAGTAGGTTATAATTCTTTTCAAACATTTAAACATCTAAATCAATCTGATGGAGTTTTCGCCTATGTCAAAAAAAAAACTCAGGAAGCTAACGTATCTGAAGTCTATCTAAAACATGCGTCGTGCCTGCAGATATCTTTACCTCAACTTACAGTTCTTGGTATTTATCGTTCACCCTCTAATCACAAAGCCGAGCAATTCATTAACTCATTATGTACTCACATGGAACTTATTAAAGGGACTAAAAATATCATCGTAACCGGAGACATTAATATAAATTTAATCTATAGACCTGACGAACAACCCTATGAACGCAGTAATAGACACAATTACCTGGAAATGTTAGCTTCACAGGGCTTCCTTCCAGGTCACTCCATTCCAACGAGAGGACCTAATTGCCTCGATCATTTTATTCTAAAACTCGATTACGCACATCGAAATTTCACTACTGCTGTACACGATGCCACTATCACAGATCACAGTATGATTTTTCTAAAAATATCCTGCCCTGATAAACCAAAAATAAATAAAACTATAACTAAAATCAACTACGACAAAGCCCTAGAATTTTTTAAAAACACCTAATATACCTGATCTATTACAATATATTGACCCTAATGTTATAACTGAACTTTTAATCGGCTCGGCTGCTAAAACTTCTCTACTATGTCTGGAACAAGCTCAAAGGTCGCTGATAAAAGTAATGCTTCTAAAACCATATAGATACGACACTGATAATCTTTACCGGGAAGCTAATCTACTATCAGTTAGGAAACTATACATATTGGACATTGTTCTTAGAATGCACAAATCTTTTCCCTTTGATGCTAAGTTGCTAACCAGGAGAAGAAACTATAAAGTTGCCTTAGTTCCCACAGTAAAATCAGACTTTGCAAGACGGCAGTGCTATATGTAGTCTGCCTCAATCTACAATAAAATAAATAAGTATCTTAACATATTCCCCCTTAATAAAAAAGATTGTAAGAAAACGGTTTTGGATTGGCTAAAATCAAAAAGTTACATTGAGACAGAACTGATACTTAAAAACTAACACACACACACACACACGCGAGCAGAAGGAAATTAAATAAATAAATAAATCCAAAATATGTAAACTTATAATAATAATGTATGAAAACTTGCTTGTTTTAGTGTATATTCGTTGTAATTTAGTTTTCTATGTAACTGATTGTAAAAAGAGCGGTTCTTCCTAACACAGGCGATGTTTTGCCTAAAGGGGAGTTCCCACAATTAATATTTGTAATAGACTAAGTTACTGAAATAAAAATATTTATTTATGTGTTTAACCAACCTTGGAGTGCAGCCGTCGATACCCGGTGCAGTATCGTTTAAATTTCTGCTATATATTTAATAAGACTTATCTTGTGCTTTATCCTTGCGAATGTGTGCTCAAATTTCAAGCTAACAAAAACTCTGTCATTGGCAATAAACTTTCCTAATATTTTTGTAATTATATACTTGTTTTAGCCTTTCACTCTACATTATAATATTTTCCTTAATAATCTTTCGTACAACCATTTCGCAAGTACAACCAATATTAAATAAATCGTTAGATGAAAAACGTAAACCTCCTCTAGTTATCAAATTTATTAATTTATGAAAGAAATGCCTTTCTACACTATACAAACGCGCGGTGCATTTTTGGCATTTAATTTTTTTTTTGCATAATGTCCCGCCAGATGTCCTAATATTAACTTACGATAGGTAGTCATTATGTGATTCTACTTCAGTAATTTCATTTAAAAATGATAATGAATCACAAATACTATCTTCATCTTCTTCATGACGGTATGATGGTGTGGTGGAACTCGAAGTCTTCCTTCTTTCGTTGCGTATAAATCTTTAGTATCAAAATGGACGCTACAAATTACACTCGATTTGGATGGAAGTCAATCGTTTTCATTTCTACTCTCTCTAATTATATTAATTAAGTTTTTTCTCCACACTTCATTGGTTTTAGGCAACCTTAGAAAAAAAGGAGATTTATATACTAAGTTAAACATAGCATAAAAAAATTAAATCACGATTGCAGCACTTTGTAGTGGACTATTATCGTAAAACACATTTACGAACATTCTTAACCGTATTATAATCGGTTCAATTTTCAGGAAATGCTAACATAGTAAAAAATAAAAATCACGATTACAGCGCGACATAACAGACTATGGCCAAAAAATGCAAAAAAACCGCATTATAATCGATCGGGTAATTTTTCAGGAAAATTGTAACAAAAGAGTGCACATAAAACAACCTTAAAAGGTTGTTGGACAAACCTATGTACCGTATCCGTGCGAACGTGAGTAAAAATTGCAATTTCTCAAATTTCGGGTAATTTTCCCTAAAAATAATTAACAACACTGATCACGTGACTCATGTTTTATGTTCCAAAAATAGGATTTTAATTTAAGACATAAAATTCTCAAATAAGTGATTATAATTACTGACTCACCTATGAAAGGTGATTAATAGATGTTTTTTGATAAAACCACTATGATTTTTACAAAATTTAACGACGCAAGACGGCATATTGATTTTTGTTTTTACTTATGACAACTACTTCTCGCTGACGACGTTTGTTGCGTAATGGCTGGCGCTAGACTTATTATTAGTGTGATATGTGTGCGTGACCCTTTGTACGTACAAGCGAGCTGACTTATTTTGGGTGCCTCGCTGAGTTGTATAGCGAGATTCAGTCCGCCTTTTTTATACGTCCATGGGATACATATTATAGCAGATCAGTCGCTCCTAGCAGAACAGGTAGCAGCTGTTACTAAAGCCATGATGGATAGCTACCATGAATCATTTCCAGAAATCACTCTACTAATGCATGCTGAGGTAAAGCAACCGTGGTGGGGTAAAGAACTAGATAGAAAACTTAAGAAAGTAAGAAAATCCCTAAATAGGGCCATGAATACCTCTATAGATGAAGACTGGCTACTATACAAGAAAGCCAAATCAACATCGCCGGATGAAATCTAACGCATCCTAATTGAAACGCACTTCCCAGGTTGCTGCGTAACTCAGAAGGTAAACCTGCTCGAAGATACACTGACACCAACAGTAGAAAACTGGAATTTAGCACAGAGAGTGGTAACGATGGACAAAATCTCATATACAAGGCGGCAGGACCTGACGGCATATTTCGGGCACTACTACAATGGGGGAGGGGGGAGGGGTGGTAAAGCCCTAATAGTCGGACTTGTTCTCATACTGATAATAAGAGCCATAATGAGAGCCTTTTTGGCTCTTAAATATCTTCCTAGGGGATGGAGGGAAGTGAAAGTCACATTCATACCCAAACCAGGTATACAGACCCTATCAGCCGTATTAACGTACGGGGCCCCCGGTCTACAGGAGCCCCGAAAGTGTATAAGCAAAATTCTAAGGACTTCTATGAGGCAGGAAAGGTTATCAGACTTGTCACTATTGTCTATAGAGACAGAAAATTTAGAAAAACTGAAATCGTCTTCGGCTATGAATGATAGGATATAATAAATAAGTTCGCGTATAATAAATAAGTAAAAAAGTGTATACATATTTGATTTTAATTGTTTGGCTAGTTTGATTCCCAGGAGTACCTATTAATTGTAGGTAATAGCTTATATAATCAAAATAAAATTATTTAACTCAATGTGAGCGTTTTGTTTCATTTTGTGAAAAATCTTTACTCTTCATTTGGGCCCCCCAATAAATTTTGATACAGGGTCCGTCTAAAGTACTGTTACGCGCCACTATTAATGTCTTGTACATGGCAACACTAGTTACACTAGCGCCCCCTAGTGTCGAGTAAATGAAAGTATTGCGCGCCACTATTAATGTCTTGTACATGGCAACACTAGTCACACTAGCGCCCTCTAGTGTCGAGTAGCAGAACTAGGAGAGTCGAGATCCTTCCAGAAATTTCGGGACCGATATGTACTCGAACATTCTAGATGTCGCTACAGTAGAAGGTTCTGGAAACTATCTGAGGCCCTATATAAGGCCGGTATAGACCACGACCGGGGCAGTATTGAATTGGCGATACAAGAGAATACTTCGAAGCGAAATAACGGCGAACTGTGTTTTATTATTAGTGTGATTTTAGATTGTAATTAGTGTTGTGTAATTAAATTGTTAATTTTGGTAATTCAATCGGCAGTTTCCAATTGTTACGAACTTGCTCGACTCTCCTAGTTCTGCTACTCGACACTAGAGGGCGCTAGTGTGACTAGTGTTGCCATGTACAAGACATTAATAGTGGCGCGCAATACTTTCATTTACTCGACACTAGGGGGCGCTAGTGTAACTAGTGTTGCCATGTACAAGACATTAATAGTGGCGCGTAACACTATTAAAAAGTAGGGCGCAATACAATTTCATTCGAATTTAAAAGTGCAGCTGATGCAAATTGCTTTAAGAACCCAGCCCTTGCAGGTGCTAAATATGATACTGTAATCCCTTCTTATAATATCACTCGCATGGGAATAGTGAGGCAGGTCCCTGTAGAATGGACATTAGAGGAACTTATTTCATCAATCGAAGTCCCAGCTGGTTTCGGCTCACTCATTAAAGCTCGCCGACTTAATAGAAAATCAGTTAACGAAAACCAAAGTACTGTGTGGATTCCCTCTCAAACAGTCCTTTTAACTTTTTCCAGCCAGAAACTTCCTTTTAATATTTATTGTTTTTACAACTCAATGCCTGTTGAGCCCTACATTTTACCACTTATTCAATGTCAGAAATGTTGCTGTTTTGGACATGTTACCTCACAGTGTAGGTCATCTTCCCGTTGTTTTGTGTGTGCTCAAAATCATGAGGGTATATCATGCACAAGACAGTCTCCCACTTGCCTTTTTTGTTCAGGATCTCACATAACTAAAGATCCTTCCTGCCCTGAACACTCTAGGCAGAGATATATCAAAATTACAATGTCACAGGAAAATATTTCCTATCTAGAAGCATCTGCCCGTTTCCCTTCCTTCGTATGAGCATCATATTTCCTATCCTATTTCAAATCCCCCTTTACCTTCAGTTGTCCCCTCACAATCTCATTTTTACAGGAAGACTACATTCACTCTAAGACTTCCGCCAAATCCAGCATCAAGTCATGGATATGATAAATCTGCCCATGAGGCAATAATAGATACCCCTTTTTCTTCATCTACTAATGGTTGTGCTTTAATAGGGCGGAGTATTTCCCCTAATGACAATCTCTGCGAATTAATGGTCTCCATGCTTATAAGTATGCTTTCCCGTTTCAGCGACATGGATCTCCCACTTGCTCTCCGCCAAAAACTTACTGAGCTCATTTCCTTAACGAATAACCTTCCCTCAATACTTCAGTGTAACTGAGCATTACAAATAATAAAAACGAACTAACCTATCTTATTAATAAATACCATCCCCTCATGCTAGCCATCCAAGAGACATGGCTAAAGCCTGGGTCCCATTTTAGGGTCTCAGGCTATTCATGCCTCAGGGATGATAGGAGTGATGGTCATGCTGGCTCTTTCATTCTTATCTCAAAATCAATTACTTATACATTAATTTCCTTTCCTTCTCATAATACTTCAATTTACTTTAATTAATGCCGTAGCAGTTAGAGCTCATAACATTTCATTTCTTTCTATTTCCATTCCCGAACCTAGTCTTAATATCTTATCAGAACTTACGAGGATTATATCCTCCATCCCTCCTCCTATGGTAATTCTTGGTGATTTTAATAAGCACCATACTTTATGGGGCTCCCATTTTTGTGATCCCTGGTCTTCTACATTTTTAGACATCATTGATGATTTAGATCTCTGCCTCCTTACGATGTTTCACCTACACGTAGAGTTTCCCCCCTCCAAAATCCTAAAAGTGCAGTAGATCTGTCACTCTGTTCTCCTGCTCTGTCATCCCTTCTTTCTTGGAGAATATTACCCATTTCCCATGGCAGTGATCATTTTCCTATTGTTATCAATCCTCCTAACTTCTATACAGTCAATGTTCCATTTAAACCCAGGTTATAATATAACACATCCAAAGCAAACTGGCATCTGTATTCCACAGTTCTAGAGGAAGAACTTTCAGCCCTTCCTCCGGTTCAGAAACAGAATGTTCTTCAGATGTATTCTACTTTTAAAAATGCTATTTTATCTGCTGCCAATAAGACAATTCCCATCTAAAAACCTTATAAAAATAATGCTCCTCCACCGCCTTGGTGGGATCAAGATTAGAACAATCTTGATCCCACCAAGGCGGTGGTAGCATGCAAGAAGAGAAAGGAAGCTGAATTAAGATATTCCCACTCTATGAATTTTGATAACTATATTTTTTATAAAAAAACTGCTGCTGAAACATTAAAATCACATATAAAATTACTATTTGAAAAGAAAAAAGCTGGATGGCTTAAATTCTTTCAGTCACTGTCGCCTAGGACTCATCCATCACTAGTCTGGAAAAATATAAAAAAATTCCGATGTTCAGTTTCGGCCCCTTGAAACACAAACTCTAATGATCAGTTTTATTGGCTAGAAAATTTTGCTAGTAAACTTGCTCCTTCAGTAACATCTTACAATGAATGTATAGTATTTCAATCACAGTCCCTGCACTATCAACACAGTTTTGACTCCCCTTACTCCTATGAGGAGTTATATGCTATTCTTAGTGTCCTTAAAGACTCTTCACCAGGAATCGATGGAATCCCTTATTCTTTTATTACTAATAGCAGTGAATCTACTAAAGCCCATCTTCTTTCTATTTTGAATTATATTTACATGTCCGGTATTCCTCCTGAAGAATGGAAATCCCAAGTTATCTTACCTATTCAGAAACCAGGTAAGCCTAAAGATCTAGAAGAGAGAAAGTTTGAGACAAAATTTACTATCCTCACTGGAATACTCAGATTAAGCATTTTTTGCCTGAGCACAGGAAGAAGTACATTGTCAAATGCAGACGAGATGTCTAGGGAGACTCCAACAAGCTTATAAGAATATATCAATGTCTTATTTACAGGATTGGTTAACTGATCATGGTTTGTCTTTGTCTGTACCCAAAAGCAGTGTTGTGATCTTCTCTCGCCATAGGCAAGTCCCTGAAATCAACATTCTCTATAATAATGAACCTATCCCAATTAGGGAGAATGTAAAATTTTTAAGTTATTCTTGACTCCAAATTAGCCTTTTCTCATCACATTAACTATGTCTCAAAAAAATGTGAAAAAAAAATATAAACATTCTTCGCGCTTTATCGGGTGTCTGGTGGGGCTCCCACCAATTCTCCTAAAAAATATTGTAAAACGCCCTTATTCGTAGTCATTTAGATTATGGATGTTTTGTCTTGGAACAATGTAAAAAGTCTTCCCTAAAGATCCTAGACAGGATTCAGTCCAAAAGCCTTCGTATAATCATCGGGGCAATGAAATCTTCCCCAATAAATGCTCTCCAAGTTGGATGTGTGGACCCCCCACCCCCCTTTACCTAAGAAGACAATATCTTTCGGATCGGTTCTAACTCTTTTCCCACCCTCTCATTTCTAAATTACACCTCCTTTTGGAATATATTTCATCAAAGCATTACTGGACTCATAATCTCCCTGCTTATCCAACAGTTTGCTAACATTACTCCATCTACCACACCCAGTATCACAATGCAAGTCCTGTCCCATATTTGATATCCCATATGATTTTATTTTATTTTTATTTTATTCGTATGGTTTACTAACAGTCAACTAACACAATACAATCTTAAATAACAGAAAAGTTTCTTAAGCTAAGTGTTGTGACTACTTACTAGTAAACACATCATGCAATATAACAATAACTTAAGTGGGTTTTGATTTTACTAAATAAAGTTAACAATTTTAAAAGGAAAAAAAAAACATTGTTTATCCGTACGGTAAAAGAGAACACAAGCTGGTTGCACGAAATTAAGTACTAGTCATACTATCGACAATCTTTTTACGGAAATTATAAGCGGAATCAAAGTTTACGTCAACTCTGTGTTTGTAGCTATTTAGCAGCTTACACAGTCTGGGTAATGGAGAGTTGGAGCCGAGAACGGTTCTGCGGGTTGGTGGTCTCAGCGGTGCTATCGGATGACGCGGATATCTTGAAGGCGCGCTAAAATCAAATGAGTTCAGTAACTGAGGGCAACTAATTCTATTGTTGAGAATTTTATACAAAAACAATAAGTCTGTTAGCTCCCTACGTTTATCTAAGGATAACATTTTGAAAAATTTTAGTCTATCCGCATATGAGAAATCTCTCTTTGCTTTACCAACTAATCGTGCCAAATGCCACAGAAACCGCTTCTGAATACGCTCAATGCGTAGATTGTGAACCGCAAAGTGTGGACGCCAGACAACAGAACAGTACTCGAGTGTGCTACGAACGAGAGTATTATACAGCATTTTCTTAGTATTAATGCTGAATCCTTTGCTATTTCGTATGACGAACCCAAGCAGTCTTGAGGCTTTTTTAACGATGTTTTCATAATGAGGTACAAATGTCAGCTTTCTGTCAAAAGTAACCCCTAAATCTTTTATAACCTCGACCTCTTGAATAATATACTCATCTATTTTATAACTAAATGAAATAAGGTTTACTTTTCTGGTAAATTTGACGTGTTGACATTTTTTCGGATTTAGTGCCATTCGGTTGTCTCTGCACCAATCAATAAGATTTTTCAGATCCCTTTGTAATAAATATTGAGTCTTCTATTGAATTTATATGTCTTAAAAATTTCAGCTCATCGGCATACATAAAAACACAAGAGTTAGTTAAGTAGTCTGGGATGTCGTTAATAAAAAAGTTAAAAAGGATAGGGCCAAGATGTGATCCTTGTGGCACACCTGAGGTTATACTAATATTATCAGATCGAAAGCCGTTGACCACAACGTAAAAAGTCCGATCCTCTAGATATGATGACAACCATGTTAAAAAAGAACCAGCAATCCCATAACATGCTAGTTTATTGAGCAGAATGTCATGAGGCACTTTGTCAAAAGCTTTGCTAAAATCAGTATACAGGACATCGATCTGTTGTTTACGGTCGAAGGCTTGAGCCAGATTCTCGACAAAGCTTGTTAGATTTGTGCATGTTGACCTGGATTCAACAAATCCATGCTGGTTTTCTTTAATGTAAAGCTTAAGGTGATTTTGAATTGAGGGACATACTACAGCCTCAAAGATCTTTGCGAATGTAGACAAGATCGAGATAGGTCTATAATTGCTAACTAAAAATTCATCATCAGATTTGTATATCGGTACCACTTTAGCTTCTTTCCATTGCTTAGGAAATATACCAGTGCGTAATGATATATTATATATGTAACACAGCGGGCTGACTAACATGGGGGCACACAACGCTATGAAAAACTGTGGAATGCCGTCTGGCCCAGCCCCTTTAGATCGATCCAACCATTGTAGTTTACTCAGGAGCATTTTCTCTGTAATCACCGGTACAACAACAGTCTGACAGTAATTATTAATAGCATTTAACGAGGAGTGATGATAACGTTCACACACGTTGTTACTGCGACAGTTATTATCATTATACTTGCTTGCCCTATAGCAAATAGTAAAGTAAGTAGAGTCATAGATAATTTATGGAAAGGCTGGCTTATTATATACACTGATGCCTCCAAAAGTCAGATGAAAGTTGTACTGGAGCAGCAGTTTGGATTCCCAGATACAAAATAATTCTTAATTTTAAATGCCCTTCTATTTCTTCCACTTTTACTGGCGAGGCCACGGCAATTCATGAAGCTTTAATATATATAGAAGCACACAACTTAAATAAGTCAGTTATTCTTACCGACTCCAAAAGTTGTTTGTTAGCAATTTTGTCAAACCAGTTCCAAAGTAAATATAAGATACCCTTGATCCTCAAAATTAAACACACATTGTATAGATGTCATCTCAAGGGCATTCAGGTTTCCTTAGCTTGGATTCCAGGTCATAGTGGCATCAAGGGCAATGTAACAGCCGATCTGATGGCTAAAAATGCTAGTCGAAATGGTTTGCCATGTAATTTAACTTACTCTTCAGACATAGTGTTACTTGCAAAGAAGAAGTTAAATAATAATTGGAATACATTATGGGAAGCCACTCAAAATATAAAAGGTAAACACTACGCTGCTATACAATGTGCTATCCCTCCAAAACGATGGTTTTTCAAATTTAATAAGGCTAACAAACATTCTACATCAACTATTCGAAAGTGGAAATTGAAGTGGCGGATTCTCTTTCCCCGCTACAACAAGGCGAAAATTTTTATCTACACCCTTTCATGAGTGTAGTTCTTCCCAAGTTCACTGTGAATAGAACTTAATTTTCAATAAAACTAACATTAAGGATTTTATCCTATTTAATTTAAACTTTTTTAATTCTTGACGTTTCAGGAATTTTATAAAACCCATGGCTATAGGGGGACTGAGGTGTTGATATACATGTCATACTTGTTGACGAAGACTACCATCAACTTTTTATTAATAATGTTTGGTCCGATCTACGCAGAATAAGCTTAAAGTATCTTGAAGTCTTGAAGTAGCATGCTTAGGTTTGGATTTAATCTTATTATTTATGGGATCACCCAGCCATCTTCTCTATTGAAGTTAGAATGTTTTTTAATTTCAATAGCCTCACGAATCATCTTTGGTATGAATCGGTGTTCTACTGCGAGGATTTGTTGTCTATCAGATCTGATACAATGGTTAGGATGATACTGAACATGTTGACATACTTCAGACTTTCAGGAGCGTCGGTGCTTCACATCAGCTGTATATTCTTTAACGCGGGTTTTTATGGAACTTCATCCAAAGTTGTATAAAAAAACCCGTGTAAAAAAGTTAAAACTAAGCGTGATAAAATCCGTTAAATTACTTTTATTGCATGTGTAGTAGTACTATTCATCGTTACTGCAGAACTGCATTAATGAAATTTTGAAGTCTACTCAAACGTAAAAAACATAATTATCTTCTTCTTAACATCTATTTTATGGTTTCAATCAATATTAAATGGGACCAATGATAGAATATCGCAAATAAAACATTTTTTTTTCATTATACCTTAAATCTTGAATTGGTTCCTAAATTGACGCCCACGCGAGCGAAGCCGCGCGTAAAAAGCTAGTCTGCAATAAATCTAAACTTGCGGTTGCAAAATAAAGGCTCCATCAAATAAGCGGCTATGATTTTGACTAAATGTATGACTATTTATAACAAGTTTCCCTGCAATTACTATAATAATAGTAGTCACACTATTAAGGAAAAAGGATGAATCTAAAATATTGGTGATGAGTCAGAAATATTGCAGCATGGTGAAAAACATTTTACTCCTAGATTAATTGCTGCACCATTTATAAAGTTGGCATTCCACCAGCCCTAATTGAGACCTAGTAACAAACCGGAATCAGTCATAGACTACCATACTCAAATGACTGCTGTTGCTCGGGTAGAGAATAGGTTGAGTACAGTCATCTCCTAGACCAGACAAACCACCATGTTGAGTTCTTGAGAACTACATTGTGTGAGGTCGTTAGGTCCTGCTCTGCTCCTCCTAATCTAGGAGATGGATAGATCTTTTGAAACAGAACATGTGACTCGTGGCAGGATTAAACCTAGTCGCCCCAATTGACAAAAAAAGAGACAAAACCCAGCCTGGCAACTTTTGTCTCATTATCCTTACGTGGTTATCAAAATAATGGAAAAAATATATTTATGAACATCTATCTGTTCTTAAACAAATAATGTAAGTATAATATCAATCAAAAAATCACGGATTAATTACAAAAAAATCAACGGTTACAAAGCTTTCGAAGTGTGTACATGTATGAACCAAAGAACTTGACAATAGGAATCCTATGGCCTTCGTATACCTAGGCTTTGAATGAGTCTTTAACAAAGTACCCCATGAGCGTCTCCTTATGAACCTGGAGCATTTTGAACTTCTAAAATGGATAGAGAATTATATGAAATGCAGAACATTACAAGTACTTACATATACGCAACTCTCTATCGCAGTCAAAACCGGTGGTGTACCCTATAAATCAGTGCTCACTGCCCAACTTTTTGGAATTTCCATAACAAATATGATTAAACTACTAATCGGCGTTGTTTGCTGACGATGGAAAGATTTTTCTTATCTACATATAATCTCTGGACAGTTACAAGAAGATATATATGTCGTTTACAAAACTGGATCAAGGACTGAATACCGTTACTGTTACAGCCTTTTAAAGTCCACTGCTGAACATAGGCGCCTGCTGAACATTTGCCATAGTTGCTACGCTTGGCAACCGCAGTTTCTTTATTTCTAGTCATTATTAGAAAAACGCTGCTGCCATATCCTCATTTGTTTCCCTCTGCCGCCTAATACGATACCCACGGGATGATATGGGGTAATGGATATTATAAAACCAAAAACTGCTTGGTTGCACCATAACGTCTGTCAAACTTTAAAGAGATTTAGAAATCAACAAAGCATCTAATTTGAAATTGCAAAAGCACATCACTACCATAATAAGAAGGTTAATTCCTTTATATAACCTAGCATTGACAATAGAAGATTTCTTGATAATCTACAAACCATACATTAGGCCTTTATTAGCGCAAAAGAAAGTCGCGAAGATACTTTAAGCCGCGTCTCCACCAAAGTTTTGTTGTCAACACAACATTTGCCAACTAAACTTGTTTCCATTTTCAGCGGCAACATCAAAGGAATACGCTTGTTGCTAACATTTGTTCCCTCGGTGGAGACGCTTGTTGACAGATACATTTGTTGGCAACACGTGTCGGCAACTAAACTTTGGTGGAGACGCGGCTTTAAACACCACGTCGCAAGTCTTATGAATAGAGATTGTATGTATTGCGCCTTACTACACCTGAGGTAAGGTGTAGTACCTAAGGGTAAGGCGCAAAACATACAATCTCTATTCGTACCTACACCTACGCGGTAAACTTATAAGTATATAACGTATCATTACAATCTATCGGAAGTATAAAACATCCTCATAAGGAAAGGAAATAAAAGACCATCTCGTGGCCACCATCCCGTACCAGTGAGTGATTTTGTAAATTCTCTCGCTGCACAATATTACGCATTTGGTAATAGGGGACCGTTCAAGTATTACGTAACGCAATTTTTGAAGATTTTTGACCCTCCCACCCCCCTATGTAACGCGCCGTAACTTTTATCTAGACCCCCCCCCCTCCCCCTCTCTAAACGTTACGTAACACCCAAGTGACCATTTTTACCTAAAAGTCACAATTACTTTGCTCAAATTACCGGAAAGTCGCTAAAATAACTTTGTTATTGTTTTAATCGCGTTTGCGGTAATTTATAATATAAAAATGTATCGCTGAATGTGTTGCTAAGCGCAAATCTCGAGAGCAGCTGGACCGATTTCGCTACTTCTTTTTTTATAATATTTCCTGAAGTACTAAGATGGTTCTTACGGAGAGAAAAGTTTAAAAATTTGCCTGAAAAAGTATAAAAACAACACTTTTCTATATTCCCAAACAAAAGATTCGTAACTATACTTAAAAGGCAATTTGAACTTTAATACCATACCAATAAAGTTTAAGTGTTAGTGGAGGGGTTCCGGGAAGGCAAAACAATTGAGTGACGTTATTATCGTATAAATATTATATCGTATCGTATCGTATATTTGTCAATATTTCTACGATGGTAACATTGCGGTACGAAGTTCGACGGGTCAGCTAGTAATAAATAAAACGAGATTTCTTCCTCGCAATACAATGTTGATTGTTTATTTTATTTATTCAATATAACAATCACACAATGTAATAAACATTTGCTTAAGTTTAAAATATGTTAAAATGGGCTCAAATCAGTCCTAATAAACTTTTACTTCTAACCTTACATTTAATTACGCCGTTTTTTTAACTTGGCCTTTTCCTTACATACATTTTATTAAATAAACTCTTAAAATAAAATAAAATATTTATTTTTACCTTTGGCAATGCAATGTAAAAAACAAACAAAGCTTGTGTCTGAAGTCGAGTCTTTGCTGAACAAAGTCTCGGATTGGGGGCGACTAAATCTAGACCAGTTCATTCCCCAGAAGACACAAGTTTGCGCGTTTACCGGTAAAAAGAAGCCCTTTGTCGTATATCCTCAGTTTCAAGGCACTCCCCTTGCTACCTCAGCTAGCATCGGAATCCTCGGCGTCAACCTAAAGGAAAAGGGTTGCTAACTTGGGAGATTTTAATTCCCTTGTTTTTTTATTTAAAATGAAAAAATGTTACGTAACGCGTTGGTCGAACCCCCCTCCCGCCCCTGTAACGCATCGTAACGTTTTACAAGACCCCCCCCTCCCCCCAAATTGCGTTACGTAATACTTGAACGCCCCCTAGTGTGCAACTCCAACGAGAGTATTATGACATGAGCGAAAACTGTCTCACCAAAACAATACCTACATAAGATGTACATATAAATAATATTACTGATTTGCCTTCGAATATTCAAGTCGCGTAATAAAATAATTCTTTTATGAAAGAATATTCTGTATGTATCTAGTACGTGGTAGAGCCATGCTGCAGTACTGGTATAGTTGTAGCACGAATGGTTCGGCTCGACCGGGGAAGGACCACGCTCTCACAGAATACCAGCGTAAAATAGCAGCTTAACGCTGCTATTTCGTATGGTGAGTGTAGGGAACCGGAGACCCATTTTACTGGAAACGAGGCATTCCATCTTAGTCCTCACGGGTGACAATGCATCTGCATTTTGATTCGTAATCGAGGATAGATGTAGATGTCTATGGGCCACAGCAACCACTTACCATCAGGTGGACTGTGTGCTCGTTTGTTACCCTTGTCATATAATATTATAAATTAGATAAATAATTAAAGAATACATGGCATAGTGAGCTTCATTAGATCTTTTTTCAACCTACTTAAAAAAACGAGGAGGTTCTCAAGTCGACTCTATTTTTTTTATATGACAGACTTTGATGATTCTTTTTTTATTTGAAGGCCGGTGCTTCTCATGTGGTCCCATATAAATTTGATCAAGATCTAACCAGTAGTTTTTCAGTTATCCTTAATAATGCGTATTTAATTGATTTCGACTAAATTGATGATGTTCTTATTTTATTTATATTGAACTGTACAAAATGTCGATTGTACAAAATTCTAAATTTACCACTTGTTACTGTATATATTTTATAGGGTTAAATTGTAACCGTTGGAAAAAAAAAAGTACTTGTGAGTTTCTTACAAGGTCTAGTAAGTAGTAGGGGCTTGTCAAAGCGATTGCGTAGCTTTCGTGACTTTGAAAAAGTGCTTTGCTAAAGCTACGCAAGTCTTATTTAACACTAGGTCTTGTTCTTCAAGAAAGGCGACAACGCTCTATTCAAAAACTATAGACCGATTAACCTACTGAACCGCGTCTACGTGTTATTTTCGAGAGTCATTACGAATCGTCTCGCACGCAGACTCGACGACTTCTGGTTTCAACAAAGGCTTTAGTAACATAGATCCACGAAGAAAATACAAAGAGATGGCATAAGCAACTGTGCACTGTGATTCTAACTAGGTCCTGACGTCATCACAGTGGTCATGGCTTTATTTAGTATATAGTCAAGGTAGCTAAACTACATTGCAACATCGATATGGAACGATTCGAGTAGTTTTATTTATCGGTAGATGGAAAATAGTAAAGTGGGCGGGGCTTAACATCCCCTCACCCCGCAAGTTGTCACGCGTTGTTACATAGTGCAATCTAATTAAAACACGTCCTCTTTGTATTTGCTCTGTGCATAGATCTATATAATATATATTAACCTTATATATAATATCAAATATCATAATTATGCAGAAGACCTAAGAGTACAATATGCATGCGCAAGGCAATGGCAGATCGTAGACTACGAGAAAGACTTTTATTCCTAATGCTATCTGCCTGCTATCCGAGTATAGAACCAGAGTACGAAACCTATCCTGTAACTGCAGGGAGATGTAAGACAGGGTGACATTATATCCCCAAAACTTTGCACCGTTGCATTGGAAGACGTTTTCAAGCTTCTGGAATGGTTACGGTATAGACACCTCAGCAGTCTTGAACGTTCAGACCTGTACATCCTTTGGCTGCGCATAGACAGGTCAGTATAGGTCCCATAGCGGCAATGCCGACACACACCGACTCATCGACCACGTACAAATTGCTACAACAGGTTCCATTCACAGGGATCGTAATCCTCAGTGATTTTAACACCCTTCACATTGAATAGCTTGGTTCCCGTTTAACCAATCATGTGGGCTTATGGTCTGATACTACTGGTTACTTCGGCTATGCGGATTCCATTTCTTTTGATTCTGTCTAATGGACCCTCTGCTGACACCTCGTTCTAGAAGGATATCAGGTCTCCGTCTATGCCCCTCGTCTCTCGGGACCATTGTCTGATTCAGAATACGGTATCCTACTCTTGCGGGTGGGTTTATTTTTCACCAAATGATCCCAACATTTCAGCTGATTCTGTAGTTGATGTATAAATATTTATTTCATCATCTGTAGTGCGTACAAGAGGCAGATCCAGCGATGATTTGGTTACTCCTGTAACATTGCATCACACCATAAGCATGAGTGTTACTGGGCCTGGGCTGACACATTGACATCTCGGGATACAAACACCACAGCTCTTAAAAAGAAGTACAATTCTGTTTCCAGGTCCTTCAAAAAAGTCATTGCCAAAGCAGTCTTTTAATGTCAGAGTGATTTAAGATTTGTCGACTACTTGATCATACTAGCAGAAGACTCAAAACTACTGGAACTTATGTTAAAACCTAGCAAAAAGAAGTAGAAGTTGGACTGGAAATTTACTTGAGCATAACCAAAATGATGACAAATTTAGAATAAGTAGATATATTCATTAATGGTCAGTACCTCGAGTACATGAGTGTGCATGTCATAGATCTCCACCATTGATGGCCTAATAGCGGTGATATTTATCATTTTTACTATACTTATTGGGCAGGCTCGCACATCACAATTTTTTTATTCTCTACTACAGGAGCTTGGTGGGTCTGGTATATCAGCCTTACTCTCGGAAGGTTTTGTAAAATACTTTTTTAAGGAGTCATTTCGAATATGCTCCTTCATACAACCATGCAACAAAAGTGCACTCAAAATTTTGGATCAAATATAACTATAATGCATGCGTATTATTACAGGGGACATCAAATCCATCTCCATGAATGCTCTTTAGGGATAAGGGATATTCTTTGTATGAATGTGGCATCAGTCAAGACTGAGAACTATATATATATATATATATATATATATATATATATATATATAAAATATATAAAATATAAAAAATATAAACACTCACGCCTGTCACCCAGAGGGGTAGGCAGAGATTATGGACTTCAATTTGGCACGATCCTGACACACCTCTCTCGCTTCCTCCACATCCATATACCTACGCATACACGCTCGTCGGTTAAAGGTACTCTTGATTTGGCCCATTTTTAAAATATCGCCAATTCGGTCGATAAACTTTCGCCTAGGGCGACCCTTCCCGACTATGCCATTCACCTCTGCAACATAAATTTGCTTTGTCACTCTTTCCTCATTCATTCTTTCTACATGGCCAAACCACCGAAGCATTCCTTTCTTAATCCTGGTCACAACATCATCTTGCAAACCACACTCTTCTCTTATTAAACAATTTCTCACTCTGTCATTCAGCTTTTTCCCTAACATACTCCTTAATGACCGCATTTCTACAGCATTTATTCTACTCTCATGCTTCTTCTGCCACACCCAACTTTCACTACCATACATTAAAGTAGGTACTAACACAGCATTGTGAATTGCCATACGTGCCTTTTTGGACACATTCTGACTATTCACAATAGAGTGTAGAGCCCCATTCACTCTATTTCCTGCATTCACTCGTCGTTCTATATCCTTATCATATCTACCATCCCTGCTAAACACACATCCCAAATATACAAACTCATCTACTTGCTCTACCAACTCCCCTTCTATTCTTATTTCACATATCGTTTTACTTTCTTCTCTTTCAAAAACCATAACTTTCGTCTTACTTGCGTTCACTTTCATTCCCTTTTCTTTTAATGTCCTGTTCATTAATGTAACCATCATTTGAAACTCGGCTGCCGACGACGCAAAAAAAAGGCATTTGACGGTTAACTCACCCATTCTTAACCCGCATTCTTCTACTTTCAAATTTTCCAAACAACTGTCCATAAATAGGTTGAACAACCACGGGGAAGCCACACAGCCCTGTCTGACACCTTTATGGATGTCAAACCAGTCCGAGTAGGCCCCGTTGATCCTGACACAAGCACTAGAGTCCCTGTATAGAGACTTCAATGCCTGTATCAGACCAGCGCTCAACCCAAATGAGTTCAGTGTTTGCCATAACACATCCCTGTCCACTCTGTCATAAGCCTTCTCCAAGTCCATGAACGCACAAAAAACTTTTTGGTTTTTGGCCATAAACTTCTCGGCGATCATGCGCATGGAAAAGACCTGATCCGTACATCCCATTCCCTTTCTAAATCCCGCTTGCACATCCCAAATTTTTCCATCAGTTTCTTTCATAACTCTTTCAATTAGTACCTTAGCATACAGTTTTCCCACAATGCTAAGAAAGCTGATACCACGGTAGTTTTTACAGTCCTGCTGTGATCCTTTTCCCTTATATATTGGGACTATCACGGCTTTGCACCAGTCTCCTGGTACCCGCTTAAGTTCCCAACATAAATTAAACAAGGTGTACAGCAGGTCTGCCACCAATCCTTCTCCAGCCCTTAGCATTTCGAGAGATACTCTTTCATAACCGGCTGCCTTACCTGCTTTCATACTTTTCATTGCTTTCATTATTTCATCTATACTTATATCTCTATATATTTCCTCTTCTTTCGGAATTTCTATTTCATTTAATTCAAACGTCTACTAAACGTAAACTGAGAACTAGTGACCACTTATTCCTAAAAGTCACACAACTTAAGTTTTTCCCATATGTTTTCTTCCTTAAAACAGCCCTTGTCCAAGCACATTTTACTTGTTTGCTATACCTTGTGTTTTCCTATTTAGTTCATATTATTTTATGTAATGTGATTTCATCTATTCTTATAATATATAAGTAATAACAAAATAGTAGTCAATTTTAGTAGCAGGATATTAATTATGTTGTTTCGGAAGCCTCTCATATAAAAATAATAATTTAACAAGTGGTAAAATTAAAAATTTTGTACAACCAACTTCAATATAAAAAAAATAAGAAAATTAATCGAAGTCAATTTTTACGTGGTAGAGCCATGCTGCAGCTATATTACTGGTATAGTTGTAGCATGAATGGCTCGGCGCAACCGGGGAAGGACTACCAGCGTAAAATGGCAGTTTAATGCTGCAGTGTTTTATATGGTGAGTGTAGAGAGCCGGCGACCCTTTTTTACTGGAAATGAGGCACTCCATCTTAATCCTCACGGATGACAATGCATCTGCATTTTAATTCGTAATCGAGGATAGATTTAGATGTCTATGGGCCACAGCAACCATTTACCATTAGGTGGACTGTGTGCACGTTTGTCACCCTTATTCTATAAAAAAAATTAAATAAGAATTATTTAAGGATAACTCAAAAACTACATGTCAGATCTTGATCAAATTTATGTGGTACTGCACGAGAAACACCAACTCTCAAATAAAAAAGAATCATCAAAACAGTTCACCTAGAAAAAAGTTCTGAGGTAACACACATAAATAAATAAAATAATATAAAATAAGTTTAGCTTTAATATCATTAATTAGTATCAATGTATATGAACAGCCTGTACATGCGAACTCGATGCGTCAAGCCAGGTAGGCATAGGACGCCACTAAGACCCGAGAGCAAACCGGTTTCTTGACTGTACGGGGAGCGCAGTTCAATGCGTGCATCACAAAATTATGATGACATAATTATTAGGCATAATAATTATTATGATATGTTTATTGATGGCATCGGTATGTGGTAAAGCTGTATAGCTTATGTTTATACTGTAAAATATCAATTTAAATATTGTGAAATTATTATCAAATAAATATAAAAAAAATACAGTCCAATTGAGAACCTACTCCTTTTTTTGAAGTCGGTTGAAAAGTTAAGATTTCCTTTACTTTTGCCTCTCTGACTGACTTGACATTGGCAGAATTATATTAAGAAAAGCTTTAAAATATTAAAGGAAAATAATGTTCCTTTGTTTAAATATTGTACCAACAACAAAATGTATTACATACAAAAACAAATGGGATACGGGAAGTAAACACTATGTAAGAACCTCCAAAGGAGGCGGAGTTATAGGCAAAATAAGAATTTTAAATTTTTTGGTTTGTGGCCATTTTGACCCCCTAAGCTTGTAATGAGAACTTTTTGCCCCTATTCAACCATGACCCCCATGACATCCTCTACATGATAGGCTATTTAAACTGACTAGGCCTAAAGTTCAAGCCACCCCTCAACTCATTTCTAGTCTTTACTTCCAATTATATTAGAGAATATTATGCAGTTGATTATATCAAGTTGTTTTGCTATCAGCATTTAGCTCTTTACATTAAAGTCAATTTATGTTACAAAAACAAGAACTTTTGTGCCCTTTTGAAATGGAAAATAAAAACAATTTTATAATTTTATCATAATTTAATGTATATACTATATACATTCCTTAATCTTAAATATTCCTCAATGATGATCCATAAGAAATTCAAGGAATGTTGTGCATGGTTCAATTTTAACAATTATTGCATGTATGTGTAGTAGATAGATATAAGATCCTTTTAGAATTATTACTCTAGAAATTACTATGTAGATATGGTGTTATATCATATGAATTTTAAACAATACTGTTTTTAATAAAACTAGAACTTTTTTAATGTAACATGTACATAACATAGTAATTTTGAGAACAAAAATTTACAATCACAAAGTCATTTTATTTTTATAACAGAATAAATTTACATTGACTTACTGTAGATAGTATTCATAAAAATAGTATTAAATAGCATCTACTGCATCAGCTTCATCTTCTGAGCTGACTTCATCTCCAAATTCAATATCCTCATCCAAGCCATCGACAGAATAAACAACAGTCTCATTGATGCGTACTGTTTCAGGGAACTCTCCATACGTCTTAAGATTCCTTGCCTCGTCCGGGGTATATTTTAGGATGACATCTGCTTTGGCATCTTGATAATCTCGTAGGCCGATAAGTATAATGTCTCCTTGATTTATCCATACCTTTTTCCTTAGTTTCCCTCGGATATGACATAAACGTTTTATGCCATCAAAGCACATGGCCTCCAAGCGGCCATTACCGAGCATCTTTGTGACTTGGGCGTACTCTTGTCCGTCTTCTTTGAAGACCAACTCACGTTTTTCTGTTTCATTTTCATTCTTTCCCCTTCTCCTGTTTTTACCACCTTTTCCTTTGTTTTTCGGCATAATTTATATAGTCTTTAGTAAAAACATATACAACTAGAACTATAAAAATCTCATTAATTTGCTAATGTCGAATTGTTGCAAATTGATCGACCTGATTGACAATCGCAAACAGTGTTGCCAATGCCAAGTCTATTTTTTATAACTGGCTTTACAGCTCTGAGTTCTAGCCTTTCTAGCCTGAAGTTACAATGTATAAATTATCCTTCATAGTACACTACTTCACAATATGTCGATGCATGACATTGTGCAGTCCTTGGGAGATTTTGACAGCAACTTGAGCCAGCAGACAGCTGACAGTTGGCTATGGTATCTCAAGGCACCCAAGCAGACAGACATCTTATCTTGAGAATCACATCACCATCAGAGCCGTTTCACCACAACTTAAAACCATTATTTAAATAATAATACAAGAGTAGCAATCCTCCACCGTTCAAGTTCCCATCAAAACTTTGCTAAGTCTAGTTTAGGTTACTCCACAGCAAACATATTTATTTATCTATTCTGAACAGATAACTTTAAAAGACTCAGGGAGTCCAAGTCACCAAAAATTTGGCACAAAGTAGTTAAAAAGTGATTTTTCTTAAAAATAAATTAATTTAAAATCGAGTTTCAGTATTTTTGAGTATGTATTTATATTTATATATTTAGAATGAGTGTAAAGGATTTTGAATGATTATTTTGACTGAAAGCTATTATACAGAAAAAAACGTATCCTCCATGCACAAAATAAAAAAGAAGACGAGGAACCTTAAAAAAATATCTCGGTCTTTCTTGGTCTCTTGGTCTGAGCAAGAAGCTTTTTAGTAGATATTTTATTCTACGAAGAAACATCTATAAGCACAAAACTAACAAACATGCGTGAGTGTCGTGGAAGACTCGGTTGTAACGAAGTATTTTTTTTAAATACTATCGTTACTAATATTCCCTTAAACCACTTCTGGTAAGCTTAAAATGAAGTGATTCACGACAGTAGTCGAATGGCGGATTCGAACCCATGACCTTTCAAGCTCGCGGTCCGCGCCCCGTAATTAGGCTACTGACGCTTATAATATATTGATAAACGTATTATATTATTGATTAACAAATTGAAATAAACTAATTACTAGCGTCTATTAAAATGAAGCGTCATTTAAAATAAAATAATATTTCTTTCATGGCAAGATAAGAAGAAGTGCCCGGAGATGGATATTATTCCATCTCGCTTCTCTATAGCCGCCAAGGCCGTCTACACTACGTCAGAAGGGGTCGTGACCGAAAAATCGTACACTTTTTTTGCCTAGCCCCCGTCCGCCAAATTCGTACCCTCCGATAAAGAAGTTCGTTCCAATAACTAACAGTAACTAAGAATAAAGAAATTGTTGTACTGAGTGATATCCTGCTTCCGTCTCGTTTCATTGTTGATTCAACCCCTTCTACTTTTAAGATGTGCGTTTGGAACCTATGGAAGTATCTTCACCGTGTCCTTCTACAAGTTCATCAAACCAACCTCTAGCAAAGAAATTTTGTACGAGTTTCAAATATTATGTAGCTGTTCAAACAAAAATGTACAAACAGCAGCCCTGCAAAAGATGATTTAAAGCGTAAAGTGAAAGTTTTATTACTTAGTGTGCCGGACGGGCATAACTCTCCGGAGTATATGTTGTCCAAGATACTCCGCGAGTTGCTCACGTCCTACACCTGTAGGTTCCCGAGGATACTTCTACTGCCGTCTCTGTGTGTGCTGCTGGAAAACTGTGGACTGAGGTTCAAAATTAAAAAGCACGATTTATAAATACAAACAGTAAGGGAGTACTATATTGACGCACTCTCTAGTTTTGGTTTGTCGGCGAGTGCGGCTATAGCGGATGTGAGCTCCGATATAAATGGTCGGAGCCCCCTGTCTTCATTAATGACAGGTTCCTGGCTAGCCTTCTTTGGCATGGGATCCTTGGGTACATTTTCTGGATAGGGATCCTGGTATGTGAGCTCTGATACAACTGGTAGGAGCCCCCTGTTTTCATCAACTGTGGAGTGTGTGGCTCCGTGGCGCAGTGGCTTAGCAATGAGTTGTTGCGCTAGGGGCCGCGGGTTCGATTCCCGCACGAAACAAGTATTTGTATGGCCTACAAATAATTGTTCCGGGTCTGGATGTTTGTCCTTGTGCAATTTATGTTTGAAAATTGCCTTCACGACACAGGAGAAAATCCTAGTGTGGGGGTAACGTTTTTTTAAAAAAAAAAGTTAAAAAAAAGTCCTGGCTAAGCATCATTGGCATGGGATCCTTGGGTACATCTTCTGGATAGGGATTCTGGTATGTGAGCTCTGATACAATTGCTAGGAGCCCCCTGTCTTCATTAACTGTGGAGTCCTGGCTAAGCTTCTGTGGTATGGGATCCTTTTGTACATCTTCTGAATAGGGATCCTGGTTTGTGAGCTTCTTCTGCAGCTCACTGAGGTCGATAACCTCCGGGGGTGGCTTTGTGACGGTTTTATTAAATGGGGAATCCCCTCCGGTGGTTGTGCCTTGAGTTGGCTTTTGCTTGGCTACGGAATTTTTGAGCCAAGATCGGACGTACTCACTTTTGGAGTGACCATCTTCATCATAGTCGTCCGATTCGTCTTCTTATTCAGCCATCTGTAACGAGATCTGTGCGAGTTCCAGTTTGATCTTCAACACTTCTTCACGAGCCTTCAAAATTCTTCTATTGCGCCGAATAGTCTTCTTTGACTTCGTACTGCTATCGGTGTGGGCCCCTCGGTGGCACTTCGGCGCGGGTGTCTTCCCGGGCTATTGGCGGTGATGCACGTCGAATATCATCGTTGCCTTCTATTTGTTGCCTCTGCTTCAGTGTACCGGTTGTAGTGGTCGGCACGGGCAGGAGTACGCCCCCTTCGCGGGGGCAAGATGGCGCCTCAGCGCCCTTTATTGTTGACGATGAGCGTGGTGGCATCTGGTGGTGGATGGCGGCGGCATTGTCCGGCAAACCTCCTTCCAGACCGACGATCCACGCCATGGCTCCCCTTCTTTGCGAACGGGTGATCCAGAGAAAATTGCCGCTGTCAAGGAGTGGCCGGTTCCAAAAGACAAGACACAGGTTAGAGCATTTTTGGGTTTGTGCTCTTATTATCGGCAATTTGTGAAGAACTTTGCAGATATAGCCAAAACTAACCGAGGAGAAGCGACATTTCTGCTGGGATGAAAGTTGCGATATTGCATTCCAGGAGCTCAAGAACCGTCTGTGCAAAACACCTATTTTGGTGTACCCTGATGCGGGCAAGGAGTTCATAGTTGACACAGACGCAAGTGATATAGGACTTGGCGGTGTGTTGTCTCAACGGAATGGTGATCAAGAGATTGTGACAGCGTACTTCAGCAAGTCGTTGTCAAAGCCGGAAACGAACTATTGTGTCACAAGACGGGAATTGCTTGCTGTGGTAAAGTCCTTGCAGCATTTTAGCAAATATCTTCTGGGACGGAAATTCCACTTACGAACTGACCATGCTGCACTGAAATGGCTATTGCAGTTCAAAAATCCGGAAGGACAAGTTGCGAGATGGACTGAACTACTGCAGGAATACGACTTTGTAATCGAACATTGCAGCGGGAAATCTTATGGCAATGCAGATACATTGTCAAGAAGACCTTGCCCTGAAGATTGCAAGCATTGTACTAGGCAAGAGGGTAAGGAAGTGGTATCTGTGAGGATGCTCAGGACAGACCAGCTCAGCAATGAGTGGAAAGACAGCCTACAACATGCACAGCACGAAGATACGGACATTAAGCCGATTCTGGAATGGATGAAGGCCAGTGTTCCTAAGCCCTAGTGGAGCGACGTCTCAGCTATGGGTTCGACCACGAAAAGCTATTGGGCCCAATGGGACAGCTTGCTGATTCAGGATGGAGTCCTGTGCCGTAAATGGGAAAATAGTCGGGGAGACAGTTGTCATTGGCAAATGGTTGTCTCTAAGGCTACCGAATGCTCTACTGCTGTACCATAGTGGTTGTTCAGGAGGCCACCTGGGAGTTAAACGAACTCTACTGAAGATCCGAGAACGGTTTTACTGGGTCCACTGTCGTGACGATGTCGAGGACTGGTGCCGCAAATGTACAAGTTGTGCGGCTGTAAAGGGACCTCAAATTCGTAGTAGAGGCGCATTGAAATTGTACAATGTTGGTGCACCATGGGAGAGGATATCCATTTAAGTTGTGGGGCCGTTTCCGGAAAGTGAAAGTGGTAACAAGTATTTTATGGTTGTGATGGATTACTTCACTAAGTGGCCAGAAGTCTTCGCCATTCCAAATCAAGTAGCTTCAACAGTTGCAGATAGACTAGTTCATGAAGTCTTCTGTCGTTTTGGAGTACCCTTAGAGATTCACAGCGATCAAGGAAGAAATTTCGAGTCTCAAATATTCCAGGAAACTTGCAGAGTTATAGGTACTCATAAAACACGAACAACTTCTTACCACCAACAATCTGATGGAATGGTAAAACGATTTAATCAGACCTTGGAAAGGTACCTGGCAAAAAAAGAAAAACGGCAACGAGACTGGGACAGGCACATATAACCGTTTTTGTTGTCATATCGAAGCGCTGTTCACGAAAATACATCAGTGACACCAGCTTTCTCAAACTTTGGGAGAGAATTACGGCTGCCTGCCTGCGGAACAAAATGAATGACATTTATGAGCACGTCAGACAGTCGAGCCAGCAAACGTCTGAGAAGATGAAAACACGGTATGACCGCAAAATGAACAACAAAGGGTTTGACGAAGGTTCACTAGTGTGGTTACATAATCCAGCTCGCAGCAAAGGGAAATCTCCTAAGCTTCGAGCTAAATGGGACGGACCGTACCGGATTGTGACAAGGATCAATAACGTAATCTACCGGATACAGAAAGGTGCCAGAGGTATTCCTAAGATCGTCCATGTGGATCGACTGGCGCGTTATTATGGGGCCAATAATGCTCGGGACGAGCATGTCTTAGGAGGGGGCAGTGTTACGCGCTACTATTAATGTCTTGTACATGGCAACACTAGTTACACTAGCGCCCTCTAGTGTCGAGTAAATGAAAGTATTGCGCGCCACTATTAATGTCTTGTACATGGCAACACTAGTTACACTAGCGCCCTCTAGTGTCGAGTAGCAGAACTAGGAGAGTCAAGATCCTTCCAGAAATTTCGGGACCGATATGTACTTGAATATTCTAGATGTCGCTACAGTAGATGGTTCTGGAAACTATCTGAGGCCCTATATAAAGCCGGTATAGACCACGACCGACGCAGTATTGAATTGGCGATACAAGAGAATACTTCGAAGCGAAATAACTGCGAACTAAAGTGATTGTGTTTTAGTATTAGTGTGGTTTTAGATTGTAATTAGTGTTGTGTAATTAAAGTGTCAATTTTGGTAATTCAATCGGCAGTTTTTAATTGTCTCGAACTCCAAGCTCGTAACACTACTAACAATTCCGAGAGGCCTGAGAGCCGAATGCGTGCGCCAGCGGCGCTCGTCATTCAACTCCCCCGTCTCACCCCGCCCAATACCCCGCAAGACTTGTCACCCGCATACCTCTTACCGCCACTTGGCTATAAGCAAGTGAGAACGCGATAATATTGAACGAAAAATAGTGTGCGGAAATTTCATAAAACTTGTTCCAGGAAATACGTGTTTTTCGGTAAGCCACAAGCTTGTGAAATAAATTTTTGTCATTTAGTCAATCTCCATTACATTCACGAGGATTCTATAAAATATTTTCTTTACTTTGACAATTAATGAGTACATTATGAACGACCAAAGTTCAGGTAAAATTTGTGCAAAAAAGCAGATTTTTGGAGGCTTATACTGAATTTGTTTCTCCAAATTCAGATTTTTTGTTTAGATAGGAACCTAGATATAGTACACAAGATACCTATTAGTTCAAAATTTTCAAATAAATATCTATTACAACGCCATAATCACATACAAGCGTTTGTATGAAAAGTTACACGGGTTGGCTCTTAAATCTGCAAACTTATATGATGGTAGTGCAACATCTATAAAACAATTCTAAAAAATATTGGGTTTTCATATAAAAAAACCGACAAACGGAAAATATTGATGGAAAGGTATGACATAATACTACAAAGAGTATCCTTCTTAAGAGAAGTTAATAAAATAACCGACTGGGACAAGGATATATTTATTGATGACACATGGTTAAATGCTAATCATACTGTGCCAATCTTGGACGTATGATAGGCAAGCATCCAACTCAAAAGTTCCAATGGGAAAGGGGGACGCCTCATTATTTGTCGTGCTGGATCTGCCGGGGAAGTTTTTATAAAAAATTGTTTGTTGGCATAATATTCCAAGTCTTAGCGGTTAGCCATCGTAGAGTCTATATTACCTGAGGATGCCTCGTGTAGAAGCGAAACACGTGTCGTATGGTCGTCAGTGGTGTTGGGAGTAGTGGTGCTGGGATTAGTGGTGACGGGGATAGTGCACGCAATTGAGGGAGGGCGGGAGGTGCTCTTCAAACTAGGTAAGACACATCATTTTATTTTATCTAGCGGATGTACGCAAAGTAATTTTTTGTCAAATAACAACCCCATTATAACGGATTTCCGCAAAGTAACACACGATTCTATTAATTATCTTTACATCCTTTTCTACCAATACCGTTACTAGCATAGAATTATTATTAGAATTAGAAAGTTTACTTCGCAACAGAAATGGCCTGAAAAGAGAGGTTCTAACAAGGTACCTTATCTTTTTCTAAGTGGGTGCCCGTAATTTAAAATAATTACGGATAAAAACTTTATTTTATTTATCTTTTAGACCTTCCAGTGGTATTACTGTGAAATAAAAAGAACATGTTTGCTATATTGCATGTTTGCTATATTACATGTTTGCTATATATATAATTATATATTGTTTAATAAATCGGTAAATGTATTATTTAACACGCATATTACAGAATTATACTAAGTTAATAGCCGCGTACCCACCTAGCTAGTGTTGCCCAAAATCGGTCTTGGTCTTGTTCTTGCATTTTGCAAAACCAAGATCAAGAGCAAGACTGACCGTGCTCGGTTTGAGCAAGAACAAGACTAAGCATGCGAGACTCTTGCGTCTTGCAGTTATAGTATACGCTTAGGGACTCTATGAGCCGCAAAATAATATATTTAAAAAAATTGGAAAATAGGACGTATGCACATTACAAACAATGCCATAAACATACATAGCGAATGAAAATATCTATTAAAATGAAAAAGAGTGCATCCCTAGTTTTGACCATCGGCACTTTGATAGTACGCGGCGTCTTGTTGTCGGCATCGTCAAAAGTTGAAATGTCCAAGAAATTTAGCAGCTATTCTAAATTTATTTTTAGAAGTACAAGTTCAAGATACACGCGCCGGCGGCTTCTGTTTGATTGCCGCCACAGAGTACATGTTCCAAAGAATAAAATAAGTTTCCGGGTGTTCAGAATGGACACGAATACATTATTATGATCTCGCAAGTAATATTGTAATTAGATAATGGTAAGGGCAGGTAGATATAATAATTTATTCTAGTAAGTAATTATTATATCTATCTCCGATCAGCAAGGAAACTGGTGATCCATTTGCACAATTTCTCGGGAAGCCTATAGGAAGGAAGCTTCGAAAGAAGTGCTTTGTGACAGACCCGATCAAAGGCCTTCGCTATGCCCAATGCCGGAAAAGACGCGTTAACACCAGTACAAACTCCGGAGCACACGTCTTCAGCACAATGGGAGGGGCTCCATCAGGCCCACTCGACTTGCTGACGTCCAGGGAGAAGAGTGTTTTGCGAACCGAGCGCTGTGTAAGCCGCACATCCGGCATGGAGCACTCACACCGCGGGATGATCGGCGGCGTGTTCGGATCGGTCGATCTAGAGTCGAGTTGGACGCAAAGAGAGAACTTAACAGATCGGATTTCTCCTTTGCGACATGGGCCAGTGAGTCGTCCTCTCTGTGCAGAGATGGAAGAGATGGCTGACAGAAGTTCACTTGAACAGCCTTGGCGAGCGACCAGTATGCACGGGTTCCTGAAGGAAGGCGAACTGGCTTCTCGCCAATTCTGCCGATGTGCTCAGACCTTGTTTTGACAATGACGCTTTTGAAGGACCTGGAGGCGGAATTATACTTCTTTTTAAGAGCGCTGGTGTTTATATCCCGAGACGTTGATGCGTCAGCCCAGGCCCGGTAGCACTCCTGCTTGTAGCGTGATGCTATTTTACAGGAGCGACCAAACCATGGCTGGGATCTGCTTCCGAAGGTCACCACAGAGGATGAAATGAAAATTTCCATACTCTGAAGTACCATATCAGCAGCAGAATCGGCAAAAACAGTGGGATCTTCCGGCGAGAAGCAAACCTGTCCCCAAGGGTAGGATGCAAAAAAAGACGGCATCCCGTCCCAATTGGCCGACCTATAGTGCCAAACAGGGTGGCAAGCTGCAGATCGCAACTGCGATGGGAGCGTGAGTGGCACCGTACTCCGGATCAGACAATGGTCCGAAGAGCCCAGAGGGGCATCGACGGAGACCTGATATCCGTCTGGATGAGAGCTCAGCAGAAGGTCCAACAGGGTAGGTACATGATCCTCTACATCTGGGATCCGCGTAGGCGAAGTAACCAGTTGGGTTAGACCATATGCCAAGGCAAAGTCATATCCAGATACAGATCGGTTAAACGGAAACCAAGCCATTCAGCGTGGTGGGCGTTAAAATCACCGAGTATCACGATCTCTGCGGATGGGATCTGTTGTAGCACGGAGTCTGCAGCCATTTGGACGTGGTCGATGAGTCGGTCTGTGTCGGCATTACCGCTATGGGACATATAAAGGCACCCGTAGATGCGGCGATGGTCGTCGCTGACTACGCGCAGCCATAGGATGGACAGGTACTTACCTTCAAGACTGCCGAGGCGTCGAAAACAGATGTCCTCTCTGACGTATACGCAAACTTCAGCCCGGGTACAAAGAAGTGTTCTAATTTATACCCCGGGTAGGAGAGAAATGAAGTATCAGCCGGAGAGGACTCCTGAGTCTCGGTTAAAAAGAGCAAGGCCGGCTTCGCCGTCTCTAGATGGTAATGGACAGCGTTAAAGTTGGAATGAAGTCCCTGATATTGCAAAAATTCACGGATAGCGTGACAATGATCGCCTTGTCTTATTGCTCCGCTTGCTCTGAGTATTATTAGTCGCGAGCGCAATTTTGCCTCCCTCCCCCCCCCCCCCCCCCCGAATACGCGGGGCAGCCTGACCCACCCACGCTCAGGAGTGGAGTAGTTTGTTCGTGGATGCTCAGCGAGGGATTCGCCAGGGGTGCTGGTACCCTCCTGGGATAGTCTTTTGTTTAATTCCTCTACCACGTTGATTTAGGGGGGGGGGGGATTGGTCTGTCTTACACTCATAACTTTTTTTATGTTGATGTATAATAAGTGTTTTTTTTTTATAGAATGAGGGTGACAAACGAGCACGCAGTCCACCTGATGGTAAGTAGATACTGTGGCCCATAGACATCTACATTAGTCCTCAATTAAGAATCAAAATGCAGAAGCTGCATGCTGCAACCACAATATAGGCGCAGCATGGTTCTACCACGTAAAATGTTTGTAAAATGTGCGTAAAATGTAACAGTGTTAGAGATTTAGATTTGTATGTGCCATAATGACACAAAATTTTATTGAGTAGGTACTGTCTATGTAGTAATTCCTTGCCCCACACCAAAAGTGACAGACTTTTTGTTCATAGCATTAGGCGCATTACTCGTCCTTTGGTTGAATGGTCTAAGGCCACCATCATGCAACCCTAGGAAGAATAACTCGCTTTGAGAATGTGGAGCGGAGAGCATTGTAATCTGATATTATTTTAATTCTTCTTTGGCCTAAAAGATATAGCCTAAACTTTTTTAATGAGCAGACAACAGTCAGCGCTTCCAACTCGTAAGTACGGAAATGTTTTTATTCAGGGGACGTCTTTTAGCTATAATAAGTCTGACCTAAAAGTATGAATAATGCATGACCTTTGAAATAACACACCTCCAACACCTTACTTACTAGCATAATTTTTTAACTCCGTTTCTGCTGTTGGGGATAGGTCTATCCACTAATTTGTCTTTTTGACTTTTAAAAGCTTCCTCCTGCTCATAGGCCCAAGTCCATCGTGCATTTTTAGTTCATAACTTTGTTAATAGATTGACTAGGGTAGTTTACCGAAGTACTCCACAAGACCAAGGAACTGCCGCACAGTATGCTGATCAATTTGGCAGGAGAAATTAAGCTAGCACTGAATCTTTATACTACCCGACCGCACTCCAGCATCACTTATTACATAGCTCAAGTAATCTATTTTCATCAGAAATTTACGTTTTGCCAGATTAAGAGTTAAGTTTAGCCCTTCTAATAATTGTAACATCTGATTTCGCGATTTCATCCTCAATATTAGGCATAGGATAATGCTCCTGCTACTGAACGTAATATTCTGTAATCTGGCACATTCTAATTTTTCCATCTTTTGATACTCTGATATTGATTCTCTTACTATTCCCCATCTAGCATTTCACTAATCATTTCTCACTTCTTCTCGCTCTTTTGGCGATAATCTATAAGTTCGATAAGCAATCGGTTTTTTACTGTTTAATTCAATGGCAATCATTTTGGCAACATTAGTGCACCCTAGTTCTTTTAAAAAAGAAGCAAAGCAATGTTGATACTTGTCCAGTAAAGTCTAAAATTTTTCTCGATGAATGTGTCCAACATTATCTCCTATTCTTACTTTGTCAATACTAGTTTGTCGTCGAATTTCTTTTGGGAAAGAGGGAATAAGATTAATGATCTTGAATTCTGAACCGCGACTTTGGGTCATTCCTTCCCTAATGGTACTATGAACTAATAAAGGGGAGATGATCACGTTTACAAATCTATCCTTGAGAGAGTATACCCTTCTAATATGACAAATCGTTCCGTTGGCTTGCCAATAATTTTACTGTGTACTACGATATTGCTTTCGACATTTAGATCTACAAATGCCTTTATGCTTGCCGCTCTTTAGATATGAACATTGGCGGCAGCTACAACCTTAACAGCGGTTTTATTTTGTATACGTAGTATCAAACAAGCTAAGCTTATTTGCAGCTTTATAAACAGAGACATGCGACTATTCAGTAAATGACTGTCCTATTAAGAACTGTAATTTCAAATATTGATCGTCAACAACATGACACGCGACGTTAGCACTTACTCCATCAACAGACAAGTTTACGGTTACACTCCCAAGAGTATGCACTACATCGTTTCCAAAACAGTAATATAGATTCACTATTAGCTAAAAGCCTCAAATATGACGCATTCGTTTTCATTATAAATGAAAACTCGCTTCCGAAATCCACAAATCCCTTTTCCGGAGAATTATTTATAAAAATGTCTTTGTACAATAATTTAGAGCTTGGGTTTGAGTTTGATATACGCAAGGTTTTATAAACAGTTTCGTTCTTTTTAATAGGCTTGGGGCATTTTAAGAATGATTGACCCTTTTCCTTGCAGTTGTAAAAATATATTTTATTGTTTTTGGCAAGTGTATTTTTTGCTATACTATTATTATTATTAATACTAGTAACATTTGTATTAATACCAGACCTAAATTTGTTGTAAGTTCGTTCAAAAGCTTCATTGGGTTCTTTATTACTCATTAAAAATCGGAGCAACTGAGCAAAACTCGGTGAACAACGTAGTGTGGTAGCGCTTGATTTCATAGATTTATCTTTAAAGTTGTATATAATGCAATCAACAGCACGATTTCCTTCAATGTTCAAAACTGCCAATTTCTCATAGTAAAACTCTTCATTAGATTCGTTAAACTTGTTCTTCCGTTTCAACATGTCTTCCAGACTTAGCCAAAATTATGTTCATGTAGAAAAGCATTTATTAACCTATATCTTGCCACTCATTCTAATTGAAAAGAATTAAAGGTAAACTCTCGTATCAGGTATTGGCCAGTCCCTCAAGCTTTTACATAGCATAATGGATTGTTGTTTTGTCGTCCTAGCCGTAAACCGTCGCACACTCATTCACTTTATTCAGCCCCATCTTCGTTGATTTGTCGACGATGGATCAAAATCAGCTTAAATATATTTATAACTACTAGAATGAATAGGCAACCGTGGCCAACGTCGACGGCTGTGACTGTGACAGTTTTTAAGTGATTCATTAGCAACATCTTTAGTCGAGAACGAGGGACTGGAAGATCAATGGGCATGTTGAAGAATTCGCCTTCTCTGGGTGGGTGGCAGTGGTTACATCACGCCCAGAAATATAGGAATCATAACGTTCGAAATCATGATGTTTACTCACGCTACGTAGCCTCCTAATACGTTCCATAAACGGATCGTTCTGGAGATTTTGTAGCCGCACCCGTTCGCGAGCCAGCCCTCGTTATATTGCTTGGAGTCGGTCAAACTCCTGATGTTGTCGAGGCGGATGCAGTTACAGCTGCTTCTGGTCCTATCATCAACGCGTCATCGTCGGGACACCCCACGATCCGGAGTTTCCAGACTTCGAGGCTGCGATTTGTCTTTCCTCTGCATCTGTAACTCGAAACAAAATCAACTATAAATACTTACATTCAATAACTATAATGATATATACTATGAAAATAAAACGCATGCAGTTGCATGCGTTTTATTTTCATAGTATATATCTATTGAGAGAGCAATAACTATTGAGCCGATCCCATTGTAATACCCTAATTTTCGATATTTTGGCGTTTTGCAGCTCGCGCCATCTGATTACACTTTTCTGGCAGCTTTCAATATTTTCTTTCAGCTTTCTGCAAGAATTATATTATTTAAGAATTTAAAGAGTTTAAGTCTCGCTGCAAAGAATTCCTCATCACAGGATGCAAAGAAATCAAAAGAAGGTACGATTTCTCTGACGATTTACTTCAACTTTTAAAAGCGGCTAGTCATCAAAAAAGAAATGTTTGTCCATCCATTTTACCGCTTATGCAAAAGTTGCCACGAATCGTCAATAACGCCGACGATTTCCGAATGATGATGAATAACGAATGATGAATGGAGGATGCTACCAGTGGTAAATAAATTACATTATATGGAAGCTCACAGTAAACCGATGAGTTTTGGATTAAAATCCGTGATGGAACAGAACTAAAAACATTAGCATCTTTTTGCTTTAAATGTTTTATGTCTGCCACACTCGAAAGCAAACTGCGAGCGTATCTTCGCTGAAGTAAATAATATGAAAACGAGACTTCGAAATAAATTAATAACTTCAACTATTAATGGAACTCTTCTAGCCAGGCAAGCAATCCGTAATCACGGTAATTGTACACATTTTCAAGTGCAAAACGAAATGATTCGTAAAATGAAACATAAAAAAAAATATACGAACTAAATGCGACAGAATCAGAAGTACAGGAAACTATTATAAATTTATATATGGTGAAAAATAAAATTAGTACTAGCTAAAAGTATTACTTTGTAATGGCTCTCGAATTCTTATAATTAATAACATTTAAAAAAGAACTGTTCTGCAAAAAATATATTATTGACCTTGGCCAGACCATAGATCTGACTAAGTAAGCCCAAAACAACGTCGGGACCTGAAAGGTTATCCGACATTTTTTCATCAAGTTATGCTACATTCATAGTTCATAATTAGTGCCATCTAACGTATCTAACGTGGTAGTACTACAAAGTTTTTTTTTTAGTTTTCTTACAGATGGCGTTATTAATACAATAAAAATGTAATTAATGAAAATTGTTAATAATAATGAAATAAATAAATAAAATAAAATAAAATTTTATTTCGTTTTTAAAAAGCACAAATGTCTTCTATTTTTTTAATGTGGATAAATAATAATTTTATGATTGATAACATATCTAGACATGAATCGAAAATACTATGTCAAAGTGCAAACCTAAAAGTATGATAGTTTCTCAGTAAAGTGTACCACAAAAATACATTTATTGTGGGATAGTGCAGGGCTCGCTTCGCTCGCTCTGACAACTATGGTGTACACTTATTTGTTATATAAACAACATGTATTTCATGTTTTTTTTAATTCTAACCTAAATAAATATTTTGTACATTACGGCATTTTTCTTAGTTTTCTCTAAAAATGTGGCAAGTTTTGAATTATAATACGGCAACTCTAAATTTGTCAGGAGCAACGCTGTTCTGAATAACGACTTTATTTTTATTAGGGGCGCCTTGTCATTGCCGTTACTTGCAGCACCTAATTAGCACTTAATTTGCTATTAATATTTATCGTATAGCTAATCTTGGGGCACGGCAGTGCCCCGCCAAGTCGAGCAAAAAAGCGGCACGGCCGTACCATTCTTTTCTCAAAACAGTTCAGGCCATTTTCAACCCCCCTATATCTTCGTTGTGGATAAAACAAGAAGCCAATCTATTATTAAAACATAAAACATTTTTAATATTGATATGGTCACTATAAGATTTTGTTAGGTTAGCTAATTACGTAATAACTTAAAACAGAGGTACCCTTAAGTAGGGACTGAATAAATTAACCGACTTGTATTATATGGATCTCACAACTTTTTATGGTAGAAGAACTGAGTTGCGGGACTTAGTTTTTTTTTACAAGTTATGTTTTTGATGGCATAACTTCGTTCCGTTGCTAGCAATACGTTTTGCTAGCAACGCAACGAACAATGGCAGACTTTCATACATAAAATTAGTTGAGAAGGAATGGTAGCGTCTATATATCAAAAATATCTTAAAATGTTAAGCGTCAGTCCTTTAATAACTCTGTCAAAGAATTTTGTCCTGAGAAGGCGTCAAAAAAAAGATATTTAGATTTGAACCTTTTTAGGTTGTCTTATGTCACATCGAAAAAGTCATGCTTCCTGTGGTTGTTTGATGTTAGCTTAATACATAATACATAATTGAGAGTTTTAAATTATTGTATATCTATTATATATTCGCATACTATAAATGTATATTTCTGGCATGGCTCCAGGGCCTTTATGTCATAGTGACATTCTCAGAAGGGCTAGAACCCAGAGTCGTAAAGCCAGTAAAAAAGCCAGTGACATTTTGTCATTAGCTAGTGTTAGCTAGTGTTGCCAAAACATTAAATGGAATTGTTACATAGTACTATTATTGTTTGAGTCTGAGTCAACTAGTCAAAAGTTTAGGGCAGCGGATATAAAGGTGCCTCTGTTTATCTCGAATGTTGCCAAGGAGGTATCAGGGCAGGATATTATTGATTATGTGTATAACAAAACGCATGAAAAGGTTTCACTGGTGAAAATAAATATGAGACGGCAGAAAGGGTATGATGCCTATAAGGTCTTGGTATCTAAGCATAAAATTGAGATATTCCTAGATGATAAACTGTGGCCATCAGGCATAACGTTTCGTCGTTTTGTGAATTTTTACGATAAACAAAAAGGTATTATCAATAATAAGGAACAAAATATTCAGGATAGTTGAACATACTGAATAATAAATACGTGCTACATATACTACATACATTTTGAAACAAATAAATAATTTAGATAATAAATTAATATATTGAATATACTAAACACATTTCAATAAAAATACCAAATAAATAATATAATTAATTAATATAGATAAAAATTAATACATATATGGATAATTTTAGTAACATTATAAGTTTCAACTGTAAATCGATCAAGAGGTCAGCGGAAGGTGTAAGAGAGTTGTGCCAGTCAGCCGACGTGTTGTGCCTCCAGGAAACGTGGATTCTTCCACATGACTTATCATTTCTCAGCACGATCAATGAAGAATTTGGGTCCACAGGCACATCTGCGGTGGACACGGAGGGAGGCCTAGTGAGTGGGAGGCCTTATGGTGGAGTTGCAATATTGTGGCGTAAAAATGTGTTTGAATCAGTGTCAGTGATAGAGTGTGACAACGTGCGAATCTGTGCCATAAAAGTAACTGTGAGTAGTAGATCTGTAGTTATATTTAGTGTATATATGCCCACAAACTCTTATGAAAACTTACCTGAGTTCTGTACGTGTCTCGGTTCGATCCGATCGATAATAGAAATAGAGGAAAATAAGGGAATTGAAGCTTTTTATATACTAGGGGACTTTAATGCTCATCCTAGGGAATTATTTTATAATGAAATGATAGATTTTTGTAATGAAGAGAGCTGGATTTGTGTGGATGCAAGTATGTGTGATAAAAATACATTTACTTTTCATAGTGAGGCTCATGGTTGTAACAGGTGGCTGGACCACTGCATAGTCACTCATTCTGCGCGTGAAACAGTAGTAAGCGTGTCTGTTAATTATGACGTGTTTTGGTCAGACCACTACCCACTTGCGGTGGAATGTAATTTAAATAAACTTAAGCCTAAGGTTGTGGAGCAGGTAAGGAGGAAACCTGTGAACCGTGTTACTTGGGGCAACAGGACTCCACAACAGATAAAACTGTATCACGATTTTTGTCACACAAACTTGAGAGTTATAGATCTTCCAGAGGAACTCAGAGACTGTTGTGATACATTTTGTAGTAACAACGAACATCACGCTGTACTTTATAATATGTACGGTAATATTATAGATATACTATCACTGGCAGCAATTCGTACATATAGGGAAACATGTAGAAAAAAGGGAGGTTACGTGACGGGGTGGAATAAGCACGTCGCGGACCCACATCGGGAGGCGCGGCTTAAATTTCAAGAGTGGATGATGGCTGGGCAGCCGTCCAGGGGTCGCGTATTTGAAGAGATGTCAGAATCTAGAAAGCATTTTAAAGCCAAATTAAAGTGGTGTCAAAACAGACAAGAACAGCTAAAGATGGATATTATTGCGACAAATCACTCTTCTAAAGACTTTAAAAGCTTCTGGAAGAACACAAACAAAATGCATGTTAAGCCAAGTCTTCCAGTGAGTGTTGGGGGTGCTTATGATCACAAGGATATTGCGGATGCATTCAGATGCAACTTTACTGTAAGGTCACCCTTAAATGTCGTTTCAGGTTTGAATTTGAGCGAGGCTGAGACTATCATGATAGAACGAAATGAAAAGATACCTGCAAAAAAAATAGAAAAAATAATTAAAGAGATGGTAAGAGGAAAATCGCCTGGTTATGATGGTCTCAGCATCGAACACTTCAGATATGCTGGGGTGCATCTTCCGCGAGTCCTTTCACTGTTTTACAGCCTGTGTTTGGGTCACTCTTACTTACCCGAGCCACTGATGAGGACTATTGTAGTACCCATTGTTAAAAATAAAACTGGGGACACATCCGACATGGGTAATTACCGACCTATCTCGCTTGCAACCACTGCAGCCAAGGTGTTTGATAGTCTGTTAAATGAGTGTCTCAACAAATACGTACTAATAAACGATGCACAATTTGGGTTTAAGCCGAATTTATCGACGGAGAGTGCCATTTACTGTCTGAAACACACTGTCAAATACTACACCGTAAGGCGGACGCCGGTGTACGCGTGTTTCCTCGACTTATCGAAAGCTTTTGACCTGGTCTCATACGACATCCTGTGGGGCAAGTTGAGGGACGCGGGTGTGCCAGCGGAGTACACGGCTCTTCTAAGATACTGGTATGCTAACCAGCGTAACCAGGTGAGGTGGGTTGGAGCTCTGTCGAAAGAATACAGGCTGGAATGCGGTGTAAGGCAGGGTGGCTTAAGCTCTCCACTCTTGTTCAACCTGTATGTAAACCACCTGATTGAACGACTTAGCAGCACACATGTTGGCTGCCACATCGATGACATATGTGTCAACAACATAAGCTATGCTGACGACATGGTGCTGCTCAGTCCTTCTATAGCAGGTCTGAGGAAACTGCTTTCTATCTGCGAGACATATGCGGAGGAGCAGGGCCTTAAATACAACTCAAAAAAGAGTGAAATATTAGTATTTAAGGCACCGCAACGGAAGCCACGACATGTGCCACCCGTATGTCTCGATGGTTTACCTCTGAAAGTCGTACAGAAGTTCAAATATCTGGGTCATATTGTTACGAGCGACCTAGGAGATGATGAGGACATTGAGCGAGAGCGCAGAGCGTTGTCGGTAAGGGGCAATATGCTTGCCCGCAGATTCGCCCGGTGCACTGCAGACGTGAAAGTAACTTTATTTAAAGCGTTCTGTCAGTCTTTCTATACCGGTGGTCTGTGGGTGACTTATACACGCCGGACCTACAGCGCCCTGCGTGTTCAATATAACAACGCTTTTAGAATGCTGTTGAGGCTGCCGTGGCGCTGTAGTGCCTCTAAAATGTTCGCAGACGCACACACTAATGACTTTTTCGCCATAATGCGTAGAAAAGCAGCGTCTCTCCTGCAGCGCTTACATACCAGCAACAACGGCATCCTAAGGGTAATTGCTGCCAGGCCCGACTGCCCCATACTGCACCACTGTATGACGGTAGCTATTGGGCGAAAAAAATAATTTGTACATAATTCACATTACTACTACACTAACAATACTAACTTACAAGTTAAGAAAAAATTGTTACTAACATACTAACAATCTATGGATGTTCCTTACGTCTGAAATAAATACTTATTATTATTATTATTATTATTATTATTATTGAGATAATGTATTATTGTAGGAAGTTCTTTGTAAGAGACTTATTCTCAACCATATCACTTTTATTTTTATTACTATGATAGTATAGTTATTACTAAAAACAACTTAAGGTGGAAGCTCCAGGGTGGCCCTCGAAATTTAAATTTTCTTGCGTTTTTTGGAATTTGCAGGTCAGGGTTAGGTTGTATATTTAACAAAATATGATTCGCAACCGTAGCGATTATGTGTTTACAGAAGATTTTGTTTTTCCAGAAAAACTCATTCAAAGGGCTAATATGAACTTACAGGGTTGTATTGGTGATTTTAATGATAATAATTCTGTAAACACATAATCGCTACGGTCGCGAATCATGTTTGTAAAGTGTTGTGTTGATAGTCTTACAAAGTGTATACGAAAATAGTATGAATATACTAAATGAAAATACAATACTTGAATAGAGTAAAATGATTTAAGTGAGGACTTTTGGTGGGAACTCCAAACGTGGCGGTCGATTTATTTATTTTTACTGTTTTTCGTTAAAATATCCTGTGTAAATATTACCAAAACTTATTTTAGTCAGTATAAATAATTGTACATTTTGTTAATTATTAAAATGAATGAACCGGAGGATCCAGGTGGAACCTCGAAGCGATCCAAAATTGTTCGTAAAAGAGGTACGAAGGAATGTACACCTGAAGTAGGCGGCGGTGAGGATGACTTTATTCCATTTTTTAAGCCAGTTTATCTGAGACTTTATCCTGAACATTGTACAAATACGGACTTCAAAGTTTTTGTTGAAAGCCAGGACCAACAGGTTAAACTTGGAAATAAAAGCCCAGTTTATTTAAATCATATTTTTACTTCGGAGGTGGAAGGTGTGGTAGCTTTACATTGAGTCAATGCCAACAAAATTGCAGTTGTTTTTAACAATACAACGCTGCAAATAATTTCATCACAAATACAGACTTTTTAACAAAGCACAACTTGAAGGCGAATATTCCTGCAGCGCAGATAGAAAAAACTGGAATCATCCGATATGTGCCTACCAACATTTCGAACAAGGATTTATATACTCGTACAAAACTGTCTTCGATCTATGAAATTATTTCAGTGAGAAGATTCACGAAAAAATTCGGTCAAAGTCCTGTAGGTCAGTCTCAACTGTCAGTATAACGTTTATATCAAATGTTCTGCCCGACAACATCCAATATGACCTATTTTCGTTTAGGGTGTTTGAATATGTCCCGCCGTTGCAGCAATGCTATCGGTGCTTCAAGTTCAACCACCCTGCGAAAATTTGTAATGGTAAACAACGTTGCTCGATATGTGCTGGTGAGCATAATTTCAGAGACTGCGATAAAAAAGAGAACCTGTGTTGTGTCAATTGCAGTGGTCCCCACCTGGCCATTTCCAAATCTGATAATCAAATCGGAAATGAGATAGTAGATAAAAAAGTACCTTTGACCGACTGTTGACAACCAGGTCAATAGTTTATGGGTCGAATTTTGGAAACAAGATCAAGAACAGAAATGTAAATGGTATGGAACTGTTCAAGAAAAACTACCTGTAGCACCATGGTATAACAAACTGAAAATGGCCAGTCGGGACTTTATTATGACTATAAACAGATTACGTTTTGGTCACTCCACCCTCCCGGCCCACCCGGCTCAGTTGGGCATAGTGGAGAGCAGCTACTGCACCTTCTGCAATAACTCTATTGGTGATATCGAACATATTTACATGTGAGTGCTTTTCATTTGACAGATTGATTCTTGTCAGTGAAATTAGTGACATAGTGCAAAATCAAGTGACAGTGCAAGATCCCTCCCGCCGTCTGAGTGATATGTTGAAAAATAGATCCTATTACGTGCCTCTATATAAATTCATCAAAAATACAGTGGGGAAATTATAATAAACCGAATAAAAATACTCAAGACTTGGCCTAAAGGTCTAGATACCAGATCATAAACTCCAAAAAAAAATTATTTAAGTCATTTGATATTCCTAAAAAATTTTTGTTTTTTTCTGTGGCTTTAATTAAAATATATTTTAATTTGAAAAATCATAGAAAAATAATAAAACTCGTTTTATATATAACTTATTTCTAGACGCGAAAATTTTTGCCAACTATTTTTCTGCCATTGTTCTTTCCACAGTTCGTTGCGGTGAAAATTTTAAAACACCTAATTTTTAAACTTAGCACCTAATTACCACCTAAAAACCTCTAATTTTGGGTTTTTCTAAATGTAAACTCCTGACTTTGCGTTGCTGGCGATACACAACTAATAAATTGTATTCCTGACTTTTAAAATATATTATTTACGTGCTTTAAGTCCAGCGCTCTATTATTTTAACAGGTAGCGACACCTACAGGGAAAAAAATGTCTACCAAAATCACAGATTACCCCCTAATTAGGGGGTAATCTATGACCAAAATAAATCGATTATATAAAATATAAAATCCATATAGCCTGTATGGTACATGTGTCTTTTGTCTATCAAGGGCTAAAAAATATGGAAGTGCCTTTAAATTTTTAATAGCAATAAAACTTGTAAAAGTTGAAAATCATTTTATTAACAAACTACGCGTATTAGGCCATTGACATGAAATAGGGAAGCAGTTGATGTAATTCTGAAGCTAATAAAAAAAACTCGGTCTCGATACGTCAATTTTTTCGGGAGTTATTGTGGCCACATTTAAAATTAACACCCAGTGGTCTACGTAAAAAAAAAATTTCAAACCGTTTTTTTTCCAAAGGAAAAAAAATATAGAATGATTTTTGAGAAAATATAAGATGGATTAATTAGAGCGTTTTCTTCATATACGGCTACTCATATTATTATCGTATAAGTGCAATATGGTTATGATAGAGGCATTTTAAGAACACAAAATTACTTGACCTTGACTTGAATAGAAAAAGATAGTGTCTAATAAAGCTTCGCGTTATGAGGCGTGCAGCAATGAATGATGATCACTTGTAGTTCTCGCGATCTTGAGAAATCCTGAAAGAGGTTGATTGGTTGGTGGGTGATTGTGTTGCTTATAATTATATGATATAAGTACTCAAATTCAATATTGTGATAAGACTCGAGGTCTCAGAAGTACTTATAGATGGTGGATTGCCATATGTCAACATATAGTCTGCAGTCTGTGAATATGTTTAAGATCGTCCTCGCAATTACATTAGACTTTATAGACTACAAATGCTCGCAAAAGAACACCGACTACCGACCTAACAAGGATAATTCACGAGGTTATTAAATTTAATAATAAAAAAGCACCCTAATTTAATAGAGAAAATGGATGGGTGCTATCATTTGCTTGGGATCCTGTAATTAATAAAATTAAATACAAACCCAAACATACCACTGTAAGACTTCAAAATACTGTAAGCTCGTTCTACGTAGATCAGACCGAAAATTAATATTAAAAACCTGAAGGTAGCCAGCTATTTAACTATGCCAGCCATGTAACGTCATTACAATAATATAAATATAACATTCGATACGTCAAACATCTCAGTCACCTCGTGAGCATGGGTAATGTCGGGAAATAAAAAGTTTAAATGAAACGCGATATAATGAGTAAAATTAGTTTCAAATGAAACCAAGGAAAATAGGAATTCCAAAGAAAATGTAAGTCCAATATTAAAAGTTGGTAGTATAACGTAGTGATTGTAGATATAGAAATATTTAAGAAAGAGTTTAGAAATAAGTTATCCTTCTTTTTTTCATTTCTCTCTTTTTTTTCGTAACGTTACCATATCATATGTATCACTAGGCTTTTTTCCTGTATCGTGGAGGCAGTTTACGAACACAAATTGCACAAGGACAAACATCCAGACCCGTAACAATTATTTGTAGACCATACAAATACTTGCTCCGTGCGGGATTCGAACCCCCAGCGCAATACTCATTGCTAAGCCACTGCGCCACGGAGCTGTCTATATCTACTCATTAGTTAGGAGGTTATAAATAATATATATTTTATCTTATATATAGATTATTAAATTAATTAAACTACAATAAATTAACCTGAAAACGATATTCTGACTTTCTAACTTTTATTCAGACATTTTTCATCTTTTTAGACTTTAAGCAGAACGATATATTTGTAACTTTCTTGTTCTTTTTTCTGTTTTACATTAAAATGAATATAATAATATTTGCTTTTTAATTTTATAAAACTATTTTTACGGATTTTATCGCGTTTAATTAACTTATTTTATATTCCCGACGTTTCGGTTGCTTTCCAGCAACCGTGGTCACGGGGGACTGAGGTGATTGACGTCCCGATGTCAAAGTTAACCCGGAGTACCTTCAGCTTTTTAATTATTAATTTTGGTCCGATCTACGCAGAATGAACTAACTGTGTCTTGAAGTCTTACAGTGGTATGCTTGGGTTTAGTTTTAATTTTATGAATTACAGGATCCCAAGCAGGTGGTAGTACCCAGCCTCCCTCTCTATTGAAATTAGGATGTTTTTTAATTTCAATAGCCTCGCGTATCATCCTTGGCAGGAATCGATGTTCTTTCGCGAGGACTTGTGGTTTATCAAATCTAATGTAATGACGGGGGCCGTCTAGGATATGATCACAAACTGCAGACTTCCCGGAACGTTGGTGCTTCACGTCAGCTATGTGTTCTTTTACGCGGGTTTTTATTGATCGTTTTGTTTGCCCTATATATGACAAACCGATACTTAAACGGTGAATCCCACCATCACCCTTCACAGTTAGCTACCGTGGGCAAATCTTTGTTGCAGAGAGCACGAGGGATCTGTGACAGCAAACACCTGGCCGCCGAGCTTCAGCACGTCAAGCAGGTTCTGTACGACAACAAGCTTCGGGTTCCGCGCCTACGTCACAGTGACCGAGTGAAGCCGGCCACAGTCGAGCGTGTGCCTGCTGTACTACCATATGTCAGAGGTGTCACAGACAAGATTGGCTACATCTTGAAGCGAGCTTCTATTAGAACATTCTTCAAGCCGCCGAAGAAGATTAGTCAGTTCTTACCATCCGTCAAGTGCAATATTCCTCTACAAGATGCAGGAGTATACAAGCTTGATTGTGAGTGTGGTCTCTCATATATAGGGCAAACAAAACGATCAATAAAAACCCGCGTAAAAGAACACATAGCTGACGTGAAGCACCAACGTTCCGGGAAGTCTGCAGTTTGTGATCATATCCTAGACGGCCCCCGTCATTACATTAGATTTGATAAACCACAAGTCCTCGCGAAAGAACATCGATTCCTGCCAAGGATGATACGCGAGGCTATTGAAATTAAAAAACATCCTAATTTCAATAGAGAGGGAGGCTGGGTACTACCACCTGCTTGGGATCCTGTAATTCATAAAATTAAAACTAAACCCAAGCATACCACTGTAAGACTTCAAGACACAGTTAGTTCATTCTGCGTAGATCGGACCAAAATTAATAATTAAAAAGCTGAAGGTACTCCGGGTTAACTTTGACATCGGGACGTCAATCACCTCAGTCCCCCGTGACCACGGTTGCTGGAAAGCAACCGAAACGTCGGGAATATAAAATAAGTTAATTAAACGCGATAAAATCCGTAAAAATAGTTTTATTCAATGTGTAGTGTTCGCGTAAATATAAGAAATCATTTTTAATTTTACTTCTAATATATCATCATTCATAACAGCTGAGCATAGGCCTCTGCCAAAGAATGTCGCAAAGAATATTATATTCTATAATGTTATATATATTTCATTATAATTTAAGTTCTGTTTATGAACAATAACATTTTAAATTGAACAGAAAAAAATACGAAAAAAACTTAATGACTTCAATTAACACTTATTTAGTAGAGTTAATCACAGTCTTACTACTAAGAGTTTGCATGGATGATTCGACAACTTTCAGCGTTAAAGGGTAAGAGTAGTTGGGGGTAGATAGATGAAAAAGTGTTGACTTGCAATACGGTAAACGTGCAGCCGGGTCGGCGTCGAGGGGCGCGTGGGTGGGTTGCAGGGGTGAGGCCAGACGGCGAATGAACTGCAGAAAGGGTTAATGTTCGCTTCCCCTGCAGCAGCGCCAACACTTACCCACCTACGTTTTTGCCAATGAACACTTGCATTACCTATGCTTGTTTATTTTCTACGAAACAATAGTGTGTTATTTTTGCTGAAAGTGAAGCCTTGTCAATTAGGCTTCCCTTATAAAAGAAATAAGGAAAGAAGAAAGGCAAAAGAAATGGCGAACATCGAACTAAAATTGGTCGTGTAAAATATTTCAGCAGGCATTATTGTGTTCAAGTAGTATAGAAACAGCGTATATACGTTAATTTTTATTTTTTAATTAACTTTACATTTTAAACACTTATACGTCTTTACAATCGATGTATTATGTCAAAAGAGGTAATTATTTTTAAAAGTACCTTTTGTTAATAGAATAGAGGTGACAAACAAGTATACAGTCTACCTACATTAGGATTTATGTCTTCAATTAAATAGCAAAATGCAGATGTGTAGTCACCCTTCAGTACTAAGATGGAATGCCTCATTTCCAGTAAAAGGATCTTCGGTTCTCTACACCACACGAAAAACAACAATATCAAGCTATTAAGCTGCTATTTTACGCTGGTATTCTGTGAGAGCCTGGTCCTTGGAATAATTCATGCTAAAACCATAACATAGCTGGGCTCTACCACGTATAACCTAACAAACCTATTTAAAACTATTTTAATAAATTAGTATTTATAACCTTTGTTTGAACCCGCGGTGTAACCCGCGTTGAAGTTGTTGTAACATCCAAACAGTCATGACCCACGCTTATCATGAGATTGCATTATACGAAGATATCTGAAGATTTCATCATAATATACAGGGTTGTTTTGCAATAACCGTCTAAATTTGCAAAGAAGGTTCAGAATAAGCAATATAGGCAAATGGTGAAGAAAAATTTATTATAAACCTCTCAAGAATTCTGTTCCTTTTATCTTTTGAATTCAAAATGCATGGTAATGTTCTACGAGTATATTAACTGATTTTACTGCGCACGCACACATACGTAAGAGTGGATCGGTAGGCAAAAACATTGTTGAAAGTCACATTCAATCTGGGATAATTTCAAATAAAAGTAGTATTTTCAAAACCCATGACCGACCACGTGGAATTGGCCTTCAGCGCTCATATCTAAACGCAGTCGGGGCTAGCGCGTTCTAGGCGTAAATATTTGTTTGTAAATACGTAAATGAAACTAATTTTTACGGATTTTATCGCGTTTAATCTAATTTTTTAATTCCCGCCGTTTCGGGTGCTCTACAATACCCATGGTCACGGGGGGGGGGGGGACTAAGGTGTTTGACGTCCCGTGGACTGAGGTGTTTGACGTCCCGATGTCATAGTTAGCCCGGCTACCTTCAGCTTTTGAATGTTAATTTTTGGTCCGATCTACGCAGAATGAGCTTACAGTATCTTGAAGTTGAAGCCTTGCAGTGGTATGCTTGGGTTTGGATTTAATTTTATTAATTATAGGATCCCAAGCAAATGGTAGCACCCTTCCATCTTCTCTATTGAAATTAGGATGTTTTTTTTTTTAATTTCTTGAATTAAAAAGTTAAATTAAACGCGAAAAATCGGTAAATACTCGTATTACTTTCATTAAATTTTTTTTATAGGATAAGGGTGACAAACGAGCACACAGGTCCACCTGATGGTAAGTGGTTGCTGCGGCCCATATACATCTACATCTATCCTCTGTTACAAATCAAAATGTAGATGCGTTGTCACCCGTGAGGACTAAGATGGAATGCCTCATTTCCAGTAAAAAGGGTCTCTGGCCACCTGCACTCACCAAGCGAAACGCAGAGGTAAACCACTACTTCACTCTGGTTTTCTGTGAGGTCGTGGTACTACTACCCCGGTTCGAGCCGGCCCATCCGTGCGACAGCAAAAGCTGCCGCGTGGCTCTACCACTGTTAAGAGGTAATATGTAGTCTTCGCGTAAATATAAGAAATCATTGTGTAAATACTTGTTGAAATAGCTTTTGTTTAGTGTTTAGTATATTTAATTGTAAGATAAAATAGTCAAAAATGTTTTAATGTTATTTAAGAATAATCAAAGAGATAGATAATACATATATGTGTAAAAAATCATGCGTGAGTGTCGTGGAACGAAATTCCTTTCGTAGTATATTATTATTGATAAACATATTATATTATGGGTTAACAAATACAAATAAATTAATTATTAGCCTCTATTAAAATAAAGCGTCATTTAAAATAATATTTCTTTCATAGCAAGAAAAGAAAAAGAGCGAGGGACATGGATATTATTTCATCTCGCTCGCACTCTTTACGTATAGAAAGGGGGTCGTGACGGAAAAATCTCACACTTTTTCTCACCTAGCCCCTATCCGTCAAATTCGTACCGTGCGATAAAGAACTTCGTTCCAATTATAATCACAAAACGTCGTTCCTACTATAATTCTTGCGTGGATGGGTACTTAATGATCAAACAAAAAGATTCAGAAATATCATATTTTAAGTTACCGAAGGATAATGAAAACTGAGTTTACTACATTGTTTTTATTAGATAGGTACTTATAGCGAAAAAATAATTAAGTAGTAATTTAACTACAGAAGTAATATCTAAGCACTTTATTACAAAACTTAGTTGAAATTTACTTCACTATTCAAGAACCTACTTACATACCTATACTTGTCTTTTGTAATTAAAATATTTTAAGTTATAATAACACACAATAATGAAATTAAAACTTTGTTTACAAAATTTTTAACTAAGTAGAATACGATCACATTTCTGCTAGGAATGGTATTTCGGGTTTATTTGTTGTTTACACTATCTACCTATTTCTTCCGAGCCAAGCATCGCGATTTCCAACGAATGGCCTTGCAAGTTGCGTGCATTGGACATCACAGAACTCACATAATTAGAATAGGTACTTTACCTAAGTAACTTACGTACCTTTTTTGTATTTTTTAAATCTTTATTGACAGCCCTTAGTAACCTTGGAAAGTCCGTCGTGAGTCGTGACGTAGGAAGGGAAAAATATGCAAAGTAATACGGACACTCGCGCGCAGCGATAAAGTTTTATTTAGCTTGTGTGCGCGATTTACCTAATTAATAATAATTATATAGGCTGTCAGCAAGCAGCCAACGTCAAAGGACTACAACTTCTGTACGTAGTACTATTATGCATTCTGTGCTGGTGATAGTAAGTGGCTACTGCAGCCCATGGACCCTTGCAGCTTTCTTCAAACAAAGGAAGCTACGTCGTTGTAACCTCTACGGACTGAAATGGAATGCCGCACAGTCTGTATTTAAATCGGTACTAGGTAGAAGGGCGATACCTACCCAGACGAACTCCTAGGCAGAAATTGGGTCCTACCACTAAGTTCATATATAAACTTCATAAACTATTAATACTCGTATAAAGTCACTGAAAGTAACACTAACTGATATGCGTGTTATGATGTATATTAAATAAAAGTATGCAATTTCTAAATTCGTTAAGACGAAATTTAATTAATTTTGTTGTCAAATTCTTTATAGTTAAAAAAAGTAATTTATTATTTCAACAATAATATTAATTCGACGAATGTTATTTCTTAAGATTTGACTTGAGAAACGTAATCGGCACGTAAACGTAAATGCTGTCATAAACGTAATTGTAACGTAATCGGAAGCGAGAGTTACTGTAAATAGATATGAAATATTGAGGGCGCAATATTAATTTTAAAAATAACTTACAATTTTGTGATCATATCTTAGACGACCCCCGCCATTACATTAGATTTGATAAACCACAAATTCTCGCGAAAGAACATTGATTCCTGCCAAGGATGATACGTGAGGCTATTGAAATTAAAAAATATCCTAATTTCAATAGAGAGGGAGGCTGGGTACTATCACCTGCTTAGGATCCTGTAATTAATAAAATTAAAACTAAACCCCCACTGCAAGACTTCAAGACACAGTAAGTTCATTCTGCGTAAATCGGACTAAGATAACTAACTAGAATAATTAAAAAAAAGCTGAACGTAGTCCGGGTTAACTCTGACATCGGGAGGTCAATCACCTCAGTCACCCGTGACCATGGGTGCTGTAAAGTACCCGAAACGTCGAGAATCAATAAAAAACAATTTAATTAAACGCGATAGAATCCGTAAAAGTAGTTTTATTCAAGGTGTAGTGTTCGCGTAAATATGAGAAATTATTACAATTTTAGTTCAATTATTATTTTTATTATTTTATTTTAATTTGTTTTTACTTTATTGCTTTCAGCATTAAAGTAAAGTCAAAGGCTCTGTGCTTATCAAACATCCTACCCAGCGAATAAGTTATGATATTGTCGATCTTTTAACGTTTTCCTTCTTTGATAGAAGTTTAAAATCGAATTTAGTGTAGACTAAGAATGTAAAGTTAAATTTTGAATCTGTGCGCGTTTCTATACGTGGTAGAGCCATGCTGCAGATATATTAGTAGTATATTTGTAGCACGAATAGGTCGGCTCGACCGGGGAAGGACCACGCTCTCACAGAATAAAACCGTCAAATAGCAGCTCAACACTGCTGTGTTTCGTATGGTGAGTGATAACCGGAGACCCTTTTTACTGGAAACGAGGCATTCCATCTTAGTCCTCACGGGTGGCAACGCATCTGCATTTTGATTCGCAAACGAGGATAAATGTAGATGTCTATGGGCCACAGCAACCACTTACTATGAGGTGGACTGTGTGCTCGTTTGTCACCCTATACTATAAAAAAAAATTTAGAGAGGGGTACCATTTGAAATATTGAAAATTTCAGGAGGAGTTTATCAATAATGCTTAGGATGATGTTTTCCTGGCTGATTTTTACAATGCTTTACCAACTTTCTATGGTGCCACAATTGTAGATTACCTACTTACTTGCTTACAGATAGACCCTCCCTCGTCCTAAGCTTTTCCGTTTCCGATGTTGCACTTTTATGTATTTGCATAATAGTTTACTCCGCTCCGGTTAGAATTCAAACAGGACAAACTACCTCGGTAATCAGATACTCTGACCACTAAACCACATAGAAAAAAATAACTAAATTGTTATAAAAAATAAAGAAAAAATGCAATGATAAATTTTTAAATAAATTAATTAACGGCGTTCGTGAAATTACGCTTTAAGCAACCCCTATATTTGATTAAATAGACCACAAATCCAAATTAAAAGTAAAAAAATTCTGATTCCGCCTAATATTACAATGGAGAAAATAGCCAGGTGTCACCACCTACTTGGTATTCTATCGAATTTTAATCCAAGTATACTCCTGCTGAACTGCAAAACTTTATGATACTAAGTTAATTTTGCATATTGTACCAAAAATAAGTCATTATAAGTTGAAGGTTGAAGTCCGGGTTAACAATAACATGGTAATGAAAGAAAGATACAAATTAAATTACCTATCCATATTAAATGACCCGTTTTCGCCTTCTTATCTTAAGAGTAAAGTTCGCTATCTCTCCTCATCTCATGATAGGGTTCTACGTTCTTCTTATAACAATAAAATATGTATTCCTGTTCACTTCCGAGTTCTATGGTAACTCCTTTACAGTTTAGCCAGTGCCGGATTAACCACGTAACAAAACTAGCAATGGCTACGGGCTCCGCGCATAAGGGCGCCCCGCGCATTCAAGCCCGCCCTTCACCGTCTAAGCGTAAATTTTTGAGTGAAACTTACTAAGACGTGGTATATTGAATTTACTTGATATCACAAAAATGCGAAACGTTACACCGTTCGCCTAAGACAATCCACGGCAGACAATCATTAATCGGTTTTTCGTTGGCAAAAATAAAATAGAATTTCATGATAATTTTCAATGAATTTCAAACGCACAGTTCCAAGACCCACCACGCCGAATGGCTCAGTTTTTTTTTGCATCCTACTCATGGGAGTTTATTTGATCCTCACTGGATGATCCAAAAAAATCGTTGCTGAGTCTGTCGGCGATGTGGTGCTTCAGGGGATGGAACTTTTTGTCCAGTCATCTGTAGTGCCTATAGGCGGCAGATCCCAGCATTTTTTGGACGCTCCAGAAAAATTGCGTCACAGTTAAAGCAGGAGTGTTACGAGGCCTGGGTTGACGCATCGTCGTCCCGGGATGCACACTAGCGAACTCAAAAAGTAGTACAACTCTGCCTCCCGTTCCTTCAAAAGAGTTATCGCTAGGGGAGAATTGGCGAGATACTTGTTCGCCTTCCTTCAGGAACTTGTGCATTCTGATTCCTCGCCATGGCTGCCCAAGGGAATTTCTATAAGCCATTATTACCATCTTTGCGCAGGGAGGATGACTCTTTGGCCCAACTCGCAAAGGAGAAAGCCGATCCTTTAGATTCTCTTTTTGCGTCCAACCCGACTCTCGACAACGGGGGGAACATAGCGCCGACCATCCCGTAGTGTGAGTGCTCCATGCCGGATGTGCTGTTTACACAGCGCTCGGTGCGCAAAGCACTTCTGTCCCTTGACGTCACAAGTCGAATTGGCCTGATGGAATCCACCAATTGTGGGTGTGCTCCAGAGTTAGCACCGGTTCTTACACACTTTTCATATTCTCTTAATCTTTAGGCGTCGTTCCAGGCTTATAGAAGACAGCCTTAGTGCACCCGATTCCTAAAAAAGATGATCGCTCGTACCCGTCAAATTACAACTACTCCTTGTTCACCAAAATAATGAAATCCGTTATTAACTCATGCCTTGGAGAGCATCAGCTGATTAGTGACCGTCAGTACAGTTTCTGCTGGTGGTTTTCTTGTCTACCTGACTCACCGATGGGCGGACGCAGTCGAGTAAAAATGGAGGTCCTGGCACTTAGTTTGGATATAGCGAAGGCCTTCGATTGGGTTTGGCACAAAGCGCTTCTTTCGAAGGTTCCCTCTTATGCGCTTACCGGGAATTTATGCAATTGGGTAACCAGTTTTCGTACAGATCGGAGTAGGTAATAAGGTCGTGGTTCATAGTGCAAGCTCCGACTCCAAGCCTGCGAATGCTGGTGTTCCACAAAGCTGCGTGCTATTGCCTACCCCGTTACTTCTGTATATCGATGTTATGTTGCATACTATATACTTATGCAGATTACAGCACTGGCGATGCTTTATATACCGGACGTGCTAATATTTCTCGGGAACATGCCCTTGCGTGCCGGAACAAATGCTGGATTGGGGGCAATTAAATCTAGTCCAATTTAACCCCCAAAAGACACAGGTTTACGCGTTTGCCGCAAAAAAAAAACTCCTATAGTATCTCCTTCATTTCAGGGCATTCCCCTCGTTTCCACATTTCGAAAGACGTACAGTTCCGCAGTCACTTGGAATGGATAGCTAAATTGGCATCAAAAAAGCTTTGTGTGCTCAGTAGATCGAAACGGTGTTTTATGCTGGATCACCGTTTGCTGCTTTACTAAGCGCAGATTCGGCCTTATATGGAATACAGTTCTTATCTCTGGGCTGGAACACCCCAGTATCCGCTCCTGCCACTTTCCCTTATTCAATGGAGAGCGACCCGAATTGTGGACGATCAATTTATTTCCGATCGCCTAGATACACTGGCCTTGCGAAGAGACGTTGCATCTCTATGCATCTTTTACCACATATACCACCGGAAGTGCTGAGAAGAATTGTTGCTGCTGAATTCCATCTTCATCATCTCGGTGGCTGGCGGTCCACTACTGTACGATTTACGTGGAACTTTCTGCTTCGCACGACGATACTGTGGAATTTACTGTCGCCTGCGGTTTTTCCGGACCGATACGACAAATTTATGCCCATAAAGGACACACGTCATATTTATCTAAAACAACATGGATGCAATTTAAAATAATGACAATTACATGGAATGGAATACTAGAGTCTGTTATAGTCTACAGTCGTCTAATATAGACCTCAATACGGTATACACCCTTTATAAATTATTATATGGATATATCCAAACAATGCGATCCACATTTTCAAATATTGAAGCAAAAGCCAAAGATCTTACAGGCTGTCATGAATATCATAATATATGCAATAGACTTCAAGACGACGCAAGCGAAACACAAAATACGACCATTTCAGCGGATTTAGTACACTTGACGAATTTGTTGAAAAAGAAATACAGTTTGTTGTCATTATTAATAACATAATATCTGCATTTGATAAACGCATGAAAGCATACAAAAATCTAACCACTGTTTTTGGAATATTTCGACAGTTAAAATCTATTCTAGCAGCAGAGATTTTGAAAGAAACTCCAATTATTATGGTCGGTGCTTATGCGAATGGTTTGAAAGATTGCATAGACAACGAAATAGTGTAATTTGCCGAGTTGCTCAAAACGGATATGGCTGGTGCAATTGACAGAACGAAAAACGAAACTCTGGAAATTCAAAATTATAATTTCCTAATGAATAATTCATTAGAATCATGTTTCCCCAATTTAGAAACTGTTTTTCGCATTTATTGTCTCTCATCATCAATAACTGCAGTGGTGAACGTTCATTTTCGACATTGAACCGTATAAAAAATTAATTAAGGATAACTATAAGTTAAGAACGCTTGAATTATCTCTCTTATGAATAGAGAAATTGATACGGATAGTATTATTTCTAATTTGCCCACATGAAATCTAGAAAAGTTACTTTGTAAAAGTTAGAAAAAGTAATAAAAGATAAATAAATATAAAATATATGCATAGTTTAAAGTACGGCATTAACGAAATATAACAATAATATAATATAATTTATAATAAATAGAAATTTTGAAATATGTACTAAAAAGATTTACAATTAATTGTGTAGTATCTGCAGTTTTAAATTGTTAGTTTCTTATCAAAATCATTGTAAATCGCCAGGACAATCTCACCTCTGACATTTTGTACTAGTCAGAGTCTAACACGGCCTATTGTAATCTACTATACTATTAAACATCAACAAAATCGTAACTTAAAGATGGCAATTAAACGCATTGAGTATTGAACTGTTTATTACCATTTTATACTTAAGAACCCATAATATAAGATCAAGGGCCCCTAGATAGAATTTGCTACAGGCCCCACGCTTGCTTAATCCAGCACTGAGTTCAGGTTACAAGTCTATAGAACTCCTCGTCCGATGATATCAGAAAAGCTCCCAATAATTATGCTTTTAAAAAGTTATCATCTATTAAAGACAACGCTTCTTACATGAATCATCCATGTCATTTATATTGTTAAGAGACGTATATAGTCATTGTTATATATATATATATGTACTATATATATATATATATATATATATATATATAATATGTGTGTGTGTGTGTCTGTGTGTATATTGCTACACCCACGTCAAATTCTCACCACTCCTTAGGTTCACTGGTAGAGAATGCCTCAAAGCATTAAGTCCGATCTTTGTATTCTTTTGTTTTAACGAATGCAATATAGAATAAATAAATAAATTCAAAATTAAACTTTTAATATATTGTATTCGTATAAGCCGAGGTATCGGGAGGTTTTACAAAACTTGGTTTTAACCGGTTAATTTTAATTACCGAAACCTAAATTTGTGAAAAACCGCTGCTCGGAATAAACTTAACTGAAATTGATTTGGTTTGTTTGTTGTTTTGGAGTAAAGGATCGAAACAGATTTAGAATTTTAACCGGTTTCCAAGCCCTGGGTGCTACAACATACTATATTGAATAATTAAAGCACCTACATCAGAAACTATTAAGTGGAAATTATGGTAATTTTTTTAAATTTTTGAAGTATGTTTTATACTTTTCTTAAAGGTTTGAATAATTTACCTTGGTTGGTTTGGAATTTTCCTTCAAATTTATTCGTATATGGGACCACGATTGAAGCATACACTTTCATATTTAACAAATTAAGAATCGTTTAAATCGGTTCAGCCATTTCACCGACATAAATAAAAATATATGTGTCAAATTTAAACCGTCCTCCGTTTGGAACTATGTTAATAAAATAGAACCAACCTAATAAAAACAGGCATAGCGCTCTAAAGCTTGTCTCATGAAGCAGAATCAACAGTTAAATTACATTAAGCAGTCAGTACCTAAGAATCATTTGTAATAAGGTCAGGGTACTCGGTAAATAGTACAGCGCTTGCGCGTGTAAGGGTCAAGGACGAGAACCCTGGAAGATTTTCTGGAAGTTCGATGGCCTTAGTTCGTATTTCGAGGTTGCTCAGGGACGGCTTGGGAGGCGTGACCTTCTTTACTTCATAGCCGCACGGCATGACACGTGTATTGCCGCGTAGGCGAACTGAGCTTTACTGCTGAAGCCCGTGATAATATACTTTCAAAACCTTTTATATTTTAGGCAGTCACAGAATTATTTAATATATTAAACAATATTGTACATTATCAGCACGGAATGGGTACAATTAAGGATACCTAAATAAATAGATCGTCTTAAACGTCAAAGTAAGAATGTAACGCATATAAAATTATATTTTGTAATTAAATTATGTATTTTCTCTGTGATATATAATTAAATATTAATCACCCTAATTTCAAAAAAGAAGAACGTGCAAAATTCGACTTTATCAATATTCACCTCGCTGCTGTGGAGGCTATTTTGGTGAGCATAGAGCCGATAGCCTCGCACTTAGGGTTACCAGGTGTCTCGCTAAAAAATCCGGACAAAAAGCCAGATTTGTATAAAAGTGTCCTGATATTATTGTCGCAAGCATGCGCGATCAAACTGTAATATATATATATATATATATTTATATATCTCAAATTTGAAACTTAATAAACTTTATTTTACTGGGTGATCAACTTAAAACTCACTGAAAATTCTCTATAAAATAAAATAAATGATGAATTATTTTTCAAACAACTCCTTTCCGTGGGGGGTGGGGGGTGACAGAGGTTGCTTTGAGCTTTGTTGACACCTACATTTATTCTCGATTACATATGAATATGCAGATATCGCATTACAGTAATACCCTAGAGGACTAAGCTGGAATTTATGGGTCTCCGATTCTCGTCACTCACTGTACGAAATAGTTTGTAGTTTCCAGATCGTAGTTTTCCTCCAGTCGAGCAGACATGTTTGTGCTGAATCCATGATACGCTGGAGTGTGACATTAGCTCGTATAAAAATTGCAACATTCAAAGATCGGACAATAACAACCCATCTAATCCCGTATTGCTCAAAATCTCAAAACAATAGTGTGCTACTAGTACATTTTGTCAATGATTGCCTATAGAACCGAAAAATGTTCCTTCACTGCATTATTAAAGTGACCATACGTCCCGTTTTAAACGGGGCTGTCCTTTTTCTCGGTCACCTGTCTCGTAGTCCCTAAACAAAGCTCCGGGACGCAAAATTGTCCCGTTTTCCGAAATCGCGCGAAAATTTAAAACTAACCTAAACTAAACCGACCAAAAATTAACCGATTAGGATAATTTAAAAGTTTCCGCAGAAACTCGTTGGATGGAAGTATTCGCTCTTTCGCACCAACTATCTTCAACATATTTTATTTTTCATTTTAATCAATTTTTTAAAATAAAAAAAAAAAACTATTTTATGTCTACCTGGTACAAATGCTCCAGTAGAAAAAGTATTTTTCTATTATGAATAAATTGTGGACGTCTGGAAAAATCACTTACGTTTCCAGTTCTAAAGGCGATGTTGATAACAATGGTCCATGCCCAGAATTTTATTTAAAATCATCACCATTTCTATACCTGGTAGAGCCATGCTGCAGCTATATTAGTAGTATAGTTGTGGCACGAATGGTTCGGCTCGACCGGGGAAGGACCACGCTCTCACAGAATACCAGCGTCAAATAGCAGCTTAACACTGCTGTGTTTCGTATGGTGTGTTTAGAGAACCGGAGACTCTTGTTTACTGGAAATTGAGGCATTCCATCTTAGTCTTCATAAATGGCAACGCATCTACATTTTGATTCAAAAACGTGGATAAATGTAGATGTCTATGGGCCACAGCAACCACTTACCATCAGGTGGACTGTGTGCTCGTTTGTCACCCTATACTATAAAAAAAAACAACTTTAAATCAAATTTGTTTCACTGACAAATATAAATATAATTTTAAAAAAAAAATTAATAATTACTGTCTGAGGAACTTTGCTTTAATGAAGCTGGTGAACTGCTTTTCATTTTTCACAATTTGTTATAATAAAATAATTATAATTAATGTGAATATAACTATCAGAAATAACATTAAAAAGTTGTGTTTATTTTTATTGTTAACCTGTTAACTGGCGAGTATTAATAAACTCCGTAAAAATATAATACGTATGTACCGTTTTGAGTTAAAAAATAAATGTTCAGTTTATGCAGTATGCATTTATGACGAAGTTTAAAGCGAGCTAAGGAGAGGTCTTAAGTCATAGTCTCGTACCTAAAGACAAACGGAGTGAAAGACGGCCTTAACTAGACGGAGGGACCGCTCGGGACCGTCTTTTGATTCAGCAGTGGACTTGTGATGTGTTGTAATGATGACGTTGCTGATGAATTCTCAAGAAAATATGAAATAAGTACGTAAGTATTAAAGCAGCAGTTATATAACGAAATATTGTCCTCGACCTCGATTTTATTCGACCCTGGGATTCTTGTCTCTAGTATAGTTGTCATTAGGTCAAGGGAACATGTTAATATAATAAAAATCAATAGATTGTGTATTAATTTAACAATTCTTAATTTTATATTCATTACCTACTTATACTTTTAGTATTACTTAATAATACGAACAATGAAATTGATATTATATACAAAAAGAAGGTAATACCATTGAACAATTAAAAACTAAGTATACGTATAAAAAAAGTTATTTTTTCGCTACTCGTCTATTAGTTTAGGTAATAATAACTATTATAATTGGGATGATAAGTATTTTGATGAATAACGGTCATTTATTACGTGTATTATTAGGGATTAGGTTTGCCATCTTTTTTTTTTAACAAAATATAGTATTTTCCCAAAAAAGATGCGAAAATATAGTATTTTACTTTCGGAAAATTCAGGATAAAAGTTTACGTGGTAGAGCCATGCTGTAGCTATATTAATAGTATAGTTGTAGCACGAATGGGACGGCTCGACCGGGGAAGGACCACGCTCTCACAGAATACCAGCGTCAAATTGCAGCTTAACACTGCTGTGTTTCGTATGGTGAGTGTAAAACTGGAGACCCTTTTTACTGGATACGAGGCATTCCATCTTAGTCCTCACGGGTGGCAACGCATCTGCATTTTGATTCGCAAACGAGGATAGTTGTAGATGTCTATGGGCCACAGCAACCACTTAACATCAGGTGGACTGTGTGCTCGTTTGTCACCCTATCATATAAAAAAAAGTAATTTTTTTTACTTTATGTATACCTTTAAAATAATGATAGGAATCTGAGCAATTTAGATTCATTTTAAAATAAATTAACAATTCATTTTTAATTAAATGAATACCTACAAACGCTCTATTTCTTTCTTCTTTCCACTTTACAATATTTCCGTTCAGATTTCCAGTCACAGTTAACATAAAAAAGCGCGACAGTTGAATTAGGGATAAAAATATAGTATTTTCCGTACTATATTATTTTTCTATAATATATAGTACAATTGACTGAAATATAGTACACTACTATTATAGTACGGGTGGCAACCCTAAATGGGATATTTAATTTGTAAACTATATTGTTATATGATAATATAAATATTAAATTTGTTTTATAATACGAATACTACTATATATTCCAAATTAGATTTCTCACGTGAAAGATATTATTGTGATTGGATATAAGATATATACATAGCCGAGTTTATTTACAGCGATGTAGCGGGGTAAGGACTGAGGTGCTGGGAGCGGGGAAACTGCGCGCCGGTCACGGTCGAGGACGTGGCCTTGACACGCGCCGCGCAGCCTCCGATACCCGCACACCCCACCCTACATTCCGCGCCCCGCACTCCATTTGCTCACAGCTCGCGTTTACTAAGTTAATTTACATTTTGATTTTGTTCATTTGAATATCAAACAATTAATCTCTTGCTTACTTATATAATAAATAAAATACACTCCGACAGTATCCGATTTGACGTTTTCTACCGACTTCAAAAAGGAGACGGTACTCAATTCGACTGTATGTTTTTTTATGTGTTCGATTTCGATGATTATTTTTTTTATTTGAAAGCTGGTGCTTCTCATGTGGTCCTATATTAATTTGATCAAGGTCTGACCAATAGTTTTGAGTTATTCTTAATAATTTATATTGAAAGTCGGTTGTACAAAATTTTTAATTTTTAATTATTTATATTATGGTATGACGCGATAACTTTCTTTTCTTCATACGTATACACGAAAACAAACGAAAAATACTATGCGAAACAATCATGATGACCCCTCAGTAGCTCAGTAGTTGGCTAAGCGTTTGTTTGCGGCGATGTGGGTTCGAATCTTGGTCTTGAATCTTGCTTAGAACAAGTGTTTGTATGGTCTTAAGTAATTAGTCCGGGCCTAGATGTTTGTCCATGTGTAATTCACGTACGTAAAACGCCTCTTATCAGCCTTAGTTTTTTTAAATTACTAAGCAGTTATTACTATATTTGAATAAGTTACGTTACTTTTACGTGGTAGAGCCATACTGCAGCTATATTAATTATAATTATAGTTGTAGCACGAATGGGTCGGCTGGACCGGAGAAGGACCACGCTCTCACAGAATACCAACGTAAAATAACAGCTTATTGCTGCTGTGTTTTGTATGGTGAGTGCCGGAGACTCTTTTTCCACAGCGCACAACGGCCACAGCAAGCACTTATCATCATGTGGACTGCGTGCTCGTTTGTCACCCTAATCCTATTAAAAAAAGTTATATCTACAATAATAAGTCCTACCATTTACCGCGTAGTAGCGGTGTAAGAAAAGTATATCCACTACCCCATATCGTCCCTTGGGTACTAGGCTACTGAGGGCAACAAGCCAGGAGAACGGCAGTAGTATTTTTCTGATAACAATAAAATAATTTAAAAAACTGCGGTTGCCAACCAGCCTGCCATGCGTGGCACATATGGCTATAAAGCAGGTACAAATAGACGACCAACAGTCTCCGGCAGTGCCGCTATTTCTGGCTAAAGTAACGATGGGGCAGATGGTTTTAAGAATCCCGCAACCGAATGTTTCGGTGATCTCGAATCCGGCAAAGCTCGTGCAAACGGTCCATGCCGCATGCACGCACGTGCACACACACGCACACACGCACACGCAAACTCACACACACTCACACACACACACACACACACACACACACACACACACACACACATCCACGCACACGCACGCGCGCGCGCGCACACACACACATACACACACACACGCACTCGCTCTCTCACTCACTCTCACACACACACAAACGCGCCCGCGCGCACGCACACACGCACACCTTCAATGTAATTTTCGACCCCTTTTTACAAATAACAAGGCATTCTATCTTGGCCCTTAGGGGTGACAAAGAATCTGCATTTTAATTTTTAATAGACGATAGATATATTTGGATGAGTTCTGGATTCTGGATTGTGGAATGTACAGAAACTTTGCTTTTAAACTGCGCTCTGCGGTTTATTATGCTGTTGGAAGGGTTCTTCAACTAACAGATGTCGTTACTGCTAGGTTAAATGGTTACTTTCAACCCAAATTAAATAATGTCGTACGGTATTTTATCGAGGACGTCAAGACAGTTTTTATTTTGCAAAGAAGCAGGACATGTAATTTAAATTTTGCGCTTTCGTGATCTCTCATTCAATTAATATATAATAAATATCTCATAATATGTTAAGCTTTTCCGAAAGAAAATTCAAAATTACAGTAAAAAAGTGTATTTGTTCCAAAACTTACTATAATTTATATCTCTAATGTATGTTTGTCATCAAAATAAATATTTTGATGACAAAGAAACATGGAGCGGTAACATTGCAGATAATGATCAAGATAATAATACATTTCACATGGTAGAGCCATGCTGTAGCTATCTTACAGACCGGGGAAGGATCACGCTCTCACAGAATACCAACGTAAAATGCAGCTTAATACTGCTGTAGTTCGTGTGGTAAGTATAGAGAACCGAAGAACCTTTTTACTGAAAATGGGGCATTCTATCTTAGCCCTCAAGTGTGACGCATCTGCATTTCGATTCTTAATTAAAGACATAACATAATGTAGTGTAGGTGAACTGTGTGCTCGTTTGTCACCCCTATTCTATTACCAAAAAGGTACTTTTAAAATAAATATGTATATTTTTTTAAACCTCTATTGTAATGATGTTTAAGTGTTTAAATATAAAATTAATTAAAAGATAAAAATTAATGTAAATGTATAGACACTGTTCCTTAAATATTAAAGTACATTTATTCGCACAGATATATAAAGAAATTCTGTGTAAGAACTGTAACAACATACAAAAACTTTTAATTCACTCAAAAATACAACCGTTTATCCCTTTAACCACTATTATTTTCAAAAAAAAAGAATAACATCTTTCAAATGAAAATAAAATAGTTTTAAGTTTTGCTGATGATAAAAATCTTTACTTTTATATTAAGAATTTATTTTTCAGATGGAAGGGATGAGCGCGTGCTACAAAATAATGCGTAATACGAAAAGAAATTAAGATTTTCTTAAAAAAGCTTTCGCAATATGAAACTTACAGAACATGTATCTATCCTTGAAGTAATACGAAGTAGAAAGTCTAGACTAGAACACCTAGTTTATATTGAAGTATGTACTACGTAAGTACTAAGTACATATTACTTTTTATATATTTTTTACTATTTTTGAATGATTGATGAATGACTGAATTTTTTTATGTGTTTTACCTCACAACTATTTTCTAGGTGAACCGATTTTAATGATTATGTTTTTATTTGAAATCTGGTGATGCTTCTCAGAATTTCATTCATTGTCAGTATCAATACAACGGTAAAGACTTCACTCATTACTTGTACCTACCTACTTTGTTCGTTTATAAAAAACGTTTTTAAAAAGCTATACTAATGATAAAACTGGTAAATTGGCCGCTCCACAAATCTAGCACGCCAAAATACGCACGTCATAAATTGGTCATTATTGGTCAGTCTTTTTTGGAACTTTGCAGATTTTTTGCAAAATTGCTAGTTTAAGATTTCATAACCATTTGAAGAACTTTAGGTTCCCAAATTTTATGCACTAATTCAGAATTTAGACACACTCACACGTTCTGTTCGCCGCAAAACATATTTTCTTTTAGTGACTAGGTTTAGGTAAAGGTAAAAAAAAATACTTAGGATCTGAAATATATTTTACGGTTTTTATATTTTGACTGTACTACACACAAACGACGATTCATCTTCAATATACCTAAGTTTCTTTTTCGGTTAGTAATTTAACTAGTACTACAATTATACTTTCTTATTTTGTTCTAGTGTTAGTAGTAATTATTGTAAGGTATGATGGAATTGGCATGTCGTTTCGATAAAAATCCCAAAAAAAAAACGATGATTCACTCTCATGAGACTTATCCAGGCTTAGAAAGCCAATGGATTCATTGTCCAACATTAGGATAAATTACATTTTTTCTACGTCATCATCAGACCACCACTGCTGAACATAGGCCTGGCTGACTATACGAGAGCACCTTTTGTACCTTTAAAACTGCTTCCCGTCGCCGGTCCATGTATTTTACTGCTATTGTTAACGAAACGGTTACAGCGCCATCTATCGGAAGCATATTCATACATTTCAAGCATATCCCATAGTCGTCTCTTACGACAATACGACATCCATGGGACAAAATGGGGATGGATTCTCTTATGTCGCAAACACTCGGAAACTATATGGAACATTTTTTCTTTCATTACATAATCTAACACTCCATCAAATTTATATTCAATCTATGTGGAACCTTTTAGCTTGATTGAGGGATCAACATCTAAATACCTACACAAATTTTCAAATTTACTGGCAAGATTTCATCGCGTAATATCTGTATTTGGTACTAGATGGCGTTACTGCCTTCATATAAAGCTTAGGGAAATCATATAAGTCCATGCTCGGGTAGAACACAAGGTTATAGACTTAATTTGTCATAGAATATCAACAAAAAGAGTTCAGTATTTTAAATTAAATAAAGACAGAATAAACAATTTTAAATGAATCTGATCAATCTAGATCAATATTAATTTCACCTTTTTATTTTTACAGACGTGTAAATTACACAAACACAAGCAAAAGCAACATTTAATAAAACTGACTTTACATAAATCGTTATTAGGTACTTTTAACTTTTAATATCTTTAAGTTCGTGTGTGGAAAGCTTTCTTTAAAATTTTGAAGCACTTTATTTTATTAATATTATAAAATAGAAAATGTGAAATATGAAATGATTCATGGTTTTTGCGTTATAGCAGCAATGCTTTTAATGAGAAAAAAATTGTATCTCATTGTCTCGAGTATGCGAACGGGTAATCGTTTTCATTAGTTTAACGAATCAACGAACGTCAAGAGTGGCCGATGGGAGCATTGTAAAAACGTTGGAGCAGAGCGAGCCGGATACGGGTGCCCGATGGAGTGCGGGCGCGGCGACGTGCGGGGCGAAACGCCCGGGAGTGCATCGGGACGTTGACTGTCTGGCTCCCGCTTGCGTTATCTGCAGTTGCCCTTTAACACGATGTACCGTAACCCTCCTTCCACCCCCACGTCTGTTGGGGGCACCAGACTACCGCAGCTCCCTTGGCAGTTTTCTGGAATTTGCTATTGACCTGAAACAAGGCGGCCCCTTTAAGCGAATTTTTGTTTTGTTTTCATATTCAAAAATTTGTAATTCAAAGTGCGGAACAATTATTAGAGAATTCCATTTCGTATTCATTTATTTATAGATGTCACAAAACTGCAGTTTACGTTATAAATGCTTCTTTCATTTGTAATCGTAACTAACTTTCCAACTAAAGTTGTAATCGTAAGTGATAACGATGTGTTAAATATAGAGTTATTCACCTGGCATGCTTAGAACTTAGAGTGTTCAAACCTTCCTCATATTTCAATCCGAATAAACGTTGACACGGTTTGTTTAAAAAAGTAACTTTGAGTAATTTTAGTTTGCTTTTTTAGCCAAGCACATCAAATCAGAATACTTCTGGAATCATTTTATCTATCTGTCACGGTGGTTTCTTTCTGAGGGTGTTTTAATTGAAAAAGGAATGTTTCAAAATTTGGCATTGTTATAAAACGCGGTCGTCCAAATACATATGATTTCAGGTTCAAATTTTCAACTTAAGAACATAGTTTATAAAGGTAAAAAAGAAATTGAAATTTTGCGATCATTGCGTGTAGTTTAAAAGCTCTTTGAAGTACTTACTTAAAAATGTATAATTTAATATTTTGTATTTAACTTTACACTGTGTGCGAGCTTTAGAGTTGGGTATATTATTAGAATCTGTTTTCATGAAATCCCCCATGTAACTTCTTGCAATTACAAATTAACTACAAGGAGCTACAAAACAATTTCAAACACAAACATATAAACAACATTATTACTATCAGTGCCCAAATTACCTACTGATAATAATAAAAATGTTAAAGGCAATGTAACAATGTAAGGTAAGGTGGGGTAAGAGGGACACCGGGGGAAGAGGGACTAGGGACCATAACTAGTAAACCGAAGTGTTTATGACTATGAACTTTCCGTCGATAAAACAGTTAAGACGAAATAGTTTGAACGGTTTTCATAAGATGTCGCTACGTGACTCAGAAGCCACAAAAAATAAAGACATGTTTGACAGTTTCGAATTCGACTAGTACAAAGTTAGCGCGTTTTTTTGCGAACCAATAGTTTGGTGAAAAAAGAGTGCTGGAAATATTTTAAATGTAATGATACACGGAAAATACTGTAAGTATTCCTTTTTTATTGTAATCATACATTTTAATATTATGTTATTAAAATTTATAATTGAACATGATGTAATAATGATGTAATAAAACTGCAGTTTTTGAAACGTTTTTGTGGGTAAATTGACGTGCGATGCATGTTTGATATCTACGTTAATTATTTTTAACATTAATTGACTTGGATCCATTTTTCTAGTAACTACGAAAATTAGGTTAAGAGTCACCTCTGTAATCACTAACTTCCAGTTTTTGTTCGGCGGTAGCAACGCTTGTGTTGAATAAACTAAGTTAGGAGGAACGCCACAGTTTTAGGCAGATCGACCTTGGAGCACTCGTCCTCGGGCCGTGTCAACGACAGCCGGCCTCGACACGTTCAGAATGCCCCCTCTCCCTTGGATTCCCCATCCCCCAAACTCCATCAATACATTCGACTCGCCATCAACATATATATAGTACTCTTTTTTTTTACAATTGAATATTTGCAAATATAACTGACGATCCGTTAACTTTCAAGTAATAAAACCTTTAATGACTTATATTAATTGTTGCCCAGATAGCTTTTTAAGATCAAAAAATATAAATAAAATATTTATTTATATTAAATTAATCGTGATTTAAAAGCGTTTGTGATTGTGGCTAAAAAGACTTCATAATTTAATGACCACAATACGTAAATGAACTTCGGAAACCCTGGGTTCGAAACGCAGCTGTAACCAACATTTGTACAAAATCAAAAATCGTCGGTGTCTAATTAGATCCATAACGCATAAACATTACCTCGGATATGGGCGGGTATGAAAATTGTCGCCGTTGTTGGCGGAATAATTGGTGTGAAAAATATCATTGTTTAAGACTTGTAATTCAATGATCGTGAAATACATACACACACTGAAGCACAGTATTTTTGAAACTTGTGCGTAATATAACAATCTTTCAATCTATGCAATATTAAACATATTTTAAATAATAAATAACTAATATCTTAGGAACGTAAGTTAAATGTTAATACTGTTTATCATTTTGGATAAGTTTAGATTAGTGCTCGTGTATTCGCTTTAATCACATAAGCAAGTAATGTACTTTCTACAAAACGCTATCAGTAATAGATTGTGGCATCTAACATTTTGTTCTACAATCATTTAAACTTTTAAAAATAAAGCTTTGAGCGAAACGCATCTCTAGAAACCTCAAACTTTTCCTATGGTCTCCGGTAGCATGTTAAAACAGAAATTTTCGTTTTTTTTTATGTTTTAAAATATTTTATGTTAGATTGAATAACTGTAAAGAGTTCCATTGATTTTCATTTGTTACTGTTCATGCTATTGTTTATTTACACAGTTGCACTCTTTGAAAAGAGTTTGTCGCGGGTTGAAGCGTGAGGAGAGGGGCGAGACGAGAGCATAAGAGGGCGACGACTGGCACCTAAAGTCCGACATTGAGATACCCTTGCAAGGGCATTCCACTGCTGCAGTCTTCAAGGCTCACAGGGTCGTAACTCTGACGAACTATATTCTCGGTTAAACTGAACTACAGTGTAACCGAGTGGGCAGGCGCTTAATTATTCAGCCGCTACACTATATTTTACATTAACCTATATTTATTATATTGTTATATAAATTAATATGAAGAGAATCTGTAATAAAAAATGGGTGATACATAAAAGGTATAAGGGGTATTTTAACAGGTATTCTGTGTAAAAGACACTTAATGTCTTGTTTGGGTTTGTTAAACCTCTTTTTTTATATGATCTGGTGACAAACGAGCACACAGTCCACCTGATGGTAAGTGGTTGCTGTGACTTATAGACATCTACATCTATCCTCAATAAAGAATCAAAATGCAGATGCGTTGTCACCCGTGTGGAATAAGATGGAATGCCCCTTTACCAGTAAAAAGGGTCTCCGGTTCTCTACACTCAATATAAGAAAAACAGCAGTGTTAAGCTGCTATTTTACGCTGGTATTCTGTGAGAGCGTTGTTCTTCCCCGGTCGCGCCGACCCATTCGTGCTACAACTGTACTACGAATATAGTGCAGCTATATTCGTAGTACAGTTGTAGCACGAATGGGTCGGCGTATAAAATTTTTCTTTAATTCGATAATAAAATATTTATCGTCAGTCGGGTCGGCTTGTCGTCGCTTGACCTCTCGGTAGAAGTTGGAAGATAGTCGGACAATTTGTGCTAGGTAGATATTATACTTGCTAACAATTTCGAACATAGTGTTCCTACCGACTACCGCCATAGGTGTGACATGGACGTCATTAGTTTCAGTTATCTAAGTAAAATCATAACGGAGACTAACTTAATTCTAATGGTATGTAAAATAACGGAGAGGAAAATTATTTTTTGTATATTCCATAGAATCCTTTATTCCAAGTCCGGGAGCCAACTTTTCTAGTAGCCAGGAGAAGAAATACATGTCTCGCCGGTGCATATCGATCGGCCGAGGTCGCGACGGCGGCGACGGGCGTTGCAGGATGCATTCACACCGTACTCCTATTAGGAAATTATTCTTTTGTCTAAAAATCGTGGCTCTAAAAATGACGACTGCAAACATATCATGACAACCAGCTTTTACTGAACGTCTTCGTTACAAGTAGAATTTACTGAAAACAAAAATCAGTTAAAACTATTGTGAAGACAAGAGTAAGTCTAATAAGTAAGTTTAAAGAGTAATTAAAATAATTATAACTTACATTACTTTGTGAAATATATAAAATCAACTTTCAAGTAACCTCAGGGATAATAAGCTCAAGTGCGTGGAAAGTTGCATGACACGCTCAAATTCATGATAACTTCAAAGATAAAACTAGTAAATATTTTTTATCGAATAAGAGTGACAAACGAGCATACAATCCACCTGATGGTAACTGGATGCTGTGGCCGAATGATATAATATATTTGTCATTAGGTAAACGTTGCTGCCCATCTCCTGGTTTGTTTCCCTCCGTCGACGATATAGGGTAGTATATTCTTACACTGCCACTGCACGGTTAATTTAAATATTGAAATAAGTGCCTTCTGTTGAGCTTAGGGAGTTACTTGCATGGTAATAAAACATGAATAAGCATTTTAAAATTTTTCTCTGTCAGTCTATCTCTCCCAGCTTATCTTGGGAGTGTCCAAACTGTATTTTAGACATTCCCGGGACTAAAACTATTGTGATGAAACTTCACAAACGTCATTTACCATTGACGAGAACATTTACAGCAGATTTGATAAGCCACAAATCGTATATTAATATGTAATATTATTTTATAAAAAAATTTGAAATTATCGCCAGTGGACGGACGAGGCTTTGGTAACTATATTCCCCCCCTACCTATATACCCCCCCTACCTAACCGTCGACTACAACTGTCCGCTTTCCGTCGCAACAGTTGCAGGCACATAGTACTTTTATATATACGTTGCAGGTAACGGGCCACGGGACAGACCCCTTTGACCGGCGTCTTCTCGAGTGAGACACCGCTCACCCGGTTGTTGCAGCCGTTTTCACAGCCTGTTTTGGTTTCGATTAATATTTTACAACGTCACTACCAAGCGTGCTGTTATCTACTTGCTAGTTGATTATTGGACATCCCTGACCTTTTGGTCTGGTGGCAGTAGGGTTCCGCATGGTAATGTTTGTCTTGTTGAATGCTCTTCCTCGATTCTTCTTCGAGCCTCACATCGGTAAGCGAAGTGAAAGGCACGTTATTTAATCTATGGCAAGGCGGTCCTCAACTAGATGGGGAGACGACCTGGTGAGAGATACAGAAAGTCTGGATGCAGGTAGCACAGGACCGAGAGTTATGGCATTCCTTGGGGGAGGCCAATGTTCTGCAGTGCACTTGTGATGGTCTGTTAGTGATGATAATGATGATGATGTGGTCGTCACATTTTTAGCACCTTTCCCGTTGACGTACTGCAGTCCAAGGTGACCTGCAGCCCTCTTTAAACAAGGAAAGCCTCAGATGCGTTGTTATGTACCCCTGAGAACTAAAATGAAATTCCCACTGAAACGCAAATGTGGATGTGAACGCAAAAGAAATATACCAGAAAAAGTCACCAGCTGAAAACTCCTATACCGAAAAGGAGTAAGTGACATTTTGATATTTTACCATATAACATTTTGATATATTACGTGATAGAGCCATGCTGCAACTGTATTAGTAGTATAGTTGTAGCACGAATGGGTCGGCTCGACCGGGGAAGGATCACGCTCTCACAGAATACTAGCGTAAAACAGCAGCTTAACACTACTGTGTTTCTTATGGTGAGCGTAGAGAACCGGAGACTCTTTTTACTGGAAAAGAGGCATTCCATCTTAGTCCTCACGGGTGACAACGCATCTTTTTTTTATAGGATAAGGGTGACAAACGAGCACACAGTCCACCTGATGGTAAGTAGTTGCTGTGGCCCATAGACATCTACATCTATCTTCGATTAAGAATCAAAATGCAGATGCGTTGTCACCCGTGAGGACTAAGATGGAATGCCTCGTTTTCACGTAAAAAGGGTCTCCGGTTCTCTACACTCACCAAACGAAACACAGCAGCGTTAAGCTACTATTTTACGCTGGTATTCTGTGAGAGCGTGGTCCTTCCCCGGTCGAGCCGACCCATTCGTGCTACAACCATAATATAGCTGCAGCATGGCTCTACCACGTCCAAGTCCATCTGCATTTTGATTTGCAAACGAGGATAAATGTAGATGACTATGGGCCACAGGAACCACTTACCATCAGGTGGAATGTGTGCTCGTTTGTAACCCTGTCCTATAAAAACAAAATAAGCATGTTGTATTTTTTTATGTTAGATGTAGCAAACGGTGTAAGCACGCCCTATTACCGGCTGCATAAGCTTGCATACGCGCATGCGTTCCGCCGTCTCCTGACACCCTCGTCTACACCCTACCGTGTCCTGGTGCCCTTCCCGAGCTATCCGACTTTCACTACCGAACCAATGCTGCTATAAAATAATATCAATGGGCTCGCAGTGCGTTTATTTTACGCAAAGTTCCTGTTGTTATAAATATTTATCTCTACAAGTTGCATGTCTATTTGCGTTTTTTAAAAAGGAAATAATTATGTTAATTATGTAATCAACGTTTGTTTACAGTTATAAAGTTCGCATTTAATTGGTTTCTTCTGTATACTTGAAAACATCTATCTTGTAATTCTAAAAATATTTTTTTAATTTTTATCAATTTTACAATATCAAAGGTTATCAGCTAAAAATATATAAGGTCTGTGTAATAATAATGCAATTACCTCATTATATTAATATTGTAATAATGATGATGATGATGATAATGATGGTGGTGATGAACTCTAACTACAAGGATGAGTGTTTTACAATCGTCGTACTTTTAATAACAATTATAGAAATAATGTTATGAGTTAACCGATGATAAAAGTAATGAATTTATTATGACGTGCAACTTAACAATCAACTTAAAATGTAACACCTGATACACGTGTAATTTCGCTCAGTCTTTGTTGTCTTACTGTTTGAACTTAATGTTCGGGTTCATTGATATCTGTCTCCGAAATAGACGCTCGGTGGTCGGCCCTGAGCTGACGATGGCAGTGACCCCGGCGCACCCTGCGGCTGCAGCGCCCGCCCAGTCTCGCGCCTAATGCCACATCTATCCGACCGCGACCCCCTCACACTAAATACCCCCTCGTATATGTGAATTTAAAAAACGCAAACAAAATTGAAATATAACTATATGCAATAGACTTAAAATAAATCCAGGTGTAATAAATATTTTTCTAATAAATCTAAAAACTCATCTTTAAAGTTGGAATTCCAACTTTTAACGATTGTTTTGTTTGTTTTGAGTACAAGTAACACGCGTATAGGATTTTATAAAACATCAATGAATAATCAAAATAAAAATAGATTACTACTTATAAAGACTGGGTGCTTGATTATCAGTAATGCGGTCTCCTGGGGTCCAGATCCCACTGATACACAAATTGTAATCTGGTTAGGTATGTTCCTTCTTTCACGTCGCTATATACAATAACTAGATACGAGCTATGTAGATGAATAGCTTTAAAGTTCTGAGTAAAACGATAAAAAGAGTGATTTTAACAAATTATCTGAATTTTAATAAATTATCTGGTTCGCTGAGAAAATTAATTAAACGATCTTCCCCCATATCCGACCTTACCCCAACGTACCTTAAACATATTATGTGTTTTTTTATAGGATAATAGTGACAAACGAGCACACAGTCCACCTGATGGTAAATGGTTGCTGCGGCCCATAGACATCTACATTTATCCTCCGTCACAAACCAAAATGTAGATGCGTTGTCACCCGTGAGGACCAAGATGGAATGCCTCATTTCCAGTAAAAAGGGCCTCCGGCCACCTGCACTCACCAAGCGAAATGCAGAGGTAAACCTCTACTTCACGCTGGTTTTCTGTGAGGTCGTGGTACTACCCCGGTTCGAGCCGGCCCATCCGTGCGACAGCAAAAGCTGCCGCGTGGCTCTACCACTGTAACGCGGCTCTACCACTGTAAAAAATGATTTTGCGTAAATAGTCACTAAAAATGGAGTGTCTAAAATAAACAGTAATGATATATACAAACAAAAAAAAACTGAAAAATTGTAAAATATAGAAATAGTGTAAATAGCATACCAGGAACTAAAAAGAGAAAAAATATATAAATGTGCTAAAAACTGGAAATATTTTAAATGGGTTTAAATCATTGTCAATTGGTCAAAAGTTCTGTCAAAAACTTTTTATAAAATTAATGATACACTTTTTGATAATTATATATGAAATGAAAGATAATTTAATTTACAATACAATTTTATTTACATTATTCAAAATGCCCTCCCCTATTTTGAATTCATGCCCTTAATCGACGCGTCCAATCATCATTCGCAGCATGCATCACACTCATATCTATTTCTGCCGCTGCTTTAGCCAAAGTTGCTCGGAGAGATTCCAAATTCTGATGAGGTTTGGCGCAGACTTTCTCCTCCAAATGTTGCCATATCTTATAATCCAGTGGGTTTAAATCTGCACTAGAAGAGGGCCAGTCTTCATGTCCGATAAAGTCAATTCCATGAGCGGTCAATCAGTTTTGCGAGCTTCGTGCCCTATGAGCTGGTGCAGAGTCCTGTTGGAATGTCCAATGTCTGTTTTTGAGCATTGCTTGAGAAAGAGGTTCTACTTTGTTTGTTAGGACGGTATTTTAGTACACCTCGGCACTGGTTTTTACACCCTTTTCACAGAAAAACGCCTCAGGGTGACGAAGGATAATGTGCTCGTTGAACCCTCGAAATACGCGTGCTGGCTTCTTCACTGCTGTGGGCATACACATTATTATTTTGTTTATTATAACTTTCTTCGATGTTAAAATTTTTTTAATCTGAAAACATTCGCGGTATTTTTCCCGCGTACCGTCGTAACAAAGCGCGGGTTCTATTCAGCCTAATTTTTTTCAAACGCTCGTTCAAAAAATGTCCGGTCTTCTTACAATAAGATCGTTGTCCTAGGTTTTCATTGATCACTCTTTTGGCTGTGGTTCTGCTTAGGCCCATCTGAAGAGCTTAGATTTTTTTTACGAACAGGATTTCGTTGGATTCGCGCCTTCACTGCTTTGATGATCGCGGGTGTCCTAACTGTACGAGATCGGCCGGTCCTCTTACGATCTTCAAAGCTTGAATCTTCAGTGAATCGTTTAATAGTGCGATAAACAAGGCCTAGGGTTATTTTCAATATTTGTAGAATATTGAAAATCTCTTTTTGCGCGTAACCACAGCGGTGCAACGCGATAACTGCTACTCTATCTTCTTTCTTCGACCACTCCATATTTGAAAATGAATGAAAATTAATGTCTTTTTTATTTTCGGCAAGTGCAAACGTTATATTTTTAAAATTGGTGAAGTTCATCTAGCCAGTATTCAAATTTTTTAAATAATAAGGTTTTGACAGAACTTATGACCCTACTAAGTACATATATATTATTACGCAATCAAAGGAACTTAATACAGGCGGCATTACTATTAATTATAATTCAATAGGTATTAGGTATATATTATGATTTTATAATAATCATAGTTAAACAAATACATTTAATGTTCAGTTCTAAGCTTAGGGTATAAATATAGCTTGCATATAAATCTCTAAGGTCCTAAGTTAATATAATAACGTGAATAATGTAATTGAAAATCTACAAAAAAGTATGCTTGTGATAAGTAATGTAATCAATCACTCACAATTATTGTTTTGGTAAGAACTAAAATACTCGTTCTTCGGTAGAATCACCTTATTCAGATAACATCGCTGTAACGAAATAAAAAAAAGTGTTACTTCAAACAATAGTTTTTAGAACCAGAGATGTCTTCGCCGTTGTTGTTGTATTGTCGCTATCGGACTATGAGAGAGGATAGAGAGTGCACCTGTGCTTGCATACACTCGGGCACTATAATCACAAAGTAAGGAATGTTTCATTACTCATGTGCTATAATCCTGTCGTACGCAGTTGAGACTGGCCGCCGTGACAGAAATTCGGTCTAGGGGACATTACGAGTCTTATTATTCCCAAATTCGGTTTCAACAGCGGCTTAAGCTGAAGTTTACAGCAAAAACAGAATAATCAGCTTGGGCTTCGGCTAAAAACTGACCTACAGTAGGACAATATATTCTTCAATCTATTTTCGTTTGATTTCTTATTGTTCATGTTAAATATAATTCGTGAAAAAATATAACAAATTGCGTTTCCATTGACATTAATTATATTATTTCACAAACAATATACGAAGGCAATGGACAACTACAATCTAAAATCATGAATTGCATCCTCTGGTTGTTCCCTAATATTCGCGGAGGCGTATTTATGTTTTCAGCAATACTCCAATATAGATAATAAAAGTAAAATGTGCGTTTAACTGAATATCTCTAAAAATCATAATTCCGTGTCCCTCGGACATGTTTGAAGCCTATGAAAATTTCGTGGACTATCTCCCGCCAGCGATATAGCTTTGTTTGAGTTCGGCACACAGCAGATAGGCTAGAGTGCAGTTGCTGTGTTATCTGCTAGATTGTTATCAGTCGGCTATCGGTGAGCGTGTCCAAACGGTCACTGAGAATCGATTGCGCAGCCAGTATCTGTGACTTACGGAAGTGATAAGGCAATTGCGTTTAAGTTATCGACTTTAACACTGACCGAGTTTAAGGGCCGTCATTGGGTATTAATTTATTTATGTAAGCTTTATTGCATTCCCATAAAAGAATACAAAGCGTGGACTTCATGCCATTCGGCGTTCTCTTTTTTGTCGATGAGTATTAATTGATTTTTTGATTAATTTGATATTAAATGTCATCAACAATCACAAACAGATTCATCTGAATCTGCTAATATCGCATTTACATTTTTTTTATTTTATAAAAAAAAAAACGTTCACAATCAAGCATGTACACTCCTGCATCTTGTAGTGGGACATTTGACGTATGGTAAAAACTAACTAATATTTTTCGGCGGCTCGCTGAAAATTTGTTTTATTTCATGTGTAGTATCGTGTAAATATAAAAAAATAATTATGTTTAATCCGTGACAATAACATTATTAATTAATTATTTTTCACTTGGAACAATTCACTGTTTCAGATCTAACAATACATGCATGACCATTAAACTGAGACGTGTCTTTTAGATTATATTAAAATAAACATTGTTGAAATAAACAAAACTGTTTTCAGATCAAGGTCGATATAAACAATTTAATGTGGAAAAATTGTACACCTCAAAAATTGTACATACGTGCGTGAACCAGGCGACACGTCAAGTTTTATTTTCTTAATTTTTGTACTCCCTTTGAGTCAAGTTAGAGGTTTTTGGATACATATATAAATATGTTAATTTTAAGCTGCTGTTAGCTTAACTTTATAATATGTTAATTATACGCTGGTGCTTGCTAAAAATCTATTTAACTCCAAGAGACCCACATTACATTCCGGAAACGCTAGCCCCTTCATAAAACATTACAAATGACAATTCAAAATCTATTTTAATATTTCTTGCACCTACTTTTTTCGCCTTATTTTATTTTTTACTGTACAAAGTATCTTAACAGCTCGCCTTAAATTATCATAGTGCCGGCTCCATTGAAATTGTTGATTTGGACAAGTGCTATGCGATGAAGGAAAACATAATCAGGCATTAAAAAGGTAGTATTTCAGAGACACGTAAAGTCTGGCAACAAGCATTGTATAAGCACGTCGGACTCTTCTTACCGGAAATAACCTAAAATCCTTTCATAATTACAGGAGGCTTGTGGTTAGTAGTTGAGCGTATATAGGCTGTCCCACCTGGTGATAAGTGGTGGAGTAGCCCTAGATGGTAAACCGCACTGTCGCCCACGCCCAGTATCGTGTGTAAGACGCCCAAATTGTATTCAGACGGAAAACGAAAACAGTCTTCGATGGCTATCCGAGTACAGAACCAGAGTATGAAACCTATACAATTACAGAGAGGTGTAAGACAGGATGACGTTATATCCCCGAAATTCTTCACCGCTGCTTTGGAAAATGTTTTAAGCTACTAAACTGGAAACCTTCCACCTTCGATTTACCGACGATATAGTCCTTATGGCAGAATCACTGGAGAACCAAAGCACTATGCCAAAGCCACGCAGAAGCTATATTATAGTTGTAGCACGAATAGGTCGGCTCGATCGGGGAGGAACCATGCTCTCACAGAGTACCGTAAAATAGCAGCTTAATGTAGCCGTGTTTCGTATGGTGAGTGTAGAGAACCGGATAACCTTTTTAATGGAAAGGAGACATTCTATCTTAGTCTTCAGGGATGACAACGCATCTGCATTTGCTCAATGACCTTAATACTGTCTCTCAAGGGATAGGTCTTAAGATGAACATGGACAAAAAAAAGGTCATGTTTAACATGAGCTGTGCCGGTAGTTGTTGGGAGCACTAAGCTCAAAGTTGGTGACGAGTATGTTTACCTGGGACAAATAGTCCGACTAGGTAAGTCAAACTTCGACCGAGAGGTCAATCGACGGTTCAGCTCGGCTGTTCAGGCATACCTACTTCAAAACTTCAAAACAAGATTGTACAACCTGTGCGTGTTGTCAACGATGACCTATGGATTTGAGACGTGGTCCTTCACTGCTGGCCGTATGAGAAAGCTCAAGGTCGCTCAGCGAGCTATGGAGAGGACTATGCCTCGTACCGGCAGGCGAAGTGTAGCGCGTTCCCTAGACGACCTATTAAGACATGCAGAAATCGATGGATGCTGGTGGCTCAGGACCGTAAATGATGATAAGAAACTAAATATTTAAAACTCACATTTTGAATTTTTTTCTAATTACTTCTGCTAAGCACTGGTGGGCATTAATAAATTAAAATTTCTTTGTCCTTGTTCACATCAATTGACGCATACGCGAATGCAAGTAGCATCTTATGAAGTTTTTCGGAACTTGAGCCGAGCAAACTGGATGTGTCCGTGATTTCATGTTAGCTAATCGCGGAAGACGATAGAACTGTGTGAAGGTTACGCATTATTACACACGCATGAGAAATGCGATTGTTATGCTGACTTTACGTTTGCTCGTTAAACTGCTGTAACTAAGCAATTTTAAAAACATTCAAGGTTAAACAAAAGAACGTAGGAAAATAATTTTGTACTGAATGACAAAAAGAAGTGGTAGGATCACTACTTATATAAATATATATATATATATTATATTTAAATTTTGTTATAAACTGTAAGAATTTATAACAAAATTTACAAATACACACGTATAAATAAAATTTAAGTGATTGTCTGTATTATCAAAATAAGCCTTGTAAAAAAATAAAAAAATAACTTTATATATATATATATATATATATATATATATATATATATACTAATATATCCACTGAACTAATCACGCAAGTCTAAATTGGCTTAAAACAATAACTATAAAGTGTGGCAGTTAGAGCCCTATTAAAATAAGTTCAAAAGTATGTCAGTATATTAAATGCCCGAATTTGTCTTTTTCACTCTGTATTGTAATTCGTTATAAAATAATTTGGTTTTTAGTGCATAAAAAATTCAAATAAAGGATTGGGCTGTCTAAAAATTGATTGAAGGGTTCGAGGATCGTTGCACTTCAGAGGTCATAGGGTAAGGTTATAGTAGACGCCGGTCGGGTGCAAGCAGCGGCGTCGTCGGCGACGCTGGGCGGGCGGTGCACTACCTGAGGGCGGGGGTGGAGGTGCGCGGGGCACACGTTGCAGATTCACTTTCGTCCGCCCGCGGCCGCTGCCACGCCAGTGAGAGAAAGTTGGCCGCGGCGAGCGAACGAGTCCCGCGAGTGGAGCGGCGCGCGCCGCACCGACCCGCAACACGCGTTTGAATTTGAAATAACAGCCGCGTCCCGCCATTCGCTTGCTATCCGCGTTTAGATTCCGAAATGTGCATTTAATAAGGAAATTGCTCTCATAAGTTGAATCGTGTGTGAATATTTTCCCGCGTTTTTACGAAGCGTCATAGCGAATCGTTGTCAAGACTTTAAGCGGTAGAACTATGCAGTGTTATGCGAAGTTATCGCCGAAACGCGAGCCACCGGAGGTGGTCTACGAAGCGGAGTTGATGAGCGCGCGGCGGCTGGAGTTGCCTGCTCCGCCAGGGAAGGAGTTCCGCGCGCCCATGCTGCTGCCGGCGCCGGCGTCGCACTCGGTTATCCAATGCATGCGGCCGCCGCCCCCACCGCCTCCAGTTCCGCGTCTTCATAAGCCTCCTTCCTTCGAAGAACCTTCCAGCTCCATTCCAGATTTAGGTCAGTCTAATGTAAATCAATTCTTTGGTATTGGTCTCATTTACATACATATAGACACTTTTTTAAATAAATACGTGTGGACATCACCTTTTTTCACAGTCCACCTAATGGTAAGCGTGGATGCTGTAGCTCATAGAAACCCACATCTATCTCCAACTAAGGGTCATAATGTGAATGCGTTGTCACCCCTGAGGACTGAGATGGAATACCTCGTTACCAGTAAAAAGGGTCTCCGGTCTACACTCCCCATTTGAAACACAGCAAATGCGGCAATTTCACGCTGGTATTCCGTGTAGATCCTTCCCCGCCGAGCCGACCCATTCTTGTTACAGCCATTACAATATAGCTGCGTGGTTCTACCACGTAAAAATATATCAGACGATATTATATTTAGATTTTACGAGTGGTAAAATTAAAAATGTTGTACAATCGACTTCAATATAAATTATTAACGATAACTCAACAACTACTGATCACACCTTGATCAAATTTATATTGGACCACATCAGATGCACCAGCTTTCAAATAATCATCAAAATCGTTTCACCCAGAAAAAAGTTATGAGGTAACACACATATAAAACATACGGTCGAATTGAGTACCTCCTCCTTTTAAAACTTCGGTTAAAAATGGGGGTAACTAATAAAAATATTAAAAAAAACATTATAAAACCCATCAAACATTACGTACATTGTTATTGCTAGGTAATTGGTGAAAAGCTACATGCATTAAAAATGATTTTATTTCAAAGCATATAATTAGACTTTAAATTTTCAGTAATCCGTTGCCAGAGCTTTAACCGTCACATAGACTATAATATTGAATCGCGTTCAGGCCTGTGAGATTTTGTTATTATTAAAAATGGGCTCACTCTTGACCTCCGTCAGGCCTGAGGGCAAAGATGAGGTCTACCATGGAGCGAGTTTACCCAGGAGGAGCCTGTTTACACTCATCTTGAAGAGGTTCAGGTTATATGCACTCAGAAAAACACGCCGGCAGGTCGTTCCACTCCTTGGCTGTGCGCATTGTGATTGATGATTTAAAGCACTTAGTGCAAATGTTAATTAAGAATATCAACCAAGTGTGGATAGTAACCTGCAGTACGTCTGGTATTCCGATAGGAGAAAGGAGATGGCGGTATGATCTTATGAAGCTCATGGCCACACCCTCCGAAGTATAATCTGTAGAAAACCGACAAACAAGCAACTTGGCGGCGGTGAGCTAAGCTGTGAAGCTTAGTTTCCACCAGCTTTATACATGGTAGAGCCATTCTGCGGCTATATTAATAGTATAGACGTAGCACGAATGGGTCGGCTCGACCGGGGAAGGATTACGCTCTCACAGAATACCAGCGTAAAATATAACAGCTCAATGCTGCTGTGTTTCGTATGGTGAGTGTAGAGAACCGGAGATCCTTTTTACTGGAAACGAGATATTCTATCTTAGTCCTCACGGCTGACAACGTATCTGCATTTTAATTCGCAAACGAAGATAGATGTAGATGTCTATGGGCCACAGTAACCACTTACCATCAGGTGGACTGTATGTTCGTTTGTCACCCTTATTCTAAAAAAATCTTTTTGTCACGGATAAGACTGGAACTAAAATTTGTCTAACATACCCTTACACGCTTATTACATTAAAGATTTACAATTATAACGAGATTATACCGTGTTGTGGCTGTGTAAGAATATCCACTACCCCATATCATACCGTGGGCGTCATAAGAGAGAAACAAATCATGAGATGGGCAGCAGCGTCTTAATAACGACAAAAAATTAAAAAACTGCGGTTGCCAACTCGCTTGCCAAGCGTGGCAACTATGGCAAATATGAGACAATCTAAGGGGGAGGCCTATGTTCAGCTGTGGATTTTAATAGGCTGTAACGGTAACTAATTTACGCATTCTTTATTTAGAATGCAACGTGATGTACTTCACGATGCGCTTACAATATTAATTTATATTACGGTGTGATGATTGAATACAATTTTACTTATCCTTGGCCGTCGTAGATTTATATTTCCTGCTTCGGAAAATTGTAACAGAGCGTGTACAGTTACAATGAAATTTCCGGGTGATGACGACGTTTGTTGAAGGTCACAATTATTAATCATTAATCAAAATAATATATCTATATTTGTCACAACTAGCAGTAATTATTAAATGTAAAGATATATTAATATTAAAAAAATTAGTTCGAGTATGTATTAAATTAAATATTAAATAATAATGTTTAATCAGCTCCTAAAAATCCACTGCTGAATAGTGTGTCTCCCTCCAGTCTCCAGTAGTGGTTTTGCCTTAAGGAGTAAGGACGGTTTGTACCCATACGGAGCGTCGGTGAACCTGTCAGTGAGAATTCACGCACACATTGCTGCACTATGTATGGGTGTATCCGCAGCGAGGCTCTGGTCGGTTTCTTTACTCATATGGTTACCACAGCGTAAAGAGTAATTTACTCATATGCTTACCACAGAGTAAGGAGTAATTTACTCATATGCTTACCACAGAGTAAGGAGTAATTTACTTATATGCTTACCACAGAGTAAGGAGTAATTTACTCATATGCTTACCACAGAGTAAGGAGTAATTTACTCATATACTTACCACAGAGTAAGGAGTAATTTACTCATATGCTTACCACAGAGTAAGGAGTAATTTACTTATATGCTTACCACAGAGTAAGGAGTAATTTACTCATATGCTTCCCACAGAGTAAGGAGTTATTGACGACCGCAATGCCGTATGTTTCACACCTTTGTCAAATCTATGTAAATAACACCAGAGTAAAAAAGCATTGATACTGTGTAATTATAAGTTATGTACAAATATGTTCACTGAATTATTTGCGAAATTTTATAAATTGACAAATTAAACGGAATATACCATTGCGTTACAGATTTATTACATGACTAGCTTTTTACCCGCGGCTTCGCTCGCGTGCGCTTGAATTTAGGAACATCATTAAATGCTGTTCCGTGCCAAATATAGAAAAATTCGATCACTTTTAGAGTCACCTCGGTGTCTATGTCTCTATGTCTGACAAAGATTTTTTTCATTCTAAAATACTATTAGACGTAGATGTTTGAAGCACAGACATGCTACAGAAACACGTGAATATATATGTCTAGAAACTCCTACTATTTTTTATATCGGGCGTGTAATAGTCCTGAAGTCAAAATGTATTATTATTTACATTTTACTCTTTACATTTATTTATAGTTAAAGTTAATTTAGTTTTAACAACGTATTATAATGTTTATTTGAGACATGTTATTCATATCATTGGTCCTATTTAATATTGATTGGCACCATAAAAAAGAGGTAGATATTTTTTTTAACTTCGAGTAGACTTGAAAATTTCATAAATACAGTTCTATAATAATGAATACTACACATGAATTAAAACTAATGTTACGGGTTTTTTTACACATCTTGGATGAAAGTTCCGAGTAAAAGAACATATCGTTGATGTGAAGCACCGAAGCTCCAGGAAGTCTAAAGTGTGTCAACATGTTTAGTATCGTCCCAACCATTATATCGGATCTGATAAAAAACAAATCCTTGGAATAGAACACCGAATCCTACCAATGATGATTCGCGAGGGTATTGAAATTAAAAATATCCTAATTTTAATAGGGAAGATGGTTGAGTGCTACCATCTGCCAAGGACCCCATAATTAATAAAATTAAATTCAAACTACTACTGCATTTATTCTATTCTATTTTAACTATGACATCAGGTCGTTAAACACCTCAGTTCTCCCGCCCCTTCCGTGATCATGGGTGCTGTAAAGTGTCCAAAACATCGGGAATTTAAAAAGTTAAAATCAAATGCGATAATATCCTTAAAATTAGTTTTATTCCTTATAAATATTATTCACAGTGCACGTGAGGATCACTACACTCATGAACGGGAGTAGAAAATGTTCGCCCTGTTGTGGCGCTGAAAGAAAATCCACCACCTCATATCGTACCGTCGTAAGAGGCGACATAGGAAAACAAACTGGAGATGGGATGGGCTGCATCATCTTCTTGACAACAGATCAAAATAATAATAGCTGCGGTTGCCAATCCGCATTTTAACTTTTACCCTCATCTTTGCAAGCCTTAATATTTATTGTAGAGTGAAAACTAAAAGCAACATACTCGAAAACACAAATAAAATAAAAACAGCATATATTGCCCCATGAAAAGTAAAAAAGTAGCACCTTACATGTTACTAATAATAGGCACAGGACACAGAGTTTTTAGCCAAAAAAGTGTTCGCTGCGCTGATTCCAACGCGGGATCAATGTAATGTTAATGATTCAATTATTTACATCGTATATTCAGTAGCATTGTATTATTTCATTTTATCAATGACTTGCCATTTTAGTTTATTTAGAAGTAAGTAGGTGGCGCTAATATTAGATGAAATAATGAAAGCCAAAAACATACCATCTAGTAATATAAGCAATAGAAGCGAACATTTATTTATTAAATCAATAAGGGATGAAGTGAAGTCAATTCTCTCAAAAGTTCTGTTTCTGTTAAAAAATACGCTATTAGCGCCCCTAGTGGTGAAAAGCAATTTAATGATATCGTCATATGACCATATTATAAAATAGAAACGTTGTGTTTAGTTATAACTATCTTCAAACGATTTCTATTCATTGATTTGGTCAAGCTATATCATGACATGGTCAACAAATAGTGTTAAATATCACGAAATGACCACACCATTTCACGAAACGATAGACTACTTTATGATATATGATCAATTCTACGATCTGGCCACGACATCCATAAAAATCTCTTGAATAAAACTATAATGATAATGAAAATTTTGCAAGAATTGCAAATTTCAACAGTGGTCACCGGAACCGGTGTCACGCGGCAGCTTTTGCTGTCGCACGGATGGGCAGGCTCGAACCGGGGTGGTACCACCATCTCACAGAAAACCAGCGTGAAGTAGAGGTTTACCTCTGCGTTTCGCTTGGTGAGTGCAGGTACCCGGAGGCCCTTTTTACTGTAAATGAGGCATTCCATCTTAGTCCTCACGGGTGACAACGCATCTACATTTTGATTTGTAATAGAGGATAGATGTAGATGTCTATGGGCCGCAGCAACCACTTACCATCAGGTGGACTGTGTGCTCGTTTGTCACCCTTATCCTATAAAAAAAATGCAGACAGACCAGCTTTAATCACTTAACATATATATTAGTAATTCAAATAAATACCTTATCAATTTTTATATTTATAATAGACGTCACTATTATCTATTGAAATTATTACACTTTCAAAATAAAATAACAAAAATACCAAAAACTAAACGTTATTACTATATATATTATAACTAAACGTTACAGTTTTTTAATAATTTTAAAATCTAATAATTTAATCATATAAATGTAAGTTATTTATATAATTTCATGTATTAGTAACTGAAGGCAAAATATACTACTTTTTCCATTTAATGATAGATGGCGCTGTTTTGAATACCAAATCGGTGTAGTTTCAAATTAATTTACCAAGATTATAACTATATTTTAAACTTTATTTACAAATATGGTATTTATTTGAAAAACACCCGTCATCGCGCCTATAACTAAGATATAATAGAAAATTAACATCTAAAGGAAACAAAATACTTAACCTTCCTTTGTTGAAGTTCCGTAATCGGATAAAAAGTAGCCTATAAGTTGCCCCGGGTTACTCACTACCTACATACAAAATTTCATGTAAATCGGTTCAGTAGTTTTTGCGTGAATCCGGAATACACAGACAGACAGACAGACAGAAAGACAGACAGACAGACAAAAATTCTAAAAACCACTAATTTGGCTTCAGAACCCTTTATTTAGTCCTCTGGACTTGTTTTTTCAAGAATATATTAGAATTACAGACACGACTTTTCTACAGATTTATTATATGTATAGATAAGATCAAAATGAGCATTTGAGATGAATGTGAAAAAAATTACTTCTTGATTATCAATTTAATACGAAACACAGTAGCAATAATCGTAAAATAGCAGTTTAATGCTGTTGTGTTTAAACGTAGAGAACCGGAGACCCTTTTTACTGGAAACGAGGCATTCCATTGTAGTCCTCAGGGGTGATAACGCATCTGCATTTTGATTCTTAATCTAAAATAAAGGTAAATGTCTATGGACCACAGCATCCACTTACCATCAAGGGGACGGTGTGCTCGTTTGCACCACCATTCTTTTATGTTCTACAATTTTTTTTACAAATTTTTCGTTTTTAGAGTTAGACCGCTTCCGATCACCACTCACGATGTTTTCGACATTCATCACGTTTCTTTTTTTTCAAATAATGCACAATCTTGTATTTCAATGATACGCTGCTATTTGTATTGGATTATAATCTGCAGTAGCCTGTTTTTGAGGGTCCCGTGCCCAAAGGGAATCCAACGGGACCCTATTACTAAGCCTCCGCTATCCGTCTGTCCGTTCGTCTGTCCGTCTGTCTGTTAGCGGGCTGTATCTCATGATTCGTAATAGATAGACAGTTGAAATTGTCACAGAATGTGTATCTCTATTGCCGCTATAACAACAAACAATTCAAATTAAAATAAATTAAAAATTAAAAGCGGCCCCCCTACTAGAAACGTGTATTACGATGGTAAGGAACCTTTGATTTGCGAGTCCGACTCGCACTTCGCCGGTTATTCTAGAAATGTATGCGTACTCGTAATTTGCTTTTTTATACTATGGGGTAAATAATTTTTAGGGTAATTAGGGAATCTTGGCAACACGCACAACCGAAACATGGTCCTTCACTGCTAGCCTTATGAGGAAGCTCAAAGCTACTAAGCGTGGTAGAGCCATGCTGCAGCTATATTAATTGTATAGTTGTAGCACGAATGGGTCGGCTCGACCGGGGTACGACCACGCTCTCACAGAATACCAACGTAAAATAGCGGCTTAATGCTGCTGTGTTTCGTATGGTGAGTGTAGAGAACCGGAGATAGCAAAAGATAGAGAAAAAAAAGATAGAACCTTTTTACTGGAAAGGAGGCATTCCATTTTATTCCTCACGGCTGACAGTGCATGTGCGTTTTGATTCTCATGCGAGTATGGATGTAGTTTATGGGCCACAGCAACCACTTACCATCGGGTGGACTGTGTGCTCGCTTGTCACCCTTATCCTATAAAAAAGGCTACTAAGCGGGCTATGGAAAAAACCATGCTCGGAATTTCTCTGCGTGATAAAACCCTTAACTAGGATATCCACAGAAGAACGAGAGTAACTGCCTCAGTTCATCGGATCAGTATACCAAAATAGAAATAAGTCGGCTCGAAAAATCTGACAACCGATGGTAAGAAAAGGTTCTCGAGTGGCAGCCTCGTAAGCGTAGTGTTGGGCGACTCCCCACTAGATGGAGTAATGATCTGATAAACGATGCATGTAGTCGATTGATGCAGGTGGCTCAGGAACGTATATTGTGGAAATCTATGGGGAGGCCTGTGTTAGTAATGGTCTAGTGAAGGGCTGTAGTGATAGTGTAGTGAGCAAATCTTAATTAAATGAGTTCGTAACTATTGCTTTTACTCAAGCCTCTGTTGCGCAAGGGTTTCGTCTTAAATTTCATATGAAGCGAACAACCAAATCACTGATGATTTAACTTGGGCTTGAACAGAAATTGTTTGTTTTTATAGCACCATGAGGAAATCTTCATTTGTAAGGAAAAAAAATTATGTCCTCCAATGCTTTCTGGAGCAGCACGGCGGACACCTCCATCGCCTTCTCAAACACAAGAGATAGGCAGACGTTCTGCCGTTGACCCAATTCTGGAAACATTATATTTTTTTACATAATAACATATAGATACATACTATATTATTTCAGAAAACTATTAAAATCGATCACTAAATAACATAGTGTTTAAAAAATATTTTTTTTCATGTCCGATAAGATATACACTTTCACCGCTGGACACCTCTACCAATTCATGGTAATTTGGTGTACCTAATACCCACAAATTAGACGTTCCCGTTAATTTTCCGGATCTTATCGCGTTTATTATGTACTTTTTTTCTTTTAAAAACGTTATCTCCTCACTAATATGTCATAACAACTGGACAATTATTTGTAGGCCATACAAATGCTTGTTCCGTGCGGGATTTGAACCCGCAGCCGAAGAGAATATAATCACTACGTTTACCCGCAGCCTTCAGCGTCGCAAATCACGCTAAGGCACTGCGCCACAGAGCTGTTAAATTACTTATTTTGTACTAATTTTAAATTCTTAATGATTTGAGTGCCTTGTTTATTTAACCCGTACTACCTTGAGCTTTTTAATTATTATTTTGTGATCAGGTCTATGCGAAAATATACAGAAACATTCAAATATTTGAATAAACATGTCTATAACGACCTCTAACAACACGATCTCACACATACGAAAAATAATCGCGCTAACAATTTTTTCGCGAATGGAAGATTAGATAAATATCGCAAGGTCAGTACGACGAACGCGTGGTGACGGCGCGTCATTCGGTGTCATTAAGGTCACTGTGACATTGGGCCGACAGCAGTGACAGAATAATAGCACTATCTTATCTGGCAATGTCAGCGGCGCGGGCGCAGGTGCGCTCGACCCCTGCACCCTGCTTGTTTGCAAACCCTCGGGCACGCTCGTCGATTTGTCAGTAATCCGTCAAATGAGTCACATGATAACAGTTTGTGTTTATGTTGTGGAGATAAATAGAACGCCTTCTTCGTTAAATACACTCTACGAAAACAAATCGTTTAAAAAACACAACTGTAACTGGATTATATAACATTAAACAAACAGATGGCACTCCATATTTTTTTTGGAATTTGTTTTTAATTATTTCATACTTTTTTTATATTTTTTTTCAAAAACGGGATATAAGATACATGAATTAAATAGTTAATTGTTTTAGAAGTATTCATCTCATTTAGTTTAAAGTTACTAAACTAATGGTCGGCAACTTTTCATACGTGGTAGAACCATGCTGCAGTTATATTAGTAGTATAGTTGTAGCACGAATGGGTCGGCTCGACCGGGGATGGACCACGCTCTCACAGAATACCAGCGTAAAATAGCAGCTTAATGCTGCTGTGTTTCGTATGGTGAGTGTAGAGAACCGGAGACCCATTTTACTGGAAAAGAGGCGTTCCATCTTAGTCCTCACGGGTGACAACGCATCTGCATTTTGATTCGCAAACGAGGATAGATGTAGATGTCTATGGGCCACAGCAACCACTTACGATCAGGTGGACTGTGTGCTCGTTTGTCACCCTATCCTATAAAAAAAAGAAAAAAACTTGTCGTAACATCATCGATAATCAATAAGTCAAGCTCATTTCACAAATAAACAATATCCATTATTGTTTTTTGTGCCGTGTCATGGCGTAAAAGAATTCACTACCCCCTATTATTTTGTGGTTGTTGTAAGAGACGACACAGGGAAATGAAACAGAAGGTGAGCATCAGCATCTTCCTAAATCTTAAAAATAAAGAACTACGGTTGCCAATCCAGCGGTCAAGCATGACAACGATGGCTAATATCCCCTTTGGTGCCACCGAAAGGCGGCCGACGTTTAGCTGTTATTGGTAGATACCAATATAATATGTAAATGTAATATAATTTAAAGATGTAAATGCGGGTCCGAATTTGTCTGTTGAGAATAAATACTGTGATTAAATTGATTTTGACAGGCTGTAGTGAATGAGCTTAAACAAGCAGGTTGACAACCACAATTTTTCTATTATTGTTAGTAGTTATCAGGAAGACGTTGCTGCCCGTCTCCTGTTTTGATTGCCGCCATTTGCGTCGCCCATGGGATGATATAGGATAGTGGATTTTCTTATGCCGCCCGTTCAAGTCAATTCCCTTTTATAATTATTCAAAATTACCTACAATACATTTTATTATTTATAAGTTTCTCTTTGTTAACAGGAGTTTGATCCAAAAGAAAAAAAAATATTGGTACTCAGTTTTTAACATTCTTAAGGAAATGTCATGTCTATAAATAACAATATTTTTAAAAGGTTAATTTTTTCTCTATTTGTTCGGTGGCGTAATAATGTACAATGTGGTTGTACATTAATCCACTTATGCCTGTGTATGCCAAGAGTCAACCGCCGGGTATAATACGTTATCACCATGATCCATGACCTTCTGTAAGAGCAAATTACTTCCTACTGATATTCATGTATTACGCGATGTGTATTCAACGATATTTATCGCACTTTATATTTTCCCGTACAGCGTCGATTTCCATGACAATAAACTTATGAACAAACAATGCATTTATATTTATCAATTAATTGATATCTAATGACATCCTTAAACATTGAAACATGTCATGTGATTTGATGTCATTTTGTTTTTTCTTAAATTTTACTTATATATATGCATTATGTGTTATTCCATAATTTAGGTACTGGAAATTTTTGCACGTAAAATGTTTGTAAGACAAAAATGTACTTACTAAGAACAGGTCGAAAATACATTTTCAATTTTGTCCTTATCTTTTATCCGAATATATATATATATATATATATATATATATATATATATATATATATATTTGTTTATATACATATTTTTCGTTAGTTTTATGTCATAATAATTTGCTTGTTAACTTAAGTTCTTTTTTGTTTTAATAAAAGCAACGTTGTATCGTTGAAATGGAATTGTGCGACTCCGAATAAAGAACTTCCGTGTACTTTCCGTATTCTATAATTGATGATATTATATTACAAAGTAAACACCGCAAATATATAATATGTACGTGTACATATCTACGCTATAAACGATTGAGTACACAGGGAAGTGTCGGCTCGCAACCTTGCGAGAGGTCGCGACGCGTCATTCGCAATATACACAATACTTAAAGTTAAACTGTTTCATAACAAGCAGTTAACCGCAAACGCGACTAATCCCTTACAAAGGTTACGTTTAAGGTAATGTTTAGCAGGTATAGTAACAATTTGGAAGTTCAAACTTACGCGTCGCCGCTGCCATGCTGATGCCTCACCCCTCAATTCTTGTTTGATGGAGTTCACCACCCCTTATTGTACGACTGAGCAGAGATCACGGGCACTTCTATTTCGTAAGCAATTACAAGTCTTGCTCAAAGGTGTTTTATTAATAAATATTACTTTATTTTTAATAAAAATATCATGTAATAATGTGTAATAATACGTTGTATGGATTAAATGAAAACAGTTTTAAATTAAGTTATATCAATTTTATTATCATTTCATCAATTTAATCACAGTAATTATTCTCAACAGAGAAATTCGAACCCGCATTTACAGATACCAATAACAGCTAGTGCGAAATTGGTTTGTTTCATAGGAGTACACGATTTGACTTGAACCAACACAAACTAATTATTGTAATAAAAATTATTATAAATATAAAATAAATTATATTAAGTCATTATTCCATATAACAGTTATTGCAATTTTCAAAATTCTCTCCACATTTTCAAGTCCATTATGTCCGATAATATTGTTATAAAATCATGTGTTTGTAGGTTCGTAAGCCTGTAGAACAAACGTAAGCGTAATTTCATAAAAATCTGACTGACTTTTCCGTAACTTTTATAGGAAACAAAAAAAAACAAATTGCACCCTAACGTTATATTACACTAGTATTGGGGAATATAATCCGTCAATTGCAATAGAAAACATTTCCGGGTGGAAATGTCTTTTTTCGCAAATGTGTACCAATTAGCGCGTAGGTCATTTTGGATTAACGTCCATTGCTATCACGGTCAAACATATTATCCATAATAACGTTCGCTATAACCACAGAATAAATAATAGTTAACAGAACTATAACGCAAGTATAGGCTAAGAGCAAGCGTATCTTTGGTACCTATTTCTGTATTTTAATTATTTTCATATTTTTTTTATTATTATAAACTATTTGTAAAATTATAAAGATAGAATTGATTTGTAATAAAATATACGAATAATTAACATATCATCCCTTTCCGGTAGGTGGCGCGCCAAGCTTTACCCCGAATTCACTGCTAACTTTTTACAGCGTAAATATAGAATTTATTTATAACTCAATCACAGCGTTCCTGGTGTTCAGATGTAGTGATTTTATTTTGGCACTAAAGCATTATGAATTTTGAATAGGGGTCATGGACAAATCCATAGATTTAGGATTTGTTAACAACTTGTCTAAAGCGCTACCTATCTCATCTTCCCATAACAATGTACGATCTTCTCAATACTCGTAAAACAAATATGTTGTGGTAATATGAGGCCAATCGGTCAAGTACGGTCAGAAGTCACGATCACCAATATAATACCAACGATTATATAATATAAAAGATGTAGGACATAAATAACATCTTAATCTTATTCATCTTTGCAACCTATTAAAGTCCATTGCAAAACATACAACTGTAACACCTTAAAAGTTGTAACGATTTCTTATATTTACGCGAACACTACACATTGAATAAAACTACTTTTACGGATTTTTTCGCGTTTAATAAACTTATTTATCTTATTTTTATTAATTCCCGATGTTTCGGGTGCTTTACAGCACCCGTGGTCACGGTGGACTGAGGTGATTGACGTCCCGATGTCAGAGTTAACCCGGAGTACCTTCAGCTTTTTTTAATTATTAATTTTGGTCCGATCTATGCAGAATGAACTTACTGTATCTGGAAGTCTTGCTGTGGTATGCTTGGATTTAGTTTTAATTTTATTAATTACAAGATCCCAGGTGGTAGTACCCAGCCTCCCTTTCTATTGAAATTAGGATGTGTTTTTAATTTCAATAGCCTCAAGTAACATCCTCGGCAGGAACCGATGTTCTTTCGCGAGAATTTGTGGTTTATCAAAAATCTAATGTAATGGCGGGGTCCCTCTAGGATATGATATCGTTTCGGTAAGTCTGCAGTTTGTGATCCGTAAAAGTAGTTTTATTAATGCACCTTAAAAATTGCCTCAACTCGCAGGCGGGTTGGCAATCGCAGTTCATATTCTTGTACTATAGTTTTTATTTTCTAGTTGCTTTTAGGAAAACACTGCTATGTTTTTTTTTTCTCCTCGTTTGTTTTCCTCTGTCACCGCTTACGACACATAGTGCACATTGTTACACCGCCATTTCACAGAATAAACATAATAAAACATTTTATTTAAGTACTGACCAGGCAGACGTTGTTCTGCCCTTTGCGGCGACCATTTGCTTTTCTAAAAAAAAAAAAAACTCCTGAAATTAGCAATAAAAAATTGAGGGTCACTTATCGGAATAAAAACTATCCTATCTCTCAAGTTGGACCAAACTGCACACAGTGTGCAAAATTTCATTGAAATCAGTTCAGTAGTTTAGGAGTACATCGCGGACAAACAATGTGACACGTAATTTTTAATTATAAAAATTATTTTACATTAGATGCAAATACTATAAGTAGTAACTTAAAAAGGTCCGTATGTGTATTTGCTTGTTTGTCGATAGTGTACAACTGAAGGTCATTGATAAGAAATCGAATGTAGTTACAGCTTACAGCGCATAGTTACGAAGATCGTTAAATGTAGGCAAAACAAAAATAATAGGTACGAAAACAGTGAGAGTCATTTTTATTATATATAGAATTTGTGAACGCCACGTTACATTTCATAATATACCTTCCAAATTCAAAAGTAAGTAATGGCCTACATACATCCCACTGCTGGCAGAAGACCTACCTTCGTTGCTAAGAGGGTTGTGGAGCAGAAAGCACCGTGATGTTTCAACGCGCGTCGGCGTTCTTGAAATGTATTTCAGATATGCAAATGACATTACGATTTTTTCTTTTACCATCTAGCAGCTTCAGCTTACTATATTTTAATAAATATACTGTCAGACTTGTAACACAAAAAAATCTGTAAAATTTAGCAGATCAGTATTCAGAAGGCAGACATATTTACGTGCATTTAATAATTTGTAGTACAGTGTAGTCATGTCAGGTAACGGATCGCAGTGGTGTATGTATGGAATGTAGTACAATATCATAGTTGTATCGAGTAATATAGAGCGAGTGATCTCGCCCCTGACCCACGCACGGAGCGGCGCGTTGCCATGGTCACGGTCGATCGATGCCGGCTCGGGATGCACCCGGAACTGTCACGGCCGCATATATATCCTCGACGACTTTGAAATTTAAAATTAATGAAATGAAGAAATTTATAACAGTAAATTAAACTCATAAATACACAATAAATTCGTGCTCATATATCTGTATATTTTGTATATTATTACCTAAATCTAAAAATTCGCAAAGATCTGTAAAACTCTTTTTTGTACCGAATTCAATACTTTTACCAATTATTAAACGGTAAACAAAAAACTATGAAACACTGGAAATCCTCAATTATTCAAACCTCCAATTGATATGTATTACATAAGGTTATAATCAATTATAGAAGCCATGAAGCGTATAAAAATGAATCTAATTATTTATTTTGTTATCCATATAAAGTGAAACTTTATATTTCAGTACGTTATAAAGAGCAATGATCATGATTTTAAAAATAGACTTTCTTAATTTTTAAATACCTTTTACTACGTATTAGGACCGTATTAGTACGTACTACGTAATAGGGTAACTATTTCAGCCACCAAATAGCAGTGCTTGCGCTGTATTCTGGTCAAGGATATAGAGAAACAGTATAATTATAGGCTCTGAGACATTCGATCTTAGTTCCTCAGAAGTGATAACGCATTTGTGGTTTTTTTTTTATTGATCCACCAACATTTGTATCATTCCTTACATGCTATTTAAATACAATGAACCAATAAGAACTAAAATGTACAAATAATTACAGGCGGATACCACATGCTAATAACTATCTCAGCACTGTAACTTAAAGTTTCTTTGTTTGAAAGTTTAAAAATTATTATTTCTTCTTACAAATTAATATTTCTAATTATTCATTCATTACAGCCCTTTATAAATCCATTGCTGAACGTAGGCCTCCTTTATAGATCGCCTTCTAGGGGAATATTTGCCTTAGTCGACACGTTTTGCAGACGGTTTGTCAACCGCAGTTTTTTTGAGTTATCGGCAGAAAGACGCTGCTGCTGATGACGGGTCCTGTTTAATTCCTTCTATCGCTTCTTACGACCCCTACAGGATGATATGGGGTAGTGAATTACCACAACGTCTATACACGGTAGAGCCATGCTGCAGCTATATTAATAGTATAGTTGTAGCACGAATGGGTCGGCTCGACCGGGGAAGGACCACGCTCTCACAGAATACCAGCGTAAAATAGCAGCTTGATGCTGCTGTGTTTCGTATGGTGAGTGTAGAGAACCGGAGACCCTCTTTACTGGAAAAGAAGCATTCTATCTTAATCCTCACGGCTGACAACGCATCTGCATTTTAATTCGCAAGTGAAGATAGATGTAGATGTCTACGGGCCACAGCAATCACTTACCATCAGGTGGACTGTGTGCTCGTTTGTCACCCTTATTCTATAAAAAAAAAAACTACAAGGTAACCATCAAAGAGCGTATATTAATCACTATCACTAAAGAAACTTATAATATCGATCAAATAACGTTAATTTGCCTCAACTATACGCGTACAAGTACTAAAGTATTTTATACACTAGTGATAAAATTAAGAATTTTGTACAGCCGACTTCAATATAAATAAAATGAGAACATCATCAATATAGTCGAAGTCAATTAAATACGCATTATTAAGGATAACTCAAAAATTACTGTTCAGTACTTGATCAAATTTATATGGGACCGTATGAAAAGCACCAGCTTTCGAATAAAAAATAATCTGTAATCGGTAAATTAACATTCTTACTGTGCGACTTTTCTTAAAGCAACTTATATTACGGCAACATAAACAGCCCTCTGTGAAATCCTCTGGAAACCGTAGAGAGGATTTAGTTTTCAACATTCCTAAATACAAAACAAAATTTGCTCATCTTTTTGTAAATTTCTTGGTCCACTAGTTTACAATAAAATTAACAAACAAATAAACATTAAGAAAAGACAATACTTATCACTTAAAAAACATTTAAATACCTTTTTCAAAAAACTGAACTACGAAGAAACAGAAAACCTCTAAAAGTCGTTAACCTGAGCATGAATTGAAAAACTTACACTACACATCATAACACATGAATAACATACCATTTATATTTTTTTATGTATACATTTATTAAACATTAATTGTATTAATATAAGCGTATAAGTACAACTGAATCTCACACTCAGTTGATCTCCATACACATTTTATTTAAATTAAACTATATGAAATGATCCATATACTTATTACTATATACATATATTCTAGCTTTATAGTTACTGATTCAAATATTTAGAAAAGGTAAATAAAAAAATATAGAAAAAGAATTAACAAAGCATCGGTAAGTTTTGTATGTACTATGTTTTAGTAAAATCACTGTTATTTTTTTTTTTATAGAAATAGGGTGACAAACGAGCACACAGTCCACCTGATAGTAAGTGGTTGCTGTGGCCCATAGACATGTACATTTATTCTCGTTTGCGAATCAAAATGCAGATGCGTTGTCAGCCTTGAGGACTAAGATGGAATGCCTCTTTTCCAGTAAAAAGGGTCTCCGGTTCTCTATAGTCACCATACGAAGCACAGCAACATTAAGCTGCTATTTTATGCTGGTATTCTGTGAGGGCGTGGTCCTTCCCCGGTTGAGCCGACCCATTCGTGCTACAACTTTATTATAAATATAGCTGCAGCTTGGCTCTACCACGTACAACGCTTTTTATATGTTTTGTATAAAAAGAACACAACCTTCAAATTTTTGTATTTGTTTATTGCATAAGTCTGTTGATGTAACACTGTTTAATTACTTCATAACGGAGTATACTGCATTACTGTGATACGATTTTTTTCTATAAAATCAGTACAGAATGTAGGGTTTCTAATATGAGTTTAAGCAAATTACGTTTTACGAAAAATTTAAAGTTGCGACAAGCTACGTTAGATTTGATTTGTTTATGATTTCTATATTATGTTTCTTCTTAATAAAAAAGAATCATCAAAATCGGTTCAACTAGATAAAAGTTCTGTGGTAACACAACACACATAAAAATTCAGCCGAATTGAGAACCTCCTTTTTTGAAGTTGGTTGAAAATATGGATATTTAGTAGGTACATACGTTTTTTTTTTTCATCTTCCGTCCATTGCAATTAGTTTTATCTAATATTAATAATTATAAAAATCTGTTTATTTTGAACATAGGTTAATTTACAGATCTCGATATGTACGTAATAAAATATAAGGTACGTTCCCTATGACCCGACAATAGGCATATAAAATATAAGATTAATAAGCGCAACATTCATTAATTATTTCTCTTCTGATTTAGTTAAAAGACATATTGAATGTATTTTTAATAATGTTTTAATAAACTAAAGCCCCGGCCAGATTAATTTAATCAATACTGCATTTTCTTGTACAATAATCACCTTTTGAGACAACCCGTTGGCGAATTTTTGGCCTGACCTAAATTTCGAACTCCGGACGACATGATCAGCCATCGCGTAAAATAGAGAGAAAGAGAGAGAGAGAGTTCTGTATTGAAGTAGCCCTTCTTAACCATAAATAGGACCAAAAGGGTTGTACAGTATGCAAACCTTTGACACCAGGGTAACAGATTGTATAAGGCGGTCTTTCGCAGCAATGCCCTTGCGATTGCGACCGACCGACGCGACGTCACCTTGCACATTGCAGTCACCGGGTCATTGCTCAAGTGTGTAATGTCAAGCGTAAACATCAAACTTTTCACTGAATTAAACATATTAGAAGAAAATGAAAGTAATTATACCTATTTCACCTCTTGTTTGAATGGGCAGAGCTATATAAATTTTTTGGTTTTTTAGTATTATTAATATTATAATAGAATGAAATTTTTACATTTTTCAATGAATAATTACAAATTGCAATTGAACTTATATCATTATAATATGTAATAAAATAAAAACATCTCTCGCAGTGTACATAAATTAAGGATTTTAAACGGAACAGAGATAAATAGTTTACAACATATTACATTAGGAAAAACATCATGAAGACGCGTTCACTACAACGAAGTTCGAGACCAATGGAAATATTCCCCTCTATAAATACTCTTGCAACAGACGTCACTATTCAATTTACCAATGCGCTAAGTACGTGCCGTCTCTTTTGCACTCATTGATAGTAGTATCTCCATCTAACTGCATGTGTGCGAACTGCGAATCATGCAATGCATAAACGAGTATTATGCACATAGTATTTCGTACAATCTCCTTGAAAGTTCATATCGCCTGGTAGTTGTAGTAAAATTAACAGTTCGCTTAGTCTTTATCTATTTATTTATTATTTATTTAATACCCTCCTTACCAGAATTTTGAATATTGCCACGTGAGTAAAGAAAACTGCTGTTAAGTTTTGAAAGTTAACTAAATAATATGAATAAAATTAATGATATCAAGTTAAATCGGTTCCTTAATTTTTTAGGAAATTGCTTGAAAACAATTTTTTTTTATAAATATATTTATTTACTCTTTTTAGACTTCTAGGTAAATAACGACGATAAATTAATAGTGTTGTAGTTGTTCATGGGCGGCGGTAGTCACTTACCATCAGGTGTAGTATGCTCGTTTGCCCCAAACAAAAAAACAGGAATGGATGCACTCTTTCGAGTTTGCACTTAATTGCAACAAACTACCAGGGTAGAAGTAAAGCGCAGGAGTTTGCAATGCGAATCGTATTTCGTGTTGATAACAAACTCGTATTATATAAAATTGGAGATTTTTTTTTTCGGAAATAAAGGTTATTCAATAACACTTAGTTCATTACACTTCCGATATTCAGTTGATAAACGGACAAAACAATTAATTTGCTGAACACATTACATTGCATGAAATATTCTAAATTATAGATATTTAAGCTTAATTTTAATTTACGTATAACATTAATATCTAAGAGAAACAAATGTTTATCTTACAATAACTAGGCGCTCGAGTTATGCCAAAAGTTAGAAAAAAAATTCTCAAGGATGAAACCTATCTAGATGTCGCAAGAAGATAGTTAAAGCCGTGATATAGTTATATCCCTAGGGATATAACTATATCACGGCTACATACCGGTTCATAACTATCTTACTAGACTAATTTAGTGCAATAATTGTAATTGTAAACTGAATGTACAAGAGGAACAAATTTCGTGACATTGACAGTAGGTTGAGGTGCGGCTAAAGCCGCGTATATTATAACGATGTTAAATGTAATATTGAAAGAATTTAACTTTTTAATTTCAAAAATTCAAAAAGTATATGTCAAAAGTAGTTTTGACTAACAAATTACAAACAAACTACAATTATAATTATTTCACTAGATTAGTCTAGTAAGATAGTTATGAACCGCTTTCATATTATAACTGTATTACGGTATACAGCTATATCCCTAGAGATATAAATGTATCACGGCCTTAACTATTTTACTGCGATATATATAAACTTAGAAAGTAAAACGTCTACACATACACACAAACACACACAAACACTCACACAGACAATTAATTACAAAACAAAACACAAATTAATTTCTCACACACATTACACTCATTACACAAATATCTCTTACAGTCATGCATTACAATCTTAAGAGAGAGGAACGACATTATTAATATTAATTATTATCTTATTTGTACCTTAGTATATAAAACATAGTATGTGGTTCATTAAATTTCATTGCGCTTAGAAGAGTTTGTACTTTCTTTAAGCTAACATAAGCTTAAAGAAAGTACAAACTCTTTAGATGATATTTAATTAATTAATTTTTGCTTGCATTCTAATATTTTTTTAGATTAACCGTGGGGATATGGTTCTGATAGGAGTAGCTTATGCACGGGTCTCCTAGTTCGGCTGCAGATGCTATGTTTCATATATATGTACCAAATTAACTTTATTAAGTGTTAACCAAATATCTGGTTGTACTAGTGTACTTTATGTAATTTATGTATTATTTTATATTGAATATATAAAAAATTATACCAAAATAAAATACAAGTCAGTCACTAGCGATTTGAATCGACAAAATTGTAGATTAGCACGGAATCGTTGCAACAATCTGTGTAGAAAAACACAATGACACCATATCCACCAATCAGTACTAGAACCTGACCCTGCTAGGGTCTGGAAATTCCTTAAGTCTTTACGAGTCGGGAAATTACGACAAAATTTCACTCACCATAACTTTGATCTCAATCCATTTAATCTGCATTTCTCATCTTCGTCTTGCATAAACTATAAAGCAAAACATAAACCTTGAGATTCTCTTTCAATTTAACAGTTGTGATTTTATGAGAACCATTACATCCATCCATTCGAATTTGATCGGTAGCATTAGTCGGAAAATGGTCATGATCTGCTTTCACCAATAATAATTCATTAAATTCTTCTTTTTTCCCATGAGCTTGGAAAGATGCATTTGTAGTTCCTCTCCCGAAAAAGTCAAATTCTAATAGTTTTGCTGATTGACTGAAAGACCTATCCTATGTTGTCTTTCTTTTCCAAAGTTCTTGACGCTTTGTGCACAATCAACTAAGCACTTATCTTTTAAAACACTATCTTTTAACTTCTTTGCAATCCGGTTTCCGTCCTACCCATAGTGCGGCTACAGCTCTTTTACAAATCACCGATAATATTCGGTATGGTATGGAGAAACAAAAGCTCACTATTCTTACATTGCTAGATTTTAGTAATGCGTTTAAAATGGTTGATTTTAATATCTTGTTAGGCATCATGCGCTCTCTGAACATATCTCCAACTGTAGTTGACTGGTTTTAAAGCTACTTGTTAGGTCGCCGCGCATTCAAGTGTAAGATGTTTTTTCCACGTGGATTATTACAGCGGCTGGTGTACATAAGGTGGCGTGTTGTTTCCTCTCCTGTTTGCAATTTTCATTAACTCTATAAGTCACAACTCGTCCTTTTCCTAACACTTGTATGCTGATGATCTACAAGTCTATATTCAGTCCTCTCTTGAAGATTTGTCTAAAGCAGTTGACACTACTAACGCTGATCTGAATTGTGTTTTGAACTGGAGTAAATGTTATGCTTTAACGATTATCCTAAGAAAACTCAATCAATCATTCAGTCAGTCATTGGTAGTTGGAAAAATTTAGTGGTATTGCCTACCCCCTATTATACTATATTGTACTCGAATTCCTAATAGTAACAAGGTTAAAAACCTGGGGTCCTATGTCGACCCCTGTATGTATTGGATCTCACAGGTTAATGAGGTCAGTAGAAAAATGTTTGCTGCGTTTAGCCCTTTACGTAAATTACGTAATTTTCTTCCAACAGTAACTGAAGTAACACTTGCTCAGTGTCTATTTCTGCTCGTCCTTGACTATGCTGATATTTGCTGTCTTGAGATTACTGAAGAGCAGCTTTATAAGCTTAAGTGCATTCAAAATTTACGTACTTGATTTATATTTCAGCTCCGCAAATATGATCACATCTCTTAATTTCGCAAAGAGCTCAAATAGGTCCCGATTCACCTTCGCAGGAATACTCACATTCTCTCCGCTTTATGTGGCGTACTGTTTAATCCTTTCACTTCTAATGATAAAAGACTGTTTCCAGTATCTTTCCCTTACCCAATATCGGTTCCTTTAATCCTCTGTCAATTTTTATCTCTTCTACTTCCTTCTACTTCTTTGCACTCTTCCTCCTTTTTTAAGAAATCTTTTACTATAATTAATAGAATCAGGCGTTACTTTGCGGAAATCCATTATATAAAAGCTTTTAGAAAAATTTACTTCGCAAATATCCGCGTTATAAAATGATGTGGTGTTGGGAGTAGCGGTGCTGAGATTAGTGGTGACGGGGATAGTGCACGCAATTGAGGGAGGGCGGGAGGTGCTCTTCATACTAGGTAAGACATATCATTTTATTTTATAACGCGGATATTTGCAAAGTAAATTTTTCTAAAAGCTTTTAAATCTTTTACTGTCAATGTAGTACGCCTGTGAAATTCTTAGCATTTTCTTTACTCTTTTCATTCTTTCAAAATCATGTCATGTTAAATCGTTTACTTATTACTTATTATAACTTTTTCATACTTTTCTTAATTATTTGTTTTACGAGTATCATGTTATATATAATGTATTTACATCATTTTTATATACCCCCCTCTATTTTAACCATTGCTTGTATCACTGCTCTACGCAAAGGTTGTCTAGAAGAGATCACTTTTAGTGAAAAAGACTGTCCGCTGTACATATTATAATTTAGATTGTACTCTATTCGTTTTTTGTATTTTGGTGTGCAATAAAGAATAAATAAATAAATAATGTAGGTACATATCGACACCTATTTTTGAGAACGATAATAATTATTATGAAAACAGTTGACTGCTCCGCATGGATAGAGTGGATGTAGAGCCATTGCTGCGAGATTTTCACAACCCAAGTGGATTAATCATTATTTTTTTTTCTGAAATTATAAACTTCATTAACATCATGCTCGGTAATGGGTTATTGAGAAATCGTTCAAAAAATATAAAAATACGAATATAATTACAGATAATTCGTAAGAATTTCAGGTCATTTTATACTCGGATTATCACTTATATTATTATAATTTTACTGCATGTTTGTTAAAAATATTTAAGAAATAATTTGTATCCAATTAATGGTAAACGCGTCACTACAAAATATAACCTACGAGAGAAAATATTTGACTCTCAATAGATGCATATGAATGTAGAATGCCACTTACCCTTTTCTTACTCTAGCTATTGCAGTGATGCACTGAAAGTAGATAATGCTCTCGCTTTTACTGCATGCGATTACGAACCGCATGGTAGTGTGCGTCTAGTGCAATAGTTGTTGCTTTCTAAGCAGTGAAGGTGAGGCGCATGGCGCATGGCGCATAGCATCTAGTTCAAGTTTAGTGTTGCGCGGGCGCGCCGATAATTGCAGAGATCGTTGCACTTCTAACGCCCTGCGTCGGGGCAACGAACGCGCGCAGCTGCCCGGGAAATAGATCCCGTCTCGACTATTTCAGAGCATTCACTTAGACACCAGTCGTATGTGTATTACTTGTGTTATACTAACAACCTACCTGTAACGTGAGAAGGTAAAAACACACTACGGCATTCTACACTCATACAGACACGGACGGCTGCTTATGGTAAAATATGCCTTATGGTTAAGATAAAACAAGCCTAGTAGTCTTAAGAATAATGTCACATAAATGATACATAGTTGTGTATCAATATTTGAACGACTTAGGACTGGATTTGCAATCGTGAGATAAAAGTTATCCGTCCAATAAATTATGACTGGTTGGATTAGCTTGACCTGACTGAAAACAAAGGTGAAACAATTGAACAATTTCATTCATACAAATGTAATTTTTATTTTGTTTATATTGAATTTTATTCTATGAATAAATTTTTCTGAGAACTTAAAAATCTGCCCTTAATGTTTTTTTTTATCAAGCAACTTGTTACTGTTGTTGGATAATTTTGGGCTTAAAGTAAATGCGACCTATTGTGCTATAATAGGTGTAAAGAAATACCTAAAACCACCATCATGATTGGTACTTCGTATTATATTATATTCAAGTGCAGATGGTTCGGTCTATTTAGTAGCGCGAAGTTCACCAGGGCGTTGCACTTTAGATGCAAATTGAATAACCGAATGAATTCGACCACATCAGTAAATCACAGAAAACGATCTATATTTTGACAAGACCTATTTAGATATGTTTCTTTTATCCACTTTGATTCAATTCTAACATAGTCTATAAAAAAAATACGCTTAACGAAAATGTGTATTTATTTTACTGTTCTTAATTATCATTGTTTTCTTATTGCTAAAATAATAAATAATTATTTTAAAAACCTATATATATGGTATGCATATAAACAATTTAAAGTGCAGAAATATTTCGTCCAGTCTGTAATAATTATTGATCAATAGCCGTAAAATAAACAATGTATTTATTAAGCTTATAACATAATTTTTGCTTTCCTAACCATTATATCCATGTACTAATACATAAACATAGGCAAGACACGAACGTCTTATTGCATGTTGATATGAGAGCGGTTTGAACTCGGCTTGGTGGGAATGCTGGCAGTATAAAAAAAAACTGCAGTATTAGAAGTATCTAAGCAAGGCGAGTGCAGTGGCCGGGTAGTGCCAGTGACCCGCAAGCGAATGCGCCAACTGCGCGGGAGCACGCGTAGCGCGCTGCTACGTAATCGCTACGAGTCCTAGATCGCTATAAAATCTAGCCATATGGTTAAATTAATAGTATTCGCGTTGGATGAATTTGCGTTCAAAATTAACCAAAGCTAATTTTAATGTTAATGACAATAGCCAGTTTATGATTTCAAATAAGTTTTAAAACTACTTGTATAGCGGTTGTAATGTTATAAATAGAAAACATTTGCGACATTACTGCCACCCTTATACAAAAACACAAGTATAAAACAACAAAGAAAAAAACAAATGTTAGTCACGGATTTCCCTAAAGCTATCTTTTCATAGGAGAAGACATGACGTGTTTTAAATCAATACTTACTGGGAATTCCTTTCCCATCTTCTGAATACATCGCAACAACCTACGTACTATGAGTCACTACATTCTTTTATTACGCCAAATATGATCATTTGTAGTTAAGTGAAATTCTTCATTAAGATAAACGTTAACTGTATTTTTGTTCATTCATTGATTCATTACAGACTAAAGCCCACTGCTGAACGTAGGCCTCCCCATAGATTTCCTCATAAAGGAGATATTTGCCATAGTTGCCACGCTTGAAAAGCGAGTTGACAACCACAGATTTTTTTAAAAAAATTATATGTTTTGTAATTTGTTATTAGGAAGACACTGCTGGCTTTTTTTCCCTCTGTCGCCTCTCACGACACCCACGGACTGAAATGGGGTAGGTGATATTCTTACACCGCCACTACGCGGTTAAATCTGTTTATTTAATAAACAGATTTAACCGCGTATAAAACATTACATTATTTCCATAATAAATTTTTCCTTTAGAGATTCGTTCTGCATTTTATTATTATAATTACATTCATAAGACGCTAAAAAGGTATAAATAGATAGTACAACCCAGTCATAACTATTTTAGGTAATTAAACTAAAGAATTTCCATTTGTTTTCGACTAAGATCTTATTATTGACATTTTATATAAAAAACTAGCTGTAGCTGTAAACTCCCCCGAGTCTGATGAGGAGGCCATGGGGCCAGGAAAAACGTGCACTTGGAAGCACAAGCAGTGGCTGATCTGGTCTATGGCTGCGCCGCCAACCAAGATTCGGCCGCGGAGGGTAGGGAGAGCGGCGCCTCGCAATACCGACACATCTCTCCCCTCGCAGCTTATTTTTATTTTTCTTATTTTCTTAATGAATTAATTGAATGCAGGAAATAAAGTGAATGGGGCTCTACACCCTATTGGGAGAAGTCAGAATGTGTCCAAAAAGGCACGTATGGCAATTCACAATGCTGTGTTAGTCCCTACTTTAATGTATGGTAGTGAAAGTTGGGTGTGGCAGAAGAAGCACGAGAGTACAATAAATGCTGTAGAAATGCGGTCATTAAGGAGTATGTTAGGGATTAATCTGAATGACAGAGTGAGATATTGTGTGATAAGAGAAGAGTGTGGTTTGCAAGATGACGTTGTGACCAGGATTAAGAAAGGAATGCTTCGGTGGTTTGGTCATGTAGAAAGAATGAATGAGGAAAGAGTGACAAAGCAAATTTATGTTGCAGAGGTGAACGGCAGAGTCGGGAAGGGACGCCCTAGGCGAAAGTTTTTCGACCAAATTGGCGATATATTGAAAATGGGCCAAATCAAGAATACCTTTAACCGACCAGCGTGTATGCGTAGGTATATGGATGTGGAGGAAGCGAGAGAGGTGTGTCAAGATAGTGCCAAATGGAAGTCCATAGTCTCTGTCTAACCCTCTGGGTGACAGGCGTGAGTGTTTATGTTATGTTTATTTATTTTTTTAAAAAGGCACACTAGGTTTTTTCCTGCATCGTGGGGGTTTACAAACCTAAATTGCACAAGGCCAAACATTCAGACCCGGAACAATTATTTGTAGGCCATACAAATACTTGTACCGTGCAGGATTCGTACCCGCGGCCCTTAGCAAATATTAAGCCACTGCGCCAAGGAGCTGTCAAATTAATTTAAAATATAATTTTACGTTCTTTCCAAGTTTTCAAAAACGAATGAACATATTAGTAGCCCTGATAGGGGATGCTAATGAAGCTGCTGCCGATATTAATACAAATTCATCGAATGCGGGCTGGCAAGATTTTTGCCGTTTGCTAGTCCCGCATAAAGATGTGTACTGCGAAGTGCAGCCCGACCCGCGGCTACGGCCGACGACCCGCCTGCGGCGGTTGACCCTGCCCGTCTGCCACGAGCCCCTTACACAGCTCACCAATGTCAAATGTTCATTGCAGGGTATTTCGCTTCCAAGTAATCTCCTATAATTTACTTTCTTCCAAAAATAAAATAATTTCTTTTGCTCAAGAGTTGAAATTCCTAAAGAGTTTTGCAGACATTCAGAAATACTATAACTCTACATATTTAAATACTAAATATTATCTTTTTTGGAATCTATTGCAGTGAGCAGATGGAACATATTGACGACTTTATATGAATGATATTTTATTGTCTAACATGCTGTGAAAAAACTTGCGGTGCATCCGATTTCGAAATTAAATAAACACTGTCATATGTGTAACTGTATCGTCAATATTATACACAGCTATTGATATGCTAAAAATGTGTATTAATGTACACAACTGTTTGATTTTGATTGTACTTATACCATACAATTTACACATAGAATATAACATAAAATGAATTGACTGCACCATCTATACTTTTTTAAGATAACGTGGGGAAAAAAAATCATGTAAGTATAGGTAAACTATTATAGAGACACGCAAATATACCTTTATGCATAAGTACTGTAGTAGTGCTGGTAGGTACTTTGCCTAATTTTATCAATAAAATGACGGGCGTTATATGCGAATACAATTATAAATTTCGTAATAAATTGCCTAAAAAGCAGTGGTAGCTCATACTTAGCGTTCGCTGCATAGTATACTCGAGCAACCTGCGTTCGATACCAGCACCTGGGATTTTTTTTTTTAAATGTGAATTTAAAATGTACACGGCGCTGAAGAAATACATCGCGAGTAAACTTGCATGTTTGAGGAACAAATTATTTTGAGGATATGTAAAGTTCGCCAATGTAACGAGGCAAAAAATTTGCTTCATAAACCTGTCAGAAATAGACTGTGCTGTGTCAAGCTGTAGCATGTATAAAGGTACAATTAATATTAAGGGTCTTTTACTTAACAGTTGTCCGAAACATTAATTTACGCATATATTTAACGGTGGTAGAGCCCTGCAGCAGTTTTTTGCTGTTGCACGTATGGGCCGGCTCGAGCCGGGTTGGTACCACGACCTCACAGAATACCGGCGTGAAGTAGAGGCTCTGCTTCTGCGTTTCGTCTGGTGAGTGCAGGTGGCCGGAGGCCCAATTCCCCCCCCCCCCCCCCCATCAACATGGTAGCGGAATTAGACAATAGACTACCCCAGGAGGGTACCAGTACCCCTGGAGAATCCCTCGCTGAGCATCCACGACCATGTTATTCCAATCCTGAGCGTGGGTGCTCAGGCTGCCCCGCGTATTCTGGGGGGGGGCAAAATTCCGCTCAAAAACAAAACTGCTCGGGGCAAGCTGAGCAACAATACCAAGGCGACCCCTGCCACGCTATCCGTGAATTTCTGCAACATCAGGGGACTTCACTCTAACCTAAACGCCGTCCACTACCATCTCGAGACGGCGAAGCCGGCCTTGCTCTTTTTGACCGAGACGCAGGTTTCCTCTCCGACTGATATTTCGTATCTCTCCTACCCGGGGTACAAATTGGAGCACTCCTTTGTGCCTCGGGCTGGAGTTTGCGTGTATGTTAGAGAGGACATCTGTTCTCGACGCCTCGGCAGTCTTGAAGGTTCGGACCTGTCCATCCTTTGGCTACGCGTAGACAGCGACGACCATCCGCGCGTCTACGGGTGCCTCTATAGGTCCCATAGCGGTAATGCCGAAACAGACCGACTCATCGACCACGTCCAAATGGCTACATATTCCTTGCTACAACAGGTCCCATCCGCAGAGATCGTGATCCTTGGCGATTTTAACGCCCACCATGCCGAATGGCTCGGTTCACGTTTAACCGATCATGCGGGGAGATCTGTTTATGACTTTGCCTTGGCATATGGTCTGACACAACTGGTTACTTCGCCTACGCGGATTCCAGATGTGGAGGATCATACACCTTCCCTGTTGGACCTTCTGCTGACCTCTCATCCGGACGGATATCAGGTTTCCGTCGATGCCCCTCTCGGCTCTTCGGACCATTGTCTGATCCGGAGTATGGTGCCACTCACGCTCCCTTCGCGGTTGCGTTCTGCAGGTTGCCGCCGTGTTTGGCATTACAGGTCGGCGGATTGGGACGGAATGCGGTCTTTCTTTGCATCCTACCCATGGGGGCGGGTTTGCTTCTCGCCGGATGATCCCAGTGCTGTTGCTGACTCTGTCACTGATGTGGTGCTACAGGGAATGGAACTATTTATTCCATCATCTGTGGTACCCATCGGAGGCAGATCTCAGCCTTGGTTTGGTCGCTCCTGTAAGACTGCATTGCGCAGTAAGCAGGAGTGTTATCAAGCCTGGGCTGCAGCTTCGGTGACTCGGGATGTAAACACCAGCACACTTAAAAAGAAGTATAACTTCGCCTCCAGGTCCTTCAAAAGAGTTATTGCCAAGGCAAAGTCAGAGCACATAGGCAGAATTGGCGAGAAACTAGTTCGCCTTCCTTCGGGAACCCGTGCATTCTGGTCTCTCGCCAAGGCTGTCCAAGGGAATTTCTGTAAGCCATCACTACCATCTCTGCACAGGGAGGACGACTCACTGGCCCTTGACGCAAAAGACAAAGCCGACCTTTTAGGCTCCCTTTTTGCGTCCAACTCGACTCTTGATGACGGGGGGAAAATACCGCCGACCATCCCGCGGTGTGAGTGCTCCATGCCGGATGTGCTATTCTCACAGCGCTCAGTTCGCAAAGCACTTCTCTCCCTGGACATCCAGAAGTCGAGTGGGCCTGACGGAATCCCCCCAATTGTGCTGAGGACGTGTGCTCCGGAGTTGGCACCGGTCCTAACGCGTCTTTTCCGGTACTCCTACTCCCAAGGCGTAGTCCCGAATTCATGGAAGACAACTTTTGTCCACCCGATCCCTAAAAAAGGCGACCGCTCAGACCCGTCCAACTATAGGCCTATCGCGATCACCTCCTTGTTCTCCAAAATAATGGAATCCATTATTAACTGCCAGCTCATCCGGTACCTTGAGGATCACCAGCTGATTAGTGACCGCCAATACGGTTTTCGTCGGTGTCGATCAGCTGGTGATCTTCTGGTCTACCTGACCCATAGATGGGCGGAGGCAGTAGAGTCCAAGGGGGAGGCGTTGGCCGTTAGTCTGGACATTGCGAAGGCCTTTGATCGGGTTTGGCACAAAGCGCTTCTTTCAAAGCTGCCTTCCTATGGGCTTCCCGAGAAATTGTGCAATTGGATCACCAGCTTTCTTGCAGATCGGAGCATCAAGGTCGTTGTAGACGGTGCATGTTCTGACTACAAGCCTATTAACGCTGGTGTTCCACAAGGCTGTGTGCTATCACCAACGCTGTTTCTTCTGCATATCAATGATATGTTGCTAACTGGTAACATTCATTGCTATGCGGATGACAGCACTGGTGATGCTCTATACACCGGCCGGGCCAATATTTCTCGGGAAAACGTCGCCGAGTACCGGAACAAACTTGTGTCTGAAGTCGAGTCTTTGCTGGACAAAGTCTCGGATTGGGGGCGACTAAATCTAGTCCAGTTTAATCCTCAGAAGACACAAGTTTGCGCGTTTACCGCTAAAAAGAACCCCTTTGTCGTATCTCCTCAGTTTCAAGGCACTCCCCTTCTTGCCTCAGCCAGTATCGGTATCCTCGGAGTCGACATATCGAGTGACGTGCAGTTTCGTGGTCACTTGGAAGAGAAGGCCAAATTGGCCTCTAAAAAGCTTGGCGTGCTCAGCAGAGCGGGACAGTATTTCATGCCGGCACACCGCCTGCAACTTTACAAGGCGCAGGTTCGGCCTCACATGGAATACTGTTCCCATCTCTGGGCAGGGGCTCCCCAGTGCCAGCTCCTTCCACTTGACCGCATCCAGCGCAGAGCGGCTCGAATCGTCGACGACCGAGCCCTTTCCGATCGGCTCGATTCATTGGCACTGCGAAGAGATGTTGCATCTCTTTGCATTTTCTTTCGCATCTACCATGGGGAGTGCTCTGAGGAATTGTTCGGATTAATCCCAGCCGCCAAATTTCACGAACGCACATCGCGGCAGAACTCCCGATACCATCCACACCATCTGGATGATTGGCGGTCCACCACTGTGCGATTTAGAAGATGTTTTCTTCCTCGCACAACTTCCTTGTGGAATAGTTTACCACCAGGGATTTTTCCGGACCGATACGACTTAGGGACCTTCAAGAAAAGAGCCTACTCCTTTTTAAAAGGCCGGCAACGCATCTGCAATTCCCCTGGTGTTGCGGTTGTTCATGGGCGGCGGTAGTCACTTACCAGCAGGTGAGCCGCATGCTCGTTTGTCCCCTCTCCTATAAAAAAAAAAAAAAAAAAATATATATAACTTACTATTTTCCGTTTAAACTTCTTCCAAATTTAGTAACAACAAAAATAATTATAAAAAAAAACAATTTAAAGATGGACAATAAATGTGCTTACATCGGAGCTTAACCGATGTGAATCAATATCAAGTCATGAATTATGTATATACTGTCTGACCGATGTAGATCGAATCCTATTTAATAAACGTGCCAGTGACTCACAGGAGCACAACCGCAGTTCGATGCCTCAATATCTTGTAAGCTCCTATGTTAATAGCTTGAAAATCATACTGTATAAAGTACGTATAATTATTTATTAAAATAGTCTTGACTTTCGCATTGTCTTCTCTTTCAATTCCTAATTATTAAAGCGAGACGCTGCATCGATTGTTGACAGTGTATATTTATTGTATTTTAATGGAAGCTAAGAAATGTAATAAGACCGCAGAACTGGAAGGAGTCGATGTCCGCGACCAAGGCCCAAGCGGTCAGGACGCTTTAACTAACTTTATTACAATTACCTACAATTACAGTACTGTAATGATTAATCACTTTTATTCTATTACTTAATATGAATTTAACATAAGGTTTAGTTAATGAAATTAGCATATATTATAATATGATGACAGCAATTTTCAAGGCAGGCAATCACTTCCTCATCGAATCATTTATACTACAGCTTGTAATTATTTTACACTGAGCAGGTGCTATCAAAATATCACAAGTGTGCACGTACACTAAGAAACTCACACATAAATCATAACATAACCAATATAATGTATGTTTCTTTAATTGTTACCTACGTAGTAACACTACACTACACAGTAAAAGGAACACAAAGAAACGAAACTCAATGTGTAGTCCACTACTAAAATAAAAAAGATATATTCTAACATTTCGTAAGTGTAAAGCATTGTTTTGGGACTGGTAAAGTAAGGCTTTTTTGTACATCAATGCTAGAAATTTCTCCGACATGTCAAAAGTTGTCTCTTCAGTAGTCTTTGAAAAGCTCTGTGACCGCGACGAAGCTAAAGTTACTAGTACAGACGGCATTGTAAATTGCAATCACACCCTCGCACACAATGCATGTGTCTGTATGTATGTATGTATGATAGCAGGTCGCTGCGGAAACGAGGTGCGTCGGGCTTCTCCCGTCTGGCCCCACACCATTTTCCACCCTGTCTGCAAGACCCCCCCTCAGTCCGCTTGCAACCTTCCCTCCTCGATTCTCCCCCTTGTGTAATTCACTCTCACTAACCCACTGCAGCACAGTCGATCGTGCATATCGCACTATCTAATTCAAGGCGACGGCTACGTCGTTCTTAAATAAAGATGCAGCCTAACCATAACGTTTTTATTCGACTAAATATATTTTTTATAGTCAACAATATATATCTTAGAATTGTGTAAAAGAGTACATACTTGTGTCTCTTATTTTAATTAGTTTTATTAGACCTATTGTAATTGACTTAACCAAAAACGATTAATAAAGTTAGTACTAGTACTTAATCAAAAAAATAATAAAATAAAATAAATACCTACAATAAAATGATTTAATTTTTCTAATTTTAAAGATATATGAATTATTCATGATGGTGTTCCTCTTTCTAAATTTTAATTACTTTTCTACCGACTTCAAAAAGGAGGAGGTACTCAATTTGACTGTATGTTTTTCTTTCTTTTTTGTTTTTTTTTTCGCTAATTACCTAGCAATAACAATGTACGTAATGTTTGATGAGTTTTATAATTTTTTTTTATTAGTTACCCCTATTTTTAACCGTCTTCACAAAGGAGGCGGTACTCAATTCGACTGTATGTTTTTTATGTGTGTTACCTCATAACTTTTTTCTAGGTGAACCGATTTTTATGATTATTTTTTTATTTGAAAGCTGACGCTTCTCATGTGGTATATAGGACTAAGGGAATTTGATCAAGGCCTGATCAATAGTTTTTGAGTTATTCTTAATAATTTATATTGAAGTTGGTTGTACAAAATGTGTAATTTTTTTTTATTGAAACACACTTGTATCATATTCAGTGTGTTTGTTTTCTTGTCGTATACGTACTACTTTACAGAAAAGTGCCGATGCATTATTTTTATAACGTCTGTAAGTCTTTGATGAAAGTGCCAGGGGGTGAGGAGTGTCGCGCAGGGTACGGGGGCGGTGGAAGTGCCCCCACGTCTAGACTGGGTCGGTAGTTTTCTGGGATTCAGCCGGCTTTGACTGCAGTGCTCACCCACTCTCTGCACTATAGATGTAACTTAAGATATATACATGAAAACGTCTGAGGACCCTCATCGTCCCCGTCGCATTTGACACAAAGTTTTTGTCTTACTTTTTCTTTATAATAATAATAATTACAATACCTTTTCATTTTAGATAAATATTCATCTGAGTTAATAACAAAATACAAATAACAAACAAAATTTCTTGCCTTAGTAATTGATATAAAATTTAAATGAGTCTCAAATCAAGTCTAAATCAGTGTGTGATAGACGAAATTAATTTGTATATGCTATAAGGTATATTAGCAAAGTTACTAACAGAAATACAACCCTGTCGGTTTATCATACTTATGTACTTTTAATTCTGCTTTAGGTACAAGTTAATTATCTGGGGAAATGAAGCCTTTATCACTTAATGTTTACGGGCACTAACTCTCAAAGCATGTTACATTTTAAAATGTATTTAATTAACACTTGTATTTACCATGTTTGATGCAATCTTTGAATCAAAAACTTTGAAACTACAGTTAGTATTTATCTCTCTCTCTCTCTCTCTCTCTCTCTCTCTCTCTCTAAGAACTGTCTCCATCCAGTGTTTACATATTATATGCTATCGAAGTTATTTACAACAGAGTCCATGGGACTTTTAGCGCCTTTGGCTGCATTACTAGTGTTAGGTACTTCACTGCTTAATAATTTGAAAGCATGATGGTAAGTAACTCTGCTTGCTAAGATATAATAATTACATAATCTTGATTTAAATCTTGCTAATGTTAAAATGTTTTAAATATAAGTAATAAAGCCCAGCGCTCGGATTCGCTCGCGGAATAAGACTTGGAATTAAAAAAAATCTGGAGACTGACAATTGAGTATTACAATTCAAATATGGAATACAGCCAGCGTTTCTTAGATGATTTTAAAATGAAGCATACGTTTATAAAAATGAAATTAATCTTAAAAATTATTTGTATAAAAGTTTAATGAGTGGTGGTGGTTCTGTATAGGAGTTCGTCTGAGTTGGTACACCATTTTACTTATTTCTTAGGCATTATACACTACATTTATAAGGTATTTTATTTTATTATCAGGGGTGCCCACGAATCTGTGGCCGTCTTTGTTTAAACTTGGCTGAAAGTGTCAATTTTCTGTAGCCATTTACCATCAAAGAAAAGTAAACTCGCTTAAAATAAAAGTACTCTTGAAAAATAGACTGCATAAGAATCCGATCATTTTAACACTCTACCATGAATCCAGTTATAGTATCGAACCTATTTTTTATTTAAGAAAAACACACTCGGTTGGTACGAAGTTCCTTTCGTAGTATATTATTATTGATAAACGTATTATATTATTGATTAACAAATACAAATAAATGAATTACTAGCGTCTATTAAAACGAAGCGTCATTTAAAATAAAATAATATTTCTTTCATGGCAAGATAAAAAAAGTGCGAGGGAGATGGATATTGTTCCATCTCGCTTTCTTATAGCCCGCAAGGCCGTCTACAATACGTCAGACGGGGTCGTGACGAAAAAATCTTACACTTTTTGGTCTAGCCCCCATCCGCCAAATTCGTACCGTGCGATAAGGAACTTCGTTCCAAAAAATTGATTTATTTATTTTTATAAAACTGAAATGAGAAACGAAATCGCAGTCCACTTATTGGTAAATGGCTACTGCACTTAATGGATAACTGCTGCCGCCTTCAAACAAAGAAGGCTACAGTTGGGTTGTCACCTATGAGGACTAAGGTCGAATGCCTAACAGCCTGTAATTAATTATATTGGCTTTTTATACCCTTCAGACATACCGCATTCGGCGGATTTGGCGGCAAAATATTATAATATTATAATCATAATATTTCATTGTTATTTTTTATTATATAATGTATATATTTAATGTATTTGATTAGATTTATGTATATGTACGTCTGTATTAATATATTTATATTTTATGATATATATAATAAAAGTTTAAATAAATAAATAAATTATGCTAAATATATTTTAGTTAGGCTTACAGTTTATAATAAAATTTACAAATACAAACATATTAAATAAAATTGAAGTGTTTGTCTGTATTATCAAAATAAGCCTTGTAAAAAAAAGGAATAAATTTTTTGATTGCAATTTTACACAAAAAGTTCATGCTAAAAAAAAGCTAAAGCTTTGATGCTAAATCGTTTATTAGCATTTTTTACTTCAACACCATTTTACAATAAAGCTATGAACATTAAAGGAAAAGTATGTTTATCTATAATTTATGTTTACTTGGGACAAATAGTCCGTCTAGGTAAGTCCAACTTCGACCGAGAGGTCAATCGGCGGATTCAACTTGGCTGGGCAGCGTTCGGGAATTTACGGCACATCTCGTCAGGCATACCTCAAAACCTGAAAACAAGATTGTACAACCAGTGCGTGTTGCCAGTGATGACTTATGGATCTGAGACGTGGTCCTACACTGCTGGCCGAATGAGGAAGCTCAAGGTCGCTCAGCGAGCTATGGAGAAAGCTATGCTCGGGGTTTTTCTGCGTAATAAACTTAGAAATAAGGATATCCGCATTAGAACCAGAGTGACCGATATAGCCCAACGGATTAGTAAGCTGAAGTGGCAATGGGCCGGCCATACGAGTATAGCTCGAAGAACCGACAACCGATGGGGAAAAAAGGTTCTCGAGTAGCGGCCCCGTACCGGCGGACGAAGTGTAGGGCGTCCCCCCACTAGATGGAGTGACGACCTGGTAAGACATGCAGGAAGTCGATGGATGCAGATGGCTCTGGACTGTGCTTTGTGTAATTCCTTGGGGGAGGCCTAAGTTCAGCAGTGGACTTGTGAAGAGCTGTAATGATGATATTGATGATAAAGGAAAAGATGATAATACCTTTTTGACGTAAAAATATTACATCTTTACGTAGTAGAGCCATGCTGCAGCTATATTAGTGGTATAGTTGTAGCAGGAATGGGTCGGCTCGACCGGGGAAGGACCGCGCTCTCACAGAAAACCAGCGTAAAATAGCAGCTTAACGCTGCTGTGTTTCGTATGGTAAGTGTAGAGAACCGGAGACCGTTTTTACTGGCAAAGAGGCATTCCATCTTAGTCCTCACGGGTGACAACGCATCTGCATCTTGAGTCTTTATTGATGATAGATGTAGATGTCTATGGGTTACAGTAACCACTTACCATCAGGTGGACTGTGTGCTCGTTTGTCACCCTATCTTATAAAAAAAAACATCTTCAAAAATATTACATTTCCCATTTCTCACATAGTTTTCGAGATAACAGCGAAAAACGACTAAGTTTAATGCCGTTTTTAGATAATTTAACTACTCGCCCAAAGAACACTATTATAGAACTGCAGGTAGTAAACTATAAATAGAAAATAATACTATTTTAAGTCGATACTTTAAACTTTTCATTCCAATATTTATTATTAACTATCAGTAACGGCCAACACTATCGGATATTTCTCTGAAATACAGTAAAGCTGAGTTCCATCAGACACCATCGGGTCTATTATGTGAGGTGTAGTTTCATGTTCATGCTAAACAATTCATTCGCACTTCACAAATAGAAACGTCCAGTGAACTAGTAACAATAGGCAATTTCGTTGTAATAGGACTTTGTTTTGTTAACTATCTAACCATAAGGAAGTCTATGAATTGTAGTAAAAGCATTTAAAATTTTGATATAAGCCAGTACCTATGTAGATACTGTGATAATGGAAGAAGTACTCCATAAGATCTCGATATAATAAAAAAAAACAAATATTAATATTAAAAATGTATAATACCTGAATATTAATTAAGATTAGATTTAGTTCATAAGTCTTAACCGTGTTAAGACCGTAATAAGTTTTATATGTGGTAGAGCCATGCTGCAGCTATATTAATTGTATAGTTGAATGGGTCGGCTCGACCCGGGAAGGAACACGCTCTTACAGAATACCAGCGTAAATAGCATTTTTTATAGGATAAGGGTGACAAACAAACACACAGTCCACCTGATGGTAAGTGGTTGCTGCGGCCCATAGACATCTACATCTATCCTCTGTTACAAATCAAAATGTAGATGCGTTGTCACCCATGAGTACTAAGATGGAATGCCTCATTTCCAGTAAAAAGGGCCTCCGGCCACCTGCACTCACCAAGCGTAACGCAGAGGTAAACCTCTACTTCACGCTGGTTTTCTGTGAGGTCGTGGTACTACCCCGGTTCGAGCCGGCCCATCCGTGCGACAGCAAAAGCTGCCGCGTGGCTCTACCACTGTTAGAACTATCTTAATACTGCTGTGTTTCGTGTGGTGAGTGTAGGGAACCGGGGACCCTTTTTACTGGAATAGAAGCAATCCATTCTTGGTCCTCACAGCTGACAACGCATCTGCATTTTGATTAGCAAACGAGGATAGATGTAGATATCTATGAGCCACAGCAACCACTTACCATCAGGTGGACTGTGTGCTCGTTTGTCACCCTTATCCTATAAAAAAAAACGATTTAAAGTTTGGTTGTTGGTAATATATTGCAACATTCATAGACAGAAATTTAAATAAATTTCTAATACTTTAATTTAAAACTTTAACACTTATCTACGATTTAAGTAAGTAGAATCCTGTCTACTTCGGAATAGTTTTTAAAATCATCTTGCTCTTTTTGTTCATTCCTGTCTAAAAAAAAGAATAATTGGACTTACGCAATTGCTTAGTCTTCGTGACGATTGCAGACGAAATGCATACAGTCTCAAAATAGTAAAGCTAATTCTGTTTCATAACAGCGATCTGAAGGGTCGTAATGATGGTATATTTAGCTGGTTGAGCGGTAGAAGCGCGGAGATGGAGCGGAGCGGTGCGGAGGGGGGCGAGGCCGCTTCACACGGAAACGTAGGGCGGGCGGAGGGCGTTGACCGTGAACGTGGGGCGGCATCGATCCGGCATCCATACCCTCGCGCAACGGGAAAGTATACGCCATCGACTACAGAACTTGACGTAGAGATTCAATGCGATGCTAAATCCATTCCGCTATTAAACTGTTACTCTGCCAATGCAGTAGAGATCATCTAATTTAAAACTGCACGCAACTTCTTTGGATTTTGACACATTTTGTTGACTTGGTAGAGCCACGCTGCAGCTATATTATGGTTGTAGCACGAATGGGTAGGCTCGACCATGCTCTCACAACATAACACCAGCGTAAAATAGCAGCTTAATGCTCCTGTATTTCATATGGTTAGTGTAGAGAACCGCGGATACACTTTGTACTGTACTTTGTACTGGAAACGAGGCATTCCATCTTAGTCCTCAGGGGTGATAACGCATCTGCATCATGTAGACTGTGTACTGTTTGTCACCTTTATTTTATTAAAAAAAAACATTCACCGTATAAAGTTTCATTAAAATCTAAATCTACGCGCGCTTTTTGTAGGTTTCTAGGTTCGGTAGATAGCTGTATTTCAGTCGGTAATTTTTACTACATTTCACATATTAAAAGCTAACAAAATTATAAGGGAGGCGCGTGCAGTTTTAAATTAGACAATCTCTAGTATCATGCACACACCGAAATAAAAATAAAAACAATTTGCAATAAAAAAGCTTTAAACCTGTATCATTTTTCGTATTCGTATATTTTGCGACCATTACATTATTTCAAAAATATTTGAATTTTATATTGACTTGCAAATAGCTGTTTTACAAGAATTTTATTTACGAAAAATCAATAGTTTTATATGGAGTGAACGTTTTCTTGCGCTCATAAAGATTGTTCCAAATTCAAACCCTCTTCACGTCCCTCTTCTCTAATAACAGAATTAAAGTTAGTAGGGTGGCTCAGAAGCGAGGGTCGGCTCTTCTACATTCTTTTTATATATTCCTCAGATCAAAAAAAATACCTATGTAAAAAGTGCGCTGCATACACTTCAAGTGACGCCGAAACCAAGCCAAAATCAACTTATTATAAGAACACGTATTGCGTAAAATCATTTGCTACCAACAACATGGTTAAGGTGCATAATTACGTGTGCGTCGAGCAATGGACTTGTACAGGATGAAAGAAAGAAAAAAGATTTGTGCGTGTGTGCATATCAAAAAGTTGACGATAATTTCGGCGGCGATATTTCTTTGTTGGTTTACGATAATTATATGCATGTAGAATTTTGTCTCATGCAAGTCGCCATAACGTTCAATCTTCATAAATGTTGCCAAAAATCAATAAACCCAAATTTTATTTATAAATAATATCAAAGTTCAAAAAAACTTAATAACATAACAATATTGATGCATGCATTATGATGCTAATAAGAATAATAGGTCATAGTCATAAAATTATTGTAATTAATAGAAAATTCAAGCTATTCAGATCTGGAAGGGGTAACAAATGACGAAAATTCCAAGCTTAGTCTAGAATGTAAAAAAAAGATTAAGTCAAACTTTTATACTACATTTACATGACAAATAAGCTACTAACTAAGCCATCATCAGGCGGACTGCCTGATGATGGCTCATGAACATCTACAGCCAACTTACTGAAGAGGGACAGAGATGCGTTTTTACCGAAAGAGAGAAGCAGTGCTTGACGGCAAAAGTAGACAACACGGAGACATTCCTAACGGAAACCTACGTAGGGAAAGAATATTATCAGCTAGATATTCTTTGTTTTTGGAACGAAGTTCCTTATCGCACGGTACGAATTAGACAGACGGAGGCTAGGCGAGAAAAAATGTAAGATTTTTCCGTCACGACCCCTTCTATAGTGCGGGCGAGATGGAATAATTCATCTCCCTCGCACTTTTCTTATATGAAATAAATATTATTTTATTTTAAATGACGCTTCATTATAATAGACGCTAGTAATTCATTTATTTATATTTGTTAAAAAAAAATATGTTTATCAATAATAATATACCACGAAAGGAACTTCGTTCCAATCGAGTGTTCCACGACACTCTGGTATGTTTTTTTTAATTGTTTTACCTAATACTTCTTCCTATTAATTGAAAAGCATTAAATAATTAAGTTATTTGTGTCTCTACAGTGTGCGCTTAAAAATTACCCTAACTGAAATTGGCTTAAAATTATAAGTTTAAATTCCACAATGCGTTTTCGTCGCGCCGGCCGTTTACGAGACAGGTTGCGACGTATGCAGCGAGGGTGGTCGCAGGGGGCGTTTGAATGTCGGGCAAGGGCGGCGTGAGTCACGGCCGCCTGATCAATACTGCACCGCGAGGAGCCACGTGCCCCGTGTCAGGAGAACGCATTTCGGTTGCAACTCCTCCTCCCAGAGCTACGTCGACTTTCGTTCGAAGGTTACTCGTCTACGCAGCAACATGGACGAGGTTCTATCTATTGACGAAGTTGCATTAAATCTAATCTAGTGTTATAGGTAGTGAGGTAGATATTTCGATATATCTATCTCACTACACTCAGTGGGATATTGTAAAGATATTGCACGCCATTATTATGGTACAATCTAAGATGTCATGTTAATATTACTATGTACTACATTCTGGCAATAAATAAATTTGAATTTGAATTGAATTTGAATTCGATATTCAAAGTTTTTCCTAATTTATTTAAATGTTTAAAAAGTTTGTAATTAATATACAATATCTTCAATCGAACGAATAAACAAGTTTACTTGTTTATTCTTGCCACACGTCCAACTCGACTCTTGATGACGGGGGGAAAATACCGCCGACCATCCCGCGGTGTGAGTGCTCCATGCCGGATGTGCTATTCTCACAGCGCTCAGTTCGCAAAGCACTTCTCTCCCTGGACATCCAGAAGTCGAGTGGGCCTGACGGAATCCCCCCAATTGTGCTGAGGACGTGTGCTCCGGAGTTGGCACCGGTCCTAACGCGTCTTTTCCGGTACTCCTACTCCCAAGGCGTAGTCCCGAATTCATGGAAGACAGCTTTTGTCCACCCGATCCCTAAAAAAGGCGACCGCTCAGACCCGTCCAACTATAGGCCTATCGCGATCACCTCCTTGTTCTCCAAAATAATGGAATCCATTATTAACTGCCAGCTCATCCGGTACCTTGAGGATCACCAGCTGATTAGTGACCGCCAATACGGTTTTCGTCGGGGTCGATCAGCTGGTGATCTTCTGGTCTACCTGACCCATAGATGGGCGAAGGCAGTAGAGTCCAAGGGGGAGGCGTTGGCCGTTAGTCTGGACATTGCGAAGGCCTTTGATCGGGTTTGGCACAAAGCGCTTCTTTCGAAGCTGCCTTCCTATGGGCTTCCCGAGAAATTGTGCAATTGGATCACCAGCTTTCTTGCAGATCGGAGCATCAAGGTCGTTGTAGACGGTGCATGTTCTGACTACAAGCCTATTAACGCTGGTGTTCCACAAGGCTGTGTGCTATCACCAACGCTGTTTCTTCTGCATATCAATGATATGTTGCTAACTGGTAACATTCATTGCTATGCGGATGACAGCACTGGTGATGCTCTATACACCGGCCGGGCCAATATTTCTCGGGAAAACGTCGCCGAGTACCGGAACAAACTTGTGTCTGAAGTCGAGTCTTTGCTGGACAAAGTCTCGGATTGGGGGCGACTAAATCTAGTCCAGTTTAATCCTCAGAAGACACAAGTTTGCGCGTTTACCGCTAAAAAGAACCCCTTTGTCGTATCTCCTCAGTTTCAAGGCACTCCCCTTCTTGCCTCAGCCAGTATCGGTATCCTCGGAGTCGACATATCGAGTGACGTGCAGTTTCGTGGTCACTTGGAAGAGAAGGCCAAATTGGCCTCTAAAAAGCTTGGCGTGCTCAGCAGAGCGGGACAGTATTTCATGCCGGCACACCGCCTGCAACTTTACAAGGCGCAGGTTCGGCCTCACATGGAATACTGTTCCCATCTCTGGGCAGGGGCTCCCCAGTGCCAGCTCCTTCCACTTGACCGCATCCAGCGCAGAGCGGCTCGAATCGTCGACGACCGAGCCCTTTCCGATCGGCTCGATTCATTGGCACTGCGAAGAGATTTTGCATCTCTTTGCATTTTCTTTCGCATCTACCATGGGGAGTGCTCTGAGGAATTGTTCGGATTAATCCCAGCCGCCAAATTTCACGAACGCACATCGCGGCAGAACTCCCGATACCATCCACACCATCTGGATGATTGGCGGTCCACCACTGTGCGATTTAGAAGATGTTTTCTTCCTCGCACAACTTCCTTGTGGAATAGTTTACCACCAGGGATTTTTCCGGACCGATACGACTTAGGGACCTTCAAGAAAAGAGCCTACTCCTTTTTAAAAGGCCGGCAACGCATCTGCAATTCCCCTGGTGTTGCGGTTGTTCATGGGCGGCGGTAGTCACTTACCATCAGGTGAGCCGCATGCTCGTTTGCCCCCTCTCCTATAAAAAAAAAAAAAAAAAAATCACTGCAGCGCAAAAAGAAAGTAGTTTAAAGTAATTTAAAACATAAACATAACATAAGCACTCACACCTGTCACCTAGCGGGGTAGGCAGAGACTACGGACTGCCATTTGGCACGATCCTAACTGACCTCTCTCGCCTCCTCACGTCTAATACATGCTCGTCGATTAAGGGTACTCTTAATTTGGCCCATGTTCCATATATCGCCAATTTGGTCGACAAAGTTCCGTCTAGGGCGTCTCAAACGCCGTTTACTAATTGAATTATTAAAAATGATTTCTCTATTATTTTTCTTGGTAGCTCGGATGTTAAACGCTCATCGTAAATTGTACATTTGAGTAACATAGGATCGAATATTTATATTCCGCCATCTGTCAAAAGATTTTCGAATTTCCAGCTTCAGTTACAGACTATATACGTCCAACTGCTGCACACAGGCCTCCTCTAATGTTCTGAGGTTATAGAATTAATAAATTAATAAAATCAGGCGTTACTTTGCGGAAATCCATTATATTAAGTTAGTGGTCAGCCACCGCAGAGTCTACAACACCCGAGGATGCCTCGTGTAGAGGCGAAACACATATCGTATTGTCGTCGGTGGTGTGTCTTTCCTAGTGTAGTGGTAATGAGAGTAGTGGTGCTGAAATTAGTGGTGACGGGGCGGTAGGTGCTCTTCAAACTAGGGAAGGCACATTTTATTTTATTGAGCTGATGTGGGCAAAGTTAATTTTTCCAACTTTAAGTTATTGAGTTAGTCAGCCATGCTGCTCCAAGGACTGTTGGCGGACTTCAAATATCTTCATAATATTTTTAGTCATGCAGATTTCCTCATGATGTTTTCCTTTACCGCTGAGCACGTGGTTAGTCAACACTTAAAATTGCAATTAATAAACGGGTTTTGCTGAAATTGGTCAAATGGAGACCTAGTGTATGCCTCTCACATTTCGTCGAGGCCCTCGGAACAGTGTGGAAGCACTTACTTTTTTACTTAATGTCTCGAAGGCCTTTGATAGAGTTTGTCACGCTAGTCTTTTAAGCAAGCTCCCAACGTACTGATTATCCCCTGGTCTGATTGACTAGGTGAAGGACTTTCTAAGTGAACGGTCGTTCCGAGTCGTCGTCGCGGGATGCTCATCTGACCCTATAACTACTAACGGCGGAGTTCCTTAGGGGTTCGTTCATGCAGACACAGCCGAATGTTTGGGCCGAATCAAATTCAGTCCGAAAGAGAAGCTAATGTGCTTTTATTTACCGGAATAATATTTAGAGTACGCTGACCGCCATCAGTTGTTAAGGTTTGGGATTTCTCCAAACCTCAACTTTAAGAAAAAATCATTAAAAATTACCCATTAACACAAAAAAATCGGTAGAAAAAACCCTTAAATTCACTATTGTTGTCTTATTTATATTACACTGCAGCCCATTACAAGTACACTGGTGAACATTGGCCTTCCCCATAGGTTAGAACAAACTACGGTACTTAGTCACCTGTTACGACTGCCAGTGCGTTTTATCAGTCCATCACTCCATCTAGTGACGGATTACCCAAAACTCGCATGCCAGTAGGAGGCTGCCACTAGAGAACCTTTACTCTCCATCGGTTGTCGGTTCTTCGAGCTATATTATGGTCGCATTGTACATTCCCACTTCAGCTTTCTGATTAGCTGGTTCAAGGTAAATTGAACTTAATTTATCATTATTAAAAATTGTATTTATTGCGATCAATAATAACAAACAATTTAATTATTTAGGTGAAAGCTAATGATTCACTGGTTGCACAAAATAAAACTAGCAACTGGCCAGTTTTTGCTTAGGAACCTTCACAACACACGTAGATCGATTTATTTTTAAAACTTGTAATTAAAAAACAATCAATAAGCGGCATATAAGTATCACTCACCAGCATAAAATACAAATTTTGTTTTGATATTATTTTAATCTCCATTATCAATATCATCCCTACTAATATAATAAAAGCGAAAATGCGCGACACGCTGCAATGAGCCACCATATCAACATGATTTTTTGCATACAGATGATCGGGAGAGTGACATTAGCTAGGCTAGGCTTTTATCCCAGAAAAATGCGCGATTTCTCTGAGATCTATCTATTATTTCATCTTTATGCTGTTGGGTTTAGGTGTTGAAACATTGACTGTAATTTTTCGTAATCATGTCGTTTTCTTACTACCACGCGGACGAAAGTTAAAGTTAGGTAAAATCAAAGTTACAGCCTATGTACGTCCCACTGCCTTGTACAGGCCTCCTTTCAATTCTGAGAGGGTTTTAGGGCAAGAAAGTGTCCGCCGCGCTACCCCAATGCGTGTTGGCGAACTTCAAATGTCTTCGAAATATTTTTTCTTATTTCTCAGACATGCAGGTTACCACACAATGTTTTCCTTCACCACCGAGCACTTGGTAAATCAGCACTTAAAATCGCAATTAACAATTTTATTGGTGCCGGCGGGGATTGAACCCGGGTTCTGAGCTACCACGGCCACGCGGACGAAACTCTCCAGTATTATCCGTAGTCTCTGTCTAGCCCTCTAGGTGTCAGTCGAAAACGTTTATTATTTATATTATTTTATACTATACCTATAATATAGGTTATGGGATCGATAATGCGTGAAAAGAATTGAGTGGTATTCGAAAGAAAAAGCGAGAGGAATGGAAGGAAAAAGATTTTCATGATAGCGGTTCAATATAGAGTCACATGAGTAAAGAAACCATCGTAGAGTAGACGTGTGTTATGTACGAAAAGTACTTCCAATACTGAGACGTGCCGCTAAATACATCAGTGAACTTGTGTTCACTGAAATGCATTTCAATAAACTTTATCGAGCTCTACAGACAAAATAAAAATAAGAAGAAACTAAAAAAACTGTGAAGTATAGTTTGAGTGTCAACATCAGCTGGATTGCTAGTCAGAATGCACGACTTTTTTAGCTGGTGACAGCCACAAAATATTAATAAATGAATACTTACCTACTTATACATACTATAACGACAAGCATAAAGTATATATCATATACTTTATGCTTGTCGTTTCTTATTTACCCGATAATATAAAAATAGATTATAACAAAACATATTATTATGTTGCTTTGCATCTGAATTTGCATTTGACATTTTTTGACGTCATATAATTTATGGCGATATAAATTTGGAGAAATAGGTACATTTTTAAACATTAATAATATAGTCTCAGTAATTTTTTTTATTTTGATTAGTATAATAAACATTAGATATATTTCTTCCAAGTTCAAGAAAATTTATAATCTTCTTGTTGCCTAATACTATATGTACGAACCATGTTTCTTTCCATATTTTATCGTTTACCTAGCGTTCTTTGTTCTTTGACTATAAGCTAGCGTTGTGCTATTATGATTGCGTGTGTTTAGTGGCATTGAGTACTAATAATAATAGGTGAACTTGACATTGAGAGCAGAGGCTCGTCAACGTAACAAGATTCGCCATCTCTACCGCACCGTGCTACAGCGTTGAGGTAGGAAGAAGATAGATGATATATCTTTCTGTGTACGCGACTGTTTGTAGGTCAGTCGTGTATTTATTTATTCCGGACGGTAGTCAGAAAGTCAGCTGGAGGTTACAATACCTACGTAGTAATTGTATGTTATTGTATATTGAAACTTATCTCAATTGGAAGGTGCAAATCGGGCACCTCCAATTTACACCGTAAGTGCAATATTTGTCGTCTACGAAACCAAAGCGTGGAAAATAAAAACCCAATAATTTAAATAAAAATAAATTAAATTTTTATCATAGGTTGTATCTAGTAATAAATGGTATCTTATGTAATTACGTCATAAGTATGATTGTAAATTTTATTAAAAGAATAAGGGTGAAAAACGAGCACACAATCCACCTGAGGGTTAGCAGAGGCAGTGGCCCATAATCTTCTATCTACATACATTCTCAATTAGGAATCAAAACACGTTGTCAGACATGTGAGGACTAAGTGACTGCCTCGTTTCCAGTAAAAAAGGACTTCGGTACCAAACGAAACACAGCAACATCAAGCTTCTATTTTACGCTGATATTATAAGACAGTTTCCCGGTCTAGTGGACCTATTCGTGCTTCAATCAAATTATCTCGTACACGTGCATAAAAGATAATAATGAAAACATTTTATTATATCTGTAACTTTGTTTAATAGAGCTTGTCTTCTAACTGAATACAAAATGCAAGAAAGATCGCTTTGAAAATATAAAACATAGCAATTATTAAAACTGATTATACACAGCAAACAATTTTAATCTTTTTCTTTCTTTTTTTCTTGATCGTCAAATGAAAATTTTAAATAACAAATCTAATTGTATATAGGGTTTAGTGTTTCCTCAATAGGTTAAAAACAGCGTTATCTAGTAACAAATGCATGAATTTTTATGTAATGTACTTACATTAAAGCCTCCGTAGTTCAGGAAAATTCCGCTAGATGGCACAAGTAGTACAACAATTGCTGTTACTTGAAAGCTTCAACATTGTATTTACAAGATGGAGCTGGCAGCACAGACTAGAAAATATAGTTATTAATTTCCAGTAACCTATAATAAAACTAAATATTTCTATTACTCGTCAACGTAGGTATTACATAAGTGTTAAAAATGAATAATATTTGAATTTCATTAATATATCTTATTAATTTAATTGAAGAGATTTTTCCTCAGAGGCGCCTTTTTTATATCAAACAATCCAATCTAATGGCAAGTTTTTTGGAAACTAAATGGAAACATAATTTATTTACCTGGAAATTTAGGTAACTTATAGTTTTTGTGTAGGTATAAAGATTTTCGCCATAGATGTAATGTTTTAACTTTGCAGCGCCTACATATAGTGAATTTACTTATTTATTTGTTTTATTTATTGTTGCATTCCTTACTTATTTATAAAATAATATAAAGAGACAGACATTCTCTACCAGTCCACCTACATACACTTTATGCCTTAATTATTGTCCTAATATAGGTAAATAAGTCTTCTTTTACATTGTAATAATCTTTTACGCATAAATGAAAAATATTTATAGATATTTTTCTTATGTAGGTATAACTTCTATTTTACTTAACTAAGGTTAGAGACAAACTTAATGTTGTGTATAAATGGTAAGAACAAAATTAGTTTGCTTTCCATATTTATTAGATTAGAGATATATTATGATTTAAGGCAAAACAACAAGCATAATATTATAATTCTGTGCTTATCAACCATCACGCAGGTAAATTGACGAGTTCGGAGCTCCGCCTCATAGTCATAGTTGCAGCGGGGCGAGGTGACTGTGACGCACGCAATGCACGCCAACCGCGGTCATCGCTCCCTTTACAGAAAAAAAATACGTTCTTGACTCAGTTTGTTTATTGCATACTTACCCACGCTTACGTCAGTAGTGTTGCTGTGTGTAACTTTTAACTTTACCGTTTCATCGGTCGTTTTTCCTTCTCTTACTTATATGACCACAAACAATTTTTTTTCTAGATTACTAAAATCATGCGTCTTCATCATCTTCATAGATAAAAAAATTGCTATCAAGTTTAATATTTTCTTTTGCTATTCAACAACAGATGGCGTTGGAATCATTTATTGTAATATTCCATTTTATTAACATGAATACCATAAAAGCAACCATATATCACTAACATGTGTTACATAAATACAAATAAACATACATACATACATACATACATACAAATAAAAAGTAAATATTTATTAGGTACTGGTGACGGTGATGATATTAATCAAACCTCTATTAAATTAATTCTAGCTGAAGAAAAATGTTTACATAGCTCATTAAAATATACATAAAGGTATATTTTTAGTTGTTACTTAATATGATATTTTAAAATTATTGTAGTAGGCTGTAATAAAACAAACAATAAATTTAAAAAAAAAACATTAAATTGCACTCTATTAAAGTTTTCTCAAAGTTCTGAAAATTATAATGTAATTGTACCTACATAACACTTACATTCGGGAGAAGAGATTTATATTAAAAAATAATGACCAATTTTGACAATGAATCTACTCGAAATTTTGAACCCGTGGCATATGATATTTCGAATCATATTGCAGTAGGTATAAAAGAATAGGTGCAGTAATCCGTGAGACCTTCAAGCATAATATCGATGTGATAGCAATGTAATAAAATAAAACAGTTTGTTGGAGAAGGGCGGGCGATATCGTAACTGTAGTTAACGATAGCGCAGTCGACGCGCAACCTTGCAGAGTTTGTTGCTCCGGTGGGGAGCCGGCGCGCGGTGTGGCGGGGGCGGGGGCGGGCTAGCTAACCTCCGTTGACACGCTGCTACGATACACCACAGCATATTTCACCTAGCTATAACCATACATTAAATAATTTCATACAAGCATCTTAGAAGACAAAACAATCCTCAACATAGTAATTATCTATATATACGATATTATAAATTTATTTCATTATGTGCTAGCCCAACAAAAACATTAAACCGAAATTAGTGCATGATAGTAAATTTTTACAATAATTAAATAACACCTTTTGATTTATTACAACATCTTTTGAACACTAAAAATACCCCTTAGATTTGGAATATTATTTTCCAGTTACTAAATTTACAAAATAATTTACACAATTAATAAGTTATACTTAATACGGAATTTTGACAACATAACCAGACATTTCTATCCCATAGAGATCACTAGTAACTAACACCTCTTATAACTACAGCCGCGCTTATGTGTTGTTTTATACAAAAACGAGAGATAAACCTTTGTAACATTCCGACAACGACACTAAAATATGATATATTTACAACAATGGAACATCGGCCGTTCTTGATGAAGTTTATTGTGCCAATTGTAGGTTGTTTACATTTGCTGCATCATAATATGAAGTAGATGCGTTCGACCTAACTTACAATAGTCTGCAATATAAACAGCCATGTTCCTTTTAAAAACTTAACGAGTACTTAATTCCTTCTTAAAATAAGGCAGATTTAAAGTAAACGCAGGCAAGTTACTTTTGTTTACACATCCCACTACGTTGTAACCAATTCAATAATTTTAATGAAATTTATGTCTCGTCACTTATGCTCGCTGTTGCTGTTTATAATTGGACAAAAAACATTCCATGGAAAATATGTCGTTATTTGCATAAGCCTATGAAAACTTTAATAATAGAAAAGTTATTTTTATTCCAATATTAAGAATAGCAAACTTTTTATAACATAAACATATTTATATACTTATATAGTCACTTATTTCTAGTCACAGTTAAAAGTTAAACTATCCCAAAGGGATACTGTAGTACTCGTAATTTTATGATTAAGTACTACAACTTGATGCAAATTACTTGTAATGACAATATGGTCGGATCTCACGAGAGCTATAATCGTGAAGGTCGCGCCGCAGCTGGATCTAGTCGTCACACACCCAACTCCTCTGTTTCATATCATACTTAGGTATTTCATGACGATATACCGGTCACTGAAGTTACGTGCAAAACTCATATTAAAAGTGATGCGTCTAAAGTACAATTTCGCGTAAAGTTTGCCGCGGTCGGTGGCCTTACCTCGTTAGAGTTCATGCACCCGCGCGAAACTAGGGCACGTACCTCGTGCTCCTCCCCTCCACCTGCACTTGTGCCCCCTTGTCCCGTTACCTACTACTAACATTTGTTTTCATTGAAATCTTACTATTACTCGCTTAAGAAATATCATAAAGCAATATTTAATGCAAAAACAATTCCGCCGTGCGGCGATAAAACCAAGAATTTATCGCGTCATAATAATATACTTATAATACGATGCGAGTACGTTCTTTGTTTGTCGACTCGGATACGAATAGATCTGTGTGTTTTCGTCGAACAATAAAGAAGCGATTTCTTGTTGTTTTTTCTAACGCATCCCTGACTTATATGTGGAATAGATGTAGCAAGTAGATAAGTAATTAAAATAATTAAAGCAGCAATGATGGTAGTCAGTTTAAAACTCACGTGTTACTGCATGAGTACATGACGTATTAGATTTGTTCAAGTTTGAGGCGAGCTCGAAGAGAAATGCTGTCATGAACTGAACCAGTATTGCTCCGCGCGGTGTTGCGCAAGCGCACCGCGAGAAAGTGCGAGTAAAAGTTGACGCAACCCGCGTCACACGACGATCGTTGCCACGTCATACATTCACATATTATATTGCTTTAGTGAATGTATGTCAAATGAACGATGCATACAACGACAACGCTATTATAATCGAACCTGTTATACAATCTCTTTCATAATCAATTTATGTTCTTCTCGTACATTGTATCTATTAGATTGGTATTATTCATTTCATATAAGAACAGAAATTCCATCCCTTCATGTCGTGTTAGATATTTTTTTTTGCTTCAATTTTCGTTACAAGTAAAATAAACTTTTTAATTTATTAGCGTCGTTTAACGTTTAGATTTGTTCTTAAAATTTCAAAAACATCACGATAAGTGATGCCAGACTAATCTCTATCCATCACTGATAAAGCGGTAGCCCTGGCATACGCAACACCATATAGACTTTAAGCTGAACCTTGAAGGTTGATTGCAAGACCTTTTACTATTATAAGAAAAAAAATTAGAACGATTTGAAACTGTTGCGTGGTGTTTAGCATCCGCTAAAGCGGGCGTACCTTGATGCTTTTCTCACTGACCTTCAATCGCCACGATTTGCAGCCGATGCTCACCCACACAATAGACTGTAAACTCTCATCTGCATAGATGTGCAAATGGCCTTAATATAGTCAATAGAAAAGTGGTTTCTAACTGACTAAAGTAAATTAAAGACATCAAAAGCAATATGCGGCCAAACTTTGCGATTGTATTTCAGTTTTTTAAGAGTTTTTTAAGACAACTTGAATACATATAATAGCTACTAGTATCTACTAAGTGAATGTTAAGAAAATAATGTAGAGCTTCATTATTAAGATGTTAATAATATTTACTTGTATCTTTTAGTAGCTAGATTAAATATTAAGTAAATTGTAAGAAGAACACAGTTTACTCAATATATATTTAGAAATAAGATTCGCCTAAATCTAATTACATCTGATAAAGTATTTTCAAGAGACTTGGTAAATTCTAAGTGGAGGGTTATGGTGGGGAGCTACGGTGAACGGCAGGGGGAGGGGACTCCGCTCTGTAGCGACAGAAATAGGGCGCAGAGGACAGAGCAAGGCTGCCCTGGTTGCCGTTCGTCGACCTGCGCCCGTACCTACGACCGTGCTTGCGTAGCGCGCTTGTGTGCGTAGACATTCGCTACGATTTTACTACGCGGTACATATTTTGCACTCCAGATTGATTCGGTCGTTTTATGGAAAAAAGTAACATATTATCTTATATAATTTCTTCTCAATAATTTTGTAATTAATACTTAAATATTGATGAAATCATATTTAAAATAAAAATTTAAAAATAAATACACAAACATTACCCGTACATTGTTTGCATTGTTATTAAGTTATTTTATGGAAAAAAATTACATAATAAGGCTATAAAATTTCCTTCACATCAGAAATCAAAACGCCATCTGCCGTAGAGTAGAGAAAATAGAAGCGCGTACCAAGAGGCGCTTAACTGCTCCCTCCCTCCCGTTTCTCTCTGCGATAAGGGCAAGAGTTCGTTGCCCCGATAGAGGCTGACCTCAAAAACGAGGACACTGCAAAATTAGGACGATGACAACGTAATGACGCGACCGCCCGCTTACTGCGATTGAGATTCAACTCAATGCAGTGGAAATAAGATCTTAATTTAAATAAACTATCCGATTGAACTACATATATTTGATCAATTAGGCAAATACGCTGACTCCGACAGCAGTGAGCTAGGCTGAAGTATTTCATTTTATGATAATAATAGGTTTCAGTATATTCTACGAATACAAATATCAGTTATAGCGTAATGTACGTATATTATAAAAAGTGCATAAACTTAGAGTGATTATTAAAGCACACAACTTCTGTCACATATATATACATATATTTACTTTTACACCTAGAACGTCTGAATGTACTCCTGAATGTGTATGCTTTCAATTCAAGTCAAATTGCACTGTTTCTGTTCATTATACCAATACATTACTAGCAAGTCGTAAATGATAGACAAGTTAAAGTAAAAAACATACAGTTATTTATTTAATTCATATATATGAAATATTTTAGTATTTTATCTGTAAAAAAAAAACTTTATTTGATATCGTACTAACTATATAGTGCATTTAACTCCGTGAAAAATTGTTATTTTATTTATACATTAAAATTACAATCGAATTAACAGTCCATCCATGTTGGTTATTAGCTAATGCAATTTATGGACTTAAAAACCAAACAAAGAGGCTTCAAATGCGAAACTGAGAACGCAATAGGAATGCCTGTAATGACAATGAATCTCCATAACCTTGTTACCCGGACGGCGAATGCAGTGCTACTTGGCGAAGTTTTAACTTAACCAGACATAATGCTAGGCAGAAAAGGAAGGTTTCCATCTAAGTTTTAAGCAAATGTCTAAAATTGGAAGTTATTCGATAATTTTTTTTATATTTTTGGATTTATAAAGTACGATATATACGATGATATTATGGCTTATTGTTTTTTTATTCTGCGAGCAGCGACGCAGGTTTAATAAGACCAGTATCACTGCGACCAGTAAGATCTATTGTGATCGCTGCTATGGCTTTAGTTCACTGCTACGCCTATCTTCAATGAATTGAAGGAGTTGCTTAGCTGTAAACATTTTCATTAATTTCAGTTATTATTTACGTAAAATTGCAATTTCAAGCCTTTCTTTCATTACTGAGGAAGTGTTGAACAGAATGTTCGCTACTCCAGAGAGAACTTGTAGGTATTGCATAACTTCGAATGTTTTTTTAGGTTTTTACTTATGTAGGTTTCCTCACAATATTTTCTTCGAGCACATAGTAAATTAGCAATTACAATTGCTAATTTACTTTTTAATTGTTCGAACTTTGGTTGTATTTTTTAATAGGATAGGGTGACAAACAAGCACACAGTGCACCTGATGGTAAGTGGTTGCTATGACCCATAGACATCTGCATCTATCCTCAATAAAGAATCAAAATGCAGATGCGTTGTCGCCCATGAGGACTAAGATGGAATGCCTCACTACTAATATAGCTGCAGCATGGCTCTACCACGTATAATACTGGATACTGGAAACTTACGAGTATATAGTAATTCCTTGGCCCCTGAGCCACTATGACATGATAAAAATAATAAAGTACTATTTTCGCATGACATTTCGCTTTTCGTTGACTGGCATTTCGTTTCGTAGGATGTGAAAAAATCATGTTTGATAAATTATTATTTTTAAATTATTAATTTTATTAAGTTTGTAAATTTTCATATAGTTATTATGTTAATCTTTCATTCTTCCTTTCATAAATCTTATTCCACCTCCAAAATAGTGTTGTCTGCTTATAGGTTGACTGGTAGAGAATGTATTAGGCGCTAAGTCCGCTTTTGTAATTTTATTGCATATTTACTTACTATTATATTTTTAACGTTTTTTTTTTGTTTCAGGTATATATTTAATAGGTTGACATTTCGTTGGTGGGTTCAACATTTTTGCTACAATTGTTAAAATTATAATATTTATTAAAAATCTTTCAAGTTATATTATAATTTTAAAAAAAATATTTCAGTTTATTTGTGAGTTTCGAATTTCATCTAAAAATATTTCTTTTTACTTCTAATATAAGTATACAAAAATAATTATAATACATCACTAGCTTTATTTTAACGTATCTTTTTTCTTTTACAAACAAGCCAATGAGACTTATTTGTAAACAAAAATTTCATGAGAACCAGTTTTTAATGTTCCATATTCAAGAAAAGGAACACTTGGGGAATACCTCATGTCTGTCCGTCACAGATTTTTCCAGAGACTTTTTCACGCAGATAAATGAAATTTGACATAGTTATAATCTGAAATAACCGAAATAATTCTTGTTTAATAAGAAATTTTTAAATTGTGTTTAATGATAAAATGCTTTAATTTTGTTATACTCCACCGTAACTCCATAAATATCACCAACCATAATCCAAAAAAATTGCGAATTTGGAAATTGAATTGAAGATAGAAGGAAAATTGTTAGAATTTTGTTTACTTTCAAAAAGAGAATCATAAAAACTTTTAAAATTACAGTTCCTAACTGTTATCGAAAAATTGTAGAAAATCATGAATAATATGACCAATAAGTGTAAAATAATCTAATATTTTCAGGATTAACAAAGATCTCCGTGATAAGGAACAATTTGCATCTTGTTTTTGATTTGTATTTTCCTAATAGATAATTATGATTAATTTTTACTTGCTTGTTTATTTCTGTTAGAGTAATGTTATCTCTTCGTGCTGACAATTAAAAAGTTTAGTGAATATTTTATACGCTTATACATGATTTAGCACATCAACATATTGTTTTTTCGAATTTGTTTTGGAATGTTTTATAAACTTATTATTAAGTATACTTATAATAAATGATGGACGTTTATACTTTAGTTGAAAGGTTATATTTTATAGACTAACACGGTTTACCAGATGGAAAGGTGATGCTGTGTCCCTTATAAATATCTGTACATCTATTCTCGATTAAAATTGAAGTGCGTAGTGTTATCTAAGGACTAAGATGTAATAGCCTGTTTCCAGTAAAAAGGCGTTACGGTTCCCTAAACTCACCGTACAAAACACGGCTGAATTAATGGTATTCTGTGAGGGCTTGGTCCTTTCCCAATCGAGCCGACCTAGTTCGCAATTTAACAATTTTAAAAAAAAAACGTACGGAAGATGATCCGAATAACTTTTCTGAAACGTCATTAAGACATGCATTGCTATAATGAATGCGCTGGAAAACGAGTGTAGGATGCAGCTAGCGATCCGGGAGCCGAGGCTAAATATAACACGGTCGTCGAACTGTAAGTGGGTCGCTCCCTGTTCGCCCGCGCCACCCTCTAACCACCATCACGATATAAATACAATAACAAATATCTTTTAAAAACGAATATGCTATTTATAAACTCTATTTCGAGTTCGTTTAAATTTTTTTATTAATTTTATTGATGTATAGATACATAATGTGACAATTTTTTCATTTGCCATCTGTCGAATGACATAAAGTATCCAGGGGTTTTGACTTTTGAAGAGGAGCAGTAGGATTGATAGATACTTGAGTTGGATGGTTAATGAATCACTTCAACCTGCCAGTAGCATATGACGCATCATGCAAATATGTAATTCCCTTCTACTTAACATTTATGCCGAGAACAGAACACAAGTTAATAATATCATAGAATTATAAAACCACGTTTCAACTAGATAACGACAAGGTAGCGACCTCATTGCTGAAAAATAAATTAGGTCATTTACAGAATATCGTCGCTCGCACATTTCTCGCGTATGGCCCGTTAGAAAATCTCGCGGAAGACTTGTGTTATGTCACTAGAATTGGGTGCGTTCTCGTTTTAAATTGGTTTAATGTATATAAAAGGCATCTGTTGGGACACGTCATATGGTGCGTGGGTGTTGTTGTTTTCCCCGTGGTTCAGTGTAGTGCAGGAGAGGCGTGCGGTGCGGGACGGGTGTCGCAAGGCGGGTGCACGGCCGGCCGTCGGCACCGAGCCGACCCTGACTGACTTACCTCGCGAACGTGAGCCGCGCGCAAATTCGCATTCTAATGCTGGTGAATTTGGTGAACCGCGCGATTATTTGCACGGCCGCCTCTAGTGCACTACACTATCAACTTTGACATAGTGATACGTTCACTTCTATTACACGCGTTCTAAATCCCTGCAAGTTGCGTCATGGGAAATCCTTAGTTATATTAGAAGAATTTTATTTTTATGTTATATAATAAATTGTAACAATTTTCCTTAGGAATGATTAATTCGGGTTATGTTACGAATGCGTTGTGGTTTTAGTATGGGTTGAATCGATAAAAAGGACCACGCTTTTATAGAAATCCAGAGTAAAACAGAAGTACCTATAATGTCACAGGGTTTCCCTTTTTACTGGTGCGCGAGGGCGAGTCATTCAAAATTAGTCCTAGGTGACATCTAAATTTTAATTCTGAATCGAATATAGATGTTCCCCTTACCATGTGTTCGTCTTTCACTTTTACTTGTTCATAAAAAATTTAAATTAATAAACCGTTACACAAAGCAACCTGATTATGTGTTTTATACTTGATTTTCTAAAACTCAATAAACGTAGTATTTACTTTGGTATTTCTTAAAGGAGCGACGAATTAACTATTGCGTTACTCAAGTAAATAGGTCGCAGCGTCTCTAATATACTAAATGATTCCTACGATCTCTGTTGACCCCGATTCCTGTGTTGTAGGATTTCCGGAGTGACGGAGAAAATCATTATTATGATGGCCGCTGACAAGAAATTGTAGGCCGAAATTAAAATCATTTTGTTTGGATTTACGTAGCGTTGCGTGTTGGTATTGCTAGATAAAAATAATCTCTAAGTACCTACCTAATCTAAAAGTTTAACCAGAAGTATGAACCATGAAGCTTATTAAAATACTTATATAAATACACTATGTTTATTTAGAAATAAACGGTATTGTCGAACACTTTCTTTGCTTTAATTATTTTTGAGAATAAATCTACTTAATGATTTCTTATATTTACGCGAACACTACACATTTTTAAATAAAACTAATTTTACGGATTTTTTCGCGTATATTAACTTATTTTTATATTCCCGACGTTTCGGGTGCTTTCCAGCACCCGTGGTCACGGGGGACTGAGTTGTTTGACGTCCTGCTGTCATAGTTAGCCCGGCTACCTTCAGTTTTTTAATATTAATTTTTGGTTCGATTTACGCAGAAAGAGCTTACAGTATCTTGAAGTCTAGCAGTGGTATACTTGGGTTTGGATTTGATTTTATTAATTATGGGATCCCAAGCAGATGGCAGCACCCATCCATCTTCTCTATTGAAATTAGGATGTTTTTTAATTTCAATAGCCTCGCGAATCATCCTTGGGAGGAATCGGTGTTCTTTTGCGAGGATTTGTGGTCTATCAAATCTAATGTAATGACGGGGACGATCCTGAACATGTTCACAAACTGCAGACTTCCCGATACGTCGGTGCTTCACGTCAGCTATATGTTCTTTAACGCGGGTTTTAATAGATCTTTTTGTTTGTCCTATGTACGAGAGACCACATTCACAATCCAGCTTGTACACTCCTGCATCTTGTAGAGGGATATGACACTTGACGGATGGTAAAAATTGACCAATCTTCTTCAGCGGCTTGAAGTACGTTTTAATGGAAGCTCGCTTCAAGATGTAGCCAACCTTGTCTGTGCCTCCTCTGACATAGGGTAGTACAGCAGGCACACGCTCGACTGTGGCTGGTTTCACTCGGTCACTGTGACGTAGGCGCGGGACCCGAAGCTTGTTGTCTTGCAGTACTTGCTCGACGTGCTGAAGCTCGGCGGCCAGATGTTTTCTGTCACAGATCCCTCGTGCTCTCTGAAACAAAGATTTTCCCACGGTAGCTAACTGTGAAGGATGATGGTGAGATTCACCATTTAAATATCGGTTGGTATGGGTATTTTTTCTGTACACAGTATGACCAATAGTGTTATCAGGATTTCGGATGACTAAAACATCTAGAAAAGCTAAAGTATTGTTTGCCTCTAACTCCATTGTGAATTGTATTTTAGGGTTTATGGAATTAAGGTGGTTTAAAAATGCAGTTACTTTGTCAGATGGTAAAATTGTGAAAGTATCGTCTACGTACCGCTTGTAGAATCTTGGATTTACAGGAGCAGTAAGAAGGGCTTTCTCCTCAAAGTCCTCCATGAATATGTCGGCGACTACGGGAGATACAGGTGAGCCCATTGCCACTCCATCTACTTGCATGTAGAACTCTTCTTTCCACAATAAATAGCCAGATGTGAGGCAGTGTTCGAGTAATACTGCATATTCTGTAGGCATGTTGTTATCTTCTAGCTTTCTAGTAACAATTGAGATGCAGTCTTCAATAGGTAGGCATGTGAATAGTGACTGAACATCAAAACTGACCATAGTTTCATTGTCAGCGAGATGTAGGTCTTTAATCTCACTAACAAATTGGTATGAATCCTTTGTGTGTGCTCTGGTATGTCCTCTTAGTGGTGACAGTATTTTCGCCAAGTGTTGAGCCAACTTATAAGTTGGTGAATCGATCTGGCTTACTATAGGACGTAGTGGAGCGTTTGGTTTGTGTATTTTCGGTAACCCATACAACCTCGGTGGTTTGGCACATGATGGTATTGTCGAATTCACGTCAAGATTTAATTTTTCGGAGTATTTCTTTATTAAATCGGTAGTTGTTTTGAGTGTATTAGTTGTAGGGTCTATTTTGACCTTTTTGTATGTACTTACGTCCGATAAAAGTTGTTGTATTTTGAAATTATACTCTGACGTGTCCATTATTACCGTAGCATTTCCTTTATCTGCGCGGAGAATCGTGAGCTCTGGTCTGTTGCGTAAGTTGTACAACGCTTTAAATTCGTCTTTGGGCAGGAATTATTTTTTTCCCGACGTTTCGGGTGCTGGAAAGCACCCGAAACGTCGGGAATATAAAAATAAGTTAATATACGCGAAAAAATCCGTAAAATTAGTTTTATTTAAAAATAAATCTACCGCTAAAATCGGCTTTATTAAAAGCCTTATGCGCCTATATTTGTTTCAGTCAGTAGTTGTAACATTAGCCAAATTGAGACACGATCTACGAATGTTTGTGCAAATCGGTACCAACACATATAATTATTTCGCGCTATGGAACGTTTCGCAGCTTGTTAGTTGTAGGCTTATTCACCTTGACGTAATAAGTTACAGGCAGCCTGTAGGTATTGACGTGCGGTAAGAGGCTATGAGGCTGGATCTCAAAAGCAGTGGTAGGGAGCGACCGCGGCCAAGTCGGACTTTGTAATACATTCGGCCTAGTCAGCGTTCGTTGCCCCGCAGTGCTCGAGGCCGTGGTTCCGAGCCGCAGCCCGAGTTCGCCCGAATGCCTACGAAATATTTGTAGATTACTTGGCGCGCTTTTTTAAAACTGTCTCTATCTAAATCTAAGTCTCTAGCGTCATATGAAAAAGGAATTTAGTCGATAAAACGAGTAATTAATTTATTATATGAACTCACTTCGGTAGCAAATAAAGATTTATCTTTCAGTTTGTTTACCTTTTAAAAACATAACGTGGCAAAATAAGCCATGGTAACCGCACTTCGTTAATCGTGTTACCAATTTAACAAATTACCAAAACTAACACTAATGCCAGATGGCTCCTGAAGTAATAACATACAAAAATGGACTATATAATTTGACGACTCGGTAGCGCAGTGATAAGTTAGTGTTCGGTTACAGCGCTATAGATCCGCAGGGTGGAAAGTTCGAATCGCCCACGGAACAAGTGTTTGGTATCGCATACAAATGTTTGTTCAGAGTCTGGATGTTTGTTCGTATGCAACTTGTGTATGTAAAACGCCTACACGGCACAGGAGAAAATACTACCTATTGTGGAGGTACAATTATTCAAAAAGAAAAAAATAGATACGTCCCATATTGACATAGTCACATGGTTAACAACCCCATTGCTGATAAATTAATTAGACTTTCAACAAGATCATCGTGTGCTTTTTTTGTGGCAAGGATGTTTTGTATAAAACAGATAGGTACTAGAAAATAGCGTACAGGGTTATTTATATTTCATTTACATTTTGCTATTATAAAACAATATAAATAAGAAATGAATCTATCACATTACATATTCCCATATCGATTAAAAACATATCTTCATTAACTATGGCATGCGACGCAAAATATAACAAATTATTGTCCCATCAAAAGCAAAAGTAGAAAGGTTACGCAAGAGCCGTGAGAGAGAGCTCACAAGACACTAACCCAGTGCTGCAAACTCCATGGTTGGCTAGTGCAACGTACCCGTTTCGCGCTCATTAGTATGAAGACTGGCGTAGCACTTTCTCTCTCGTCAACAACAAGTGTTACGCAAGCCCCGTCTGACAACTCTCTACTTGTTCTTTACTATCTCCACGTCATCGGGAGCAGCTCCCGCCATCAGCTCTCGCAATAATCGTGCAACGAGTAATTGAGGCGACGTAAAACACATCCTCGAGCTTAACGACGGACCCGTAAGAAATGAAAGTGTTTCGTTTACTTTGTAGCAGTAGGTCAACGGAGTAGGGCACCGGGGGTCGACGCCCGCGCAGCCTCGCCGGGTGAAAGTGTCCCCTCCCCCTTCCCCTATCAAGGCGGTAAAGCGCGTCGGCAAGTTACTTGCGCACGCGTCTGTTTTTTTTTTTGCAACATGGCCATGGGGCCTATTACGATAACTGCAAAACGACGTTCCAGCTGCGAATTCAAACGCATGACCTCACTTGTCAATCACACGACTACGGTTAGAATAACAAAGTAAAAAAAAATCAAAATATTTTTGACTTTTAAATACTAGGTCTAGGTGAATTTTAGTCGCTAACACATATTTAATTTCAAAAGTAGTTAATTAAGAAAATTGATATTTTAATTTTAACTATACGTTGAATTAAAAATGATAAACAAATACATATTCTATATAACATGCATATATAGGTCACGTAAGTGGTAGAGCCACGCTACAGCTATATTATGTTTGTAGCAGGAATGGATCGGCTCGACCGGTGTAGGACCACGCTCTCACAGAATACCAGCGTAAAATAGCAGATTAATGCTGCTGTGTTTCGTATGGTGAGTGTAAAGAACCGGAGACTCTTTTTACTGGAAACAAGGCATTTTTGTCTCAGGAGTGACAACACATCTGCATTTTGATTCTTAATCGAGCAAAAATGTCTATGGGCTACAGCATCTACTTACCATCAGGTGGACTATGTATTTGCGTGTCACCCTTATTCTATAAAATAATTACAATTAAATTGAACGATTCATTCGTTAGTAGGCTCGTAGGCCTCGGCCATAGATTTTCGCATAAGGTGGAAATTTACCATAGTTGCCACGTTTGCCACGCTTGCCACGTTTGCCACGCTTGCCATGCTTGACAGGCGGGTAGGCAACCTCAGATTTTTGAGTTGTTATCAGGAAGTCTGACGCCTCTTATGGCACCATAGGGTGAATGTAGATTCAACAATATAGTACATATTTTATATTATACACATATATACATATATAGTACATATTATACACATATTTAGTGGTCGTACTTAGGTAATTTATAGAAACTATAAAACATGAACGCCGCATGTACCGCATTACGAAGCAGAAGCTAAAAATGTTATAGCCTAGGATTTGGGCTGCGCCAGAATTAACAAGAATTAAAAGGCAAAATGTCACCCAGAATGATTCCATCATTGGTATCCAATTAACAGTTCTCTGCGGCGCATGACCCTTGAGTCCATTTAGGAAATTTGTATATATTATTGCAATTTTTACGACGTATATAATTGACGTTGCTCCCTATTATCGATGTAGATATTTTTGGAGTGGCAATTTTTGAAATTTGACGTATGGTTTAAGGAAATCTATTCTCAAATCATTCCATAGGTGGCATAACAATCGACTATAGGATATGATATGGCCTAAAATTTAAGGACTTCGTTAGATGGCGGTAACCATCTCGTATACGTCAGAATTAAAATAGCCTGATCAGTGATGGGGAACAGATTTAACGATATGAGATATTTGGTACTGCAGTACCAATATACCTGCCAAACGTTGCGTTAACGACAAATATTCCATGAGAGACCATGGAAGAGATAGCCCAGCGTCAGTTTTTAGCAGTAATCTGCTAAATTACTGCTTAAAAACTGACGCTGCCGGTGATGACAATGATGATGATTTTTCAGGGCTGTTATTTCAGCCTGGAAAATATAATCCTTAGTTGTATTTTGATGTAGCCTCAGGACGAGTTGCCTGATAAGACAGACATCGTCTCAATGGTGTAAACTACCGTCTCATAATTCGCGCTAATAACCTAATCCTCAGCTTCACGAATAGAATACTCCAACGCTTACCTGCTTCAAATGTGACAAGCAACACTATTAAGTTTGGCACTACTAAATCAGTTTCATAAGGATTTCACTACACTGTAAGACAATATAGGTGTTAAAATATGGGACAGTGATGACAGTAAAGTCATTGTTCATCATACGAGTAGGTATAAAGCAAAAAGTTTAGTGTGGCGATAAAAAGAAACAGCGAACGAACTGGTGGTTTTACGTAATCGTCTGACGGCAACTAGCTATTGAATAGACCCATCTTACGTAAATATAGCGTAGGTACTATCCCACATAATTGTTTACGTTTATATAACGCGCTTGCGTTCGATTTTTTTTTAAATATTCAGACGTTACTTTCTTCTATTCCTAACGACATGATCATAAAATACAAAACTGATATCAGAAGAAAAATTGTATAGATTAATTTTTACTATTTCCATATCTCTTTAATTCTTACAACGTCATCAATAAAAGGAACTTACAAATAGTTTACATAAACGATTATTATTTTAATCGTCATGTCAACAATTTTTTTTAATTTCATTCTTTTGTGAATTTCAGGTACAATTACATTTTCTGCCGACTTCCAAAAAGGAGACGGTACTCAATTCGACTGTATTTTTTTTAGTTTTTTTTTTTATGTATGTTACCTCATAACTTTTTACTGGGTGGACTGATTTCGATAATTCTTTTTTTATTTGAAAGCTGGTAGTTCTCGTATAGTCCCATATAAATTTGATCAAGGTCAGAACAATAGTTTTTGAGTTATTCTTAATAGCTTATATTGAAGTCGGCTGTACAAAATTTTTAATTTTTAAATTATATTACATTTGTAACCTTAGAATTACTAGGAGTAAGCAGGTCTCAAAAAGGCATAAATTTATTGTGCGATAAGGCTAGAGATTATGGCATTTTCAAGCGGTTGTGACTTAGATGGTTGAACGCTTGATAAAGCGATCCGAGGTTGAATTCGGAGCCCAGTTGCGACAGCCGAACAAAGAAAGCGGCAACGGGCCGGCCTTGGGGAGTTCGTTGACCGACTTTTGCACGTCGCAAGGTTTCGCCAATCGGACTTCTCGCAGCTCCAGGATATTGCCAATTTTATTCAGCGATCTCAAGGTAGCGCTGTCCGGGCCATGTTTACCATTTACTTTTCGTTTTCTCTGCGTGAAAACTTTTGTTTTGTGTACGCTGACAATTTATATTTCACTAAATAAGCACAAATATTTAGTCAGCTTAGGTAGTTATCCTTGCGGAATTTCCAGTTCTGGCCTTGCTCTCAATGAGTGAGCTATGCAAAGTTATTTTTGTATACGGTAAAACTTAAGGAACAATAAATAATAGTGGCATTGATAATTATTATACTTTTGGTAAAACCGTTTAGCTTTATATATAAGCTCTATGTCATCATCATCATCAGTCCGTCACAAGTCCACTACTGGACTTATATAAGCCTTCCCAAAGATTGCCACAAAACACATTCCTGGGCCACCTGCATCCACCGACTTAATGCATGTAAGACATGCATTAAGTCACAGTCACTTTATTTAGTGAACGGCCGCTCTACACTTCGCTGTACACTCGAGAACGTTTCAAATTACTACAAATCAAGGGGAACCCTTGATTTACGAGTATAATACTTAATACCTGGCCCTGAAGATAGATTTATGGTGGAAAATTTATTTAAAAATGCTGAATTCTAACTCCATATAATATAGTTATAGTAATTGGGAGCAGGTAGCAGGAGCAGGTAAAAAGTACATCCACGCACACGCATGTGTGAGAATTTAAGTGAAGCCTAAAACTTTTTTGCAACCAACAAAACCTTCTTTTTTATTAATCACTTTTTTATACTTAAACTAATTTTGAATTTTATTTTAATGTACGTTTAAATGTACATAAATTTTGTATTTAAACTACTTTTGTGTTTTTTTTAATGCGTGTATAATTTAAATTGATAACTGAAATGAATTAATCTTTATTTCTCAACGTATTATAAACTAGCTGTTACCCGCGACTTCGCCCGCGTGTAATTTAGCGTCTTAATTTTGTTGCGCGGAACCCTAATTATTTTTCTAAGATATAAGTAGCCTAAGTTACTCCTTATAACATGAGCTATCTACCAGTGAAAGTCCCGTCAAAATCGGTCCAGCCATTTAAGAGATTAGCCGGAACAAACAGACAGACAGATAGACAGACAGACAAAAAAGGTTTTTTGTGATGTTTCTAAATGTCTATGATATAATTACATTTAACGTGGTAAAGCCACGCTGCAGCTCTATAATAGTTGCTCCACGAATTGGTCAGCTCGACCGGGGAAAGATCACGCTCTCACAGAAATCGCAGGTAAAGTACGATGAGTGTAGACAAATGGAGACTCTTATTACTGGCATTTTATCTATTTTGCCTCATCAGGCATTCTATCTTAGTACTTAGGGGGTGAAAATGCATCTACATTTTAATTATTAATGGATGTAGGTGACACAATTAAGTTAAGTAAGGTTTTTCGGTAAGCGAAGTGTAGAGCGTCCCCTACTATATGGTTCGATGAGCTGGTAAGAGATGCAAGAAGTCGATCGATGCAGATGCCTCAGGACCGTGCTTTGTGACATTCCTTGGGGAAGGCTTATGTCTCAGTAGAGGACTTGTGAAAGGCTGTAATGATGATGATGATGATCCACTTAACATCAGCTGTGTGTTCGGTTATGACCCTTATTCTTCAAAAAAATATTCTAAATCAAGATTTAAAAGAAATAAACGGATAGGTATAATCAAAGCATTTTCTATAATAAAACTATAAAACAAATCTAACAATGGAAAATTAAAGTTAATAATGTGTTCCAATTTTATTTTTAATTAAGTTAATCCCCCCCCCCCCCCCCCCCACTAGGATTTTCTCCTGTATCGTGGAGACAGTTTACAAACATAAATTGCACAAGGATGAACATCCAGACCCGTAACAATTATTTGTAGGCCATACAAATACTTGCAACTCATTGCCACAGTATAATACACATATGAATTTATAGACTGTGTCATTGCTAAGTAACTGCGCCATGGAGCCGTCAAATTATTTCCATATACACATATAATATTATTATGGATGCTATTACTTATGTATGATAATAGGCAAAAACAAAAAATAAGCGGCGCGCTGTTGTCCTCGTTACATTTTGACATACATTTTCGTACGAGTATACTTACATTTATGCATACCTACAAAATTACGCGCTCAAAACCTAGATCCCGACTAGCAACACGGTTCGCTTTATCTGTTACGATCTGTTAAACGGCGAAGGGTGGCCCGGAATGGAACGCTCAACCCACTTTCATTTGTGATACAGTTTAATAGCCTTTTAAATTATTCGACGTTGCGACGAACTTCATTTCTTTTAACGCAAGGTCACAGGTCAAAAACCGAAAGCAATTGTTACACGCACCCGACTCATGGAAACAGTTAATTAAACATTGTTATGAGCTGTAGCTTTGCATTGCAAAATAGATATAGAACATTTAGTAAAAGGCAACCTTTCGCCCAATTTATAAAATTATATAATTAAATAGATGTATACCAAGTTACTGATTAGTTCATTACGATACTGAACTTCGAAATAATTTTTAAAATACTTAATCATACCTTATCTAGTAAGGACAATTATATAATTAACTACTAATATAATGATAAGGACGTATGGAAATTAAAAAAAATTATGACGTGGTGGAGCACGCCGCATCTATATTATGCTTATAGCACCAATGGATCGGCTCGATGGGGGAAGGACCACGCTCTCAATACCAGCGTAAAATAGCTTCGTATGGTTAATGTAGAGTACCTGAGACCCTTTTTACTGGAAAAGAGGCATTCCATCTTAATCCTCACGGGTAACAACGGACCTGCATTTTGATTCTTTATTGAGGATAGATGTAGATGTCTATGGGTGACAGCAACCACTTACCATCAGGTGAACTGTGTGCTCGTTTGTCACCCTATCCTATAAAAAATATTAATATTAAATTTACGCGAAAATTTAAGGTGTGCTCGTAAATAATTGTACTCGTAATGTGCATGAATGCAAGTCGTAAATTACGTAAATTGAAGTTCGCGAGAAGTTAATAAAAGTTTATGATCGACCCTGAATACTAAACAACTAGATCGAGTCCCGTTAGTAGCCTACGCAAATGCGTATGTGTACCTATTCCAGTTTTTTATAAACATTTCCTGTACTGTAACAGACATATTATGCAAAGTGCGAAGGTTGGAAAAATGCTTCATTTGCATTGAATTAGAGTCGCGACTCCATAGCGGATTACGATTGGGAAATACTTAGTCGTTTTCATTAAGTGTTAAAAGTAAAACAATGTGTTTAAACGTTAATGAATGACTTATTGTAGGTAAGTATCCGGTAAATTATCATCCGTTTGTATAGAGTTATACGAGTATGTAAATACTCAATCGGTATTCGGTCTTGATAAATTTCATAAATATTAATACACTAAAATAAAACTGTTCAATAGGAAATTTTCAGAACTAAAATTCTTTACATGGTATTATTTAGAAACTGGTCCGTAAACAGGAGGATCGTAGGTGTTCTGTCATACAAAAAGACATGTACTTTTTGAATTTGTGAGAGAAACGGACAAACTGTTTGTTTATTGATTCTACAGTAATTTGCCGCTTTAGGTGTCGCCGTTATTAAAAATATACAACATTTGTATGTATAAATATAAAATTTGTATGTATAAACATTTGTATGTGTCACATAAGGGCTAAACTGTCGTCGACGTCTACATCGCGGCCTTTTTTTAGAAGTATGAGTGATAAATATGCCCATAGTCCATCTGTACGTAAAAGCGGATGTTAGGCCCATATGCATTAATATATTATCTTTAATTAAGAATCAAAATGCAGGTGCTTTATCACTCATGAGAACTTCCAAGTAACACACAAGCAAGATAACAGTACAAATTGAATATATTATGCAGTTAAAATATATATAAAATCGAAGTAATCGTTTTGGAAATAATTAAACTTTGTTGAATAAAACTACTTTTACGGATTCTATCACGTTTAATTAACTTATTTTTTTTTATTAATTCCCGTCGTATCGGGTACTTTACAGCACCCATGGTCACGGGGGACTGAGGTGATTGACGTCCCGATGTCATAGTTAACCCAGAGTACCTTCAGCTTTTTTAATATATTAATTTTGGTCCGGTCCGGAAATCAGGATATTTTTTTAATTTCAATAGCCTCACGTATCATCCTTGGCAGGAATCGATGTTCTTTCGCGAGAATTTGTGGTTTATCTAATCTTATGTAATGGTGGGGACCGTCTAGGATATGATCACAAATCGCAGACTTCCCGGAACGTTGGTGTTTCACGTCAGCTATGCGTTCTCTCAAAAACCCGCGTAAAAGTCAGACAAGGTTCAGACTGAGCAAGATTGAACGCGCTTAATAATTGAATAATCAATATATAAACACTGTTTTAGGAAATTGACCAACTATAAATTTAAATTGTTGATAATAATGTATATATTTTTTTCCAATTTAATTTAATTGTATTAATTAACTTTAAAAAAATAATTAACTATACCTTACTGGCTCTCGCTCCGCACTCGTTTAATCAATATACGTACATTGGACTTTTACTTGAGAAAACTACAAAAGAATGACTTATTAGATATTTCTTAATGCTAATTAAATATGTACGTTTGCAAAATATTTTATTATCTTTTTGATAATTCACTTTTGATTATTACATTTTTCTTTGTTTACAAATGGTCTCAAACTTTTGGCTTGTACAGTCGAGTAGAGTATCTCTGACGTTAAAATTGGAGATCAAATAGATCACTCACTATATTGTGCATTTATGCACACCTTTATGCATTACTTATGATTCTGAAAATCATATCGTAAATCTCTTAAATGAAATGAAAATGTCTAACGTAGCAAAATTATTGTTGTGGACGCTCGGCCTTAAAATTTTAACGATGTAATAATATTCTCGTTTTTGATAAAATCTGCACACAGATTATTTACTACTTTGTTTTATCTCTTGTAATTTATTTATTAATAGCTATGATGCTGTTAAAAGCATAATTCTAACAATCCCGTTATTTAAGTTATTCACTGATTAGAAAAGAAATAAGTTCAATTCGAACTATTTATTAATGTGTGCCGTATGTTAATAATTTCTTTATTATATGTTATAGGCGACAAACGAGCACACAATCCAGGTAGAGCCATGCTGCAGCTATATTACTTGTATAGCTGTAGCACGAATGGGTCGGCTCGACCAGGGAAGGACCACGCTCTCACAGAATACCATTGCTGCTGTGTTTCGTATGGTGAGCGCAGAGAAACGGAGACCCTTTTTACTGGAAAAGAGGCATTCCATCTTAGTCCTCACGGGTGACAACGCATCTGCATTTTGATTCGTAATAGAGGATAGATGCAGATGTCTATGGGCCACAGCAACCACTTACCATCAGGTGGACTGTGTGCTCGTATGTCACCCTAATTCTATAAAAATAATCTAATATACGTATTATAGGAAACATTATCGGTTCTTGTTATATATAGTACAAGCATCATTCATCACATATTTTTATCAAGATAATATTTGTTTTCCATCCTCACAAGCTTTATTACCTTATAACTGCAGTACTAGTGATATTGACCCGAATATAACTTTATGTTCGTTCGAGGAAAAAAGCTACTAATGACCAAAGCGATAAATAAAATTCCAGCATATAATAACGACTGAAAGACATCAGCAAAATAATGAACATCTTTAAGTTACTTGGTAACGTAATTACCTTTAGCCTTGTTAACTTTATTTCATGGAAATAAATATGTTTTTAAAATAAACGCTACGCATTTATTTATAGCAGAACCATAGATAATCGCTGGGTAGTCCCTTATAATCCAGTATTATTAAAAACATTAAACGCTCACTTAAATGTGGAATATTGTCATTCGGTGAAATCAATAAAATACGTCTGTAAATACGTAAATAAAGGTTCAGACCAGGCATCGTTTGCTTTAGAGAATGAGAAGGATGAAGATAAAACCTACACAAGTGGAAGATATATAAGTTCATCAGAGGCGAAGATGGCGAATCCTTAAATGTCCCATTCATGAGCGTTTCCCTTCCATAGTCCACCTCGCTGTTCATTTGCAAAATGGGCAAAGGGTTCATTTTACTGAGCAAAATCTGATTTGCAGAGTGAATAGTCCTCCAACAACCACACTTCTATCGTGTATTAATCGCTGAAATAAATATGTTTTTAAAATAAATGCATGCGTAGCGATTTATAGAAATTCAGTGTATTGATAGCTGAAATTATACTGCAAACAAAAAAACTGAAATTAAAACGAAATATAATTTTTTAATCTAAGATCACCGACGAAGATGGTCGTTGATGAATTAGCAATGTGCACATTGATAGACATGTCGCCGATTTCAATTGATGTCTGGACATAACAACTAGTGCAGTTGAAAGTAGAGTAAGTAGGTGTTCGACGGGCATCAGTCAGTCTGCGATTACAATGCAATTAGAAAGCGAATTGCACAAGTGGTGCTCAAGCAGCGTTGCTATCAGAAGAAAGCGCGACCAATAGCGTAGGAAAGTTGGAGCGGAGGTGGGGTGCACTTGGTGGGGCGGCTGCGCGCACGCACCACCATAAGTAGCACACTTTCGATCTCGACTCGCGTTAGTGAGAGTTGCGCGAAAATGAAAGTAGTGTGCCATTATGGTCTACTTTCCACTTCGGGGTCAAGAACCTCTGAACCTGCCGTATTCTAAACCACTTTAAGTTAATTTATAGGACTTAAACTGGACAAACGTTATGTTACGCAGCATGTAAACAATATTTAAACAGTCTACGTAAGAGATTATCGAACCAGGTTTAGGATTACCTGTGAACATCCAATATTAGTAAGATGTACAGTTAACTAAAGATGCTTTTAACATATTATGTAAGAACGCATATTTATATATTTACATCCATGCTCTGTATAAGTACATTAATTGGCTCTCAAATTATATACAAATGTAATTCTAAGTATTTAATGATACAAACGAGTACCGACATTGTAGAAAGAAATGCTGTGTGTGTCCTCTAAAATGATTGTATAGCCAATGTAGAACTGATGTTGTACAATAGCTTACTGAACATTAATACCAAAAATTCAGTATCAGTAAAGTCAACTGATGTTATGGTTACTCCAGGTTAAAGACAAAGATATCTTAAATTGAATTTTATAAATATTTAAAATCATTATTTTGCGTTTCGTAATAATATACAAATATGTGTCGCATATGGTAGGTGATATTAAAGACCTACAATGTGTTTCAATTAAAAAAAAGCTTTTAGTGGTACTGTTACTAGGAGTTAGGTTATTGCACAACACAAAGTATTTCAGGAAGGCCCAAATCCGAATCACGTCTATACAAATAAATAAAATTTAAGTGTCTGTTTGTCATGTCAACATTACAGCTTTTTACTAAATGCACATGAAACTAAATACGGTAGGTTATAACAAAAGTATAATTTTTAAAATTTTTACCTTTCCGTCTGTCTGTTTGTTTCGGCTAATCTCCGAAATGACTGTACCGATTTTGACGGAACTTTCACTAACAGATAGCTGATGTCTTAAGGAGTAACTTAGGCTACTTTTATTTTAGAAAAAAATTAGGGTTCCGCGCAAAATAATTAAAACCTTAAATTACACGCGAGCGGAGTTGCGGGGAACAGCTAGTTAATGAAAATAAAAATAATTGAAAAATTAAACGGAACCCTTCATGCGCGAGTCCGACTCGCACTTAGCCGGTTTTTTTATTTTTAGTTCTTATTACGAACGCTGATGCGCATCTCCTGGTTTGTTTCCCTCTTTCGAATCTTACGAAACCCACGGGACGGTATCGGGTAGTAGATATTCTTACACCGCCACTACACGGCCAACACGATGTTATTTTTATATGCAAAAGATTGCAAATAAATAAAAAATATATTACTTTCTCCACGGCTGCATTAAATGGGACGTTATCAAAAGTTTGTTTGTTAACAAGTTGACACCACCTCTTTTTTTTTAAGAGGTAAAACGAATGAAAGCTTTGCTGATACATAGTTTAACATCATTGTTGTACGAATATAGAACAAGGGTTGCAGAGCCAGCGGGGCTAAGGGGTGAATGAACTAGAATGACGTCAGCGCGACCTGATGCTGCCCGGCTTCAGCTTAACCCGGACTATGACCTCTTCTACAGACCCGTATTGTTAAATACATAATATTAATACAAACATTTCTATGCATGAAATATGACATTAGATGAGAGAGCTAAACTTAAGTATACTTGAAAGAATACTTTCATTTTTCTACCAACTTCAAAAAGGAGACGGTACTCAATTCAACTGTATGTTCTTTTATGTGTGATTTCTTTTTTATTTGAAAAAGCTGGTGCTTCACATGTGGTCCCATATTTTTTTTATAGGATAAGGGTGACAAACGAGCATACAGTCCACCTGATGGTAAGTGGTTGCTGCGGCCCATAGACATCTACATCTATCCTCGTTTGTGAATCAAAATGCAGATGCGTTGTCACCCGTGAGGACTAAGATGGAATGCCTCATTTCCAGTAAAAAGGGCCTGCGGCCACCTGCACTCACCAAGCGAAACGCAGAGGTAAACCTCTACTTCACGCTGGTATTCTGTGAGGTCGTGGTACCACCCCGGTTCGAGCCGGACCATCCGTGCAACAGCAAAAGCTGCCGCGTGGCTCTACCACTGTTAAAATATAACAGTGGTAGAGCCATATAACATATTTGATCAAGGTCTGACCAATAGTTTTTGAGTTATTCTTAATAATTTATATTGAAGTCGGTTTTACAAAATTTTTTGCCCTACAGTATGAAATTAAATGAAATCACCTAACACCACTCTTAAATAGGTTCTTAGAAATATTGTAAGCCCCGACTTCTGAATGTGAAATTATTTAATTCTTAGAGTAAAGATAAGCGAGCTAGCTATGCTTATGTAAAATGTATGTGTAAAATTTAATTAACTTACAATAGAATAGAACTTCCTTGGAGTCGGCTTTTATTGTTTTTTTTAAACGCTTTTAAGTGGAATAAGGAATATCACAATTTCAATGTCGTCTAAGTAGTCACATTAAAAATGTTTTTTGTTTTGTTGTTCCAAATTTATTTATTTATATAATATATTTGTACCCCGGAAGTCCAGAACCAAAGAGAAGAAGAACCAAAAAAGTCATTAAATGAGATGTCCAATGTCAAACGACAAAATGTTTCATTCCACAAATTTATATAACTCAAATTTGAACATTTATGTTTTATTATGCATGGTTTCTGTCATCTCACAAAATAGTCAAAAGAATATGTAGTACTGTATGTATAATTTTTGTTTTTTATGCACTGTTTGTACTCACGTTTAGTCCTGTTTAATGAAAAAATAATCAACAAAATCGTTTCATAATTAACGAATATATTGCGTAACATAAAAAAACCGTCGAATTAAGAACTTCTTCCTTTTTCTTAAGTCGGCTACAAAGATTACTAAGGTACCTTGATTACAGAATCTCGCAACTATAATGAAAGGTGCTCGGTTGTAACGATTGCTAAGTAGGTACTTTCTTCCTTTATCTGCTGGAATAATATTAATGGCGAATGTTTTTTTTAAATAAAAGGACTGCTAAATTTATAAATTCGCTTAATTTTGACTTTTCGCAATAACCTTAGTATTAGAATATTTATGATATTAATTAACCTAATTTTAATACTTTAACTTAATTTTCAGTTAATAAGTGGATTCGATTGTTCTTGTTCAGGCTTTCCTTAATCTATTTTATAATTCTATATGTGAAAAATTTTAAGTTACTAAATGTATACATTATTATACATTTTCAAAAATAAGTAATAGATATAAGTTTTCCGAATTATTTTAAACGATTCAAATAATTTTTAGTGGCTTCAATCCAAGCGCAATACGTTTTGTGTTCGTGTTGCGTCAATCTGAGATCTACATTCTGTGTACTAAATATCGGGAATTTGTCAATAAAACAAAAAATACAAATTATTCATCTAAATTTATTTTATCGCCGTCAAAGTAGGCCCCATCGCTTGCAATACAACATCTCCAACGCTTCACCCAGTCTTCCATACATTTTTCATAGGCTATTTGCGGTATGGCCTTTAGCTCATTCAGCGATTTTTTTCTTATGGCTTCTATCGACTCAAAACGTTTTCCTCGAAGTGGTAATTTTAACTTGGGAAATAAAAAAAAGTCAGACGGAGCCATATCAGGTGAATACGGTGCTTGGTCGAGAACTTTTGTTGAATTTTTCGCTAAAAACTCTTTCACTATAATGGCTGTGTGTGATGGTGCATTATCATGGTGCAGCAGCCATGAGTTGTGTTGCCACAAATCTGGACGTTTTCGGCGGATACTCTCACGCAAACGCTTCATGGCGCCTAAATAATATTCTTTATTCACTGTTTCTCCCTTTGGAAGGAATTCGGAGTGAACCACACCACGGTAGTCAAAAAAAACTGTCAGCATCACCTTGATTTTGGAGCGACTTTGCCGCGGTTTTTTGGGTTTCGGCTCGTTTTCGAGACGCCATTCTGAAGACTGTTGGCTTGTTTGCATTTCGTACTCATAAACCCATGTCTCGTCGCCAGTTATTATACGTTTCATAAAGGTCGGATCTGTAGAAGCTCGGGAAACCATGTCTTCAGCGACATGCTTTCGCTGCGCTCCTTGAACAAAATTGAGCTCTTTTGGAACTAGTCGAGCGGCGACGCGTTTCATGCCTAAAATGTCAATGAGAATGTTGTGGACGGACTTAAAAGATATGTTCACCTCACTAGCCAACTCTCTCAGACTCATACGTCGATTTTCGAGCACTAGCTTCTTGATTTTGTCGATGTTTTCTTTGGTCGTAGCGGTTGAAGGTCTACCAGAACGAGGCAAGTCTACTACTACTTCTCGGCCTTCTTTAAAAGCCTTATACCATTCATAAGCCCTTGTTTTCGGTATACACGATTCGCCGTAGGTATTTCTCAACATTTTTAGTGATTCACCACATGAAATATCATTCGAAACACAAAATTTAAGGCACACTCTTTGTTCAACAATATTTAAAAATCGCCGAGAACTCAAAACTATGACCAACAAAAAGTGTAGTTTAAAACAAATTAAATGACAGATCCCGCTCAAACTTTGCGCGCTAAATCAGTACAGTGCTACCAACATGCAGTAAAAAAATTAGAACGACCTCTTTTACGCGGGTCCTTTTATTGACATATTCCCGATACTTTTTACACAGAGTTGTACTTACACATGTTCTATTATTTTACTTGCGAATGCGAGGCGTTAAAGACAAAACAATTTCACTTTCTACGTACATACGTTTTGTGTATCTAATTTATTTCTTTAGAGCTTACATCAAGGTTAAGTTTCACCTTTAAATACAGGCTACTTTTATATATTGGGTGACAAACGAAAGTGTAAGAATGAAATCTTGTATTTTTCAAAAGACTTTTATATAATATTTTTATTATGAAATGTGAATATTTTTCACGACTGGCAAGCTTATTCCTAAGCGATGACATCTACTCTGTGAAGTTATAATGAACTTGTACTTCAAGTCTATAGTAATATTTTCACTATACTTTTTATTACAGTTCGTTATACATATAATTATTTACACATATAAAGAGTTACAAACGCAATAAATATCATAAATGCACCCTATAATAAGTGGCTACCGCAATCCACGGACACTTGCAGCCTGCAGCCTGCAGCCAAATTCAAGCAAGAAAGCCTACAGTTGCGTTGTCACCTCTGAGGACTACGAGTAAGATGGAATGCCTTACAGCCGGTAATGGTACTGTTCTCTACAAGCCCCTGACCGGAACACAGTGAACGTACCTGCTATTTGGCGACAGAAACAAAAGAAAGTGGCACTTACCCAGACGGACGCCTAGGCAGAAAGAAGTATTATTATTTAGTTTTATTCCTGAGAAAATTATAATTTGTACCTCACATCTATGTATCTAACACCGAGCAAAAGCTTTTTCATTCAGGTACTTCAATCTTAAAAGAGGATGAGTTGTTATATTGAATTTCTTTTTGTTTATGTCAGGAAAATTATGTAAGCAGAATTTCTGGAATTATTCTGTTCTAAAGTCTATCTATCATTTTATGTGTACTCGTATGACTGTTTGTATATTTGTGCATACATCTCTCGAAAGCGACAGCATCAATTACAATGAATTTTTTCCTTAAAATTATTATTTACTTACTTATAACGTAGGCCAGATTTATTTTAAACGGTTGAATAGATTATTTGAGGTGATTGTCTGGTTATTGCGAATTACAGAAATTCATTTAAAATAAATATCAAACGAGAAGTCGTGGGCATTCGGTACAATAAAGATGATACATTTTTATATTCGTGTTGTATATAGGCAAAAATTTCGGGAAGCTACGACACATCTTCTCGTCAGACATACCTCAAAACCTTAAAACGAAATTGTACAACCAGTGCGTGTTGCCAGTGATGACTTACGGAACTGAGACGTGGTCCTTCACTGCTGGCCGTATGAGGAAGCTCAAGGTCGCTCAGCGAGCTATGGAGAGGGCTATGCTCGGAGTTTCTCTGCGTGATAAACTTAAAAATGAGTATATCCGCAGTAGAACCAGAGTAACCGACATAGCCCAACGGATTAGTAAGCTGAAGTGGCAGTGGGCCGGTCATATAGCTCGAAGAACCGACAACCGATGGGGAAGAAAGGTTCTCGAGTGGCAGCCTCGTACCGGTAGGCGAAGTGTAGGGCGACCCCCCACGAGATGGAGTGATGACCTGGTAAGACATGCAGGAAGTCGATGGATGCAGGTGGCTCAGGACCGTGCTTTGTGGCATTCCTTGGGGGAGGCCTATGTTCAGCAGTGGACTTATGAAAGGCTGTAATGATGATGATGATAGGCAAAAATAGCTTATGGTCTCTCTTTAAAACATAGCTAAATTTTATTTCTTGGTTTTCATGGATGGTTTTTTATTTCTTGGATATTGGATTCCAAGCTCACAGTGGTGAACCATATAAACCACTAAACAGAAAGACGGTATAAAATAGGTTTTGTATTGAGAGTGTGCTAGCCTTTCAGTGACATTAAGTGTATAAATATTATTTACTTTGCATATGTAAGAAGCTTACTGAATTATGCGACTTGTGTATAGTCTCCACAGTACGCTAAACATATTGATGTCATTGAATACATCCAGACAAAATTCATTACATACCTTATTTTCAAAATGCAGCAAGATTGTATTACCTAAGAAGACAGCTGTCGTTTTTACGGAATTTCAAAATTCAGAGATCGGCGCGAGTTGATATATTATTTTTGCATAAATTGCTCATAGGTCAAATACGAGTAGATACAGAGAAGCTGCTTATCAATAATATCGCTTAACGTCCCTTCAAAGCGCGCTCGTCACACAAATAAACGTTAATTCCATGTGCCTTTGTCTTGTACCCGTTATTCGTCAAACCCAATTCTGTCTAGGATACTACATTCACCTAATTTTTCAATATAGATTTTGATAATTTGAATACCCCTTTAATTTGACCAAACATACTTTTAAACAAGTCGTTACCAATAAGCGTAATATGGCACGTTAATGCTGGCTAATAATCTTTCGCTCACCAGATGTCTCTAGTTTTTTGTTACACAATTTGATTTAATTGAGAAGTTAGTTTTAAATAAAAGTTTATCAGTTTCTAGAGTATTATATCAAAAGTCAAACAATGCCTCAGTGTTGTTCTTTAGTTTTTTACACATTTTTAACGTTTTAATTTTTCGACTTTTAGCAATATTTGTGGTTCGGTTTATTTATTTTTAATATTACCTTTAACTTAACCACAGTAAACGTATAACTTTGATTTAATAATTTTAAATGTATGACTTTTGATTGATACTTAATGGATATAGGTAGGTACTATACATTAAATTTATACTATTTTAATACTAACTTTTTACAATTAAAATGTCCGTGGTTAGAATGAAACTATTGGTAGTCTTACTTTCTTAACTATACCACTATAAGTTTCAAATCAAAACAGATCTAGAACGATTTCAAATTCTAACTGTGTGAAATATTTCATTTTCAAACAATACTCTACAAAAGTACTAAAAACTAAAATATTTGTACTACTCTCCGCGGCTTAGTGCCAAGAACACTGGCTGCGTTTCTTCGATTAGTGGCTACATTTAGCCTTGGGGCAAGAAAAGAACAAGTTCACTTGACTCCCACGGCAAAAAACAATTGCGAATTTCCTTAATAAGCTTTACTCCAAACGGCTCAAATGTGTATTTTCATCTCTTAAGACTCTTTGGTCCATTTATTCTGTTTTGCCGCCCCTAATAACATCCCGGCTCTCAGCTCTTGAGAAAAGAGGCCGCCAAAGTAACATCTCACACTAAGACTTTACCTTTCTACCAAGTTAATACTGTCTGGTCTCCTGCCATCGTCTCTAAATCTTTCACAAGGCTCTAAAATCGAGGGAACACTTTTAGAGATAAGAGCCCTTTGGATGTTGTCCTTCTGAAAACCTGTGGTGGGATAAGTTACCAGCTTTCTTACATGAAAGTCCATACCACACAGACATCGATGAGGTTGACAGATTACCGCCTTATTTGGATTCTTACGGTTAAGCGCAATCTTTCCCCGTCAAGTACTGTGCCGAGATTACTTGATGATAAAACATACTCTAAATTTATTTTATTAAATAAAATCTAAAAATAGTTAACGGCTCCGTCTCGCAGTGTCTTTAACAATAAGGGCCGCGGGTTTCATTCCCGCTCGGAACAAGTATTTGTATGACCTAGAAATAAATGTTCTGAGTCTGGATGTTTGGCCTTGTGAAGTTTATGTATATAAACTGCCTCCACGATACAGATGAAAATCCTTGTTTGACGTTATTTTAGAAAAGAAAGAAAGAAGAATGAAATATAATTCATGCTATTAACAATTTAACAAAATCTTATTAAACAAAACAAAGGTTTAGAGGTCAAAATTTTGACGTGTAAAACAGCGGTTGGCAACAGCTGAGTCACAAGTAACATATTTTCAAAGATTATTGCCGATAGTTAAGATGCTTCTTTTACGGCAGCGGTGCAGGCAAACTCTTCGCAGCAAATTAGTCGCCTTGGCCTATAAACTCGTCTCTCCGCTCACTAACTGATTTGCCAATTCTAGATTTAGGTTTTCAGTTCAGTGGGTTGAACTGGCCGCTTCCGATCGCCACTCACGATGTTTTCGACATTCATCACGTTTTTTTTTTCTTAAAATAATGCACATTCTTGTATTTCAATGTTACGCTGCTATTTGCATTGGATTATAATCTATGGTAGTCTGTTTTTAATCATTACTTTTGTAAAATAAAAATTTCGTCACTAGTAAGGTATAAGCAATTAGTCGACGTTCATTTTTAATGCATCATCATCGTCGTCAGCCATAAACACATTAGGCGCAGACATGTCCCAAGTTAGGAAGTACTGTCAAATGTCATATCTGGTTAACGGAGTCATTACAATAATTATATAGCGTTTCTAGGCTGCATATAATATTTTAATAGATAGATATCAAGATTCTCATAATGTATACGAGTATACTATGTGCAATGTGTAAATCATATAATATAATATGCACATTGCAAATATCATGTTGGTTATGTCATTTATGTAATATATTTGTCATATTATAATTAACCTATCATCCTGGTTAAAATGTCTTAACCCGTAATTATATCATTTGTTAAATTGTTAATTTTTAATATAGACTAAATACAAATTCTTTAGAAAATGCATACGTATTTTCGCTGGACTAAAACAAACGAAAAAAAATGTTGATCTACTATGTTGCCTAAAAAACCGTCAAATCATAGCAGTTGACAATAAATTGGCACTTGTACCGACAACCTAGTAATCCCATAGAAGTGGAAGTGGAATCCCATAGAGCAAGGGTGTCGGTAGGGGCGGGCGGCGCGTAGCGGCGTCTACGCGCCCCCGTAGTACGGCGTAGCGGGTGTAGCGAGCAGCGGGCGCCATTCGTGCCGCCGCCGCCGCCGGTCGCACGCGCCCCTCTTGTGCGGCTCATGCGCTTCCCCGATAATATGACTGTGACCGAGTGCCCGCGCCAGCATCGTCCGCGTCCGGAAGCAGCTGCCGACGCCGACGTCCTGCTCGGCAGAGTCCTAGCAGGTGAGCTCGTCTGAACCTGTTTTGCGAACTCACCACCATTATCCGTGTTATTTATTTTAGTGAGCATGTGGTTTACTTAATTGTCATTTTTTGCACCGTCAATGTTTTTATAGTCAGTAACGCATCTGTGATGTAACTGGTCGTCCAAGTTACGAGTATTATGAAAGTATATTCAATTAGGTCCTTTTCACTTTCCTGTTACGCGGACTATGAGCGCGGCGCAGCGCGGCGGGGCAACTCGCGGCTCGCGGATCTAGGTCAAGCGGAGTTCGTTGCCCTCGGCCTTCCCGGCTATATTCGACGTCGCTCGCTAATCACCGCATGTTCCCGCGCCCCGCGCCCCGTATCCGCGCTGCGTTCACGTCCATCGCTAGCATACGCATTACGCACCGTCGCACTTTATAACTATTTTTTCCTTATAATCTAACTTCACATGTTTATAAGAATGCAGTAAAAAAAATCGTGATGACATAACATAATCATGTTAATAACGCATTTTATTCATTGATTATTATTTGAAAATGAAAGTATTATAGATTTTCATCGAAATTTATTTAAATATATTATTAATTACTTCTTATCAATGGCGCTATAATAATACGCATACATTTAACTGATGTAACATTAAATTTGATTAATATAATTTTATCGTAACTCAGTATATAACAAATATATTTCATTAGAACCAAACCTAGTAGAGAGCTAAGTGATAGATACACTTGACGTAACGTTGATGACCATAAAGCGACACTCATTGCATTATTCGCAAAGAGAGTGAGTCTGCGACACGACGGTCGATCGCGGCGTTTCGCAAGTAGAGCCCATCGCTGAAGCTGAATGCCATTTTGTTTTGGAGGCCGCGCGCAGCCGAGGGCCCGCGGTCATCGGCCCCGTGATATCTAGGTCGCCTCAGAATAACCTAGCGCCGATACTCTAATAATAATCCACACAGAGCCTTGCCCCATACCGTTGTCCTACTCTCACTTACTATATTTCAACCCAATGACTGCGACATTTGTTTCGCAATTCTACTGTACATATTCGTTAGGTTTAACTATCTCTTTTCCGCTTACGAGCGAACGTTACTCAGACATAGATATAATGCAATATATATTATTTTCAGCAATATCTATACTTTTTGAATTTTAAGAAGAGTTTGTTTAATATCATAAAACTCTTTCTACACTTGATATTTTACTCGTAACGTCCAAACTTCACTCATAAAAGTACACAAAGTATCAAGATAATAATTTTAAAAAGTAAAAAAATAAACTTAATATTGAGGGTAATTAAATTTATTCTAAGATCGGACATGACATTTCCAAAATATTATTTCGTAATAAATCATTAAGAACACATCGTCTTTCATATAGATGATATTATTAGTTAAAAATAATATGTTTAAAAGAATTTAACAACATAATACGAGTTGAATATATTTCCTATAACATATATATAACAACTAATTTCACTTCGTTTCATCATTATGGTTTTAATTAAATGTATGTATGTATCGAAAATAATATTTTATAAAATAGAAACAATGGTTGTGTGACGTGAGCGCGGTACGCGGGACGCGCGGGCGACGAGGCTCGGAATTGCGATCAAGGCCCCGGGTTCGTTCACCCGCCCACAATTAGGTCACGCTCGCCCCACACACACAAATAACTGTTTCAACTCACTTCGACTCACTAAATCCGTCCCTGTAATGTCACAACGTTACCAAGGTACACAATTGTGTTAATTGCTCCAATATCATTTTGAAACAAGCTACATCAAGGTTCAATATCATTACAGTTTCATATGCAGATTTTATAAACTTCGTGCTATATAAAACACTGACAAATTTAATTACCTTATGAGAAAACATCACACTTAAAAGGTATCCAAAAAAGAAATCAATTTAATATTTTTAGAGTAAGAAATCTAAAATAGATAAATAGTTAATTATTTATTAATATAATCACATTATGAATTTATCAGATTTATTTACATATTTCAAGATAAAATATAATGATAATTTTGGACGAATAATCGGTTAGGTGTTATTCGAAATTCCCTATGCCGAACAGTTAAATTACTAGATAAAATTATGCGACATCAACAACTGTTCAGGTTATAGCCTATAACGTCCCACTCCTGGGCACCGGCCTCCTCTAATTTATTATCTATAACTGTACTATATTATAATAGGTAATAAATAACAATAGTATGTCTATATATATTTTTAGGTTAAGGTATATATTTCTATGGGCCAATGTTCTTAATTTTTAAGCCCTTGATGCCTGAAATACAGGCCTGCCGAAATTTAACGAGTAACGGCGTATTCGAATACATGACTGATTTACTCGTATTGCTATTTACTATATTTATATTAGTAATAATTTTTAAATAAATTATAGTTGTTGTTCTAATAAATGATATGTTGTATGTATATTATAGAAATAGAATAGACTAAAACTTAATTACAGCTTTATTCTTTCTTAATCTGTAGATCTTTCTTTCAAAATTAATATTAAACAATTATGCTTCGAATAGATACTTTTAGCTTTTATTGGCTACTCGTCAAATATGACAAAAAGTTTACAGAATGTCCACATTTTACAAATATCGAAAATAGTGGCATCTTTCATATAAAAAGTTATACTTTTGTCAGAATATCTATAATATAAAAATGAATTGCTGAATGTGTTGCTAAACGCAAATCTCGAGAGTGGCTGAACCGATTTCGCTAATTCTTTTTTTTATAATAATACTTGAAGTACGAAGATGGTTCTTACAGAGAGAAAATTTTAAAAAATTGCCTGAAAAAGTCTAAAACAACACTTTTCTATATTCCCATACAAAAGATTCGTAATAATACTTAAAAGTCAATTTGAACTTTAATACCATACCATAAAGTTTAAGTGTTAGTGGAGGGGTTCCGGGAAGGCAAAACAATTGAGTGACGTTAGTATCGTATAAATATTAATGTCAATATTTATAAAATGGTAACATTACATTACTCAAAAACAAGATAAGGGTCCCGCGCAAAAAAATTATATTCATGAAATCGTAGTAAATTCCACGTGTCGCGGGGCACAGCTAGTACTTATATATATATATTATACGAGCCGTTTAGTAAATTCTTTGCATTAAATTAGAATATTAAATTTACTTAAATTAATATAACGATAATCGATGAATATCTATATATATATATATATATATATATATATATATATATATATATATATATATATATATATATTTATATATAAAATAAGTAAAGCTTACAAACTTTAGGGCTGCTCATCATAACCGCGGTCAGGGGTTGCAGTAGGGTTTCCATGTTACTTTGGGAAAGCCGAACTTTCCTTTGTGTAATTACACTTTAGTTCTTAATCTATTAACATTAGGGAATTTATCATCTCATCACATTCCATGGATCTCGACTAAAGATTTTCAGTTTCTACGACTACTCCTAGTAATAATATTAATTTGGATACTAATAAAGTTTCATCATTACTCATTCCATCTCTTTCTATCAGCCCCTAAATAGTTCGCTACTGAACATGGACTTTCTGCCATCGAAGTAATAATTCGGCCGTAAATATATACAAATATCTAAGTATAAATATCTCAAGCATAATAATAATAAAGAATTATATATAAGACGGAAGAAAAATTGTAATTCAAGCAAATGGGGAGCCCATTTGTTTGAATTATATTCTAAGACCTTATTGCTGAAGTACTCTTTATGACGTGGGGAAGGTTTATATTGATTATTAATTATTATAATGTAATATAAAAAATACGATACTCAATTCGACTATACCTATGTTCTTTTTTTATGTGTGTTACCTCATAACTTTTTTCTAGGTGAACCAATTTCAATGATGCTTTTCTTATTTGAAAATTGATGCTTCTCATGTAACCAACAGTTTGTGAGTTATCCTTAATAATTTATATTGAAGTCTGTTGTACAAAATTTTTAATTTTACCACTTCTGTATTTCAATTATTCATTTATTAGTTCCTCGTGGTTACCTAAAACCTAGTTGGTAGAGCCACGCCGCAGCTATATTATGGTTATCGAATCGGTCTGCTCGACCGGCGAAGGCCTACGCTCTCACAGAATAGCAGCGTAAAATAACAGCTTAATGCTGCTTTGTTTCGTATGGTCACTGTAGAGAACCGTAGACCCTTTACAATGGGAACGAGGCATTCCATCTTGGTTCTCAGGTGGAAAAATACATATCTGCATTTTGATACTTAATCAAGAATAGATGTAGATATCTATTGGCCACAGCATCCGCTTACGATCGGGTGGACAATGTTTTCTTTGTCACCCTTATTCTATATTAAAAAAATCGTGGCTGTGCCCAGCTGTGGGAAATGTACAGGCCGTAGTATAGTTTGATTCGTGGTAGAGCCAAGCTGCAGCTATATTAGTAGTATAGTTGTAGCACGAATGGGTCGGCTCGATCGGGGAAGGACCACGCTCTCACAGAATACCAGCGTAAAATAGCAGATTAAAACTGCTGTGTTTCGTATGGTGAGTGTAGAGAACCGGAGACCCTTTTTACTGGAAAAGAGGCATTCCATCTTAGTCCTCACGGGTGACAACGCATCTGCATTTTGATTCGCAAACGAGGATAAATGTAGATGTCTATGGGTCACAGTAGCCACTTACCATCAGGTGGACTGTGTGCTCGTTTGTCACCCTATCCTATAAAACAATAGTGAATATAATTCGGATTATCTTGAGTATATTTCCCAACTCATGGTGGCACTAAGAAGTCGCGGGGCGAGACGGGCGCGAGAGGCTGCAGGTCGACGCCCGCGCCGCCCTGACCCCAATCCGTCGCTCGCTCAACACTCCGCGCGGACCCCGCGTCCACACCGAACGGAAAAAACCCATTCAACGCTTCTGCATTCTAAAAATTCACAAAACTACAGTAATTTTCACATGTGTACGTCATCCTTAATTTGATTTACCTATAAACATATTTAACGTAAAGTTTAATTATTTTTAAAATATACATCCATTATTGAGGTGAACGGCATAGTCGGGAAGGGTCGCCCTAGGCGAAAGTTTATCGACCAAATTGGCGATATATTAAAAATGGGCCAAATCAAGAGTACCTTTAACCGACGAGCGTGTATGCGTAGGTATATGGATGTGGAGGAAGCGAGAGAGGTGTGTCAGGATCGTGCCAGATGGAAGTCCATAATCTCTGCCTACCCCTCTGGGTGACAGGCGTGAGTGTTTATGTATGTATGTATGTACATCCATTATATTTAATGATGTTAAATGAAGGCAAACTTGAGCATCTGATATATCATCAGGTCGTAAATCATTGCTTTGAAGTCCGCAATAAGTGTTACAATGACTAAAGCGTTGAATAATAGACAATTTTTTTTTTTCATTTTAGTGTAACGTTTTCCTCTTAACCTGCTAACCTGGCCACGTTCCTCTTCACAAAATATCTAGCAATTTTTAAGAGCGCTTTACACTCGTTGGCTCATTTTTTTTCTACAAAGAAGACCAATTCAAAAACCAACACGATGTGTAAACCGCCTTTTGAAATATTGTTATATTCTGTATAAATCTACTGTTGTGCACTGTACGTGTGCGATTTTCTGACATCATCTCTATTTTTTAACAGTACACATACTTGATTATCCTTAATACGTTTCTATTTCGTATAAAACATTAACCTTAGTTAATCGACAATAGACAGTATAGCATTGATCTCGAATTTATAAAACACTTTGTTATACAGGCCGTTCAATCATCAGATAAATTATTACCAACCCGAATGTAAAAAAAATTTGTTAATACAACTGTAATTTTTAATTAGTATATGTTATATTTTATCCTATGAATAAATTTTATACAAGGGTTGAATAATCAGCCCTAAAAAGCGCATTATAAATGAAATACTGATTAATTGTTGTATGAAAGAAAAGCATTGAACGCACGTAATCGACGTTTACATAAAATTAGGCATAGTATGTAATGAATAATTCGTACCGACTCCGAAATACAAAAGAGCGATATATTATGTAGGCACGTACCTAAGTAGCAAGTGAGCGCGTCTAAACGTCACATGAGTGGAAGCTACTGTTTCACTGTTATATAACAAGAAACATTGAAGCGCCGCGTTTAAGAATATTAACCATTACCCCGCAACTTGCCTTATGGATAAGTCGCTCATTATTTGAAAGAAAAAATACACACACAATAACTCACAAACTCTAAATTTAGGTACGGTGATTAAGGTCAATAAACTGTTTATGAAGTTACGGTACATAGTGGACTGTCTTAATTTATTTTAATATAAATAATATATAACTAGATACACTAACGATTTTGTTTGCGTTTTACAATTATTAATCCAGGGACATTTTGAGGTATAATTATGATTTCGATATAAATAAGCCGATCGAAATAACGACAGTAGTTTCCGATTACGCGAAAATTAACAGACAGGTAGAAAAACAAATTTACAATACATCATTCAAGAAGGAGTAAATGATGTAATAAAATTATGTGAAATGCAAAGAGATTGCAAACATTTCCATTTTATATATTTTGATGTGTAGCGTGAATTTCGTCAAACGCACGGTATGGTTTCATTACTTATCGTCAAGTTTAGTAATGTAGGCAAATCTTCAGGAAAGAACGTTTCAAACGTGAAAGGTGAAAGTTGCGTATTAAACTGCATGTTATTTACTTATCTGTTGTATATATGATATAATCATGAAATATATTTTAAGGTGAGTGATTTTTAATTCAGGTCAAGATAAACTGCATACATAAAAAATATTAATTTAATGAAACATCAACATAATGTTTGCCATGCCATAAAGGTCACCTCACATAATAGCAAGGTGTTCCTTTTTTGTATTTTTTTTATTTTAAGCTTAAAATACATATAACACGAAATTTTTGTTTTTCATTATCATATATCATATTTTTGTATTGAATTTAACATGAAAAATGTGTACGAAATGAGTTACTGACCTGAAATTTAGATATTTTTAGAGTGTTGACTCAAAACCGAATATAGAATTTCAAATGCAATGAAATATTTTCAAGGTTTTTCATTCATGTATGGAGAAAGTAAATGATTTTTTTCTTACCCTGGCATGTGGGATGTCATTGTTTAGAGCTCACTGAGTAGAATACAAATATAATTTTTGTACTCAAAATCATCGATTATTAATAATAAATAAATAAATAAAGGAACATGTCTAGGGTTTCTTTTTCTTTGATAGATGATTGCGATGTCTAGCTCGGAAACGATGTATTTAATTGGACATAATATATACGGAAGCCTAATAGAGGCTCGACACGCAACTGACTGTTTTTCAACGTAAACGATTTATAATATTTCATATTTTAAAAAAAATTACTTATTAAACTCTATAATATAGGTATTCCTTTTCGGATACACTGATACATTTTATTTCTCTAATATAATCTGTGAAATAATTATAATATTCGATATGGAATATGTACTTTTAAAATAAAAAAATATTATAATTATACTTTTAGGTGGTCCAGGTTCAAGATTTGCAGTTTTTTAACGTTTCGAGGACACTGAATACTAAATGGCTGTAAATATGAACTTTGAGGTATTTGATTTCTTTTAAATCTACCACAAAACGAGACAGAGTCGAGACTCCGATGAATAATTTAACATTTACCACTTCCTCAATGACATACACCACCCTACCGTAATAAATGTAGCAAACGAATTAAAAATTTGTTTCTTAAAGGGAAACTTAAAACAATGACGTATAAAAAGATACTTTTACTATAGTAGGTATGACTTACAGTGTCACACACTGATCCGATACGTTTAATTAGTTGAAGCTATGCCAAACTAGATATTATGCTAATTAAAACAGCATATACTTTCTCATGATCTTTTACGTTAAACTTTTCTAAATAAACAACAATAAATATTCAAAAAGCTCTCTTGGGAAATTCGCATTTTACAAATATGTTTTTTTTTTTTACTAAGGACTGTCGTATATATTATATATTAGCAAAATAAAATGTAGTAATTATATCAACCTATAATCTTGAATGTTATTAAATTTCTTATGAATATTAATGTCACACAATACGCGAAGATTAAAAAAATTGAACTGAAATGTAAATAAATTTAGCTAACGTATTTATAGCATTCTTCATGAAGTTGATGATTAAACTAGGCTGAGTCAGCGTGAGCCATATTACGAGTATAGTGGTAGGCCGTGCGGAAGGAAAACGGGAGCCTACTTGTTCTAAATATTCACAGTGGGTTAGGGAGCGAGGTCGATGAACTTAGCTCGCCCTACCCTCGACTCAGTTTCTGGGCCATTTGAATGTCATTTACACGCTTCCCGAGGAAATCTGATCACAGGGAATAAAATGCTCTAGTAGGCTTTTGTCTTATTATTTTTTTTTCATAGTAAAAAGTGTTTGGGTAGGTCGTTTAAATATCCCGTTTAATATACGTTTGAAAATAATATTAAAGAATTTAAGTTATTGTAACATAAGCATTATGTATTACATAAAATATGTTTATCATCATATTGAAGTATAAATACATTTGATGGTAACGTTTTTAAACGTAGTAGAAAAGATTTTCAGGCTAAGGCGCCATCTAGCGTCGAGTAGATTATTCCATATAAGTTTAATAGATGTCGCTCAAGTCGTAAATTTGTATCTGCCTTGCGTGGAGATTCATTTTTAACTACAACAACAACCCATCTAATCGTCCATTGTTTTGATAGGTCAATACATATATAACTTCATTTCGCTACTATATCAACTGTAACTTTACAATATCAAAAAAAAAAAATTAAGGGTCGCTAAATAATTTCTTAACGAGGAAAGTTATTTTAACATTATCTAACTTTATTTTATGTATTTTGTATAAATATTTACTATATTTTTTAGATTATTAAATATATAAATAGATGATAATTGTTTGATGCTTACAAAAACTTTAATTTAAAAAAATATATATATTATTGCAATCAAATATAATGTACTTTATCAATTTACCTATTTTCTGTGATGTTAGTGCTGCTAGGCCTGAAGGTCCGTAGCTTTATTTTATTAATAACAATGACTTCTCAAATTAAAGTTCTATATTCAATTGTAAGGTTTTGATATGCTTAAGTATATTTACGTACCTATCTCCTTTTCCTTACGTTTCTTGATTGTGGCCTCATTATTGTCCAATTGGCTATTTTATGTATCAATATAGAAAGTTAAAAGTTTAAAGTTAAGAGAAGAAGACACGTTTTATTATTTATATATTTTTTGATTATATCAATATTTTATTCTGGCAACAATATGGTCATAATTATTAATATAATTTATTAATAACAACTGTTAATGGCTAAAAGAAAGCGTATAATAAACACTTCTACGTTATAGGAAATGGCTTTTGGGGTAAAAGGGAATGATGTCTCTCACAAATTAGGCGAAATCTAATGTATTAAAAACCTGAGAAATTCCTAGATACTAAAAATAGCCTCCCGCTTCAGCTCAGCAGGCAACTGTAGGGTGAGAAGCGGGCGGTGACCGTGAACTCACGCGACCCCTGTCCCCCTGCACCTCCACAAATAGCCAACGTGGGGTTACTTCCACCCCAATACACGAGAACTTTACCGTTCTAAGCAAATGCCTTTTCATCAAATTGGAAACTATTAACTATTCTATTCTAAGTTTACAGTTTTATTGACCTTATTTTTTTTTCCGAAAAAATTCCGTGTTCTTATTATGTTATAAACAGGTCTCACAGTATTTCAAGTATTTTGTTTAGCTACTATTTTCTTTTAACAGGAAGACAAAACAATAAACTATTTATTGAATAATAAGAAATAATAAGAACATTGTCCATTACATATTATGAAGGTTTACAAAACCCTTTACGAGTAACTAATTATTAATTAAAATTGGTTGTGGGTGTATGGGGGGTGAGATTGACGTAACTGGGCGCATGCGCGTATCTCGCCCACGCGTTCGCCTCACGTCGTCGCCGGCTTTCGCGCCAAACTGCCCTCGGTCGCGCGCCAGTTCTAACCTCAACTAAACTTATCCGTTCGCTATGGAAGTTAGCGGTGACGAAGTCGCACTTCCAAATCAACAAGCAGGTGAGCTTAAGCATACATCTTTTACAAATTTAAACCATTTCCCGCATTTCCACGATTTTATATCTAAGAGGTCGTTGAACCTTTTCCGAGTGATATGATAAATCGATAAGCCGAAAATAGTGGAATCGTAGGTGATATGACATTATTTAATTAACCGATATATCTAACTACTGACGTTTCCAATAACTCAGAACTTTTTGACATAAGCAAAATGTATTAATATATGTATCTATATACTAACTTTAATAACAAAATGGAGTCACACTACAGTTTTCAACATATAACTGAACTGGTGGGATAGTGTACAGGCGGTTGTAAGCTGGTCGCATTCAGACCGTAACGTCGTAGCTCGCACGTCTGCAGCGGGCACGGTCACCCCGCTCCATTGCATCGCTCCACTCCATGCATATTCCATTGTGGTGCGTTGATATCCGTTCCACTTTCATACATATCCGCCGATACATAAATATGTGTCAGTTCTTGCATCCTAGTACGAAGTCCTGGCGCTTTGAGAACGTTTTTACTTGAACTTTATTGCTTCCGTATTACTATAATCAGAAAATAATTATTACAAATGTCTGTATGTTTATTGTAAGATAGATAATATTTTAATTTAATGTCTTAATTTATTTAAGACATCATATATGTAACGAGGGTTACATCATTAAAACGATTAAGCAAGATGTGCGTGTGACCAAAAATATACCCAAAACAGCAGGGACTGGCTGAAAACCAGTGCTGAGCATAATGCTCAACGAATAGGTACTGAGTCTGTTACGGTTGCCTCACATTATTATCGTATATTTGGTAATAGTAGTTAATATGTTAATTGTACATGTTTATTTTATATTGATTTCTATTTTTTATTATTGTAAACTTAATATTATTTCGTGGCAATAATTATTTTTATTATTAGTTGCTTTCGCTGCACCTGAATAGGTTTGTAAGCAATTTTGTGGAATTTTACTTTCATTTATGTGACTTCATTTTGGCCTTTTTTATCATTATTAGTACCTACTTATTAAAAACGTATTACATAGTACTGCATTTAATAATTTTAACAAACGCTATATTTTTATAATTTATTTTGTCAAAATAATGAAAATTCATTTTATTATCAGATCAAATAAAATTATAATCGATCACTTTGGTCATACATCGATCGCAGTATTTTATTAACATCAGTAAAATACTTATCCCCGATTACTATTTTCAATAACCGTTTCGCATTCCATTACGATCCTTTTTATTTTATGCAAAGTCCATATGAAAACAATTTCTTAAAAAAATCCATCGGAAATTTGAGACGGATAAAATGAAATAAATTTAATCCATTTGAAGTTGCTAAGCTAGTAAATATTTTGTTTTATAAATATTTTATTTCAAGTTTATTTGTAACTTATGTTTAAAATTTGTAGAACAATTCCATCCCTAAGGGTTGTAAAATAGGGGATAAAGTTTTTATTGGATTTAGACGACATTGATTTAGAAAAATTAACAAGTGGAAAATTAAAACATTTGTACAACCGACTTCAATATAAATTATTAAGGATAACTCAAAAACTACTGGTCCAGGTCTTGATCAAATTTATATGGGACCACATGAGAAGTACCAGCTTTCAAAAACAAGAAGCATCAAAGTCGGTTCACCTAGATAAAAATTCTGACACAATAAAAAAACAAAAAAACACACATAAAAAATACAGTAGATATTAGTACCTCCCTCCTTTATTTGAAGTCGGTTGAAAATTAAAATGACAAAAATTCTAGGTAATTTGTTCAGGATGAAATTGGTTTCATGTTAATCGTTTTAGTTCCCTAATTCTGCAAGTATTTGGTAAATTTAGATTTTAATTTAAAGATTTAGAAAGAACATTTTATATACTATCCCCACATTTAAAATTTTTAAAACGATTTACAATTTATAGTATAAGCCCAGGCATGTCTCAAGATTGATGCAGTGTTGTTTTAACAGAGCTCAAGCAATTCATGCAGACGGTTTTCTTACGCGAATACTTATTTTTTCTTTTAACACTGAAAGAACCGGCATGTTTTATTGTACAGGACGGTATTTCAATCTACTTCAGCGTTGAAACTCCTTTCAAGAAATTGTAAAGCGAGACTCCACGATGCCCTACACAGCTGCATAACGAAAAAAAATAGGTGTGTGGCTGAGTGTGCGTCTAGTACGCGAGTCTATGTACTTAGAGTGCATCGCTCCCGGGCGCCGAGTCGTCGCACTGCATATAGGCCAGTGCACGCGAATGCCCGGAGCCCCCTCCCGTCCCGTCGCCACACTCTGCACTGCTGCACCTCGCGATTCACCATCTATCGTGGTGCCCGTTCACTAATTCCAGCACTTCAGTGATGTAATGCGGAGAAATTTCTTGAGCCTTTCTCTGACCGCGAGACCACGATACCGCGAGACCGCCTTCCGGCAAATGCCGATTAGATACATGAACAGCCCTAAGTGAACTCAGATGAATCAATGAAATAAGGATTACTCTAGACAGATTACCGCGTCATGATTAGAATGTAAATTAATGTAATCGAAATGACAGGGTAAACAAACGAAAAATAAGTCGTTATGATTTAAGCATTACGTGGAGTTACACACAACGATGCAAATAAAAACCTCGTTCTATTCTGAAATGAACTCATTAATTATATGGAATGTTTATCGATACTGCTTGCGAAGAACGCGTGTGCCACGACGAGTACGGGTTCAAAGCGCTCGGTGACAGTGAGCGCGTATTACAACAGCTTAACCGAGCCGCCGCCGCCGGCGTGCAGCAGTTACGCCGTTTTGAAGCGGAAGCCGCGGATGTGGTTACAAGTTCTCGCGGTCGTTGCCCGTCCGACGCGAGCACGACTCCCCTATATTGGCTAACTGTGGCGAAGAAACTTATTTTCATTTGCGTGTTCCGCGGCAGTGCCGCCCACGCACCCCATGCGCCGAAAGGTCTACGCTTCGCTCTTTTGTAACTGAAGTAACAACCCACATTAACTTGATTTTTGAGAGAGGCGATAAATTCAGTATTAACCAAGCCGATAACTAGTGAGACCAAAATTATAAGCAATAACAATGCAGAGCCAATGCTTGGACGCGGAAATGGTTGTGTGCCGTTAAACTAACTGTATAGGTCTAGTCTAGAATAATTCTATGCGGCTCAGCGATGGGATCGGGTACGAGTAACATGTCCTGAATTTATGAGTTTTCAGAATATATACGTAAACACTCACGCCTATCACCCAGAGGGGTAGGCAGAGACAACGGGCTTACATTTGGCACGATTCTGACACACCTCTCTCGCCTCCTTTACATCTATATATCTACACATACACGCTGGTCGGTTAAGGGTACTCCTAATGTGGCCCATTTTCAATATATCGCCAATTTGGTCGATAAATTTTCGTCTAGGACGTCCCTTCCCGAGTCTGCCGTTCACTTTCACCTTTCCTGGATATTTTTCTAAATAGATTTTAAATCTATATGAATGATTTCTATGAGCAATATTTTGTACGCAAATTCCTCACAGATATAGGTATTAAGAACTAGCTTTGTATATATTACCACATGCAGTGTATTTTAATTTTAAATAGAAATTTAAAAAATTAAAATTTTATTTAATGAGAGATGTATTTCTTAAGATGTGAGATTAGTAAGTGGCAATGGGCTGGCTATATAGCTCGAAGAACCTACAACCGATGGGGAAGAAAGGCTCTCGAGTGGCAGCCTCGTACCGGCAGACGAAGTGAAGGGCGTTCCCCCACTAGGTGGAGTGGCGACCTGGTACGACGACATGCAGCAAGTCGATGGATGCAGGTGGCTCAGGACCGTGCTTTGTGGCATTCCTTGGGGGAAGCCTATGTTCAGCAGTGGACTTGTGAAGGGCTGTACGCCGCAGTCTCGTCGTACGGTGTAGTTCAGTAACTTGAGCCATTGATTATATAAGTCTTAATTAAAAATTATGTTACATATATATGTATTGTCTGAGAAGTCAATTTGCTTTACAACGGCCAATTTTATATGAGATCATCCGGTATCGTTGACCTGTAAATCTCCAACCCGTCGAATCAACTCAAAAAAGCTCACATTGTAGACGTGTTATCGGCTTTGATCATTCTCGCGTAATAAACTCTAGACAAGTTGTATAAGGATACGAATGGCTTAATATGTACTAGTACGTTAGTACTATTATTTATTACGATGTACAAGCTAACTATATTATGTACCTCGTCCATACTACCCGTCTATTAACCCCGTTGACGTAAACAGCGTCCTTGAAGCGAATCTACAAACACAGTTGTACAAATATCCAATTCATAGTTCATTAACTCCAGCGCGATCCATGTAATCTGAAAAAGATATATCGACATTGTCTAAAACTGTATATTAATATACTGTATCGATAGATAAAATAAAACTATTTCCTTCGTAGATAATAAAAAGTAAATAATAAAACAGAACGATTGCAACAATTAACTGAGTAGGATTGATTTTCCTCATAAAAATTTCAAATATAATAACGAATACAAAACTTGGAAATGTACTTAATGATAAATCATACTATTCAATATTCATCAACAATCAGCAACCTGAACATGATTTTTCTATCGGATTATTACATTCGTGTAGCCATTGGGTGACTTACTCGTAGTATGGCAAAACATGGATCGTAAGTTAAGTTGGTATTATAAATTATTATTTATATTACTAAATACATATTACTACTACTATACTATATATATCTTATATTGCTTCGGACCAAAGTACTTAATTTTCAACTGCTTGATGCCTGAAATAAAGATATTGTGTATTGTATTGTATTTCACCCAGGACCGCTGCTCATATTTTCATACAAGTTTAGTAGGTGACGATACGAAAAGGTTAGTGTCAAAAACTTGTGCTCAGAGCACGGTTAGTAATTTTCCTTTTCCTGTTTAACTGAAAGTTCTTTGACATAAGCTGTCAATAGGGAATTTAAGACATTGTCCATATCTACTCGAAATACTGTGGATAAGGAGGAATTTACTTCCCTATCTTGCCTCACTCATCATGGCTCACAAGTAGCGCAAGATCTACAACCATCGGCAATTGTGCATTAATCGCCATTAAGTAAGAAAACGGTGTAAACACCTGCGGTATTACACGGACCATTTCGAGCCACTTTCGGACCCCCATAACAATTTTATTAAAACTACACATATGTAATTTTGCATACCTAATAAGAACCCTGTTGGCTTGGCGCCTATTCACATCCCAATTCTTTAATCGGCGAAGCTGACGATTCCAAACGTTGTTTATACCGCACTTGGCCCCCTTTCCACATTTATGTTTTTGTTTCGATATAGCTTGCTTGGCACTTCACCGATTGTATGTCATAATATTATGTCCATTAATAAATGCTAGGTCATAAATTCAATATTTATGAATGGAATATTTGATAGATAATAATATTTATATGCTATTAATATCAAAGTATGCATGTTTTTGCAACACACATTGCAAAATTTAAAAAGAGGTTCATTAATATAATATATAATAGGTATATAATATATTAATAATTTATATAATATATTAATGATTCATCACTGCTGAACATAGGCCTCCCCCAAGGAATGCCACAAAGCACGGTCCTGAGCCACCTGCATCCATCGACTTCCTGCATGTCTTAACAGGTCGTCACTCCATCTAGTGAGGGGACGCCCTACACTTCATCCGCAAAAAATGCAGATGCGTTGTCAGCCGTGAGGACAAAGAAATAATGCCTCTTTTCCAGTAAAAAGGGTCTCCGGTTCTCTACACTCACCATACGAAACACATCAGCATTAAGCTGCTATTTTACGCTGGTATTCTGTGAGAGCGTGGTCCTTCCCCGGTCGAGCCGACCCATTCGTGCTAAAACTATACTATTAATATAGCTGCAGTATGGCTCTACCACATACTAAATTTCGTTCGTTGAATCCGTCGATTCACCTCTCAGTCGAAGTTAGACTTACCTAGTCGGACTATTTGTTCCAGGTAAACATACTCGTCAACAACTTCGAGCTTAGTGCTTCCAACAAATACCGGCATAGCCGTCACATGGACGTTATACATAATCTTTGTTTTGTCCATGTTCCTCTTAAGACCTATCCGTTGGGAAGCACTATTGAGGTCATTAAGCATAGTGCTTAGATTCTCCAGCGATTCTGCCATAAGGACTATATCGTCGGCAAATTGAAAGTGAGTGATGTACTCGCCGTTGATGTTAATACCGTATCCTTTCCAGTCCAGTAGCTTGAAAACGTCTTCCAATGCAGCGGTGAGAGTTTCGGGGATATAACGTCACCTTGTCTTACACCTCTCTGCAGTTGAATAGAACAGAACCAGAGTACGAAACCTAGGTTTCGTACTCGGTTTCTGTACTCAGATAGCCATCGTAGCCCTACTATACAAACACTCAGCACTTTGATATACCGACAGTCAACTTGGCACCGCTGAAGGGACTGTAGTACCACCCAAATTTCGACGGAAGCGAAGACTTTCTCATAGTCCACATACGGTAAGCAAAGTGCCATATTGTACTCTTCAGCCTTCTGTACAATTTGCCGAAGGGTATGTATGTGGTCTATGGTACTGAAGCCTTTTCGGAAACCGACTTGTTCGGGAGGCTGAAAGTCGTCGAGTCTGTATGCGAGACGATTCGTAATGACTCTCGAATACAGCACGTAGACGCGGCTCAGAAGGGAAATCGGTCTGGTGTGTTCATCAAGAGAGCATTGTCGCCTTTCTTGAATAACAAGACCACCAAACTTCTGCTCCACGCCTCCGGAGTAGTCCCACTATGGAGGACGGAATTAAAGATCTTCTGAAAGCGGGTGGAAAACCGGTACTTGAAGTCCTCCTGTGATTCCATCAGCTGCACATAGAACCTCCCAATCTCGCTCAAAATCTCAGATATCCCAGAAACGACGTTGCCACACTCGGTTTTCAACTTTGACAGTTGGCTTTTTCTGGCAGACAGATCTCTAGCAAAAACTTTGAAGCCCTGGTTCCGCTCGATCACTTCTTCAATACGAGCAGTATTAAAGTTGCGTAAGTCCCGCCGCATGCATTTGGAGATCTGTCTGTTAAGTTGCCTGTATGCTGTCAAATCTACTGAAGACTGTAGTTTCATTTCCCATCCAACAACCATGAGATTAAGAGTGAGATCGGAGAGTTTTTGTGTTCTTCTGCGGTGGGTCTTGCAAAACTTAGCTCCGACCGCATGAACAGTTTCCACGAGCTTGTCATTCATATCATCCACTGCGTTGCAATCTTCTAGGCACTGAAAACGGTTTTGTAGCTCGAGCTGAAAGGTTTCGGGACTTTGGATTAGAGCACGAGGGGGACGGAGCGTTGACTTCATTAGACGTGACCTCTCCAACTTAGCGTTTAGGGTCAGTGTGCCTCTCACCATTCGGTGATCACTGAGACTGCACTGAACAGTTGTCATCTGGTCGTCATAATGAAGTCAATATCATTTTTTGTCGAACGTTGGGGCTCGACCAAGTCCACTTATTGTGGTCCCGCTTCTGGAAGAAAGAGTTCATCATAAAGAGACCTTCTTTCTCCACGAATTCGGCCAGCTGCTGGCCCCTTGGGTTCCGTTGCCCTATTCCAAATTTCCCTACCTTCAGCTCACCGTTCTCTCTTGTTAATCACTATTTATTAATGATTATAACATCACTAATAAATGGTGTACCTATTACATAATAGATACAGTACTTATATAATAGATACACTTGAATATTCTAGAACGAATGAACTTGTCAGTTTCTAGAAAGTTTTAGAAAAAGTTATATGTAAGTTTTACTTATACATTTTAACATTAAGTTAGCTGTACACTGTATAAGTTCATACTTAAGTTCAGTTTTCCTTGGCGGATGTGACAGGCGATTCCGCTATTCACAGGTTACGATCGGTGAGTCAGGCGGCCAAGGTACATTGACACAGGGTCTGAAAGACCGCACGCATGTGGTCAACATAATCCGGTGTTGGTACAGGGGAAGTTATTCTTTGTTATATACCATGGTCAAATCATCATCATCATCTTATTGATAGTTGCTTAGCTTCGATCCGTTTGAAAACCAGTAGCATTGTTACGATATAAGTTATCCTAAAATATTAAATTTAAGGCAACACGGTAGTAGCACCATATTCATTCTCTTATCTCTATATATATTTATACTCTCTTTATATATAATCACTCTTGATTTCTTAAGTAATGCGGATTTATTTTCTCCTAAAAATAATACTGTCATATATAAACAATAATTACCTAACTACAGGGTTTTTTTCACCTATCTACAGCTTTTGACTTAGTCTTACACGACTTCCTGTTACAAAAACTATAGATACTCGTAAGTTTGAAATTATACTTACCATCAGGTGAGCCGCATGCTCATTTGTCCCCTTTTAAACAAATAAAAAACTATACTTCAGTAACAGACAGACAGCGAGTTCTAATAAAAAATGTTTTATTCTAGCAATGTGTTACAATCACGATTCTAGATGAAAATAGGAATATTATACCGAACTCATCTGAATATTATATACATAATAAATATGGCGCATTCCACTAGGAAGTGTGTTTGGTCCTATGTTGTTGCTATTGTACATAAATGACACTATTAATATAACAAGTCACAAATGCATATTATATGTTGATAACATTTCAGTGGTTGTGACTTCTGAATATAATACAATTAATGACCACAAGAATGACTTAAATAACACTCTAGACAATTTAGTGGATTGGCTTGACATAAATAATTTAATAATTGGTCTTGACAAATCAGTATGTAGTCAACTCAATAAATGTAATAATAAGAAATATAATTTTAGCTTAGTTAACCAAAAATAAAAGCTGTCTAGTGAATAAAAAAAATTGCGTACACCCTTTTAGGGCGTAAGTAAATAACAAATAATTATGAACATATATAAAAACGGCTGTTATGTCCTAAAATGCATACGCAGAGTCCTTACTGTGCAATGGACTGTTAATCTTTAAGAGAAAAAAGTGTATCAGAGCAAAAACTTTACTTATCACCTCTACCATATCTTTATGTCATCTAACAAGTAATAGGAATAGGCATGTTGGTATGGATACATAAACATTTATTCAAAACGACAGATGGTGTAGAGCCTCGCAATCGACGAATCTCTTATTAAACTCGTTTTAAGTGACAATCCTAGAACAAGCAAAAATATAAAATCTGTTCATTTATGTGTGTAGGTTTAATAACAAGCTATCAAATAATTTTAAATTTATAAGTACTAGATTATATACATAAATCAAAATTACACGATGGGCTGAATAAAAATAATTTCAGGACTTTTTTAATCATGAATCTGTTCTTTTGTATAAATAACGTTTGTGAAATCTTTTTCATACCACGTTTTTTGGAAATAAATGTTTTTGAGATATTTTTGTAGTGTTCTGTTCTGGTAGGGATATATAAATATTTACAAATAATAAATAAGATAAAATAAAATGATAATACGTTGAATACTATGAATAGAATAAAGCAAAATGAATAAATTTTGTAAATTACTCTCAAAACACTGTGAAGTTTGGATTACTTCTTTTTGAGTTGACTTTTCTGATGGCTCGTTTTTTTATTTTACTTTTATTTTAGCAATTATTCAGTTACTGGATTTAAAACAAAAATTTCATTAAATACGAAATCTAGAAAATTACTTTATAGTCCATAATCTTTTTAACAACACTCACTATAGCATTTTATATATACATCTACAATAATTTATCTTTGTTTTTAATAGATAAATGAAAGAAAATATTTTCTATCAGGCATCAGATCTTTTTACCTTAAGTAAACGTCGTTCTCCAATCGACGATAAAAGTGCATTTATGTAACACGCTCACCTATATTACCTAGATCCAGCTCAAGACGGGCTACACTTTCTTCGCTGGATAGCTCTTTTGATTGTACAAATAAACTGTATAGCGGATTGAATTATCAGTGACATACATACGAGCACATAGCTCGCTAGATAGCTCCGTCGCGATAAGCCGAACAAAACACCGCCTCGGTACATTGACCCAGAATTATATAAAAACTCGTCGATTATGATAGCGTTATGACAATGACATTTTGTGTTGTCCACGCGTGTGGTGGATGCTAGTATATCTTGCTGTGCGATCAATCGTGACACAATGCTGATACGAAATTCAAGTTCAGCTTGTATAAAAATATTAATATAATATGAATTTTTGGTCCCAAATATCACTATTATAGAAACGCAATCACCTTTGCCATTTTATCGTTTACAAAAGGTTTCAGATTAAAGACATATTTTTGAATACGAGTTATAGTGACTTGCATTGTGAACTGTTATTGCAACTTCGCTTCGCTACAGGTGTAAACTTCATTTTTTCCTGAAACTGATTGTTTACAACGTTGCTATCATATTTATAATAGGTGTCTTTTCAACTTATATAACTTTCATATTATAAAAATATTAATACCAAATACATAAATATATTGTGTGTTTTTTTTTCTATATGAAAGTTGAATTGGGCTACTTACCGAATACCCTACTCTAGGTACTTTTAACAGTGTAATACTATTAGTATCATGTTGTAGATTTTGTGGTTTTGCATCAAATTTTTATCTTTGTTCGTCGAACATCAACACATAGTTGTAAGTAAAACTCTAATAAAAGTTGCGGTCGTCGACCCGCCAAGTAAAATCTTACCACAAGCACAGACAGTGCTAAAATAAAATTAATTAGAGTTTTTTTAATGTTTTCGGTCATGCTGCAACGTACGTTGACTTAGTAAGAAAATGCTGCATGTGCAGAGCGGATGTCAACTTTCACGCAGTTACGTAACGCCTCACGGAGAGATGTACTAGAACGTTCGGAGTCATCGACCACGTCGCTTACGACACCCGCTAGTGTACACCCGGACGTTATTTCGAGAATTTACATATCGAATGTTATCTTAATTCCATTTTATACTCTTTTTCGTTGCGCAGCACTTTCTTCGCTTTATTCTTTTTTCAATCGGTGCTGTGTACTTTGTTGAATTATTGACTTTGATTACAAATGTACCTAACTTTTATCAAAATATTAAAATATTTTGCTAAACTTTACTTTAAATTTCGAGATCAGAATTTGCTGAGATAATAATATTTCAATTAGCTAATGTTAAAATGATGTTTGATTACGATACATATTCCAAAGTATTCTATATTCAGCTAGAGGTTGTGATGGGTAATATCGTCTGTGATTTTGCATGTGCCAGTGACGTGGGGGATTTAGTTGGTCTAGGCATAAGACTTGATATTGATAGCCGTTGGCATCCGCGAATGAGCGCTGGGTCGTCGTTCGCCCGCGAGGTCATCGCCGCGCCGCCAACACGCACTCGACTTTAAAGCTTGCATGCCTTACTTCTGTCGTTTCGAACATGTCTTAACTGATTTCATCGAAAAAGATTTTTAATGTATGTTTTATACTAAAGTATTAATATATATATATATATAGCCAGCGTCTGTCCATGAAAGAGACAGTTATAGTTATGGGACAAGACATCTTTTTTTGGCAGTGTGTATTGCTACAAAAAGATGTTTTGAAGATAATTTTCTTTTTAAATAATATTTTTACGTTTAAAATGTTTAGGTTTACGTTTTACCTTTGTCTAAAATTATAATAAGAGGTTTATTTCTAAATAGCTTAAGTTCAAATGGACAAATAAAGTTAACATACGAAACTTGTTGGAAAGTGTATTTTAATTTTTAACTACCTAATAGAAATTCAATTCGTAGATTGTAGACGTTATAACGTTCGGTCGGCGTATATGTTATTATTGTAAAGAGGTCAATATCATAACAATTTTAGTATTTATTTTGTACATGAATTATTTATTGATTGTGCCTGTTTACTTTCGTCGCTATCAGTTTTGTAGGTCAGTAGACAAATAAATATTCGGATGTCGCCTGTCCTTTCATAACCGTCATCGCATTAACTTCAAATACAATAATTGGAACTTTTCCTTTACATTATCAGTGACGCGGCTATTGGGAACCGAATGTTGTTTGATCCTTTGTAGTAATTATCGTGGAATGCTAAAAGCGGGATGCCTAACTACTTAGTTACGCACTAGAGACGTGCTGGGAATCGCGAAGATTAGTATAGAGCGCTCACAAGTGAAGGGGCGTAGATACGGTCGTGACACACCGCCAATTATAAGTATGGAGGCGTCATTGAACCCGTGTTATTGCGAAACAACGGAAACCAGTCCACAGCACTGCTCCGTCCCAACGCCCGCACCCTGCGCACCTCTCTCGCACCTGCCGCGAATTTGTAAAATCCTAGATTATAGTTGACATGCGGTCAACTCATTACCTACGTGACTGAAATAACTAGACAATCGGTTACATCACTATGCTCGATAGTCTGCAAATAAAGCCTAATATTACGATTATTATTGATTAACTTATTATAGCTGTACATTACCTACAAAGTTAAAAGTACTTTTTAAATCATTGTGTCTCCCCGAAAATTGTTATTACTCCAATTCGATTTAATCGAAAAATATTACATAATCTGTTAATGTTTCTTGTTTTCAACTAATACGTATCCTTTAGTCATCTGTTATTATTAACACGTCATATCCATGGAACAACTTCATTTAAAATTACAAAATAATTAGCGTAAGTATAAAATTTATATAAACATGCTGGCTGTACCGCGACCTAAAAAGTGACGTGGCCGATAGTGGTATAGTCAGGGACGATGGCCACGTCGCCTCATTCGCAGGAATTGCAGGTAGGCTAAGGGGTTAAGGAACTTCATTGCACTATATCAAATACCATTGAACTCGCTTCGTCCTACTCGCACCACGCCCCACGGTGCATCGCCTGCACTCATCCTCGTGCGAATCCTGTCCGATTACACGCCGCGCATGCGTATTGCATTATCTTCCACGATCTATGGCACACGTAACACCGTATGATGTCCACTGTTGCTATACTGCAAGGAATTTACTATTCACACGTAATTTAATGTCTGTCATAACAGGGCATGCACAGTCTCTTTTTTGTTTTTTTTATGTGTGTTACCTCATAACTTTTTACTGGGTGAACCGATTTCGATGATTCTTTTTTTATATGAAAGCTGTTACATCTCGTGTGGTCCTATATGAATTTGATCATGGTCAGACCAACAGTTTTTGAGTTATTCTTAATAACTTATATTAAAGTCGGCTGTACAAAACTTTTAATTATTAATTTAGTACTACTTGTTTTTATGACATGTTATATTTAATATTTAGTAATTATTCTGGAAATAATTATGACATAAGCTTGTATTAATAATGACATTTAAAAATTCATAAGTGTAAGTTAGTCATTTGCTCGCTTGTTATATTCAAATTGAATAAAAAGTTATTCCACTAACAAAATTCAATGTTTACCAAAGGCTTTGCCGGTACGACGCATTCCAGTCGGACGTTTGGAAATCGAAGCCGCTGGTTACGTAACATTGTTTACCTAAGCTAGCAAGCAGCAGCCATGTATCAATAATCAAGTTTAACAAGTGGAAAGTTCAGTGAGGGCGTCGACACTGAGGTACAGAGCCGGCGCCGCCTTGTCGTTCAGTCGCTAGAAAATCGCATTAATTCGCGACACTTGATCGCTTGAAGTGTCATCAGAGTGCACCAGGAAGAGCAGCGCTAGTATTATATTTCGTGCACAACGCTCGATACGCAGGACCTAGATCAGTTTTCCTACCAGTCTAAGTTCAATGTTCAACTATTTCCAATAACATCACTCATAGCAGAATGGTGGGATATAATCTGTGACGTCACACCCTTGAAACAACTTGTTTCCTTTTTTAACATACAAAACGCCAGTATTTCAGTAGACTACGTGATAATTCCAAGGTAAAATGATAAAGTGTCAATGAACTTGATAAAAAGAAATTATTTTGCATGTAGGTAGGTACCAACTGGTTTCCAAAATATTCCATTGCAAAGTGATTAACTTTACAGATTTACATTTTAAACGCTAAACACTTTAAAATACAACAATAAGCGCATTTGTTTAAACAATGAGTTGTGTGCGTGCGCAGTAAAATCAGAAATAATGCATTACTAGGCATTTTGAATTTTAAAAATAAAAAAGAATTTTAAAATAAGAAAGAGTGTTTCAGATTTTTTAAATAAATTTTTCTTCACCGCCTTTTTTGCCTAAAATTACTTATTCTGAACCTTACCTGCAAATTTCTCCGGTTATTGCAAAATAATCCTGTTATTTTAAATAATAATAATATAATAATAAAAAATAAAGTAAGCTTCGTTCACAGCTTACTTTAGTTTTTTATTAACGTAATCATCCTTATCAAAATACCTAGTTAATTTGAGAACTTATAGGTTTAGTTTTTTTTTTATTTATCTCATTTTTAGCCAGTGCTTGGCTATAATCACACTTGTGATGCACAGCATGACAGCGGTGATGTAACCCTAGGTGGTAAATCTATCTTATCTATCTCTATCTTAACATAAATAATAAAAGCATTTACATTTTTAAAGTAGTAGTTTTAGTACAGTTTAATATTCACACTAATATCCGTTCTTATCGGTTACTTTGAAACAATCGTCATTGAACAATGACCCGATTTAATACTATACTAGCTGTCCCCTGCGGCTTCGCCCGCGTGGAATTTATTACGATTGGATTTCATGGGTTTTAATTTTTTTGCGCGAAACGCTAATTCTTTTTCTTAAATAAAAGTAACTTACTCCTTATATCATCAGCTATCTGCCAGTGAAAGTCCCGTGAAAATCGGTCAAGCCGTTTCGGAGATTAGCTGGAACAAACAGACGTACAGACAGTAAGACGGACAATTTTTTTTAAATTGTGTTATTGTTATTAGTACCGTACATACTTTCATATTATGCATTTAGTAAAAAGCTGTTATTTCGACATTAAAAACAGACACTTCAATTTTATTTATTTGTAATACATAATTATCAAATATAACTAAACATACAACATTGGCCATAACATTGTTTTCAAACTATAAGAATGAGAACAAGTTAAAAGGAAAGGGTATCGTTGTGCGGATTTACGTACAATAGTGAACTACTCCGGCGACCTCGTTACTGTTGGTCTGGTCTCCTTCCTCAAATTGCCGCGGTCGCCTTTCCCACAAACCTCGAAACGAGAACCTGATGTAAGAAGGCTTGCTACGACCGCCTTACGCTTTACCGGCCCTGCTACGAATCCGTAGCTGAGTTACGCCGCCGTAGCTAAGTAGAGAATAAAAAGGTTATATATAAACTTTTTATTCTCAAGATTTTTTTTTAAAACAAACTAATATTATAATGAATACCAGCGTAAAATAGCAGCTCAACACTATTGTGTGCAGCTTAACGCTACTGTGTTTCCTAATAGCAGCGAAATGCTGCTGTATTTCGTATGGTGAGTGTAGAGAACTCTTTTTACTGGAAACGAGACATTCCCTCTTAGTCCTCACAGGTGACAATGCATCTGCATTTTGATTTGTAATCGAGGATAGATGTAGATGTCTATGGGCCACAGCAACCACTTACCATCAGGTGGACTGTGTGCTCGTTTGTCACCCTATCCTATAAAAAAAAAAAAAACATTTACAAGTTAATGTCATTTATCTGTAGGAATAAACACACTAAAAGCTAATTTTATATTGATCATTATCCTCCTTCTTATAATTATTTCATTCTTTGATAATAGTCCCGTGCGATTGTATTTTTGTTAGTGTCAATTAACAGGAAATTATTCTTTATAGTACACATCCTTACAATATTGATGCGTCACATTGCGAAGTTTTTGGGAAACATTGACGGCAGCTTGAGCCAGCAGACAGTTGAAATCGACAGTATCTCAAGGCGCCTAAGCAGGCACATTGAGGTTCACATCATCATCCACCGACATTCGTTTCACTGTTCCCACTAATAGTTCATATGCGCACACATTTGATAGTCAAAATCGCACCACTATTACGTATCAAAATCTATTTGAAACCATTATTTAAACCATAAAACAGGAATAGCAATCCGCCGGCGCGGCGTTCAAGTTCCCGCCAAAACTCCTTTCCTTCGTAAAGCCCGCTTTTCACTATGGGATATAATGTAATATATTATATCTCTAGATATAAATTAATATCGCTCACCGTACTTTTTAATGAAACCGTTTACACTGAGATATAATATTATATTTATTATTATTACATCTCTTACTATAAATATTTTTTCGATCGACCGAGCGATATTTTCATATTACATCCCCCCCCCCCCCCCCCCCCGTACCCCGTACACCGTTCCACGCCAGATGAACTTGAATGAACTTTTACGTAGTGCGTATACTCATTTGTAATCGTAATTTTTTTATTTTTTTTAATAGAATTCCTTAAAAGGTCTAAATTCACCATATTCCTCTCTAAACTTTACATGATGATATCCAGTATCGACGCTCCCTGTTTTTACTTAAAAGTAACACATATAAACCGAATTCTGAATCATCTCCCACTGATGAACTGTAGAAGGGTGTCAAGCAAAACAACATCCATTTTGTTTGAAAGAAAATTTTGCTTGTAAACGACGAGTGCGGTGCAAATATACGTAATCCAAATAGCGAACGCACACTGGTTAATCGATATATTATCCTCACAGTGTGAAAGCCAATCGTGGGATATAGGTAATTTATATCTCGGGATATAATATATATTATATCCCATAGTGAAAAGCGAGCTTGATTCTTCGTCCTGTTTTGTTTCGTTGCATAGGTTTTTTTTTCTTATAAAATACTAGCGGGCCAGGCTGACATTGTTCTGGACTTCCCGACGACCCTTTGTCCTTTAAAAATCTTCAAATTCGCAATAAAAAATATTGAGGGTACACTTGTCGGGATAAAAACTATCCTATCACTCAAGTTGGCGTAAGCAATACACATTTTTACAAAATTTCAATGAAATCAGTTCAGTAGTTTAGGAGTTTATCGCGGACAAACAATGTGACACGTAATTTTTATATATAAAGATATTATAAAAATCTTTTGTACCAGCATTATTTCAAGTGTACAATGAGTGTGTAGAAATATAAAATATCATGGCATTATCTTAATTAGTAGGTGAAATCGTTACCGTTACAGCCTATTAAAGTTCATTGCTGAACATAGGCCTCCCCATAGATTGACCCATTGGGGGTTATTTGCAATAGCCACGCTGACCAAGCGGGTTTATTTTTTATTTTTAGTTGTTATTAGAAAGACGCTGCCGCTCATCTCCTCATTTGTTTCTCCCTGTCGCCTCTTACAACACACACGAGGTGATATTGGGCATTGGATATTCATACACCGCCACTACGCGGTAAATAAGGAGATGAAAGCAAGGTAACAAAATATAAATCTATACATATAATAAAACTGTAAATAGCAGATGTCTGTACATTTTATATTTTTGTAATAAAAGTGATTGAGGGGTACTAAAAATAAGTAATTAAATACATTTCTACCATTTTTAGAATTTTCTGTCTGTCTGTCTGTCTGTCTGTTTGTTTGTTAACGTATCACGTATAAAGTACTAATTTATATCATAAGAATTGTTAAGGAAATTATAAAGTGTATCTTCGGGTTACATTTAGTCTTTATTTCATTAAAATCAGTTCATTCCATCAAAACTTATGATAAATATTCTGAAGTATGGGTAGGGAAGTATAGGTACGAATTTGCTCAACGGTGGCTTTGTTTGAGTCATCAAGTGCATTTTAAACTAATATCATATCATAAATCATAGTTAAATTATGTAAAATAATGATATAATTATGTATATCTAAAACGCAGTAAACAAAAGTATTAAAGAACGTATTAAATATATTATACAAAAATATATTAACCTTATTAACTAAATCTGAAGCACAATAGTTAACCCATTTCTTCGATAGATGGTGGTGTGGCATAAATGTGATACAAAAAGGCAGGTTAAAATTTATTCCTGTAGTTGAGTTTCATATTTGCTTCTAACCTTTATATTAATGACACGCTGCCCTACTGCGTGTTGACAATCTCATTTATTTTTTATTTTTTTACCGCCGAGTACTCTATGTGGTAAATCAAATTTTAAGAGCTATTAACAATTTCATTTTTCGGCGAGGATCAAACTTTCTTTTTTGCTTACTATGCAGGCACTGATTTATAAGTTCTTTTATGTTTTTTATTGTATCAATCGTGTGAATTAATCTCTTATTTTTAGAATTGATGTTAACAGCGCCATCTCTCTTAAGTCTATACATATAATAAAAATGGTAATAACATGTTATGTCTGTTTCTGAATATTGTATAGTATATTAATTTGCGACTAAAATCATTATTGGGACTGTAAATCATTAAATAAGTACATTTTTATAATTTTTAGAATTGTACTATCTGACGGTCTGTCTGTTTGTTTATGGACGCATGACGTTTTGAGTAAACATCTTTTTTTTTTCAATGAAATCCTTAAGAAAATCATAAAGCGTATTATCAAGTTCATTTAATCTTTGTTTTATTGAAATTGGTTAATTCTATCGAAAGTCATGATTATTATTTTGAAATGTAGGTTCGAATTTGTTTAATGGCGCCACAAAATCCCAAAAATAGTAATAAAAAGATTCGTGTGTAAAAAAAACGTTCTATTATAATATATTTCGTATCGTTCTATTATAGTACTTAAAACACAGTAAAAATATGTTTTCCTTAAATTAAAAAAGGATGTTTTCTCACAAAGAACGTAATAGATGGCGTTGTACAAATTACAACCTTTTCTGAATTGCGGTGTTAAGGTTTTTCGCAGGTGAATCGTATTGAGACTCACTGTAATAATTTATGTCCATGAGCCTGACGAACACAGAACACTAATACCCTTAGGCTGACGAAGCTGCAAGCCTGTAAGGTATATATACAGAGGTATTGAAATATTTAATTATTCAACAAAACTCGACTAAAACTAAAAGTAGCAAAATTGCAATAAATGTCGTGATGGTGATATTGTTTTATAGCCAGAATCACTCTAATACCAAATAACTTTTTTTTCAGTTTTAAGTAAAGTAAAGTTGCAGCCTATTTACGTCCCACTGCTGGGCACAGGCCTCCTCTCATTTCTGAGAGGGTTTTAGGGCAAGGAAATGTCCACCGCGCTGCCCCAATACGTGTTGGCGAACTTCACATGTCATCGAAATATTATTTTTTATTTCTCAAACATGCAGGTTTCCTCACGATTTTTTCCTTCACCGCCGAGCACGTGGTAAATCAGCACTTAAAATTGCAATTGACAATTTCATTGGTGCCGGCGGGGATCGAACCCGGGTTGCTCGAGTACTGTGAAGCTTACAGCGAGCGCTAACCATCTGAGCTACCACGGCTCAGGCTTCAGTTTTAAGATAGGGATAATAACATCGATGTTGGCATCGCCAGCTCAACATCGATGTTCGATGTTTAGGCCACTCAAAACATCGATGTTGACCATTATCGATGGTTTTTGTATATGTGTAGATAGTTACACATTGTTTTAAAATTATGTGGGTATACACAGCAAGGAAAAAGTAACAATTAACTTGAATATCAATTTACGTAGAATAGTTATTATGCGACAACCGACAACGACACTACAAAATAAAGCGAACACAGAACACTAATACCCTTAGGCGGGAAAGCGAATCAGTGACCATTGTGACATTACAGGAGACACTTGACAATTAAGTTTGACTCACCATACTGACATTTTTTTAGATTAACGATGCGTTCAGAAATTCTGAATTATTCAAAATTTTTAATCTTCAGAGCAGATGCAAGATTTAGTTGATATTGATTTCGCGAGTTCGCATTGTTTGCAAGTTCCCAATTATCGATTATGGGTTCATTGACGTCGATGTTTCGATGTTTGACATATGTCAACATCGATGTTAAAACATCGAAGTTTTAATTTTTAACATCGATGATCATCTAACATCCCTATTTTAAGTGTGTTTCCCACTCAGCGTGTGTTATGCGACGATCGTAAATAAAGCGCAAGGTCAAACTTTACGCGTCAGTACTGATTGTTTTGCACATGGCCAGCTCTATATTGCTTTTTCTCGCGTTAGTAGTCCCCGTAACCTTTTTCTGTACGCCCCGGCTAAGTCTACTTCTATCGTCGTTTACACAGAAGCTCTATCATAAACGACTTAGAACTTTGAGAATATCGATTTATTTTGTTACCACTTATTCATAGAGTAATGATATAAATCGGTTAATATTCTCTTACCCTAAACGTCAAATTCTTTAAGTAAAACCTATATTCGCGAGCTACGCCGCGGGCACAGCTAGTGATATAATAAACTTAGTTAGTAGCAAACGTTACGGAAGTTCTAAATCTAACATGCTATTGGCGTACGATTGATCATGGTTGTTTTTCGAATGGCCTATGTATTAGCACGGCTTGATTTACATGCGATATCGAACTTTAGATGGCCCGCGTTGATACTCATTTCAAGGTTTTGCGCATCCATTTATTGCGTCTTTGCCATTGAATACACAATTCTGTTTATGAAATAAAAATTACAAAGCCTCGAATATAGTAGTTGTTTTTCTATTTTTTTTTCTATTGGTTTTTTGTTAGAACATTATTAAACTGATTTCTAATATACATGAATGGTATAATAAATCAAAACTCTATCTGTACCTTGTGTATCATCTTTACTATGGGAGAATCACATGTCCAGCAATGGGTTATTTCAGGCTTATAAAAAAGCATAAGATTCGCATTGTAAAGTGATTTTAAGAAATAATATATACATCCCCTCTTAATTTCAACCGATATTATTTTAATTTCAATATTATAAACATATGTATATATGCGTATGGGCTATTAGGTATGTATGTTGTATTGTATTATATTTATCGCTGGCGCGCCGCAACGCCAGATAGGTGAAACTATCTGCGCCGTCACTTGTTTACCAAGATCTGCACAGGCGGACCTTGAGATTCGGCACCGGTCAGTGCCCGAGGCCTCCAACTCAACACTGTTAATATCGTACGTTTTATTATTATCGACCTCGATGCTTATTTTGCAAACCAACTGATTTTTACCAGTGTTTTATTCGCTGCAAAGTAACCTTTATTTTTCAAGGTTCTGATAATGTGTTTGATATCATTTAAATGTCTTTATTGTTTAAAAAAGAATATTTCCTGTCTAACTTATTTATACTTGTATGAAAAAAAAAACATAGCTTAAATTAGATACGCTCTAAGGGAGACATCTGGTGCCACGATTCGCCTACAATACAATAAGAAAGGCGCACGCCAACAGGGACTGTTTACAGACTGATAAGAATAAAAAAGAAGAGATACGACATATTATGTGAAGATTAGTTATTTAAAAGCTAAGATATTATTAGATATACCATGTTGTTGTGTCTCGTTTTTACACGTCTCGGTAATATCAACATTTCACAAAGCTGCTTTTCGACAACGCTAGTGTGCGCGCCTTCGATAATGTATCTCGGATTTCTTGCGCTTGTGTTTGTGATTGGCAATTTCGGTGGTTGTTTCAAGGACAGCCAGGCCGAGTTCAGTAGCTACCTTCGACAGTGAACGACACCATTTCGAGCGTTGACCCTATACGTTTCCTGCGCCAGCGATTAAAATACACAACAAGAGTTACAACTCAACACGCGACATATTTCATTACATTTGAAATACTTCGTTACCGAATGCCAAAAAACATACTCACACAGGTAGCTTTTGCACACGTTCAACAAATTTCGCACACAAGTTTCATTTGCGTAAAGATAAATATTATAAGAATTGGCCTTATTCTTCACATAATTATAAAAGGAAATTTGTTACAAGTGTTTTTGTGAATAATTAGTTGTAAGTATTTATTTAATCAGGTGAACATAAAAATAATTGACCGTTTTTATTGTTTCAGGTAAGTGATATCGGCTGGACATGTCGTACATTTTCCTGTCTCCAAGGAATAGTATCGGTAATGTAGCTGGTGGGTAAGTTATGATCGTACTTAATGCGTTCTTTTTAGAGCACAATGCACCAGGTTGCCGTGGTGGAGTCAGTCACCCCGTCCTAACGGGGCTCGCCCTATACCCGCTCGCGACTCGCTGCCGTCATCGTAACGCAATTGTCGTGCAGTCGCGTACTAATGCAAGTGCAACTCCTAGCGCATACGAAACAATCATAATCTACACACACATCAATTGCTAGTACGCCTCTACTGTTAGCGCATGAGAACAAATCTTTACGTTTCGAAAATGATGCAAAAAAAATCGGTATTGAAATCTAACAATTAACGTTGGTCTGAGGTCCGAGTCCAAATGTCCCGCCGCGTTTTACACGTGAATGGACCGCAGAAACTCATTGCATGTCTATTGTTAAAGTCGTTAATGATGACGCACCGATTTAAAAATACACAATGTCGTAATGAGCGGGCACTGGACCGATGGGGCTGTTTGGTGGCTATTGCAAAATATTATATAACCATTTAATTCGATGTTTACGTTACGTTTTTTTTTTACGGTTCTTTTTTTACGGAAGTGATATCAAACTAAAGGGATCGTTTTATTAATAACCATTCATCAAACGTGTAATTTTATATTTTATGTCAACTTTCAAATAAATAGGTAAATTATGTGAACACTATATTGTGAAAATATTGCGAGGCATCCCGCTGCTATTTTATCATTAATACGACAATTTCTAAGAGCGACCTAGGGCGATATCGTTTAGCGAAGACACAATGCGTCAACTATCTGGGAATGTCGGTTATAAAATCGCGCAACAAAGGGATGCTAAAAAACTTATCTTTGTAGAGTTCAGACAGAATTTTTTGCTATCGCAAAAGGTCTCCATCACAGAAAAAAAACAATTATTTGTTTTTTTTTTCTATAAATTCATAGAAGAGTTGAATATCGCGAAATTGCACAAAGATGCAACACGCATCGGGCAAAAAGTTTAACTTTACCTGTTCGTGAAATCCGATATGAAAGGAAAGGGTAGCATGTTTCGAATTTCGATTTTTTAACAATAAACGTATACAGCCTTACCTGTGATTTTTTTGCGAAAACAGGTAAAATTCGGGATCTTTAAAAACGAAATTAAAAGGAAGTTGGCTCAAGGGTTAGTTGGTTTTATATAAATCTATTGTTGGCGTAGCAGATGGTATTAAGTTTACTAGTTGCTCTCTGATCTGACGACAATGAAGGTCACTTTTAAAGATTCTCGCGATTTTTGTCGTTAGCCTCCATCTAAATTAACACACCAATATAATGTATCAATTTGCATTAATTATTAAGTTAAAAGCTACAGCCTATATACGCTGGGCACAGGCCTCCTCTCATTTCCGAGAGGGTTTTAGGGTAAGAAAATGTCCGCCGCTCTACACCAATGCGTGTTTAGCTAACTTGAGATGTCTTCGACATATTTTTTTTTCTTATATGTCAGACATGCAGGTTTCCTCACTATGTTTTCCTTTACCGCCGAGAACGTGGTAAATCAGCACTTGAAATTGCATTTGCATTATTATTAACCATTTATTGAAGAATTATGAAGTAACAAAACATATGGAAAGAGACTGAATGCTTCTTTTTTTTTTTAAATCCTATCTGTGTTAACAAATACACTTTGTAGGACGAATTTGAATGAACTTCTCCGAACTCATTATTAACGGTGATTTCCCTAATAAATTCATAGAATTCTATTTCTTTTAAAGTCATATTAGTCACGTTGGTCAATGAGAACAAAGAGAACCCTAAAGACAATGTGACGGAGGCCTTTTTGTGAATTATTATTCACAAAAAGCAGCTCCTACGTTAGTTTCACGGATTGTACTTCAAGCAACACGTTTTTTTATCTCATAACATAAATAATTATAGTGGTGATTTAGTTTGGATTGTCTGCTTTATAAAGAATAGTTTTAAAAACCATAGCTTATTAATCAAAGTAATGGCGAAGTGATAGGTACAACAAGAGTGGGCACCGTTACCAGCACTCACAAGTTGAGTGCACGAACATACGGTCGCCGACATCAACAGCTTACCGCTGTCCCCCATTCCCGACCCGTGCACTCATATCTATACTAATCGCTTAATGCGATTATGAGGTTTTATTTAAACATCAATATTATAATATAACTATTCTTTCGACCAGTATACCAGTGTAATATATGAAGCAGAGATCAAAAGACACAAATTAATCAAAACTATAGATGTGCTCAATACTTTCTTCAAAGTTCAAATAGCTTATAGTGAAAGTTCGAAGTGGTTTCTATAAAAGTGAATGAAAGTAAATAAGGTTCTGCTATAGGATTACGGCATCGGGTATATTATATTTATGCTTCTGCTCCGACCGCAACTGGCACGCGACACGGCGTGTTCCACGCGTTCCACAGCATACCCCAACAATCCTCTTCCTTCTTAAAAAATATGCTACAAAGGGACTAATGTCTACCTATATGCACATTCTATAATGACAAGGTGCCGTCTGTCGAGTTTCACCGCCAGCTGGAACATGCGGAAGTGCGCACGCCGACAAATAACACCAATAATTATCGATTGCCAAAAAATCGAAACCTCTTCAATAACGCTTATTTTATATTCCTTTTTTTTATACGCCTTTAATAATACCTATCTAAAGTTGAACGACTGCTTTGTTTTTTTTTTAATTATTTTTTATTCGAGGTTAACGAAATTACACCCTGGCAGTACCTAGTTATCAAAGAAGATTTTAGTTTACGTGTTCCATTAGTGTGACAATATACAGATATTATGCACCTATCACGATAATGCTAATCAGGTTCAATACAATGTATTACGTTAACATTAAAGACTTTAAGTCGCATTTTAAGTAACAATTGTTGAATTGTTAAATAATATACATACATAAACACTGTCTACGAATATCTAATGTTTATTAGCATAACTTTAAAAGTAATATTGCCTAAAACTGCCAGCTTTAAACTAACATGTAAGCCTTATAAAAAATATTTACATTGCAATTTAAACCTGGCACATATATTTGCTATGCTGGAGGTATCGCAGTCAAATCCTCAATGGCAGCTATAAAATGTGGCGTTCCTGGACTGGCATGCCCGATCCCGGGATTTAAATCCCATTAAGCTAGCTTGGGATATGTTACAATGAAAGGAAATAAAATTTAATTTAATTTCATGGAGTATTCCTCCTTTCAATATGGAATATCATTCCTTTTTTTTCAATACAAATATCTCTCGATTGTCGTCTATATTACTCAAATCTCTTTTAGTTTTAGTAATTTATTATTTTAAATGAAATAGCAACAGATCACATAACTTAGCTAAAATATTTTTTCATGGCATCGAATTATATCATTTGGCTCTAAACTAATTGTTTAGACTTCTACATCGTTTGTAATAAAATTGTTACAGATGATTTTGCAAAATTATGTAAGCATTGTTGGATGTATTAAAATGGAATAACTTACATAATATTATATTAGTAATAATGGATGATCAATATAAATAACACAAAAACAATACCTAGCTCGCATTATAATCAATTCGGCACTTTTGCTGTTTGTTATAAATAGATGACAAAATCGATTAACTCACGATCACAATTACTATATATTCGCAACTAACACTATGCAATAGAAAAAAATCGAAACCGGTTCGCGATAAAATGAAAGTTGCCTATTGGTAAGAAATTACTTTCTCCGTCTTCTCAAACTTAGCTCAAAGTGAGAAACAACGTTTGGCATTCACTCTGCACTACGAAAATAGATTTATTTTAGTTACATAATCGAATGAGTGTAATAATGTGTGTGCGATGGCTCCATGGCGCTGTGACTTTGCAATGAGTACCAGCGCTTAGGGCCACGGGTTCGAAAAGAGACAAAATAAGACAAAGACTGTACTTGAAACTTACTATACCAATAACTACGTCGATATTTAATTCTTTAATATAGTTAAATTTAAAAAAAGAAAACAGTTAAATGTAAACGCAAGGAAAAGCATTGAAGTTCATGTTCTTATTTGAGATTAATAAAACGGTAAAACTTCAAAAATTTATAATATTCTACTAAAAACATAAATGTGAGAAAGGGCCTAAGTTCGGTAGAAACGACTATGATGATAGGATGAAAGTTCACACTTGCGATGTTTTTGCGTTGAAGTTGTAAAGAACGCAGGGTCAGCACTCTCAGACAAAAATCTAATTAATGTCATAATGTAATCAATTTCTAACTATGGCATTTCCTTTAAGAAATCAAGTTTCTTTAATCTTTCGTATCTCTGTGTTTTCAGCCGTGGAAAAATTTGAATTTGAATAGAATTCAAGTCATATTTGAATATACTCGTAATTTCCGTTGTGCTGCAAGGACGTCACGTAGTATATTATGACCAGGTGCCGCAAATAAACGATGCATTTTTAGCTTTATATTGTTAATTTAAACATCAACAACGTGAACGACCGTTGAAACGATTCATCTCGAGTCAAATAAGTTAATAGCAGTCACTTATTTACGTCAAATTAGTAAAATTAAGTAGTTCGGAAAGTAAAGAATTAACCACCCCATCATTCACTCAATTCTTTTAGTCTTCTTCTTTGATATGCTACTTATTGGGTAAAATATAAATCAAACGCCCGAGAAACAAGTATAAACTACTTACACTCGTACTTTCACTACAGTTACCAATTGACTACTATATTATGTATAGAAAATGAGTGAGGAGCGGGGCGTTCAGCGTGCATGACAAACGCCCATGTACTACGCTGTTCATAGAGGCTCTGCAGGCCTTTGTGGAGGTCATAAAGCAAAGCGGACGGCGTAGAGGCGCGTTTGACTATACAATATTTTCAGCGAGCGCCGTTTACAACACAAATGAATTGCAAGGTTGTATATGCATATTATGATTTATGTCATATAATCCGAACGCCCCGAGATTTAGTCAAAATATTTGCATGTGACGTGGAAATTTTCCATTTTTCACAATAATTAACTATTGTAGCAGTCGAACGAAGTATTTATATAGATTTACTCTATGAATCTAGTATAATATTGTCAATGTTCTTTGTACACCTTAATAGCATTAATAAACCCAATACGCCTTCGGCATAAAAAATTATGTTTTAGGGAAGACGTCGGAGTAGATGATTTAAATAAAGTCAAGGATCATTTGCGTCGCAAACAACGACGATGGGGTCAGTAGACTCAACGCAACCGCCGAAATTATCGCGGTTCGCGGTACACGTACACGCGCCATGCGGCCAACGAACGCGCCAAGGCCATGATGCACCCCCCAACTCATAATTTCTGTTAATTTTTTTACATATTCCAAGCTTTACGTAATTTATCTTTATCTTGATGATTCAATAGGTTTTAAATATGTTAGTAAGTACTTAATATATATTTCTTTTCTACCTAAAAAAAGATATATAGCTATAGCTTACTTACATCCTGATAATAATGCAAGATAAATTAAAATTCATACAAAGTCGTTATTATTAATCATGCATGTACACCATTTCAAATTGCACAGAGCACGTTTATAATTTAAAACAATTTTAAATATAGTTTTTCTATAAATAAATTTAACTATGTAGGTACTTAAAAGTAACTGAACCTGTGATGTAGATGGAGGCTTTATTAAGATGGCAGTAAATGTTGGATGGAGTTTATCAGTGTGGGCGCGAGAGATTGCGGAAGGCTGGGCGAGGCTGGCGGCGGGGGCGCGGGGAGCGGCAGGTGGTGGCGTCAACGCGCGGCCGTGAACTTTCTTCGGACACGTTGTCAGGAGCGAATGCTGCGCAATATTCCGCGGCTCCGCCTCGGCCTCCGGGGGTCTGTAGCCCTCAGTCGCGCTACAATCATTACGTATAACTGAGATTATGATGATTGATGAACGAATTCACAGCCGTAAATAATGGTGCGGACTTGCCAAACAGCACAACTTAATTGAAATGTATTTGGTTCGAGTTCAAGTTGACTTGTGATTTTCGCATATATGTTTTTGGGCGCGTGTCAAAAAAATAGAACAGATCTGTATACCTAATGCGATGGTGCTAAAATGAGAACACGATTTAGGAAACGATGTATTTCTTCAAACTTTGTCGTCAATACTTAACATTCAATTAGGTTAATGAAATTGATAATGTTTATGGAAAAAGCGATCACACGTCGTTATCAACACCTAATGAGGCCGAGTAAATGTAACACTAGGAAATCAATACAGAACGCTTCCTCGTAGTGTGCGTGGTGTTGTTGCTGGTTGTTACTTGTTACAATAATTGTCTACGTAACGTTACGCGGGCACACAGACTCGCAGCAGATTATACAACGCGGTACATCATCAGCAGGCAATGGATTCGTTCGCGATGCTCTGATTACGACGGCCCAACACACTTCTCACCTGCCTTACTTATTCTTGCCTTAAATCGGTTTCATGTAACCATTAAACAGTTTATAAGCTAGACTTTTGCACTATTAGTTGATTTCAACGCTCTAATTGGCGCGTTCGCGTTCGGTTTTGTTTCGGTCTGCGGACTGGGGTATTTTGCGTTCTTTTAATACTTGAATCGAATTAATTTAGCATTTAATGTGGCAAAGCTTTAAGTGCAGCAAAAAGTAAGAGCATCGCGTCGGCGTAGAATCACACGTAGCAGAACGTAGATAGATTGCGGTCGTCCTTTATCGAGAGCAGGAAGTCTCGTTTCAGTGTAAATATCAAGGCGAATTGAAGCGGCAATAAATCAACTGTTCAATTGTGAATGTTTAGACTATCTTCACTTTCTTTTGCATCAATTTTTTGAAATGATTGGAATAAAATATTAATATGTTAAAATGAAAAAGCGTACATATTATATTTTCCACACGCTAGTCAGCCTATCATCCAGTGGTATAGACGGAAACTACGTACTTCCATTTGACACGATCTTGGCACACCTTTCTCGCTTCTTTCACATCCATAATTATATTTACGCATACAACATGCCCGTTGAAAGGCACTCTTAATTTGAAAAATTATATAATACTAATTTAATATATAAAAATTATTTGTGGTTGTCGCTAAAACCGTGTCAACTTATTGCTTACACTTGCGCGAAGGTTATAGGCATAGTACAATTTACTTACAATAGGTGGCGCGGGTATCGTACCAACAAATTTATTTGAAAGTTTCATTGAATGTGTTATCATTCTTAATTAAACAATATAACTGTTCCAAATTTAAAACGTTATTTCGACATTTTTTTTTTCTGTGGCAGCAACACGACGGGTACCATCTTGTACCTACAATATAAAATAATAAAGGATCACATCACAGACGAAGTATAAGACTTAGTCTAGATTTTATCCTTGTTAAATACGCGTTATGTCGAATAGCCTCGTGTTGATGTTACCCTGACGCCGTCGCTGTGCTGACATTGCGGTTAATTTGGTACGATTTGGCATTGACACGTTCCGATACGTACGAGGAAATGCTCCTAGTTCACGATGGAGCCGTTTGTGAGCTACAATTATTCAAACCGAGTTAACGCTTATTTACAATTCATTTCCGGGCGGGCGTTAAGCATGTTTTATATATTTTTATTATACTTGCAAGGAATATTCGGCTATTTTTCGGTATTCGGCCTATTCGGCGAATTTTATACTATTCGGACCGAATATCTAGGTACTATTCGGCCGAATCCCGAATACTTAAGTAAGGGGTTTTATTGTAGTCAGATCATTGGTAAAATGAAAATATTTATTTATCAAAAAATTTTTTGTAGGTAATCATTGTATTAATCATAGGTATCTACATAATCAACTTCCATATTATAAAAATTAAAAAAAGAACTTTCAGATAATTGTCTATGCACTCGAATTATCGTAATTAAAGTGGAAAGAAAATAATGGTGCAATAAAGAATAATTTTTCTTCATTTTCAGCCAGTAGCTTTCTCCTTTTCTTCTCGTAGATAACCCACCTTCAGAGAATAGACGCTCTGAAGAATAAACACTAAAAGTAGCTTAAGTTACTCCTTATAACATATGTTATCTGCCAGTGAAAGTCCCGTCAAAATCGGTTCAGCCAATCAGACAGACAAAAATATAAAAATATTGTTTTTTTATACTTTCATATGCATTTAGTAAAAAGCTGTTATTTTTTATAACAAATATATTATATTTTATTTCATAAAATAATATTAAAAAAAAAACAGATTAAATAAATTATAAATCCCTCAAAGTACTGTATTTTGATGCCATTTCAAAAATCTTTGATGAGTGCAAAAAAAAAGAAAATGAAATTTCTAGGTTTTTAAATTAGAAACGCTTTGTAATGAGACATGTTTTAGCCGTTTTAGTAGAGTCAGCTTATTCTCGTTATCAAAAATAATGGTTCTCCAAATAATAAACGTGAAGCATATCGCGGGATCTATTCAAAATGATTTCCGCTACTTCTATCGGCCAGGGTCCGTCGCATGGCTATTAAATGAGCGCAACGCAACCCGTTTAATTGTCCTTGGCCTTGGCACGGGTTGCCGAATCAGCCGAGGTCGGCACGATTGATCGCGTCCGGATCACACGGCCTGTATGTCACGCCTATTCACTGCAATAGACAGCAACTCATCTTGTACTCGTAGGTAGGTTACACTGCGCTGCTCTAGAACTTTTAGACCTTGTTATCTCTAGTGATGGTCTCTTAGATCATTTCTACTATCGGAATGATTTAACGTGGTAGATGGACGCTGCAGCTGGTTGCAGCACGAACGACTTACGTACTAAGCTCTAACGACCAGGCTCCCAAACAATATCTGCTGCCTTGTGCTATTTTACATTGCACCTTATGCTGGTGAATTTCGTATGACGAGTAGAAAACCTGAGACACTTTATGCTGGTAACAAGGCATTATATCTTAGTCCTCAAGGTTGACAACGCATCCTACTTTTTAAACTAAATCGGGAATAGATGAAGGTGTCCGTGGGCAACAGCATTCACTTGGCAGAGATAAGATACCTAATGTAGCAACACCATGCACTTTAGTGGACGGTGTGCTTACAGTACAAACCAGTGAGTGTTGCTAGTGATGACTTACGGATTTGAGACGTGGTCCTTCACTGATGGCCGTATGAGGAAACTTAAGGTCGCTTAGCGAGCTACGGAGAGGGTTATTCGAGTATATTAGAGTATATTCGCACTAAGCTGAAGTGGCAAAGGAGCGGCCATATAGCTTGAAGAACCGAGGAAGGCGAAGTTTAGGGCGGCTCCACTAGATGGAGTGACAACCTGGTAAGTAAGACATGCAGGAAGTTGATGGGTGCCGGTGGCTCAGGAATGTACTTTATGGCATTCCTTGGGGGATACCTATGTTCAGCTGTGGACTTACAATGGGCTATAATGATGATGATGATGATGATGATGACGTTCTCACACAAAATATGTCGCATTTACATAACTCGTTACGTTTTCTCTATGATAATGTTTATAACGCCGCGCCGTACATAAGCGTTTATCTTTTAAAGCATCATGCTCAGTGACCGCAATATTTAAATAGAACTTCTAGAGAAAAAAACACCAGTTGTTTGTGATTATATCTATTATATTTATGTTCTTATATCACTGTTTTACTAGATCAAAATAAACATACATTTCCTTTAAAGTGAAAATTATGTCGTTCTCAAATATATTAACATCTTGGCGAGGTCACAAATGTATTTATTACAATTTTATAATAATTGTTAATTGTAATAAAATTACCTATCCTTTGTCCGATTCCACGACATGATCGATTTCTATGCCAAACTTTAGGTATTAGAATTCGTCCAGTCGTTCAAACTTGATTAAATGACAAACGTACAAACAATCATACTTTCACATTTATAATATTAAAATAGTTTAGTTTAATACGATTATACCAACCTATCTTTATCTATACAAATAAATAAAATTGAAGTATCTGTTTGTAATGTACAAAATAACAGGTACTCAACCAAATCTAAGAAATACCTTTTGACAGACTTATTGTAGTAGACATGCCAACCAAAAAATCGGTACGTACAATATTCGATTCTTTAGATAAATCGATATCAATTCTTTAGAGTTTCGATTAATGCCAGAATAAATTAGCAATAATTTAAAACACAAGATTTATATAATTCTTCTGCCCGTGTGTATGTGACTGAACTCTTCCTAAACGGCTGGACCGAAATTTGATGAAATTTTTTGAATGTGTTTAAGTGGGACCCTGGATGGTTTAGATTCACAATTGGATCCGGTAGGTGTCGCTGTAGTCGAGATCCTGAAATCACCCGTGTGCAGTCGGGGCGGATCGCTAGTGTTTAATAACATACATTTCTTTTCTCGCGATCAGCCCGTGCCAGCCTTCAGCTGGACTCAGGCCTCTCCTATTATAGGAATGACACTTCAATTTTATTTATTTGTATAGATTTGCCATAATTGCTATGCTCGTCAATCGGATTGGGAAACGAAGTACGAGTATGATGTATCAGATGTCTCGCAACTTTGACGCTACTCCCCGTTGTAATTATACATTCTGTAATTATAATTATTTATGAGTACAATATTGTATTTCTCGTGTCACCACAACTCCTAGTTCGTCGGAAATTCCTTGTAAAATCGCGATATCAATTAACGAATGTCTGCTTATAACAAAGGCCAGGCTTGTTGATAAAACGTCGGCATATTATGTTCACGCAACGTGTCAGAGGTGGTGGTGCGGAGTCGCCGCAACAACATGCGAGGGGTAATTGACTCATGGTGACCTCACACTGCTTCGGAAAAACTCGACGTCTCTCGGCGCTCTTCGTCGTTGCTCATCGCGCGAATTAAGTCAGAAAAAGCGCGCTCAAAATTTTCATTTCATTTATTGATTCATGTAACAAGAGTGCATCGATTGCGACTAAATAATTTTTTGCCCTGAATAAACGTCACCGACTCATACGTTAAGCAACGAACATCAATTTAAAAACAATAACAATGGATGGGGTTCGTGTTACAAGTGCGCATCGGTGAAACCGGCTGGCTCAGCGCGGCCTTGACCGCGCCGCTGCGAACATTCGGCTTCCAGTGGAACTGCCCACGACGCTCCGCATACCTTCTAGGAAATCCACCGGCGGCCAGCCTCCGATTACACTTCTATTGCGTTTTCATGCCGTATGTTTATTTAGCCGGCACGTGGACCGACATTACGATATTAATCGTATTTAATTTGATACCAACCTCGACCCGAATTTGGGTAATGGTGTTCGCCTATAGTCGTCGCAATGTTTGACCTAATTCCTTTTTTCAGTTGACATCATATTATCTCATATAACGTTGATTTAACTTCCTTGCGGTTAGCAGTCGTAAAAACGCTCCTTGACCACATTCTGCACACAGAGGAGTTGAAATACAAATTTATGAGCTGGTTTATGGATAGGTAATGAATACAGTGTTAAATCGTTAGTAGTACGGGCCACGGCACACTCGCCCCATTGTCCTTCGCCCGCCGAGAAGGACACCCGACCCCTCCATTATTTTGTTGTTACAAAAATCGTTTCAAAAGCGGTTGTAACGACCGTACAACATTTTAAAGGTCATAATCGTAGTTGTTTGTTCGTTTACAATACTAACATTATGTAGCAATAACGTAAGCCAAGCTTTGTTAGGATACAACAAAAAGTTATAAACTAAAATTTTGCATTTACATTTTTAACATAGAACCTAATTTAAAGTAAAATAAAACGCTTGACGCATGTGAAGCGCCAATGAATTATACCTTAGTTTAATCCGGACACGGAAAAAAGAAGCCTCGTAAATTGCAAACAGTATGGCATTTGGTACGCTTTTTATTGTAACAAAAAATACCCGCCATCTATCGAGATCATCAAAACTGAGTCGATCCCTTCGGCTGTGGTCACAGCGAATAATACAAAAATACATGTGGCTACCGGCTGACGACACTCGATTTAAGTTTTTTGACAGCAAGTATAACAAGCAACCATCGACTTTATTGCGTCAACAATACAGCTGTTTATATAATCACACGTAACTAATAAAACAGCCCAGTAATTTGATATTCGCACAACCTTTAAAGTGAGGGCAACGGAAGGAAGTAAAAAAAATTGGGTTCCTACTCACTTTCACGCAATGTTTCAAGTGTATAAACTACACATGGCACTTTATTTATAATATTGTTTAATGTTCTACGTTTGAGACACTGAGTGCGAATAAATATAAGTGAAACTATAATACGTAACAATAGAAAGTAGGTATAGTACTTGATGTTTTTAGTGTCTAAATAAAATATTTTATAAGTAATGCAAATCCTTAGAATATATGGCGTTGTGGATATAAGTATATAATATTAATATATAAAAATTAATTTTTGTTTGTTCGTATTTTATGCGCTGCCATGCCGTTCATTAGATTGCGGTAAAACTTTGTCAACTTATTACTTGCACTTGCGCGAAGGTTATAGTATTATTTTGTCTGCGACAGCAACGCGCCGTTTACCATCTAGTATTATATATTCATAGCTCAAAACTGTAAATGTAGTGTATGAAAGAACCATAGATAAATTAAAACGTGGGTACCTATAAAAGTTTATCTTTATTTCTATTTGAGTATGCATTCAGTTGTGTAACAAATTAATTTTGCTCTTATCTCGACGAATAGCACTAGCTTTAAAACTTGTGTATGTTTCATTTTAGACTTAATTATACTAAAATATCTATAAACACTTTCAACAAACAATATGCTTAAAAAAATAGGAAACAACTACATGTCTTAAATATTTTTTTTGAAAGCCAAGAGCGTCACGTGGCAGGATATTTGCGAAACCCCTTAAAAAGCTTCCTCTAGCTAAAGGGAAAGGTATTGATGCGAAATAATTTTCACAAAAACTACAAATACATACACAGGCAAACACCGCTGTGCCGCTGTTAGCATATTGAACCCTTCCACATTCCACAGCATATGTTACAGCAGAGGTGTGAAAACTCCGGTTCTGAAGACTTAGATCGTGTTGGTCATTGTTCTGGGCGGTAAGACGCGCCCAGGACACCGAAATTTTAAAGCCAGCGGCTGACTATTATAATATTTCGCGATTTGAGTGTTACACAATTTACTGACATTAAAATTTACATGTAGTAGCAAAGCCCGTAGCGATTATTATGCACTCTGCCAGTAGAAATCTTAGTTTCTTCAGCAAAAAAAAGGAATAACGTGACACGACGATCTGCTTAAACGTTTTTTAGACTTTTTAACCATTTCTTCAGTCATTGCTGTCGTAGAGTGTCCCGACTCCCGAGCGAGAGTCGTTTTGGTGGATGTTCCACGTTTAAATTCGGTGCACCAACCTGCTACTGTATAATACGGCAGATTTTTTACGCCGAATATTTCCGTAAATATTGTTAGACTTGTTCTGTAGTAAAAAAAAAAAATAACCACCGATCGTACTACGCGCTACAATTAATCGCTCACAAATGTCTTCTATTTTTAAAAACATAACAATCAGTATTTTTTTTTCTGTATCTTACGAATTTTCCAGCCAGTATTTGCTCTTTTTAATTCCGGAGTTTGAACCACATTCTCATTTTTACGTCCCTCTCTTGAGGTTTAGAATTATTATTACGAACTTAAAGTATATAAATATAAATTGAAATAATGTCTTATGATCTACTGTAATAGTTGGTAAAAGTTGTGTGTGTTTTAGTATAAAGTTGACAAACGAGTGCACAGTCCAATTGATAGAATGTTGATACTGTGGCCCATTGACACCTATACATATCTACTATCTATTGTCGATTAAGAATCAAAATGTAGGTTTCACCCCGCGTTGCCTTGTCACCCTTGAGGACTAAGATAGTATGCCTCATTCTAGTATTAAAAGGGTCTCCGGTACAATCAATAAATGCAATTTTATTTAAAAAAAAAAATTAATACACTAAGTATCTTATGTAGTAAAGTAGCTAACATATCAATATCGTGTAGAACACGGGCTTCATCTCATTTCTAGGAGGATATATTTTATCTAACTAAAAACAACTAACAGATGCTACTGCTTAACTCCACATTATGCTATCAAACTTATAGCTTGACATTCCTTTGACTTTGGCTAACTACAGCAAAGTATTCAGGGCTTTTAGTTTGTTTTTTGTGATAATTGCAGCGTTTAAGAGCTTATGAGAAACCTAACAACCCCGCGAGGTTGTAATGTTTAGATGGTGCGCAGCGACGGCGCGGGCGGTGGCCTTGACCGTCCTGCGCCAAAATTTCCAGGTCGTTCACCCGCTTCAACGCCCACCGTCACTCGTCTTTTATCTCGTATAAATAACTCTCACTGCGAACGAATTTCGCCTTTAAAGGATTGTTGTTAAGATTTAATTTCTAATAACGTCTGTAACTGAGTGTTATATAAAATTAAATCATTTATTGTGTTATATTTAATCTACCTATACGTATAAAGGCTTTGTTTATCATCAACTCGATACTTGCATGGAAAGGATGTGCGGTGCTATTATTTCATCATCGTTTCGTTAACTGGAATTGGGTCGCGAAGTATGTAGGTATGTAGGTACATCGTAAGCTAATACCTAATACGTAGGTATGCAATTAGCTTAACAAATGTTTTGTGCCTATTCTAATGCTATATTTTTTTACTTAACCCTTGTCGATACTGTTTGTTCGCAATGGATAATTCTTACTCGTGTACTTGTTATCGATTTACCATTACTTTCCCGAAATCAAGCGCACTTTTTGATAAGAATTAAAGCTTTACAGAACATGACTTAGTAAGCCGCGTGCAATTGGGAAGAATAAGGAAATGTTTTGGGTATTAAGTTGTTTATCCCGGAAGTGTGTGCTAGCAGGGAAGCAGGCAAGCGGGCCGCTGCGGCAGCAGGTCACTCCGTCACGCGTCGACCTACACAACGCTCGCTATCCATTAGCTCAATTTCTTGTTCAAGTTCACTCGCGTTCCATCACCAAAAATATTTTCGTAGTGTGACGCAACCGTACGACTGCGTCCCGCTCGAACATTCGGCCGCGCTCTCAGTAGGCACTGCTCTCACGCGACCTTGGCCGCGGAGCGCCCGCAAGGTTCAGGTCTTCGAACTCAAGCGCTCGGAGAAGCGCGCGGGGAGAGGGCTTCACAGCCCTCCAATGGCTCGCCGCGCATGTCTGCGCGCGCTTCTGATTGGTCCATCGGAGGCGCGGCAATGACCTCGGAGACCGGAGTTCGAAGCGCGCCGAGGCTCGCAACGAAGTATAGACAGACAGGCTTCGCCGACTCATAGAGGCGATATTCGCTCGATGAACGCTGCGTCGTCGCCGAAGTGATTGTATCGCACGGAGCAGTGATCTTTTTGCAGACTTTCACTCTTAAGGGGAGGCTCGCGCGGCTTCGACCACGAGTGCGCGCGGCCCGAGTTCAGTTCGTCGATCGAGCTCGAGTAAAACGCACGCGGCGCGTGCAGCGGTGTGATATCGCGATCGAGCAACCTACATCCTTCGCGACGTGCCGGCCGCGCGCCTCGGCCCATGCACTCCTGTCCTATTTTATTAAACAGAGAGCGCAGGACGCTAGTGTGTCTGAGCCGACAGGCTCGAATGTGGCTTACGTGTTGTGAAGTGCGAGATAAAACAATAATTAAGTTTTAGCTTATGACTCAAGTGATGTCTCCGGATAGTAGTTACGGGCGTTACGATACGCCAACACCAACAGACAATATGATGGGGTCGGTGCACACGGAGAGAGAACCAGAACTGCATATAGGTATGCTCCTATTCTCTCCTGCTCGTTCACTGCTTCGAAACAGTTATAACTATTGATGTAAACAAACAGTGACAATGAATTTTGTATGATACATTTTTATTTATTCTAACGTTTCGCGACCGAGCTCTTAGAAAAATTCATCCATACCCTATTCTTATGTTTTCATTTTAAATAAGGTGAAAGTGAAGTATAAACGTATTTCAAAGAAATATGTAGTAAATAGTATCAGTGGGCATTGACTTCTACTTAATTTTAAAACTCTCGTTTGAGTCTTGTGCATTATCTTTCATAAAGAATGATGTAACATATTATAAATTACTATTTCTAATTTAGTAGTTTTATTCAATATATCTAATTTTTTAATAATAAAATTGCGGTAATAACTCGTAAGAAAATATGATAATTATTTTTATATTTTAATTGCTGATAAGAAGCATAAAATATATATATATATATATATATATATATATATATTAGTATATCGCTCTATATAGAAGAATCCACTACCTACCCAATTCCGTGGGTGTCGTAAGAGGCGACACAGCGAAGTGAAATAGGAGTTGGGCAGGACATCATGTTTCCAATATCTAAATAGGTAGGTACTTAAAATAATAAAAAACTGCCAAGCCCGCCTGCCAAGCGTGGAAACCATGGCAATCCCTGAGGGAGGCCTATGTTCAGCAGTAGACTTTGATAGTACGGATCAGTTAGCTGGAGTGGCAATAGGCCGGCCATTTAACTTTAAAAACCGACATCCCATGAGGATAGTGGGATAAACTTCTACACTGGCTGTAGTGACAACCTGGCAAAACATGCAGGAAATCGTTGAATGCAGATGCCTCAGGATCAGGACTTTTTGGCAGTCAGGACAGGTGGTTTTTTTTTTAATTCCTTGTTGGTCTATGTTTAAATGATACAACGAAGCTTGTAAAAGGCTGTAATGATGATGTGTTGATTGTAGTTATTTGAACATGGACACATATGTTTCAGTAATAGACATACCTACATAACCAAATTTTAATTCGTTTTAAAATAAATCGTTATGATTAACGAAACGTGTTAGGGTATCCCTTTTGCCTACAGCAAAACATTAATTCCCATTGAATTGTACCTACAACGATCATTAATACTTTTCGATAAATGATTGCTTTAAGGGTTTTATGAAAGGAATTATGAAGGTAATTCAGTTTGCCAGTCGGTTGCAGAACGAATGTGTGATGGATCGACTGAATTTCCACTCGGAAGGGTTCGCTGGAAAACAATTAGAATGCTTTGTGCAAAATATATACAGCACTTAATGCAATAAAATCGCCGGTACCCAGCGCGAACCGAAGGGGCCCGATCCTGTCTGCGGGGCGCCGCGCAATTGATTCGCTTTCGACTGCTAATGATCTTATCGTTTTATTGATCACTCTTAGATTTCTCTCGCGATAACAACAAAAGAGTTAACGGTCGCCTACAAAATCATTTGTGCTTATCGAGCGTGAAATATTTTGTTAATGATGTTTGCTATGTGACAAAAAAAAAACAACGATCGCTATCGGTGCGAAGTGGGAGCCGCGTGACGTGGCTCGTCCAGCTGTCTTGCCGCACCACTTTTACTTTTCTCTTGACGCCCGTTTCACCAGTACGCTCACGACAGTGCATGTTTATTCTGTTTGTAGCTATAAGCAAACAATCGCAAACTAAATCGTAATAAATTGTTTTTATTTTAATATACATGAAATACGTGCAAACGTTCATTAACGTTCGTACCAATAACGTTCAAAGGGCCACTTGGCAGCGAAACGTACAGATTATTATTAAAATAAGCGACGCAGACGTGACAGTACACTAGGAAACAGCGTTAGTACGTGATAAGTACGTGTTGATGTCGAGGGTGAATTATTTACAAACAAACATCGCCATGACATAGTTCTGCAGTTGCGATCTGCCGCCACGCCACTGCGTTACGTCGCTACTTTCTCGTTTACTTTCTTCGACTCTCAATTAACGTAACTAGAGACCGGCTCTCACACGCGTTGATCAAAAAAATTACCCGTGTTGCATCACTCAAGGAGAAATGGCTGCACGCTATTTATACTTTTGCAATTGCACTAGTTACGTCTCGCATCGCTTTCCCTGGCCCATTGTGATCCCCACTGCGGCTACGTACCTACCCGTATGCACACGCTAACGAAAGTGAGAGATGAGACAAGTCGCAGCGAATCCGCCCATGTGCTGCATCTAAAAAAAAGAAAGTAACACCATAGAAAGCGACCGCGGCGAACGTCGACCCGCGGCGAGTGGTGCGCGCCAGAAATAGAAAGTTTCATCCAAAAGGCCGCGCCTGCTCCCTTAACAAATAAACAAACGCAGGGGGAAAGTGAGAGCAGTCCGGGCCGAACGCTCACGAACCTGTTTCCTTGTTGACTCCTCCGCCCTTCGCCCGCGACTGCTCCCGCTTCAATACCGGACTATAGACGTCACACCTGTAATACCGCGGGTTTTATCTATCACTGACCTACTAACAAAATCGCTTTGACTATTAACAATTCTTTTTTTAAGTTAAAACTTACATTAATGATCCCTCATTAATGCATTCGATACTTCGTAATTAAGTAATCGATTACCCATTCGATAAGCGAAATAGTAATTTTTTGAGACAAATCTTTTGTAGTGTACTAGAATTTTCATTATTTACGTAACAAGTGTATGCATAAAAGTTCATTGACATCGTTTTGTGGAGTGAAGACGCGCTTTCTAAATAACAATTCATTGTCACCTAAACGCGAGCAATGAAATGCGGTTGCGTCACACTTGCGTCCTATGTATTCGTAATTAGCGGGATTCTAGTACTTACCAAGTTTATGTTTTAAAAACAAACCATAACTTGTTGCGTAACACTGTAAACTCTCATATCGAGAAAGTGTTAATCAGCTCCAAGCTGAGCGATAAATCACGCGACTTTGAACGTCAACGGCACGTGCAAGTCCGATCGCTTCATGAAGAAACAAGCGGACTTTCATTTAAATATCTATTCGATAGAGCACGATAACGTAACACTAAATCTAGGTTGTATGACGCCACGTTAATATTTGCCTATTACTTTAAAGTAACAGCCTATTTACGTCCCACAGCTGGGCACAGGTCTCCTTTTATTTCTGTGACGGTTTTAGGGCAAGGAAATGTCCGCAATGCATGTTGGCGAACTTCACATCTTGGAATTTTTTTTGTTATTTCTCATCGACCTGCTGATTTCCTCACGATTTTCCCTTCACCACGGAGCTCGTGGTAAATCAGTACTTAAAATATTATATAGTTTGTAGATTATTTAACATTAGTCTTATAATAAGGTACTGTTCTCTTTAGTGAAATTTATTAATGTCGAGGTTATTAAATGATAAACTCTATCCGCCTTATTACAAAAAATAGTTTATAATTAGCCTTAGGCTAGAGTAAATATGCGAACTAAAATATAAAGTATATAATATATAATTTGGCAGCAAATGTCAAGTTTCACGAAGACTGTAGCACCGCGACTAAGGGACTTAATTAATGAAAAATACTTTTCATAAACAACGGTTTATGTAGTATACGTCATACCCAAGACGATAATAAGCCGCGATTTGTAATAAAACTGTATACGTTTTATATATTTTATAGCCAAGAGCAAAATACAAAGTAAATATAGCAATAGAGAATTGGTTTTCACAGAAATAAAAGCCGTGACTAAAAACTTTGTGTGTAATCGCCATTGAACGCCTGTTTGTGACGTAAAGTCACCTTGTTATCGCTGCGATCACGTGCAGTACGAATTGTTTGTTATACATATCGTACATAGCTGGCGCAGGTCCGCACGTTTGGTCTAGCTAAGCTGGACGGCAGTGTGCAACACCATAAAATTGGAAGCAAAATAGAACTATTATAAACATTTTTTCAGATCGCATCTGAACAATGTAATAATCCTATCTCTTCTTGTTGCAATTTTGTTTTAGCCAGTAGTGTCGATAAGTAAGGAAATACTGATCTGATTATGCATTTATTTGTTTTAGTTGCCTTATTCACTACTCAAAATGAGGAAATCCATTTTTGTCGAACATATTTATATGTGTATATATAAAAATAAACATAATATTATACTTAGAATCTGTTCTTGATTTTGTATTTCTTTTGTTTCAGAGTTCGACGGGACGACGGTGTTGTGCAGAGTCTGTGGGGACAAAGCTAGTGGTTTCCACTATGGCGTGCATTCCTGTGAGGGTTGCAAGGTGAATATAACTCAAAATAATTAATTTAACATATCAATTTATCAATATCGTCGCTTTATTCCAGCAAGCTCACCCGCGCCAACGATAAAATTTCAATCAAAATTTTATATGTACAACTTGCTTTAAAATTATTGCCTACATCGTAAAGTACTACTTATTAAGATAATATGCACTTTAAAAATAAGTGCAACATCGCTGTGGTTCACGTTTGCAACAATTATGAAATTAAAGTAAACAAAATGTTATTATAATTCGCTTATGAGACTGCGCGCGGGGGTAAAGTAAATTGTAAAACGGGATGTATACGACTTGGGTGACAGATCACCTTTCTCCGCCTTTGTTGCGTCGCCCTCCCTATGCAACTCATGCCAACTGCACTCCGTAAACACAACATACGTCTTTAAATGAACGTCGCACGTCACATAATCGCGTACGCTATTTCGGTGAACATTGTAACTGGAAGTGTTCTGGGTGTCCTAGAGTATCAACAGCAAGGTCGCGATACACGGAAGACAATCTCTGTAAACTCAACGAGCAATTCACAAACGGGATGGTTATGAATTTAAAATGAAAGTACGTAATATACCTACGCTATAAATATTAAAAAAATATTCATATGTTTTTTAAGGATAGGTTAGTTGTCGGTATCGGTCGTACTCGATATGTATGGCAGTGGTTATAACTTCGGGTTGGTCCCTACCTGGCGGCCCCGACACCGCCGGTCAGCCCCTGCCCCAATTCGATTACTTATTTTTTGTGAATAACCTGTTCAAGAACAATCACACGGGAAACAGTTCGACCTTTTAAATTCGAAAACATTTAGGAATTTAGGTACTTGAGGTCAATGAAAATGAAATAATATAAGGTTAAAAGGTTGGGGATATATATTTCTTATAATATGCTATTCCAAAACATTTACCTACAGTAATTTCATATTTATAAACATAAATATTAAAATATTAAACTATAAAATATTTATTTTAAAACTTATAAAGTTTACTACGGCGGACTTAATGCCATGTGCCATTCTCTGCCAGTTAACCCTCGGTGCTAAGACAATTGTTGGCAGCTGCGAAAAATAATACTTATATAAAGTGTTATAAAATAAAAAACATAGTAGCTACATATATTATACACAACACATTTAAATAATTAAATATACATACATATAGCATATACCATAATATTATAATATGTTTGTAGGTGAAAAGTGTTTTTATTAAATAGTAAGCACGCAAAAAAATAGAGACGTAGATTTTTTTTGTAGTTGGTTGGTAGGGAAAATTAAGATTGAAGGTAGTTCAAGTACGGGACCGTCCGGAGCGTTGCCAACTTGCTTTCATGATGGTTAAAGTTTTTGTATATAAAAAGATATTAAAATCACATTCATAAACTTACTATAGGAACTGTATTTAGATGTTAATTTTGACCATCTAGCTAATTGTATCTTCGTCTTCATTAGTCCGTAAATATCCACTGCTGGGCTCACATTGTAGAGATATTTGCTTTAATTGGCACACTTGGCACACTCAGCACGCGGCTTGACGATCGCAGTATCGGACGAATTTGTATTACTTATGTCTTTGAAAATATTAACGTCCCAAGTATAATAAATTGTTATCACTAATTCACTTTTCCCACACCTTATATAAAAATTTAAAAAAAAATCGTTATAAAACCTTAAAGTGTTCAAAAACACAATTAAAAAGAGCAAAAAAGTACCTATAATGTTTCACTTAAATGTAAAAGTAGAATACTCCTCAACTCGTAGATTTCAATTAACAGTTATTGAATAAAAAAAAACACCGATAAAATAAAGGTATAGGTACTGTATCAGAAATGTATTTTAATGAATGTAAACATTTACCTTGATTTGCCTTTCCGTTAGTGTGCAAACCAGAAGGTTGCCAACGAAATCAAAACTGTAGACATATTACGATGCAATTGAATGACATTCATTGCTTTTTCATAGATTTTTAACTCAATTCATAATATTTTAAATGAACTAAGCATTAACTATAAGCACCTCCTTATCCATGTGCGCTCCCTCTACAAAGTCAAACACCATTAACATTGCTGAATTGTAATGTCAGTATACCGTCTCATGACCTGACAAAGGTCGTATTCATGAGCGTGAAAGCGGTGCAAGGAAGCAGACTGGAGTAGAAGTGCAAGGCTGCAAGGGTACAAGCCGTACATGTAAACTGGTTTATCCCAGAAACTTGCCTACCGGAGGCGCGGACGAGACAAAGCATATCCTTCGCTCCGCGGTCGTCTGGCCTATTGTGTAGCAAACGAGAGGGATAACGATTTAGCGTGAAATCCAAGTTACATTTTGCTGCAGTGGAAAAATGCGAAATATTTCACTTAACACATGTTTTAAATAGATGTGCATATATTCATTTTCACATTTTTTTAAAAAATGCATTGTCAAGGTAACAAGTTATTAGATTTCTTATTTCACTGTATTGCTAAATACTGCTCAGAAAGAGCGCGCTTAGCGACATCTTTTAACGTAGTGTGAAATTGTGCAGCATTAGTTTTGCCGCTCGCCACGAGGTGGCGCTGTAACTTGACGATGGCGCTGTTAGCACTTCTCCGTCGCGAACGGTAAATGTTGAATGAATGGTAAGCGGACTTGTTTTTACGGCCCACTACGAGGCGCGTGGCCGTACGCACTGATGTCAACGAACTCGTGTTTATTACGGCACGTTCTTACATTATAAACTAACAATTAGCGGCTGCCGTTTCGAGAACTTCACGATTGCTTCCGATTAGGGCTGATAAATTTATTCATTGTTCATTGAGATTCAATTTGATCGTGTACAACAAAAATGATAACGCTTTGTTGATTTTTATAGTGTGTTAAGTGTTTAGTCTAAACATTTTATCGATTTATTAATTTCAGGTTGTTAAAACAAATTTACAAATTTGATCAGATTTTATAGATTTTTATTTCATCAAAATATCTGATTTTCTATTATTTTTAGTTTTTAGTTTTTTTGAAAATAGGCAAATGTGATTCAATAAATTCTTTTAAGTGTTACAGTATATTTATGATAAATAAATATGGCGCATATTTACGATATAATATATCGAATTTGTGGTTTCCTTTCATTGAGGAAAAACACAAAGCACCCTAAATAAAATTACGTTTCTAATCGATAAACACAAAGTTTTTATATAGGCTAGCACTCATATTATTTATTAGCAAGCAACATTATGCATTCTTTTATAACAATTAAAAAAAATTGTAATATAATATTCAATTTAACATGACTAAGTCATATCGAATACATCTGAAATTATATGCTACTCAAGTTTCAATTTCTTATTATATTTTATTTTCTTACCCTTATGTATGGTAATTGCTAACCAAACTTTAAACTGATTTAAAATTTAAATTAACAGATCGCGTGTCTACATTCTAAATACTTCCTACTATACTATTTAAACATATCCCAAACTGACTTATTAAATTGGATTTATAACACTGGGCGCTGTTATAAGTACACTTGGAAATACCACTTTATATCATTGTATCAAATAATTACATGTTTATGATGCAAATGTAATGCTAACAATTATATAAGGTGTGCCGTGTAAAGTGTAAACAAAGTTTCAGGTGATCGGTCTCACCTTAGGTGAAGCGTTTCAATCGTTTTCAAGCAATCGGTGTTCTTTGTTCTCCTCGGTGACCGACATATATACGCGAGTTGTGGGTCGCTCATTATTTCGGCACCGTTCCGCGGTACAGGGCGCGAGGGCAACGACCCCGTCACGCCGCGCACCTCTCCTACACAGCTTCTCCTTGTTGTAAGAACTTTTACGGTCAACGAATGTATGTATGTACGCAACAAGAACGTAACCCACATTATTTTTTAACTGTCAGCTTAAAAGTTCATTGATCTCGCGGCGCTTGCATTTATTGAGAGCATCCCACATCGCAGCGTTCGCGTTACGATTTCCTGTGCGACTAATATTTTAATGCTGACTAATGCGACTTCGTTGTATTACGCTGTGGAATTATTTAGTCATTTTCCTATTTTGTTTATATAATAGGTTGCCTTATTTTAAAAATAATAAAAACATTGCTTAATTTTCTGCCGACTTCCAAAAAGGAGACTGTACTCAATTCGACCGTATGATTTTTTTTAATGTGTATATACCTCATAACTTTTTACTGTGTGAACCGATTTCGGTAACTTTTTTATTTGAAAGCTGGTACTTCTCGTACTTCTGGAGTTCAAGTATGAATTTGATCAAGGTCAGACCAATAGTTTTTGAGTTATTTTTAATAACTTATATTGAAGTCCGCAGTAAAAAAAATTTAATTCTAAATTATGTTTTATGCAACATTGTATTAGTTATTTAATTTTATCGTACTAAACTATATCATAATTAGTTGAATGTTAGGGTCTAAATAAAATTATGGAGAGTCAGTACAGAGAGCACAGGTTGTTAGACAGTATTCCATTGTAGCTGGTACTCACTAGGTGACCACGTAGCTGTAACCTTGTTTTTTTAAAGATAGTTGCACGTGTCCATGTTACACTAGCCATTATCAGATTGAATGCCAGCCCGTTTGTAACTTTAAAACTATAAAAAAATTATTTTATAATCAATCAACATCATTATTATAGTTACAACTGAAGATATATGTATATATATAGATATATATATATATATACACACATATATCTTCAGTAGCTCCGATGGTTAGCGCTCGCTGTAAACTTCACAGTACGCGAGCAACCCGGGTTCGATTCCCGTCGGCACCAATGAAGTTGTTAATTGTAATTTTAAGTGCTGATTTACCACGTGCTCGGCGGTGAAGGAAAACATCGTGAGGAAACCTGCATGTCTGAGAAATAAGAAAAAAAATATTTCGAAGACATGTGAAGTTCGCCAACACGCATTGGGGCAGCGCGGCGGACATTTCCTTGCCCTAAAACCCTCTCAGAAATAAGAGGAGGTCTGTGCCCAGCAGTGGGACGTAGGATATAGGCTATAACTTTACTATATATATATATATATAAAAGCCTATTAACCACACAGTGTACACCATCTGCGACCTCTCGTATTCGGCGCACACATTCACACTCTATAAATAATTGTTATTCAAGAACAGGCAGTTGCTATAATAATTCAATTTTCCTTACGTCGAAGGTGTAATGAAATGTGATAAGCGAACGGGAAATGAATCACAACCCCGATATGAGTCAGTTGCTTTGTGTGTTATCAAGTAAACATCTGTAAGGCGTCGGCGAACTGTTAGACGAGGTCGGTCGACTGTCGGCAGTCGGTTCCACGAAAACCGAGCGATGCGTCAGCATGTTTTTCACCGAGCCGGTGTTAGCAGAGTCGTTGTCCGCTAAACCGTTATCCGCCACCGGCTCGCCAGTGACGACGTACCCAACACTAAAACGTTCGAAACAACTGAAATCACTTCAGGTGTGATCACCACCAAACAAAGTTCAAAGCACGAAAAGATAACTAAATTCTACTTATTACATTTAGTTATTTGCATGTAGTAAACTATAATAACGCTTAACTGAGTCAATGCAATGTTAACGACTGAAAGCGGTGTCGAAAAGTCTAGATGTAAGGTGAGCGCAACCCACACTGTGCTGTCGAAATCCTTGTTCCTTACTTAGACTATATAGTAAACATTTCCTTTGATACGTGGAACCCATGCCCACTCGTGTCGATAAAAAATCTTCATACAAATTTTCGTGAAGGGATCATAAATTGTGACACATTTCGTGACAAAGTTAGTTCATTTATGTTTTGTTAACAACTGAAAAATGTTTTAGCAGAATATCATCATCGGTAATAATGATAGGCCTTCCCCATTGCCATAAGTACGTTCCTGAGTCACCTGCATCCATCGACTCCCTGCATGTTTCATCAGGTCGTCACTCTATTTAGTGGGATGTCGCACAACAATACGCTTGCAAGTACCAGGCTGGCCATTCGAGAACCTTTCTTTCCAATCGGTTGTAGGTTCTTCGAGCTTTATGATCGGGTCGTCACCATTTCAACTTACTGATACGCTGGGCCATATCAATCAACAACCACCCAGCAGTATGTAATTTTATATATAAGAAAAAAATATATTTTTTACTTAAAGTAGCTACGTTCATTTAAACTAAAATGCAGTAGTTTTTCCGAAGGATAAATAAGTTCCTTATTAATATTCATTGTTCATTTAAGATTTCAACACCTTGAAAAATAAAAATAAAAATTGTTTTATTTTTTAAACATTCTTAAGATACAGATAACTGTAAAAGATTCAAATAGTTATACAGATTTAAATATATGTAACTTATAATGAATAATGGTAAGTTATATGTATTGCGTTTTAATTTATGATTCAGAATGTGACAAGTCTTGTGCCGTTAGTCATAATTCAATCAAATAATGTCATCTTTTACGTCAGTTTCCCCGCGGAGCACGTTACTATACGAACCACTTTGCTCATCACTATCGATGGTTGTTACTTGCATGTCTTATCATCATGACCATCAGTAAATTTCAAACCACAACCATGATTTAAATTAATGGAAAATATAACGTCATGAAGAATAAAATTTCAGCAGGAAATTATGAATTGAAAACCAAAACTTCCTAAATGATTATTATTCAAAATACAACTTCGCAATATCTGTCTCGTATAAATATTGGACCTATCATAAACTAAAATAAATAATTTAAAGATTTCTATTTAAATCTATGAAATTGAAATATAGCCGTTAATTCATATAGCTAACTCAAAACTCGTGTAATCATAACTCGACCTAGAATTTATGAATAACAAATAACTAAATTCGGATTACAGATAATACTAAAGTGCTGGCCACAAATAAAACGACTAAGTTTTAGAACTCGAAACGATGTAACCGTGTTATTCATTTAGCGGTCATTGACACTTTGCAATCAATTTCTTAATTAATGGCCTAAATAAACGTAATAACGTAAAATTAAAATACACTTTATTTCTTATTATAAAGCGTAACATATAAAATATAAACATATGTTGATGTAGGATGTGAACACACCGATGTAAACTTCTTTTCATACAAATCATCATAGTTGCTTAAACGGGAAAGGTTTTGTTTTCGCGGCAACGGTTGTTGACCCAGCGGCCGGTCACTGCCCGGGCTGTGGCCAATTATGGGCCACTCGCACGGCGTACAATGGATCGATGGCAGCACGAAATTGGGCCACCGAGCTAAGCGTCCCCCGCTCCACACCGATGCTCAACATCGCAGCCTCCGCCCTTGCTATTATGTCCCATCCTGTACGCGTAGTTGAAATAAGATTCGCTTTGACATCGATCTACTCGTAAACAGTATACTTATGGAAATTAATAGGCACAAAGACGAAGTTGACACGTAAAGTACATTATATTATTACGGTAGGAACTCACACTTGATAATTAGGTAAAATATTTTGCTGTCCCTTGGGAATAAAAAAATAATCATTAGCTGTAGTGTATAGTCCACTTAATGGAATCAATCATTAAATTGGATCAATGCACCCCTAGCGAGGAGCGCGCGCGCATTGAGGTAGGCCGTGACGTGTAGGTGACGTCACCGGGTGTAGAGCCGGTCGTCGGCCCAAACTGCTCGCGCCCTAGCTCCCGGGCTGAAATGGCGCTTACGGGGGCCGCACGGGCCGCGGGGTACCACGGTTGTTGTGCAATCGGGCGGTCATCGACCCGGGGTGAACGGCCGCGTACCGCGACGCTCGTCGGGATGCGCCCGGCCTATATCCGGCGCACCGGTGCAGCGGCGGCGGCGCATTCTAGAGCGACGTGGACCGTTAGGAGCGCGAGCGGAGGGCGGGCGGCGCGCGGGGCTCGGGGGCACTCTCACTTTCTCGGTTGGGTCGGCGGCCGGCAAGTAGGTCGCGCGGGTAACTGTGCGCCGTGCGCCGCAGTACCCGCACAGTCAGCCGTCGGCCACCATCCGTGTCGGTGTAGTGTAAACGCTAAAGCTTGGATACAGTACAATCTCGTCAGTAGTGCTAGTGAGGCGACAGTGTAGTGAGTGTTTGTGGTATGGCGTGCGGCGCTGAGCTGCGCGAACGGCACTCGGTGCTGGTGAGCATGCTGGAGGCGCGCCGTGAGTCTAGCGACTCTGGTTGCTCAAGCGACGAGAGCTCAGATCCCGAGCGCGAAACTAATTGCAACTGTGATCCCCAGGGTTTCTTCCGACGCTCCATTCAACAGAAGATACAGTACAGACCGTGCACCAAAAACCAGCAATGCTCCATCCTAAGAATCAACAGAAATCGGTGTCAATACTGCCGGTTGAAAAAATGCATAGCCGTTGGCATGAGCAGAGATGGTGAGTGTTTTAATTTTTTATATTTGATGGGATTTTGTGTTAAAATTGCATAAAATAAATCTGAAAAACATTGTTCGTTTTTAAACATTTTATTGAAATATTTTATAATAAAAAAAATGAAAAACATTAACGGCCTTATAACAATTAGTTTTCACTTATATTAAGAATTAATTATACATGTACCTCTCTTTCTATTATCGTTAAGGAAGAGAGAGAGCGAGAGAGCATTTCTTGAATAGACGTAGATTTTTATGAGGAAGGCCGTCAGTTTAGTTTTCTGTTTTAATGAATAATGTTTTCGTGCTATTTTTTGGAATTATGACACAAAATTCTTCTCCTTTTAGATTCATAATATTTTCTATAAGATTTTCATTTAAAAATTATATTTTGACAATTTCAAATCACTTTCATTTATGGGATTAAGCAGACTAAAACCGTTCATGAATGTACATAGATAACTTGCTCTTAGACTTGTGCATAAATTATGCAATACCACCGTGGTGGTGGCGTTTGAGGAACGTCAGTGTGCGTTGCAAGCGCGTGTATCGCGTGGGCAATACGTATACGCAATTAGCATAGGAAGGTCGTTCGCGCAATCTCGCGTGTAAAAGTAGGTAGTGTGTGATCTCGGCGAGCGCCAAGTGGGACGCGCAGCGCGTGCCGGTCAGATCCTATTTCGCGGCGCGACGAGAGATGCGGGGGAGGGGCAGGAGGGGGGATAGGTTATGCAAGCGCGGGTGAGCGCACGCTAAGCGGGTCGACGGCCGCGGCCGCTCGCCGCTCCGCTCGTTGCGACACCGCTCGCCCGCCGGAGCTTCGGCCCGCGAGCGTATACTTAACAACGTGAAAGCAGAGAAAGGCTTATTTCGTAAGCGCGAGAGTGAAATTTGTATTTTCACTTTCATAACACAGTTCATCGCCCCTCGAGCAGTTTCACGAGATACATTATCCACGTAATCACAATAGAAACTTTATTTTGTTTTCTTTTCAATATTACTTATTTAACAATACATTAATAAATGGAACTTTAGTATATTAAATATTACCATACAATATATAATAAATTGCTTTTTACTTACTCATTGAAATCAAATTTATGCATTTTATAATAAAATAGTCATACTTAAAGTCTACTAAATTGTAAGTTTTACGTATATGTATTTGTTAATTTATGTTAGTTTTTATAATAATGATGACAAATGGGTTGACAGAGTATGATTACAGATATTATATTAGTACTTACTTTTATTTAAATTTACTACTTTTTGTGGTGTATTATAACTAAGTTTGTTTTCTGTTTTAATTTATATTAGTTTTATTAATTTTAAAATATAAAAATAAGACTTGTATCTCATTTATTAAACTGACGATATCAACTGCTGGGCTCATACAATTTCGATACGAACCCAAAGCTTTAGTTGCGCCACTTGACAACAGATGGCGCTTATGATTTAAACTTCAGCGCCAAAGTAAATGCGCGGTGTTTAGTGGAACTAATATTGATTTATTTCTACTTCATCTAGAAGGTTGTAATGAACCTTTTTGTTTATACGAGGAAGTAACCGTTCGCGAAATTATTTTTGAAGTTTAGTTAATAGGTAACTTATTATATTTTATAATTTATTTTCCTTTGTATTTTACTTCTATTTTTATTTTATGTTTCATCAAGCTATTCTATGTTAAAAAAAAATTAATATATTTTTAGAACATACCTACATGTTATAGCATTATAAATAATATAAAAGTTATATAGATAGTATAATATTTATATAATAATTTATTTAGTTATTTATGTTCTGAAGTTTCGAAAAAAATAAAAAATATTAAGACTTCCCGCAGTTTGTATTCTTGTATGGAAATAGACGTAAGTAGTTATAAACTAATATAGACATATATTATGCATTTAACCATTTTAACTTAATTAAATAGTTTCATGTAATGGTGCATATAATAGGAAGATTCTGGTTAATTTTGGTGATGAGTAATCGAGATGACATCTTGTGATGCGTTCGTTCAGATTTAAGGGCATCATTTCTATCGTAAACAATGTCAAAGATTTCGATCAGTACCTACTTAGAATGTGACCGTTTTGTTCTACGCGTAGCGCGGGAGAGGTAAGGGACTGACAAGGGGGCGGGGGCCTGCGCGGAGTTTATTGACGGCTCCCCTCCCCGCTCCCCGCTTCAAGTTCAAGGTTGGCGCGGCGCGCGCCGCAGCGCAGTGCGAGGGAGTCCGGCCCGCGCACTGGTCGTCAGCCCTCAGTGTTATCGCTATGTCAGTGCTTAATTCGCCAGTCCGCTACGAGAACTCGAGCCTTGTTGACTGTGATCGCTCGGCTGCAAGACGCTGACTGGGTCTCGACAAACATTGGATTACCCCTACTAATAAGGATTACAGTGTTTGTGCGAATTGATTAATTCACGTGTGCTATGTGACACTCATTAGTAAACTGCGCTACAAACATATAGTTACCATTTTAGTTATCAGTGGCCGTTGGCTGTGAATTAGATATTAGTTATTGTGTAAAAATATGGTGTCAGACATGGGAGAAGATTTGCCAATACTTAAGGGAATTCTGAATGGTGTCGTGAATTATCACAATGCTCGTACGTATTTTTTTTATGTATATATACACAGCATTAATTAATGTTATTGTTATTACTGTTTAGTTTCTAAAATAACATGATGCAAACAAATAATTGGATGCAGATCCTAAATTCACTATTCTACCCTGCTCATTTTTAGTGTTATAGCGAAGGAATATTTTTACTATTTTATTGCAGTAGTTAACATTGCCTACATAATATAACTATTAATTAAAATTTCTTGATAAATCACTTTTTATAATTATGTAAATAAAAAATAAAACCTTTTTTTTTATAAAGTAGGCTAGCAACTGGTTAAAATCTCTTTCGCAAAGTTAATCATACCTGTAAAATTATTTAAGTTACATTATTATAAGAAAACAATAAATTGATATTATTATAGTATTTAGAATATATCTGTAAGTATATAATATTTCTAGAAAGCTTAACAACAATCTGTTTATAAATAATGAACAATACAATAATATTGTAGCTAGTACGAAATAATGTCAACGGAACGAAGCGAAATATTTTCGATCCAGCGATAGTGAACAATAGGTCGAGCATCTGGTGCGGCCCACATTAGCCAGGGAAAGTCGGGAGAAATGGCGAGAGGGCGCTCTCCGCTTTCGTTTTCAATCGTGAGTCGAGCTCGCGAACACTTTCACCGGCGCTCGCGCACGAACGCCATAAGCGGCACACTCGCCCTCGTCGCTTACTACCTTTCGCGCCGCGATGCGCTTAGCACGAGAAAGTTGTAACACTTTTTAGCATGACCTCGCAGTACGCGCTTTGTCACTCTTCATTCGAAATAATTCAATCGCAACGCTTTCGGCTTTGTGATCGCAAGCCAGACAAGGGGTCGTTGCAACGGGCGATGAACTCTACCCTCTGTGTCAGCTGCGCGTGCACGAGGTCCGTCGGCACCCGCACACATTCGTATCGGCCGACAGCTGCCGTTTAAAATAAAAAAACCGCGACCTTGCCCAATACGCCCTTCGTTGGTCGCTCAATTATACGGATTTTTTAAACACATACAAAGATGGCCACCGGCGATGTCAGCGTGTACATTCATGACGGTTATCATTTATTTTTACAAGGCGATTTTTTTTTCATAATGAAGAATTAATGATGTTTCAACATTGTATTTTATGAATAGGATTTTCTGGTCGTTTGAATTTGTATTGAACTTTTGTTTGTTTTGTCGTAGCCGTACGATTTGGTCGCGTGCCGAAGCGCGAGAAGGCGCGTATCCTGGCAGCGATGCAGCAATCGTCGTCGTCACGCGCTCACGAGCAAGCGGCGGCCGCAGAGCTGGACGATGCACCTCGGCTGCTGGCGCGCGTGGTGCGAGCGCACCTCGACACCTGCGAGTTCACGCGCGACCGCGTTGCTGCCATGCGCGCACGTGCACGCGACTGTCCCACCTACTCACAACCAACTCTGGTGAGGAACCACCTTTTATATTCTTTATTTAAAATATTTTTTTAAATAACAAACGCAAAAAGATATGTTTTTATAAATTTGCATAACTAAATAGCCCTAAATAGTAAAATACATTCAGTTTTCATTTTGCATTTCCATTATTTATCATTAGGTAATAAATAATCTAACAATAAATTTTCTTTGTTCTAGGCGTGTCCGCTGAATCCGGCGCCGGAGTTGCAGTCTGAGAAAGAGTTTTCTCAGCGGTTCGCCCACGTGATTCGTGGTGTGATAGACTTTGCCGGCCTCATTCCCGGCTTCCAGTTGCTCACGCAAGATGACAAGTTTACGTTGTTAAAAAGTGGTCTCTTTGACGCCCTGTTTGTGCGACTCATTTGCATGTTCGATGCGCCGCTCAATAGCATTATCTGCCTCAATGGACAGCTCATGAAACGGGACTCTATACAGAGCGGTGCTAACGCGCGGTTTCTTGTGGACTCTACATTTAAATTCGCGGAACGCATGAACTCTATGAACCTCACAGATGCCGAAATCGGACTCTTCTGCGCCATAGTTCTAATCACTCCCGACAGACCGGGTCTTCGCAATGTTGAACTAGTAGAGCGAATGCATGCAAGATTAAAAGCGTGCCTGCAAACCGTCATCACTCAAAATAGACCTGACAGACCGGGCTTCCTTCGGGAGTTAATGGATACTCTCCCTGACCTGCGGACATTAAGCACGTTACACACAGAGAAACTCGTCGTATTCCGCACAGAACATAAAGAATTGTTAAGACAACAAATGTGGGGAGAAGAAGAAGGTTGCCCGTGGGCAGACTCTGGTGCGGACGAATCTGCGCGCAGTCCTATTGGCTCTGTGTCGAGTAGTGAATCGGGAGAAGTGATCGGCGACTGTGGGACACCATTGCTGGCAGCCACGCTAGCGGGCCGACGGCGGCTCGACTCCCGAGGCTCCGTCGACGAAGAGGCGCTCTGCGTTGCGCATCTCGCACACAACGGACTAACGGTGACGCCGGTGCGGCCGCCGCCGCGCTACCGTAAGCTCGACTCCCCCACGGACTCCGGAATCGAGTCCGGCAACGAGAAGCATGAGAGGATCGTGGGCCCCGGATCTAGTTGCTCGAGTCCGCGCTCGTCGCTCGAGGAGCACGCGGAGGACCGGCGGCCGGCGCCGGCAGACGACATGCCGGTGCTGAAGCGAGTGCTGCAGGCGCCGCCGCTTTACGACGCGCCGCTGCTGATGGACGAGGCGTACAAGCCGCACAAGAAGTTCCGCGCGATGCGGCGCGACACGGGCGAGGCGGAGGCGCGCGCGGTGCCGGCGCAGTCGCCGCAGCCGCCGCCGCGCGCCTCGCTGTCCGCCACGCACATCGAGCTGGCGCGCAGCCTGCGCGAGTGCCCGCGCATGACGCCCGAGCAGCTCAAGCGCACCGACCTCATCACACAGTACATGCGGCGCGGCGAGGCGTGCGAGCCGTGCGCGCCGTGCCCGCCGTGCCCGCCGTGCGCGCCGTGTCCGCCGTGCCCGCCGTGCGCGCCGCCCGTGCTCGAGCTGCAGGTCGACGTGGCGGACGCGCCGCTCAACCTCTCCAAGAAGTCGCCGTCGCCGCCGCGCGCCTTCATGCCCCGTATGCTGGAGGCGTGAGGCAGGCCCGCGGAGCCGCACGTCTCCGCTACCCCACCCCGACCTACTTTAAATTGAATAAACTATGTAGTAAATAATCGTTCGCAAATCGGTTTAATATATTATATGTGATAATTCGTTTAAGACGCGTGCGTGCGTGCGTGGCCGGTGCGGGACGAGGAGAGCGCAATAGACTGAAAATTAATTTAAGACTATATAAGTATAATTTATAAATGCAATGCAGCGCCGGTCGCGGTGTGTTTGTGTGTATTGTATGTGCGTATGTGAGCGTGCTCAGTCATTTGTTTGTTAATATAATGACAGGTTGTCGAATTAAAATAAAACAAAGTTGTAAAAATTTCTTTTGACTTTAATTTTACTACCCTTAAAGCAAAACATCGTTAGGAATCTAGCATGTCTGAGGAACAAAAACTTTCGAATGCAACATATAGTATGTGTGGAGATATATGTGAAGTCCGCCAACACTCACTGCAACGGAGGATTAATTACTTCATAACCCTCAGCTGTGAGAATAGTATATAGACTGTCACTTTACTTTACCCTCAACATTTTAAATAACATGTACATAAGTACAAGAATCATATTTCCACAGCGACATAATTATGAGTTCAAGAGAAAATCTTAATTATTTTCGAATATGTATTTAAAGGATATAAAAAAGTACTTACCATTATTTCTTCTTGTAATAGAAACAAAACATTTCCTAATGTTAAGTAATCATTTCTATTTACAATAAAAATAACTACAATCAAAATGTTTGCCCACCCCATTGACAAATTTTTGCCATTCTATGGGCAGTTTGTTGATGCCCTTGCTATAGCAAGAGAATCGATGAACTTTACAGGCGTTCGTTACTGTTTCATTGGAGTTAAAATTTTTGGGTATATAAATTATCTAAACTTCGAGAAAATGGAAGTCTGTTGGAAGCTCTGAAGATAATGGTGTAAGAGGGAGCTATCTGCTAATTTTGCCAACATATGTTGCGTGCCGGGCGTTGTCACCACGGTTGTCACGCTCTTTGTCAAATTTAACACTAATGCTCATTTCTAAAATATTGATACAAGCTAAGTGCGCATTTAATAATAGGTTAACACCGATTAGTTCGCCTAGCATTTCTTACAGATCTTAAAGTTATTACATATATAAAAATATACGGCATAAAACTAAAAAAGAAGAAGTGTATAACTACACAGAAATATTAACAAATGAATGAATTTGTGTCGAAAAATATTAAAAGCGTCATAGGGAATACCTACTACGAGTTCCTACATTATTAAAAGTATGCAAAAGTCTGCAAAGTCTGGGTATCGTTGGAATTGAATTCGAGTACAGTTAGCCTAGCTATACGAAGGGGCGGCGAAAGAGGAGCTATACACTTTCGAGGATTTCTAATGAGGATACCAAAATCAAATTTACCTATGTAGTAATAATATAGGGAAAATTAAGTTATTTCTGAATATTTAGCAATGGCGAAAAGCAGTTCACCAATCTGGGTAGTTCGAGTGCCTTCATCATTTGCTATTCTCAACAATAACGATCAGCAGTAACCAGATGGCAAGAAGCCATATTAAATAAGACCAACAGTAGACCACCAAACAATTTTTAAGAGCCTTGGTTATAAATGTTAAAAACATCCTATAAATATACTTTTGTAATTTAACAATTTTAAGTCGAGCCTATAACAGTTCAAAGTAAACAACTCAACAAAAACGACATAATATTCTTAGGTAAAGAAAAAGTAGTTTAAAACTTTTGCATTCTTTGAACAAAACGCTACACACGAAAAATGTAAATTCATTTGAAAACAAATCTTCTTCAAATGAATTTACATTCATCTTATATGGGTAGTTTATCACGCAGAGAAACTCCGAGCATAGCCCTCTCCATAGCTCGCTGAGCGACCTTGAGCTTCCCCATCCGGCCAGCAGTGAAGGACCACGTCTCAGTTCCGTATGTCATCACTGGCAATACGCACTGCGTGTACAGTCTCGTTTTCAAGGTTTGAGGTATACCTGATAGCCTCGTACCGGTAGGCGAAGTGTAGGGCGTCCCCCCACGAGATGGAGTGACGACTTGGTAAGACATGCAGGAAGTCGATGGATGCAGGTGGCTCAGGACCGTGCTTTGTGGCATTCTTTGGGGGAGGCCTATGTTCAGCAGTGGACTTGTGAAGGGCTGTAATGATGATGATGATTATATGGGTACACTCTAGGTTTTATTAAACACAAAGTTAGATTAGTATTATCATTAGTAAAAAAAAATATGATGAAAAAGCTACAAAAGGAAGTAAATTTTGCTCATGTTAACTAGCATTGAAGTTTACAGAAAATATACTTTATTCTTTGCATCCATCGATCACTAAAAAAACTAGGTAGACACAATCAGTGACAAAAATGTCCTTACCGAATGAGCGCCCACTCGAACATTTGTACGTAGCTTTGTGAATACAACTTTAATTAATGCGTTTAAGGTTGAATTTACATTAATGTATATTTATTTCAACTAGAATTACGTCAAAACAAATGGTGACAGTTTTTAGAGAACTTTTGCATGGGATTGTGCATCTAGTTTTTTATTAGTGATCGATGTTCGCATCGTAAATCGGACATAAAATTTATACTCTCCCCGCATGACTGTCTGAGTAAATCAGAACCTTATTTCAAAAACATGATATATTTTTTTATAGGTGAAAAACGAGCACACAGTCCACCTGATGGTAAGTGGATGCTGTGTTCCAAAGACATCTACATCTATCCTCAATTAAGAATCAAAATGCAGATGCGTTGCCACTGCCGAGGACTAAGATGGAATGTCTTATTTCCAGTAAAAAGGGTCTCCGGTTCTCTACTCTCATCATACGAAACAGCAGCATTAAGTTGTTAATTTACGTTGGTATTCTGTGATATTGATATTGAAGGTTATGATTAGTCTACGTAAATATCTTGTTTAAAAGCTTGTAGGTCAAAACTTGTAGGATTGATGTTATAAGTACAAACATGTGTTACCGAGGCGACGCAACCACGCCATATTTACGAGTATATCATTACATTAGGATATAAATATGGCGTGGAGGGCGCGCGGTCGTCGTCCGCGACGCGGGTCGTCACTTCCGCGCGGTACGGCTGACTTTAACTTCCTTCAGTTCCGTGTTTCGGGCGCGCGGTCAAATGATCATTTCCTTATTTCCTAATGTTTATATTCAAATCATGAGTTTTAACTGAGGGAAATGGAACAGGAGATGGACAGCAACGTATTCCTGATGACAACTAAAAACAAATTGCGTTTTCCAAAGCGCCTATGAAGCGTGGCAATGATGAAATTCATGCGAAAACGACTGTGAGACTTAAAAAGTATTATAAATAGTACCTATTAGTAAGTAACTTAAATAAAGATAATTGTTAGATATGTTCCATATTATTATATATTTATCGCTTCAATTTTATAAAACATCTAAAAAAATTCCGAACATGTGAAATATGCCTATACTTAGTGGAGCGCTTTCCTGCTCGAAACACCGTTAGATCGTCAAGTAGGTTGCTGCTGCTGGATGCATGGTACAGCAGTACCCAGTGGTGCGACGTATGTGGGTTAGTTGTTACTTTGTTGGTAAATAAAAAATAACTTTCAATAAATATTATGTAATAATCAATATTGAATAAAAAATTATTCTATTCTATTCTATTTTTTAAACAAATATACAAAAATGAAATTCACAGGTTCGTTTTAATTTATTTAATACTAGCGATCCGTCCCGGCTTCGCTCGGGTGATTCCTAGATCTCAACAACAGCTCTACCTACCGCGTCCAATTGTGAATCTAAACCATCCAGGGACCAGTCAAACACACACAGAAAAATTCTATAGAATTTTTAAAGTTTTAGCGAGAATCACGGATAGCAATTCATTTTTATATATAGAGATTAGTGCACCAAGAATAAGTATGTAAAAATTGTACAAAACAAATTCAAAAATATTATTAATAATTCTATACGAAACCTATTATAGGAGTACGAAATGTTCATTAAATTTAGCAATTGGACAGTTGACTTCATCATTAATAAGTGACTACATCATATAATTTGACTTTGCTAATTTTTGTAGTTTCTTAAAAATAGTCCCGTTTTCCGTTAAAAATTAAATTAAATATTTCTAATTTACATACCTATATAAATTTTCATATGACTTTAAAAACTATGACGTCATTTATTAATCTGCATCTTCATCATCAGTCCACCAAAGTCCACCGCTAGTTATAAGTAGCTCCTTTGTCACAAACATGGCCACTCTTGGCAGGCGGATTAGAGGAGAGTTGTACCAGATGTCTCGCATCTTTGACGCTCCTCGCCGCCAATATGGCTATTTTTCGTTTGGCGTAAATGTGATGGTTATACTGCCGTCTGTCGAAAGGCATGACATTTTTCTGACATTACTCTAAGTCACCTTACGTACAATACCAACGGGACGAAATGGGGTGATTGGATTCTCTCACGTTGCCATCACAAGACAAGTATATGTACCGTGAACCTGTCTGTGATAATTGCCCGATCACAGTACAGCGTGGCAATTCTATTTTCAAGGACTGGCTTTGATTCATATTTGTAACTAGCTGTTCCCAGTGAATTCGTCCACGTGGAATTTATTACGATTGGATTTCATGGGTTAGAATTTGTTTGCACGGAACGCTAATCCTTTTTCTAAAACAAGTAGCCTATCTTACTCCTCGCAACATCAGCTATCTGCCAGTGAAAGTCCCGTCAAAATCGGTCGGATTTCGGAGATTAACGGCAACCAACAGACAGCCCAAGCAGCATGCAAACTGTACACGAGCTGTATTGGAGTTCGTACATACTAGAGGTTGTATAAAAGCCGTTTAAGGGATTATGCAGTTCTTATAAGTAAAAAAATTAGCACAAATTATGCAGCTTTATGCGTTAATAGCGCTGTACAGTAGCTGTACAAGCATAAAAGAGGTTTAAATGCTGTATTACAGCTGTTATTTGGTGTGCAAGGAAACTATTACACTACAGATATTTTATTATAAGTACATTATAAACAAACGTTCTAAATTAGTTTTGAACGGAATTACAAGTGAATATAAAACAAAAAGAACGTTTATGGAATGATGGCAACATATATTTAACATATTATTGTATTCGGATTGGAATTGAGTATTGACGGTGATAATTGGTGAATTGAAAGTGCAAAATTAGATTTACGGTAAAGTTGTATATGCTTTCTGTCAAAAAATTGTCGCGCCAACAAAATAACAAAATAATATTAGGACAAAATACTAAATACGGTAACTAAATATCGGTTGTATAGTGCATATGGCTTAGACTAATGTCTAATATTCTCAAAACTATATTTTAAATTTTGTTTTACTCGTCTTAAAATGGCGACAATTTGCTAAATAGCCTAAACGGTATTTCGAGGGTCATATAGTCTTAGTAGCTGTACAATATATATTATGGATTATGTCATGAAGCCATTAGTTTTTAATCGGTTCTATAATAGGACATTTTTATTACTGAAACTGTATAGCAGTTTTTTAATCATAACATATAATTCTCTTTAGATATACGTATAAAAGATGAAAAACCTTGTCTTGGGAACAGTGTTGGATAAATTTAATTTAGATTTAACATGATCTTTGTAGGTACTACAATAAACCTTTTTCATTTTTTCACATTTTGGTCGACGATGAGTTCCCAATAGCTAGAGGGGTGTGGCAAGGAGATCCGGTATCCCCAATATTTATCTCTGCAATCTTAGAAAGCATATTCAGGGATCTCGAGTGGCACAATTTTAGCATCAATATTAAACGGCAAAGCAACGGCAGGCAATTTAATAATTTAAGATTCGCTGATGATATAGTGCTCATAACTGACAACGCTCATACGCTCCAACATAATATGCTACAACGGTTGACGAAGGCAAGCAGAGTAGTTGGTCTTACTATGAATAAATCAAAAACAAAAGTAATGACAAACAGGGAAGAAATAGCCATAAAATTAGATAATGAAGATATTGAATAATATGTTAAAAGCTATATATACTTGGGGCAATTATTATCATTCAGAGATCAGACAGACATTATTTACGTGGTAGAGCCATGCTGCAGCTATATTAATTGTATAGTTGTAGCACGAATGGGTCGGCTCGACCAGGGAAGGACCACGCTCTCACAGAATACCAGCGTAAAATAGCAGCTTAACACTGCTGTGTTTCTTATAGTGAGTGTAGAGAACCGGAGACCCTTTTTACTGGAAACGAGGCATTCCATATTAGTCCTCACGGGTGACAATGCATCTGCATTTTGATTCGTAATCGAAGATAGATGTAGATGTCTATGGACGAGAGCAACCACTTACCATCAGGTGGACTGTGTGCTCGTTTGTACACATACACACACACACACACACACACACACACACACACACACACACATATATATATATATATATATATATATATATATATATATATATATTATAAAAAACAGAAATAGAAAGAAGAGTGGCTTGTGCTTGGAAAAGATACTGGTCTATAAAAGAGATATTTAAAAGTAAATATTTTCCTATGGCAGCCAAGAAAAAAGTGTTCAACTCGTGTATCTTACCATGTCTTACATATGGATGCCAAACTTGGGCGTTGAATCAGAAACATCTTCTTAAACTGAGAACATGTCAAAGGGGAATTGAAAGAAGTATGTTGGGCGTGACGCTAAAAGACCGCAAAAGAGCAGAAGATATTAAATCTACTACAAAGGTGGAAGATATAATAAAGAAAATTAGACAGTTGAAATGGCGATGGACAGGACACATGACAAGAGACAGCAGGATAAAATGGACGAAAATCATAACGGAATGGTAACCTCGTGATGGCAAAAGAAAAAGAGGCAGACAAGCAAAAAGATGGACAGACGATATCATGATTATTTATTGAAGGGACAATCTGGTCAAGAAAAGCTAACAACAGTGAAGAATGGGAAAAGCTGGAAGATGCCTATGTGTCACAGGACGCGCTGACTACTAAACTGGAAAATACGATATTCTAGACTATTATTAAGTTAAAACAATCATCTACTATGTTAAAATAATTTATATTGTTTAGTATCAGCAATTAAGACTTAATAAAAAAATAATAACACTTAGAGCTGTAAAGGTGCTGGGCTGCAGCAAGGGACAGGATGCAAAAGAAACCGCTTCTATACAACTTTAATGATAAGATCAGATTGAAGTGTTACAAAATACTTTAAGTTGTATACTAGAATTTTTATATTCTGATTAAGAACCCTAAGCTTACTTAGATCCCATAATACAAACTTTATACAGCTTGAGCTGTATAAAGTTTGTATTATGGGATCTCTGTGTATATATTTTTCATAAACCACTCATATAATGCCACAACCTCTTTTCAACACTCTAATACACTTTTTAAAGAACTAAGTTCTATGTGGGCTGGTGTATTGATCTTCATAACGCTTGTGTGCTGCTTTTGAGAAAGAAAGGCAGACAAAAATTTACAAAATTGTTTTTTTTTGTTATAAGTACCATAATATATACTTTCATATGCACTTAGTAATTTTTTTTGCAAATGCGTATGAAAGCATATATATAATGCATCAAATTTCATTAAGTTGTTATTTTGACATTACAAACAGACACTTCAATTTTATTTATTTATATAGATATAGATATGGAACGTTCTGTTATGTAAAACCAAATTAACTGGCAAACTACTGCTGGTGTATGTCTACGCAATACCATTCGTTAGTTGTGGACAACCGGAAATAACATGTCTGAAGGATTCTCCAGGGCGATGACGTGATCACACACGTCGACCGTGCCGTCCCTCAAAATGTACTTCTGGTATTTGTTCGTTTTAATTACTTTGTTTTGTTTTGCACAGACAAATTCTTCGATTTCCGCAAGAAAGTCGCCAAATCGTAACCAATGTACTGATGCAACCATATCTACACGACTCTTGAAACTGTCGGGCGAGCACAGTGTGACACACCACGAACTCCTTCAGTCAGTAGTGATGCAGCCCGTCGAGCTTACGGGCTCTGACCATAAGCCGTGCCAGAATGCTGCAGTGTCGGCCTGATTCGGTGCAAGGGTCGTTCCACGTATCATCCAAAACAAAATGATGGGTGAGTTTTCTTTTCGAAACTGAAACCAATACAGAGTCCTCAAGAGCAGTGCTTAAAGGATTCATTACCAAGTTGGCTCTTAACTATCGCTCTGAAACATACCCCGCTTAATATTTTTAGAGTGTATTATTATTATTTTACCGGATAACTAATAGCGCTAGCCTAATCCAAATGCATATTAGTGCCCTAGCACTAATTTTTTGATCATATCCTATAATAAGCTACCTTATTCAGTTAACTGTGTGTTAGGTGGTGAGATAATTTGCCTAAGCATAGGTGTGGCCTCTATACTCGTAGTTTGCAGGAATTTCCTAACTATTCTGCATGGATTTAGAATCACAGCTTTCTGTAACATTTTGTAGGTGTTGGGTGGTATATATAGGGTCTTTCTAAATTGGTGTATGTAATTGCTTCCTGTTGTTGACAGTGCAATGGGTACTATAATTACTTTTTGAAGGTGCCAGAGTCGGGTTATTTCATTATTGATGTGTAAACATTGCAAGAAAGCGAGAGGAAAGTCACTTTCTTGCAATCTGTGGGAGTGATTTCCTGAAAAGGGACGGAAGTGTGTAACAGGAAGCCGGGGGGAATCACACGCTATATGATTTGAGCGCGCGCGGTGGTAGTATTGTGCTGTTATTTAAACAAATTTTTATGTGTAAACTCCGGTGATAAATGTATTTTACTGTTGATAATAAGTGTCTGAAAAAAGTGCTGATCATTGATAAAAAATGCAAGTGAGTAATAATAAATAATTATTACTGACTGAATATTTCAATATTCTGTCCGATAATTTGAATGTGGTAAATTCCACGTGGTAATTACGAAATTGGTTGAAAGCACGAGAATTTGCGTAAATTTACCTAATGATATTTTTACTACACGTTCCGAATTCAGAAGGGATTGGATGATATATATGTTAATTTATTGTATTTTTACTCGACTGCCACAGAAGGAGGGATATGGATGTGTCTATGTATGTTTTTCTATTCGTTTGTGACTTCCTTAAGCATCAATAACTTTAAGTTTTTGACGCCTAAGGCTACATTTTATGGAAACAGTACAAATACGACACCAGCAATACCTAATATGACGCTTGCTTGGAGGGCTATTTTGGAGGGATATTTTATAGATAATTGCAATCAGTTTTTTGTTTTAAACAATAATTTACTGGTTAAATTCTTAAATGGACTTTGAAATATATGTTATGACTGTAATAATTAGTAAGTAAGCACACACACACATTCACACACACACACAAACACGCCTGTCACCCAAAGGGGTAGGCAGAGACTACCACTTGGACTTCCATTTGGCGCGATCTTGACACACCTCTCTCCATATATCTACGCATACACGCTCGTCGGTTAAGGGTACTCCTAATCTGACCCATTATCAATGTATCGCCGATTTGGTCGATAAACCTTCGTCTAGGCGGGCGTCCCTTCCCGACTCTGCCGTTCACTTCTGCAACATAAATTTTGTTTGTCACTCTTTCCTCGTTCATTCTTTCTACATGACCAAACCACCGAAGCATTCCTTTCTTAATACTGGTCACAACGTCATCTTGCAAACCACACTTTTCTCTTATCACACTGTTTGTCACCCTGTCATTCAGATTAAAATTAAATAAAAATAAGTCTTGGAGTATACTTTGAAATAGTAGAGTTGTACTGGAAGTAATAAATTAGGCTCTAAATGATGTAATATGATCTAATGTAGATTTATTTCCAAATTTATTTAATAATGTAAATTTTAATATTTATAATTTTTTAATAGTGTTACGTGACTGGCCTGTCTTTATTAGAAGGCTTCTTGATGAATTGTGTTAAACTATTTCTATAGTTTTAAGCGAAAGCCTGTCGATAGTCGAAACAGTTTCTACTGGAAACTAGGTATTCTATCTTAGTCCTCAGGGGTGACAACGCATCAGCATTTTGATTCTTAATCGAGGATAAATGTAGATATGTCTTTTTGCCACAGCATCAACTTACTGTCAGGTGGACTGTGTGCTTGTTTGTCACCATATTCCATAAAAAGAAAACAACTTGAATACCTATCTCCAGTTATAAATTTAAAATCCTACAAAGTAGAGCTGTAAGCTTGAATATTTGGATCAAAATATGCCTTCTGTTATTATAATCTGACGATATTTTGAAAAAGATGAGGCGACAAAAGAAGCGCATCGATCGAGAAGCTCGGTGCAATGTGCGTTGCAAAGGATAGCAGGCGGGTGTATTGACCGGCGCGGCGCAGCGGCGCAGTGCGGCCCTGCACTTGACTCGGGCCGGTGCATCGCCCGCCGCGACCCCGGGGAGGCTGCCTCCACACCATCCTCATGATCCTTCCAAATGCCTTTTGCTCTGAACTAGGGGACTTCAAAGGTCAAACTTGAAACCCGGTATGATTAGATTAATATCACATATATTGTTATATTATTTGGGGTACTTAATATTTATAAAGAAGATTTATAAAAAAAAGTATATTTTAAATATCGATTTTATTTTTTTTAAGGATTATGAATCTTTTACATAACAGTAGTTAATGTCAACTGTTTACGTATACAATAAGTGCTAGGTAATATATGAGTACATAACAATGTCTTCCAAAACGGGTTTTAGTGCATTACCACAGAATAAATTAAAGTACATACGTAGCATTACTCTGATTTTGGAACTTACAAGAACAAAATTTATATGTATATTCAATTTTAAAAATGTGTAATACAAAAAATCTCGTCGTTTTTAAGCTTTGATGACATGGTAATCAAAAGTATCTGTAGCAAGTAGGTATGGTGATTGGTTTGTAAACGAACACTCCTTTATGTGTGATATTCTGTTAAAGTACAAACAACAAGGCAACGTTCAGATAAATGGTCGTTTACCACTTTATAAGCCTATTAATAATCGTTGAAGGATGTCCTTATTATGTCTCTTGATTATAATAATATGTGGTTGAATTTAATAGTGGCCTTTTGTTGATAAGTATAATGTGACAGGGGTTATTATGTACTCGTATACTTTAATTTATCATTCCTTCAAAAGTCCACTGCTGAACATACGCCTCCCTATAGATTGACTCATAGGCGGGATTGCATCATATTTTTAGTTGTTATTAGGAGCACGCTGCAGCCGTTCTCCTGGGTTGTTTCCCTTTGTTGCCTCTTACGACACCCACGGGACGATATGCGGTAGTGGATATGCTTACGTCACTACCCAGTTGATATTATGTGTAACTACTGTTAATATCGGAGACCTTCAGGCGACATACGGAAAACCCCGAATAAGGCTGCCCGCGACCTTGTGGCGGCGAGGTCGCGCCCGGGCGGCGGTTCACGCGGAAACAGGATCGTTGTTAGCTTTTATTAATACACTAATATCATTTTGACTTATTTGACATTCAACATATGAATATGGTTAATGTGTGTACCTTGAAATTCATTATGTGCTGTAGTTTTAGTTTTCAATCATTATTTAATAAATTTCACGGCAGATAATGAAATATTTAAAACAAAATGAAATTTAATTATTTTACTTTGTAATATGTAATTATTATATAATCAAATACCTAATAAAAATGTCAAGTACCTACGAAATGAGAGTATTCAAAAATGTGTAACGGAGGAAGGGGGCTAAGACATTGTCACCCGAACGATATGGAAAAAAAACTGCAACTGCAAACTGATATCAAGTGATTAATTGGATAGAGATCGGTCAACGTTTGTATTTTGAAATTGCGTTGCTTCATGTTCAGGAGATATTAAATTTTGTACTAGATGGTAGGCGGAAAAAGAGTGGGTGTGGGGTGGTGTGTAGGCAGGGGGTGTTGGCGAGGTGTGGGGTGGAGCGGGGCGGACGGCTCCAAGGTCGCAGAGTCACAGCCGGGCAAGGTCGGCGTGCCCGCGCGTGCCTGTCCCCCCTCGCCCCGCCCCGCTCACCCGATCACTCCCTAGATTTGCGTGGGACGTGACCTTTATCCATGCTCTGGAGAAATAATTGTATATACTTAAATACTTAATGCTTTTTTCAAGCTTACGTAACACACTGAACAAGATAATTAGTTTATTGAAATTTTGGGAACAAATTTATTACTAAGTAGCATTTTACCCGCGGCTTCGCTCGTGAGAGAATCAATTTATACCTACATCATTAATATTCCTCCGGGTGAAATAAGCAGATTTAGAGCACTTGCACTTGTGTATGTCTATTCTATTTGTCACAGGATTTTTTATTGAATTCTCAGAGGCGGTATTTGGCGGTATATTGGACGTAGGTGATAGAAATTTAACATAGGTAGATACCTAGATATAATTTGCTACAGGATCACATAAGTAAGTTCTTCAGAATTGCATACGTACGATATGTCTAAGCAGTACCTATCATTTTTTATATCGTGCATGTCTTCCAGTTCCGATGTATATCCTTATATAGGATAAAACAAAAAATGTTTAATTTCATGAAATGCCACCATTTCCTGAAATGGGCGCTTTTCCATTCGCCGGCACGGCGCGGCGCCGGCGCCGACACGGTGCCGGGGCTCCGTTTTTCCATTGGACCGGTGCCGGTGCCGATTTACGCTCGGGTTTTGGGCAGTACTAATACAGACGGTGCTTTCGGATGCTTTACATCACCCTTAGTCACGGGGGACTGAGGTGACTGACGTCCTGATGTCAAAGGTGTCAGAGTTAACCCGAAAGCACTCCGAGATAACTCTGACATCGGGCTGTAAAGCACCCAAAACGTCAGGAATTTAGAAATAAGTTAATTAAACGCAATAGAATCCGTAAAAGTAGTTTAAAAAATCATTAGATACACAGACATACCAGTTTTCATCAGTTTGCTTATAATTTTATTTTATTATTGTTTTATTAATGTATTATTATTTTATATATTATCACTTTGTTTATTTATAGATTAGTATGTAGCTAAAAACCACCTCGGTTTTTATATTTTTGATAGATGTCACTATCATCTATTTAAATTATTACACTATTAAAATTAAAAAAAAAGTTTGTTATCAAATCATAATTTTATAAATATAATTATTTAAATTTATAAATGTAAAGTTTTAATATTATTTAATATATTAGTAGGTAACTGTAGGAAAAATATAATATTTTTGAATTTTTTGATACATGGCCGTTTTGAACTTAGATCGTAAGTAGTGCGTAGTGCAGCCAGAGAGATTAATCTTGCCGTTAAACTATTTTGCGACGAAGAAAAGCTTAACGAAGGAGCGATAATTTGGAGCGAGAAAACCCAAATCAAGCAGCCGAAAGGCCTTCTACAGTATTTACTGACTTCACATTAGAGAACGGGTTAAAAGAGTGAAATTAGTCACTCCAGGAAAGACAAGAAAAAGAAAATTAACGGTTTCTAATCTAGATGACTTTGATACTTGTGTTGTTAGACGCAATGTTCAATCATGTTATTTAAATAACTCTATCCCAATCATGATCTTAAAGAAGACATCAATTTTAAGGGTTCTTGGAGTCTCTCAGACTAATATTACTCGAGTTGGGATTTAGTTACAAAAAAAATCTAAAAAAAAACTTGTCATGGAAAGATATAACAGTGTGGCCTGGCAGCTAACGTCTTAACGAAAAATTAATGATAATAGAACAAGCGAAAAATCTGAGGCCAATTGTTTATTTGGATAAAAGTCATTTACATCCCGGCTATAAATTAAAAAAAAATTTGGTAGTCTAACGAAACAGAAATGTCAGAAGGTCAGAGATAGATAATCGTAAATACCGGAGGAGAAAAAGGGTTTCATCCCAAATGCTCTTTTATGTTTCAAATCTCAGACCAAAAATGGATATTATAACGATGAGATCAATGGGAGACATTTTAGTAAATGGTTGGAAGAAAAACTAATTCCCAACTTAGAATTCATCCATCGTAATGGACAATGTGTAGTACCATGGTATAAAAAAGTAAACGCGTAAATATGATCAAATCAAAAACAACAATCTTTCCATATTTGGGGAACATGAAAAAGCAAAATTATACGAAATTTTTAAAACAATTCTACAAGATGATGTCTACATAATTGATGTGATTTTAATGCGATTAAGTTTGTATGGAGTTCTTTCAAAAGATTCTTCGCAGATTCTAATATCACTGGGCTCTTTCTAAAATAACTGTTGAAAAGTGGGAGAAACACTGCAGTCATGTCAAAAATATTATAGATAATTATCGACCGTTTTGAAATAACTGTGGAACTATTTTTAATCGATTTGGATAGCAGTGATTCTGGGTCATTAGAGTGAATTTATGGAAGATACACCATTAATAAACCACAACTATTATAAAAATTAAATATTTTATTAGCTTTCATATTTTTTTTTAGAAAACCTATGTAATACATAATTATTCCAGTGCAACAAGTATCTGTTGAGCCTTGGACCAGTTTTGGTCACGGCCTTTACATATACCTAAGATCCTTGTTGCACTTGGCCTCAATACGGAGCAAAGTTAACATGACAAAAACAGTCTTCGTCGTTTTAATAGGGAGTTTAAGGGAAAGTATGAATTAGTGGCACAAATAATACAACAGCGTAGCAGGCGCCGCGTTGGAACGCCAACTTATACTTGACAGTCTGTATTACATAACGGTTAAATTAATTTTATACTTTATTTATGAATATGATATGATATATTTACTCGAAGAAAAAAACTAATTATACGATACCCCGTTTATAACTAACAGTCATATATACATATATTAAAAAAAAAAACTAAAATCTAAAGCAAGGAAACTTAATTCTTTTTATTTGGCTAGAATTCTGTTTTCTGTTTCTGTTTTTAAACAACGTTACCCCCACACTAGGATTTTCTCCTGTATCGTGGAGGCAGTTTACAAACACAAATTTCACAAGAACAAACATCCAGACCCGGAACAATCATTTATAGGCCATACAAATACTTGTTCCGTGCGGGATTCGAACCCGCGCCCCCCAGCGCAGCAACTCATTGCTAAGCCAGTGCGCCACGGAGCCGTCAAAATTGAGTATTAAAACTTAATATATACTTAATTCTAGTTTTTGAAGTACCGTAATCGGATAAAAAGTAGCCTATAAGTTGCCATGAGTCACTAACTAAGGTGCCTGCGGGTAATAAAGCCTGTCGGCTAATGAGGCCTAAGTTACAAAAATCGTATTTACATTAACCGCACTCGCTTAAGGAGATAATAACAGACTCCTATTGTACATATACGATAATGTTTCTACAAGGTTGCAGAGACGCGCTACCCCGCGTCCTGCCCCCAGAGTTGCATTACGAGCATCTATCATAAGATACGACCGCACTGCACCAATAATAAAAATCACTCCAAATAAATCGTAGGTATGTTTTGTAAAATTACACTTAACTATCTAAAATCGTAATCTTTATCTTTATAAATAAATGCTTTGTTGATTTTGAAGATTTGAGTCACGTATCGTGGTAAATTTTTTTAATTTGGTTTTTCATAAATACTTGGTCGGCGGTTATTAAGGCCTACTAAATTTCACCATAGGCCTTCTTATCCTACTCCTGTTTCTTGTGTACTTTTTTGTTTTTATTATGAATTTTATATCACTTTTAAAATGTTATAAATGCAAGTAAATCGTACGCTTTTATTATTAAACTAATGTCGTAGTCAGAAAAAGGCCTGGTTTCAGCTGTCCAAACAGTGCAAAGACAAAGTGTGTCCAAGAAATAAGGCTTTAACATTAGAAGCTATTAAATTATATGTAAATTATTGGTCCTGCGCCTAAGCTCTCTCGGACCGTGTCGGACAGCGATTTGATGATTGTGAGGGAATATAGAGTACACCTCACAGATTAATCTATGGTACACCTGTACTTGCGCATACATTCGGATACTATAATTCTGTACTGTTTTGATGGGCTAGTCTCAGTTGAGACAGGTCGCTGTGACAGAGATTTGGTTGGGAGGACACTCAATCCAACAATAAAACAAATTCTCAACTCAACCTAACACTCAACTCGACTCTTGACACAACCGACGCACTAATGATAATCACGAGGAGTGACTTTGTTTGTCAGGTTGTTTATCATTATACTAATGACTTTAAGTACTGTTAGGCGAGGCAATTTAAATATTTTTTTTAGAATTTTAATTCTTAGTTGCTGCATTCATATGATTATTAATCACAAATATTAAATATATTACGTATAAATTGATTATTTAAAGCAGTAGGCCTTATTACCCTACCATAGTGAAATAAGGCCTACTAGCAAGGTTTTTAGAAATGTTTAATTTTGTTTTCCTTTGTGGCAAATTTTACAATTATTCATTCATACTTTATAGAAACTGTACTAAACTAATGATTTTTATTAAAATCTGTAGACCAAATTAGATATTTCTGATTTTATAATTTAAATAACAAATTAGATATTTCCCTTAGCTAGGCCTTATTACCCGCAGTTACCTTACTTACATACTAAATATCACGAAAATTGGTCCAATAGTTTTCGCATGAATCATGAATACACAGACAGACAGACAGACGGAAAAAATTTCCTAAAACACTAATTTGGCTTTAGTATTCTTTATTTAGTGAACTCGGTTTTTCCAGAAAATATTAGAATTACGGACAAGACGATATGTATAAAGCAACACCACCATAGAGACCTGTCTTGTTTAATCGCAATCAATAGAATGAATTAAGATAAGTAGTACCTATAAATTTTTAATGGCGTAAAACATCAATTTATTAAATGTTAAAGTGTCAATTGGATATCTGGGTACATAGCTCGAACAACCTACAACCAACAATTGTGGAAGAAAGTTTCTCGAGTGGCGGCATCGTAGCAGTATTCGAAGAGTAGAGCGGCTTCGATGGTGTGACCACCTGATAAGACATGCAGGAAGTCAATATACGCAAGTGGCTAAAGACCGTGTTATGAGGCATTCCTTAGGGTAGGTAAGTTGTGTATGAGCTCCTACGTTGAGTTTGGATGGACTTGTGAAGAGCTATTATGATGGTGATGATGATGTTAAATATATTGCTTTACTATTTATTTACTACTGTATTAAGCTGTTATATTTTTAGTACTGAGAGTAGACAAATTGCTAAAACGGTTGTTTATATAATACCTATAAATACCCACTATCCACGCAAATTTCGAATGCCTGTTTATACAATCACCACCGTGTCTCTGCCACTACATCCAAGTACTTCTCTATGACAACGTTACCCACTCTCCACATTAAAAGGTGAAGGAAAGCCAGTACATATGGACTGACCCTTCGATACATTATCGTGTCGAGAGGACTTATAAATTCTTAATTTCGCCACTGTGAAAGTCACTTACAATTTTTCTTTTCCATAATTATGGCCGACGAATAAAACATCAAAACTCATAAATTTATTAAAAAGTAAGGTAAAGCGGCAAATTACTCATTAACTTGTTTACTTCGCCGATTTGAGTAATTTCACCATTCACCGCCCAGCACCACCTTGGATTATGCATTATAAAATCTGAAATGTATTATGCGTAGTAGAGCCACGCTGCAGCTATATTGTGGTTGTAACACGAATGGGTCTGCTCTCGGCCGGGGAAGAATCACGCTCTTACAGAATATCAGCGTAAAGTAGCTGTTTAATGCTGGTGTGTTTTATATGGTGAGTGTAGAGGACCTGAGAACCTTTTTACTGGTAGCAATGCATTTCATCTTAGTCCTCAAGTGTTACCAAAGCCTCTGTATTTTGATTCTTAATGGAGGGTAGGTATTGGTGCCTATAAACCTCATTACCCATTTACCATTAAATGAATCAAGTGCTTGCTTGCAATCCTTACTTCTTTAAAAAGTTAACTAAAAGAAAAACTTATTCCAGCATATCTCCTTCTATTTCTATAAAGTAATAAATAGATGTTACAGGTAAACAAGACATATATTAGCACGGAGCCAAAGTCGCTCGCGGTCGATAAGAAAACTTTTTCGGGAGTGATAGCATAAGTCTTACTGAAGCCTCCGTACGTCACTTGCTCCTGACCTTGGCCGCAACCAATATATGCGTCGCTATTTATATTACGGTTTACTTTATACGACGTAATATAATACCTAATGCGATGGAAGACTCGTTTTCTTTTCTACAACGACGTATTTTATTTTACCAAAGACTAATAATGATTTTATTGTTTGTGTTATAGATATAGTTATTCATTCGTGTGTATTTTAATACATTAGATATTGTAGAGGGTCTTTCAATACTATAAGCTTTATCAGTAAAAGATTATAGTACTAAAACACTAGAAAACAAAAGGGATTTCGTAATCCCTTTTGATTGTTTGTATAGTTTAATATTCGTGTTTTATAATGAGAAAAAAATTAAGTTTATGAAATGAAAATTTACTGTAAAGTATTATCTTTGCAAACGTTTCGGCCTCGACCTCAGAGACAACCACAAGTGTATAATGTACCTATTTGCTCTACGCGTGTTCATTGCGTAATTGCGATACATTTTTGATGAAGAATCTCCGTAGGTAAATTTATTTGAAATTCTTATTGATATTCAATTTATATCTTACTCTTTAAAGGAATGTCTAGGTAATAAGAGTTACTTTATGTAAACAGCTTATTGCATCGCAATTTTAAATAGTGTACTTATAAAGAAATAGATTTTAATAAATAGTTCGTTAACATTACACCGTCATATTTTTATATATATATATTTATGTACTATTTAAAATGCAACCATTGACTTGATATGCATTAATATATATGAGTCAATGCATGAAGCGCTAAAAACTGCAGTACTGTAAACACCAGTATTCAAAAAAAAATATATAATTGGTTTCAAGGATTAAACAACTTTTCATAATGCAACTAACATCATTGACAATATTTAGTAAGCTGTCCGAAGCATGAGCTGTCGAGCAACCCTTTGTAAAGCCGAATTGATTTTTATTATATATTTACATTAAAAAAAATTCTTTATTTTTACATTTTATTAAGTCTGAGCAGTACCTAATAGGTTTGAAATAAGCGGGGTCAGATGTACTAACAGATCTAAGCAAAGGTATGACTTTAATAAGTTGCATTTAATCGTACAAAAAAAAATTGTACTTAATTCTTTAAATAAAAAAGATAACCAAAACCGTAATTTTATGATTTTAACAAAAACCTGCCTCCTCCTGGCCTAGATTCGTTATATTCGACCTTAACCTCAATTTTGGTTTCCCCATTTATTTTAATAAATTATGTACTAACAGCAAGCAACAAGGACAACTGCAATAGGCAATACTTATTACAAAGAATGGGACAAAAGTAATAATTAGTTTGAGAGCATGAAAAATAATTCACCTTAATATTATTGAACAAAAATGATGCGATTATTTATTTGTGATGGATTGCTCGAACACTGTTCTAACGACTGACTTCTCCTTCACTACAGCACGTCTGAAATAAGCACTTGAAATTGTAGTTGAGAATTTGAGTGGTGCCGCCAACAAGAATCAGACTCCGCCTGCGATTTTGCGCATATGAAATTTAAACAGAACGTTTGGCCACTGAGTTACACGACTCTCCGATTCCAGTTATCGTGGAGTATAAAAAATATAAAATTACATCCTGCATACTGCTCTGCCCAAGAGTGGGATTCATCTCCACCGCACACGCCAGTGCATGTAAGGTAATATTTTGTTTGTCATACATGCAGATTTCTTAATGAAGTCTTCCTTCACCACCGAGCGATTTTAGAGTGAAAAGTTGTATGTGGTGGGTAAATCGCTACATAACATTGAAAAACAATATGATAATTTTGCCGATATATGCCTAATTCCTCGTTCTTAGTAACATAATTTTGATCTTGGTGTCGATCATTGGAAAGAAAACATTGAGAAGAACCCTGCATGTCTAAGGAATTATGAATATTATGAGGAAATACTCCATCCAAATCGGGATGGAGTATTTCCTCGTTGGGGTGACGCGGTAGATTTATTTCTACCCTAAAAACTGTAAACTCTCTCTGAATGTGAGAAGTCCTATGCCTAGCAGTGGATCTTTCATAGGCTGTAACTTAAATTTTTGAGAAGGAATTATTGCATTGGCATTGCTTAGTGACATGTTGGTTTACAAGCTTTCTTTTTGCATTGAGGTCGAAATAATCAAAGGTCTTTTTTTTAATTAAAAGTTCCCTTTACTTTTTAGCAACACTTTATGAGACTTTCTGGTCTGATTGGATTTTGTGGTGTCACAGTGAATATATTTAGTTTTTTTTTTAATAGAATATGGGTGACAAACGAGCACACCATTAGACATCTACATTTATCCTCGGCTAAGAATCAAATTGCAGATGCGTTATCACCCCTAAGGACTAAAATGGAATGCCTCGTTTCCAGTAAAAAGGGTCCCCGGATGTCTACACTCACTATACGAAACAGCAGTATTTTTTTGTAATTTAATAATAAGTTTATTCATTTTATAGCAGCATTAAGCTGCTATTTTACGCTGGTATTCTGTGAGAGCGTAGTCCTACGTAGTCGTGCAAAAATCGTAATATAGCGGCAGATTGGCTCTATCACGTAGTATAGTGTGCGATATAACAATATCCTAAAGATAATATATCCCATTGATCAAATTAGGTAGGTAAAGTTTAATGACTTTGAAAATGAAATTTACTTTTATTGTCTATAGAAGTATATACTGGCAAATGTTCCGTATATATATGTATAAAATATACGGAACATTTGCCAATATGAATTATTTTAACCGAATATTAGAAAATATTTTTGTAAACTCTGACCTGTCTTGCTGTGCCTCTGATCGCGACTCCGATCGTAGCGGAAATATAATACATATACATAAATATTGGAATTTGTGCTACTATCGTAGCTGCTTTTGGTGTGGATCTTTGATTATTAATCTAAGGTGTGGATCTAGCCGCTGTGTGGCATTAAATCAACATTGGAACAGCGTTAGCTGAAGTAGTTAATCAAATATAAAGAATCTAAATTGTAGATTAGCGGGAGCAGGAATTACGAATAGAATTTCGTCCTCCGAGAGAGTCGACTCTTGTCGGTTGCATAACTTATAGTGTCCTGGGAGGTTGAGTGTTCGGGAGCGTTAGGGAGCGATTGGGAGCGGGGTGGCGCGTGGGCGTTGGGGTCGCGGCAAGGTCGTGTGGGTCGCGCCACCGTTCGCCGACCGCTTTTATCGCTACCGCTTATTCTGGACCTCCGCGGCAAATTGGCGCTGTAAGCAACATTTCATATATTATTCCATTTATTATATACAACCTCCGTAATATAAGTACCGATATATTTCAAAAATCAACGCAGTTGCGATTGCGTTATTATTTTTTATTATAGTATTTAATATAAAAAAGACTGCTTACAATCTATACTTTTAGGTAAAATTGCATATAAGATAAGTGTTGAAATCGTCACCTTAAGGAAAGTATGAGAACCTGCATGCTGTAGGAAAAACTATTTTATGGCAATATGGTGAAGAAAACTCACTGCGAATAGTGATAGATCATAATTATGCCCGTTGATTTTTTTTAATTTGTACATACAATTCGGTATAGTTAAGCTTGGAACGGTACTCGTAAAGTAAAAGATTATGAAGCCTTATCTTATTCTAGAGGGGGTAATGACGGGAATAAAAATGTTTTCTATTGTGATTTAGCGATTTTTTTTGAAAATTTGCCGAGATACATATAGGTTTCCTTATGCTACTTTATTCGAACAGTTGGTAAAGCACTCAAATTAAGATTGACAATTCTAGATGCTTCGCGAGCGATCTAATTGAGGTTTCCCGCGTAGTATGAAAGTATAGGTAAGCTGCCAGCCCTTGATCTCCACCTCATCTCAGCCCACTATTATTACGGTCAGCAATAACTCTCAGGAGGTCTAATTAGTATATTGCGTCTAAGTTATTTAGAAAGGAGTGTTATAAGGAGTGTAAATGAAATAAAATTTAAAGTGGTAATTATGTGGGAATATTATGTTGTGTAAGCCACTGTAGAAAAGTAGCCGCAGACTAGCCTATAATTAGTGCAGAGATTCCTAAAGTGGGTTCTGCGGAAAAGTCACCAGGGTTCCGCGATATTATTTATTTTTGCTTGTTAAATAATTTCACACTTTGGTACAAATATTATTTTGAATTGGTGCAAAATATGTGATGAGAAGAACCCGTTACTATTATACAGATACGTAGGTAGTTAGCGAGAATTATATTGCAATATTTCAATTGCACTGTCTATACTACGAGTATGTAATTAAAAGTTTGGGAAGTTTTTGGTCTAGTGAACCGTGAAATGATTTAACGGTTGACAGCGCTCGTAGTTTGTAGTGCATGTGTCAAAGGGCTAGAGCATCATGACCTCGCCGGGCGGCAGTAGAGAGCATGTAGGTCACTGAGACCATTTGCCCTTGACCTACGATAAAGTCGTGCCCTTCGTCCGCCCTAACTTCTTTTTCTAAACATTACAAATTTAAATGTTATTAATTTTAATTTATAAATTTAAATGTGGTTATAGCAAATTACTTTCATGTATGCTTTTTACAACAGAAAATAAACGATGTAGTTAGTTCAAGAGTTATGTTTGCGCAAACCTTGAAATGATTAATATAATAATACGTAAATACTAGTCAATCAACAAGTGGATTAACAAAGACTAGGTAAAATTATCCAGATATGAAGCCAAAAGATCCAGATGTGGAGGTTTCGACATATTATGCTAACCTTTTTGACATTGTGCCACTGCGTAGTTGTTTTCAAGTGTTGATATTTCATGTTACGATGAAAAATATAGAAGACGACCTACAACAACGCAATATGCTTATGTGCGTAAAATTATTCATCATAATATATAATTACGTAGTATATACATACTACGAGAATATACATTCTTTTGTACGGTTATGACATAAGTACGATTCAACTTTGCAATTACATATTCAGTTATTGAAAAGGTATACTTACATAGATAAATCACGTGATCTAGATTTAACATTTAAGTTGAAGAGATAACACGCAACCCGGTATTTTGTAACCCTTATCCTATGAAAAAAAGTTAAAAAGAAAGGGATTACGCAAAAAATTGCGATATGAAAATAGCGACTTGACTTTACCATGACCTTGCTCAAAAAATGCTATTATCTACAACGCTAGTGCGCTGCGTACAAAGGAAAATCACATGTTTTCGTGGATTATTCCGGGAAGTGCTGATAGAGGCGAGTAACGGGTTGGCTGCGATTACTCAGATATCTCGGGAGCACACCGGCGGCTGTACGTTCGTGTGTGAGTGTATGTATGCGAAGTGTGAACGCGCGTAGCGTGTGTGTGCTCGCCGTGACATTGAACTTCACTCTTCATGCGGTGGCGTACGAGTTGCGTAACCACTCACTGCGATGTACGGCGCCGGGTCGCCGTCCGATCTGCCAGACTACACTTAAGGAAAACTTATTTTGCAATATTTTATTACGTTCTTACCACTATAAAATCTATTGACGAAAATAAATTATGTGACCATGTAGTAGCGGTGTAGCCCATATCGTGCCGTGGGTGTCGTAAGAGGCGACAGAGGGAAACTGAAATAGGAGACGGGCAGTAACATCTTCTTGGTAACAAATCAAAATTATAAAAACACCGGTTGCCAACAAGCCTGCCAAGTGTGGTAACTGTGGCAAAATGTCCACTGTGAAGAAATTTATATTTTTTAGGCCGTAATGGATGGTTGGATGAATGAAATATGATGTTGAAATATGTATAAATATAAAATAGCACTAGTTATTAAATGTTCCGTAGAATTTGCAAGTAGTGCCTATATATTTAAATAGAATAAAAGGCCTAAACGATCTGTGAAATAAATGTACGCTATGGCCCTGTACTATTCTGTTCCGTGGCTGCGGTTAGAACACTCACACTCACGCATGTAGGTACTAATTTTGACAATGGCATTGACATTGGTGGCCCGTGACTTCGCAGACGCGATATTTAACGGGTGGATGCGTTATATTAATATGTCTACCGCAATAATTCTAGTTACACGGTTGGTGATAATATAATACAGAGTAACTCAGATTCAGAGATTAAGCTATTACTGTACCGTTTGTATTTAGCTAATAAAGCCTAAAGCTTTCCAATGTCCAAACAAATAAACCTTTCACGAACGCACATCGCGGCAGAACTCCCGATACTATCCATACCATCTGGATGATTGGCGATCCGCCACTGTGCGATTTAGAAGATGATTTCTTCCTCGCACAACTTCCTTGTGGAATCGATTACCACCAGCGATTTTTCCGGACCGATACGTCTTAGGGACCTTTAAGAAAACAGCCTACTCCTTTTTAAAAGGCCTTAGGGGTTAATCTATGCCGGCAACGCATCTGCAATTCCCCTGGTATCCCTGGTGTTGCAGTTGTTCATGGGCGGCGGTAGTCACTTACCATCAGGTGAGCCGCATGCTCATTTGCTCCCTCTCTTATATAAAAAAATAAAACCATGTATTTCATTCACATCATATTCATATCAAGTAGTCATTTCAAAAAGCGATTGTTACTTTTGTAAAATGTGTAATGTCTCATTAACTTTTAGTCACAGATGATTGTCACAAATAAATAATAGGACTGATAAATACAATGAAGACTATATTGTTGCTGTTTATTTTATACGCATTATATTATATAGTACGTAAGTCACCTTGTGAATACTCAAGGAACAATTTCCTAGATTATACTGTTAATACAATGTTTGTCTTTACATATTTCTATATTGCATATAAACATATAACTATATTAATACGCCAACTTGACGTTATAATTCCATTTAATTTCCAGCAATTTATTAACAGGCTACACTAATATTACATTATACATTTTTTTTTTAATTTTGCAATAACCGGCCATATTTGCATAGAAGGTTCAGAATAAGTAATATAGGCAAATGGTGAAGAAAAATTAATTTAAAATATCTTAATAATTATGCCCTTTTTAGGATTCCGTACCCGAAGGGTAACCAACGGGACCTTATTACTAAGCCTCCGCTGTCAGTCCGTCCGTCGATCTGTCAGCGGGCTGTATCTCATGATCTGTAATAGGTAGACAGTTGAAATTTTCTCAGTACGTATACATACTGTGAAAATATGGTACGGAACCCTTCATGCGCGAGTCCGACTCGCACTTGACAGGTTTTATTATCTTTTAAATTCAAAATGCGTGGCAATGCACTATTTTAATTACTGCGCACCCACACTTTCGTAAGGGTCGATCGGTAGGCAAAAACGTTGTTGTCCATAAATCACATTCAATTTGGGATAATTTCAATTAAAGGTACAAGCCTTTTTTATTCGTATTTTCAACAACAGCAATAACGGTATATTATTATTTATATATTTGAACTCAAGATTAAAATTTGGCTACTCTTTGAAAAATAAGCCCGTATATGTATAAACATATGTAAATATTTTCTTAATCTCCTGGCAGGGTCTTCATGTAATGTTAGAGGTGTTAAATGAGATTTCCTCATGCTGTATGGTTCAGTCTTATATTATACAATTTTTTGTCAGTGGTTTTAACAGTGGTAGAGCCACGCGGCAGCTTTTACTGTCGCACGGATGGGCTAGCTCGAATCGGGGTGGTACCACGACCTCACAGAATACCAGCGTGAAGTAGAGGTTTACCTTTACGTTTCGCTTGATGAGTGCAGGTGGCCGTAGGCCCGACCCCCGCCCCCCCATCAACATGGTAGCGGAATTAAACGAAAGACTACCCCAGGAGGGTATCAGCACCCCTGGAGAATCCCTTGCTGAGCATCCACGACCAAGCTACTCCACTCCTGAGCGTGGGTGCTCAGGCTGCCCAACGTATTCGGGGGAGGGGGAGGGCAACATTCCGCTCAAGACTAATCCTGCTGGGGGCAAGCGGAGCAATAAGTCCAAGGCGACCCCTGTCACGCTATCCGTGGAACATCAGGGAACTTCATTCCAATTTTAACGCTGTCCACTACCATCTAGAGACGGCGCCCCTGCTCGCCTTGCTCTTTTTAACAGAGATTCAGGTGTCCTCTCCAGCTGATACTTCATATTTATCCTAGCCGGGGTACAAATTAGAACACTCCTTTGTGCCCCGGGCTGGAGTTTGCGTATACGTCAGAGAGGATATCTGTTTCCGACGCCTCGGTAGTCTTGAAGGTCTACGGGTGCCTCTATAGGTTCCATAGCGCTCATCGACCACGTCCGAATGGCTATAGATTCATTGTTAAGGCAGATCCCATCCGCAGAGATCGTGATCCTTGGCGATTTTAACGCCCACCACGCCGAATGGCTCGGTTCACGTTCAACCGATCATGCGGGGAGATCTGTTTATGACTTTGCTTTGGCTTATGGTCTTACATAGCTGATTACTTTGCCTACGCAGATTCCAGACGTGGAGGATCATGCATCCTCCCTGTTGGACCTTCTGCTGACCTCTCATCCGGATGGGTATCAGGTTGCCGTCGACGCTCCTTTAGGCTCGTCGGACCATTGTCTTGTTCGGAGTGTGGTGCCACTCACACTAACGTCGCGGTTGCATTCTGCAGGCTGCTGCCGTGTTTGGCTCTATAGGTCGGCCGATTGGGATAGGATGCGGTCTTTTTTTTGCATACTACCCTTGGGGATGGGTTTGCTTCTCGCCGGAAGATCCCAGCGTTGTTGCTGATGTGGTACTTCAGGGTATGGAACTTTTTATTCCATCCTCTGTGGTTCCTATCGGAGGCAGATCCCAGCCATGGTTTGGTCGCTCCTGTAAAATAGCATCACGCTATAAGCAGGAGTGCTATCGAGACGCATCAACGTCTCGGGATGTAAACACCAGCGCTTTTAAAAAGAAGTATAATTCCGCTTCCAGGTCCTTCAAAAGAGTCATTGCCAAGGCAAGGTCTCTGCACAGAGAGAACGAATCACTGGCCCATGCCGCAAATGAGAGCCGATCTGTTAGGCTCTCTCTTTGCGTCCAACTCGACTCTAGATGACGGGGGGAACACACCGCCGACCATCCCGCAGTGTGAGTGCTCCATGCCGGATGTGCGGTTTACACAGCGCTCGGTTCGCAAAGCACTCTTCTCCCTGGACGTAAGCAAGTCGAGCGGGCCTAATGGAGTCCCTCCCATTGTGCTGAAGACGTGTGCTTCGGAGATGGCGCCGGTTTTGGCGCACCTTTTTTTTTTCGGTTCTCCTAGACCCAAGGCGTAGTCCCGAATTCATGGAAGACAGCTTTGGTCCACCCAATCCCTAAAAAATGCGACCGCTCAGACCCGTCCAACTGCAGGCCTATCGCCATCACCTCCATGTTCCCCAAAATAATGGAGTCTGTTATAAACTGCCACCTCATGAAGTACCTTGAGGATCACCAGCTGATTAGTAATATGCCAATACGGTTTTCGTCGGGGTCGATCAGCTGGTGATCTTCTGGTCTACCGGATTCATTGATGGGCGGAGGCAGGAGTCCAAGGGGGAGGCATTGGCCGTTAGTTTGGACATAGCGAAAGCCTTCGATCAGGTCGGGCACGAAGCTCCCTTCCTATGGGCTTCCCGGGAAATTGTGCAGTTGGATCACCAGTTTCCTTGGTGATCAGTGCATCAAGGTCGTAGTAGACGGTGCATGCTCTGATTACAAGCCTACTAACGCTGGTATTTCACAAGTCTGCGTGCTATCGCCAACGCTGTTTCTTTTGCATATCAATGATATGTTGCAAGCTGGTAACATTCATTGCTATACAGAGGACAGCACTGGTGATGCTCTATACACCGGCCGTGCCAATATTTCTCCGGAAAACGTTGCCGAGTACCAGGACAAACTTGTGTCTGAAGTCGAGTCTTTGCTGAACAAAGTCTTGGATTGGGGGCGACTAAATCTAGTCCAGTTCAATCCCCAGAAGACACAAGTTTGCGCGTTTACCGCTAAAGAACGCCTTTGTCGTATCTCTTCAGTTTCAAGGCACTCCCCTTGCTGCCTCATCTAGCATCGGAATCCTCGGCATCGACATATCGAATAGTGTACAGTTTCGTGGTTACTTGAAAGGGAAGGCCAAATTGGCCTCTAAAAAGCTTGGCATGCTCAGCAGAGCGAGACAGTGTTTCATGCCGGCACATCGTTTGCAACTTTATAAAACACAAGTTCGGCCTCACATGGCATACTGTTCTCATCTTGATTGCATCCAGCACAGAGCGGTTCGAATCGTTAACCCGAGTTCTTTATGATCGGCTCGGTACACTGGCGCTGCGTAGGGATGTTGCATCCCTTTGCATTTTCTATCGAATCTACCACGGGGAGTGCTCTGAGGAATTGTTCAGATTAATTCCAGCCGCCAAATTTCACGAACGCACATCACGTCAAAATTCACGACACCTTCCTCACCATCTGGATGCTTGGCGGTCCACGACTATGCGCTTTACTAGGAGTTTTCTTCCTCTTACAACTTCTCTGTGGAATTGTTTCCACTGGTGATTTTTCCGGACCGATATGACTTAAGGACCTTCAAGAAAAGAGCTTACACCTTTCTAAAAGGCCGGCAACGCATCTGCAATTTCCCCGGTGTTGCGATTGTTCATGGGCGGCAATAGTCACTTACTATCAGGCGAGCCGCATGATCGTTTGCCCCCCCTTCTACAAAAAAAAAAATATTTATTCACTTATTCTATTTCTACAATTACAAAAAATGTTAATCAGTCCTGAACACGTCGACACTATGTTGGTAGTTGTGAGAGGACGAGCTCATCAGCTCCTCGCATTTCTGTTCATTTAAACTAATTCTATAATTTGTATAATGTGTATAAAACCTGTTGTTATATTCGCGAAATATTTCCTCTATATTGTCCTTCAGCACCTTCCGGCGGCGTAGTAAGTCTGTAGGTACATAAAAATGCTAATTATAATTTCATGGATTTGAATTGAGCGTGCTTGGTTCCTATGTAGTTCTAACCATTATTTAGAGATTTTCTTTTTTTCAATAGTACTGTTATGTCTTTCATATTATTTAATTTTGTGTTGAAGTGGTAGTTAAAATTAAATATGGTACGGATAGTGTATAGTTGAATACATCAAAATATACATATATAATAAAGGTCCATAATATACATAATATATAATGACCACTGACCAGTTGCAAATTTAACAAGTCTGTTAATAATCATGACTAACAAATCAACGCATGGAATATACTATTATATAGTATCTTATGAATTAACGCCATGCCCGCCAACGCGCGCTGGAGGTGCGCGGCGGACTAATTATCTAGGTATAAAAATAAATAAAATTGAAGTGTCAGTTTGTAATGTTAAAATTACAGCTTTTTACAAAATGCATATGAAAGTTTATACGGTACTAATAAGAAAAATACAATTTTCAAAGTTTTTGTCTGTCTGTCTGTCTGTCCGTCTGTCTGTTTGTTCCAGCTAATCTCCGAAACGGCTGGACCGATTTTGACGGGATTTTCATTGGCAGATAGATGATGTCACAAGGAGTAACTTAGGCTACTTTTATTTTAGAAAAAGAATTAGTTAGGGTTCTGTGCAATTAAAACCCCAAATAACACGCGGGCGAAGTCGCGAGAAACAGCTAGTTCTATATAACTTTGCTCTCAGTAATGAGAGGGTGAGAGGCCTACTATACTTGGCAGTGAGCCGTAAAATTTGCTGAAACTTTACTTCTTATTTTCATGTTTTAGATATCAGTGCGTTTCCAACATAATATGAGAATGTATTTCTCGAGGATCCACATTGCTTAAAATGGAAAAGTCAGTGCTAGTAACCAGTAACATCAAGTTTTGAACATTCGTTTACAACTATTAGGTTGAAAGGTTGAAATGAATATGTTATATTTCATTGTGACAAGACTTGGTGTCCTTGAGTTACGTACTAATTCGCGCAGTTCTTCCGTAACGTGACACGTCAGAAGGTCACCTGGTGTGATTAAACTGCAGTGACAATACAATATTATCTTTAAAAAGGACAAATATATGAGATATTGATAGATACCCGTATTTTATATAACGTGAGATAATTATTTTCTAAATTTTATTGCGGATTGTACAATATTGATAGATACCCGTATTTTATATAACGTGAGATAATTATTTTCTAAATTTTATTGCGGATTGTACAATATTGATAGATACCCGTATTTTATATAACGTGAGATAATTATTTTCTAAATTTTATTGCGGATTGTATAATATTGATAGATACCCGTATTTTATATAACGTGAGATAATTATTTTCTAAATTTTATTGCGGATTGTACAATATTGATAGATACCCGTATTTTATATAACGTGAGATAATTATTTTCTAAATTTTATTGCGGATTGTACAATATTGATAGATACCCGTATTTTATATAACGTGAGATAATTATTTTCTAAATTTTATTGCGGATTGTACAATATTGATAGATACCCGTATTTTATATAACGTGAGATAATTATTTTCTAAATTTTATTGCGGATTGTACAATATTGATAGATACCCGTATTTTATATAACGTGAGATAATTATTTTCTAAATTTTATTGCGGATTGTACAATATTGATAGATACCCGTATTTTATATAACGTGAGATAATTATTTTCTAAATTTTATTGCGGATTGTACAATATTGATAGATACCCGTATTTTATATAACGTGAGATAATTATTTTCTAAATTTTATTGCGGATTGTACAATATTGATAGATACCCGTATTTTATATAACGTGAGATAATTATTTTCTAAATTTTATTGCGGATTGTACAATATTGATAGATACCCGTATTTTATATAACGTGAGATAATTATTTTCTAAATTTTATTGCGGATTGTACAATATTGATAGATACCCGTATTTTATATAACGTGAGATAATTATTTTCTAAATTTTATTGCGGATTGTACAATATTGATAGATACCCGTATTTTATATAACGTGAGATAATTATTTTCTAAATTTTATTGCGGATTGTACAATATTGATAGATACCCGTATTTTATATAACGTGAGATAATTATTTTCTAAATTTTATTGCGGATTGTACAATATTGATAGATACCCGTATTTTATATAACGTGAGATGATTATTTTCTAAATTTTATTGCAGATTGTACAATATTGATAGATACCCGTATTTTATATAAAGTTAGATAATTATTTTCTAAATTTTATTGCGGATTGTACATAGTACATACTAAAATATAATATTTTTATATTATATTGATCTATAAAGCACGTTGTTTTTAGGAAGTACGTAGTCGTTGCCCCAACGGCTGCAGCTTTTACAGACTAGACCTAGACTTATATGTAAGGACTAGCAACTTATTAAGTACATGGTGTCGCCTGTAGTCCCTTCGCATCCCGATTTCCGACCCCTGCTATCGAAGTACGGCATCGAAAGCGTGGAAAGGGGTGAGGAAGCTGGAGAAGCTTGAGTATGGGACCCCCGTTCCATGCTATGTAAGAGCTTCTCACAAGAAGTTTTGTCTTGGACTGCTATCAAATTTGGAATGAGAGAATGGGTCGATTTAAAAAAGGCCTTAAGTGACGAGTGCTAAATCTCATGTAAGACATGAACCTGTGACCTCGGTCCTACCGGAGAACGCAGTGTATCCTATAATAATGTTGGGTATATACCAGCTGTGTGCTGTAAGGTTAATGTTAAAAAGGTTAAAAACGAAGTTTCTACTGGAAACGAGGCATTTTTATTCTTAATCGAGGTTAAATGTATCTATAATCTACCCTCTGATGCGGCCACACCATCCTCTTACCATCAAGTGGAATGTGTGCTCGTTTGTCACTCTATTTGATAAAAAGAAATTTGTTTATAAAAAAATGTTATTCTATAAAAAGAAAAAAAGGTTCGTGCAACAGAAATGATGCTTTCCAAAGACGGTTATAGTCGTCCATGTACCATATACTTATGAAGCTTAAGCTTAATATGTAATATTTACGGTATTTTACAATATCGTATTAACTGTACAAAATTAAATATCCTAAATAGTTTTTCGTGTGGTAACATTAGTTATGAGAAACAATATTTACCAAGAGTCGCCCCGTGTGCGGCTGTATAGTGTTGTTCCATCTCGATTGCTTCCGCGAACTACAATTGGCATCAAATTGCTGTCACCCACCCATCGAGACATAACTCGATGAATTTTCTGAAAAGTATCTGTACATAACTTTCATAAACGCTTACTGTTGTAATCACTGTCGAAGAGGGAGTTATCACAAAGTATATTACTATAATCATTACAGTCCATCCAAAATCCACAACTGAACTTAGGCTTCCCCTTCCCTCATAGCTTGCCTCAAAGTTGTTGTATTTGCCTCGCTTTGCAGGCGGGTTGGCTAAAAATTTAATTTTGTTGTTGTATTATAGGGTATTAGAAAGAATTAAAAATTTTGTTTTCCCTCAAATAATAACCTTACCTACACGCGGTAAACTCTGCTGACTGACAGAGGAGGCTCTGAAAACCGACTAATGGCGGAAAAGATGTTCCCGAATTCCACAGAGGTAGTAGTGATGCTACTAATGCGAGGGTATTAATTAGCTCTGCCCTTACCAATCCACCTGTTTAAGGTGATAAGGATGAACTCTTTATTTGACAAGATAAATGTAACGTACCTTCCCCATTGCAACGAAATTAAAATATTGTGAAGAATAAATTCTCTAAGTTTAGCTGTAGCAAAAATGGTGATGGTGATATAACATGTTTTTTCTCAGTTCCAATTTTAACCTTGAATATGAATATACCTAAGAATCCTAATTAGCTGATTACGTATTGAATTACGTTCTGTTATAAAGTTGTCTAATAGCCATGAACTTCTATTTAAAGTAATATCCGTGGTTAAAGGTAATTTATCTTAGGTTATTTAATGTGCAATTTGCGAAACAAGAATAATCTGTATTTTGTTATTTGTAATTTGACAAGCAGGTAGTGAACCGAGTGGCCTCCGCAAATATTATGTGGCAAGTCCGGGTGAAGCGGCGAGCAACGCGGGAGCCGGTGCGGGCGGTCACGGTCGCCTATCTGACTGTACAAATAGCGGCAACCTTGAGATTTGGCGCGCGACAAGGTCACCGCGCAAATCGTTATCAGCATGACGTCAGCGCGTGACCTCCGATGGACCTTCGCTGAGGTGCGCGATAACGCGGCCAGATACCGATGGCGACCGATAACGAGAAGCGAGCGGTGTTGCGTATTGCGACGCACCGCGTTCGCTTCCGCGTCTCAGTTCTGCCAATCCGTCAAGTTCACCCAACTATTGTGGCTAGCCTTTGACAAACCAAATAAGATCGTAAATTTCATACTAATATGTAGCCTACGCCTTAACTATTTACTTATGTACTTAAGCCACGTGTATAGAAAACTCCATGATGTGATACTATTTCCTGTTGATCAGATATTCATATAGATATACATAAATGTATAATTAAATTATATTGTATATAAAATAGTTGGAATAAAGTTTATGATTAGATTTAAAAAAAAAATTAAGCGAAGTGGAACATTTATCACAGGAATTTTTATTTTCCACGGTTTACTAATCTGCAACAAAAATTCAGACGAGATAAAATGTCTCAAGTGCGCTTGGAATACGGCCAGAAATATATCGTCAGTCGATTGGAATCACTTTCTACCATCCTTATCGACGCTTGCAAAAATATACACCCGACCTTGTGTATTCATGGCCGTGCAAAAATATCAACTTGACATTTTAGAACGATTTCCCTATCTTTGAGTTGCTAACCAGGAAGCTGTAGCTAACACTAACCACACCTCGATCCTCGAGGCCGCGTAAAAATTTTCATAATATGTTATATTATGTCACCTGTAAAAGCTAATAATGTTCCATACAACGTTTTACCAATTGGCGTAAAATGTGACATTGAGATATTGTCAATATTTTTAAAAGTTCTTTTGCGTTCATGAATAATTTAGTATTATGTATAATTGACGTGTAATGACGGCGTAAGAGAATACACTACCCCATACCGTCTGATGTGGGTGTCGTTAGTGGCGACTATGAAATATAGTCTAGTCATAAAAATTGATAAATAAAATATATCCTAAACATGAACTAAAAATAATAAGCCTTTTCATTTTTTATTACAATTTACACCGCTTCACTGTGAAATCTAAAAGGTACACACACGTTACAGTAGCGATTTAGTGCCATTTTTATGATATTTTTTTAACGAGTCAGTTATAATGATTTGCGTTTCTGTCTTCACATAAATCTAGTCCGTATGTTAATTTCTTTTTTAAATGATATCTAGCGCAATAATTACATTTCCGGAGATATACAGAGTTTAAAAGTTAACAAGCACTGCAACGCTACTTAAACTCCATAGTTGTATACTTTACAAATTGAGACGGAAAGAAACCGCTGTCATCTTTCTCAAAACTTTTTTTTATTTAATATATAATATAAAAAATTCTTAAGCTTAACTTAGCCATGTTTATCTATACAAATAAATATAATTGAAGTGTCCGTTTGTAATGTCGAAATAACAGCTTTTTACTATATCCATATGAAAGTATATACGGTGCTTATAACAAAAACACGGTATTTAAAATTTTTGTCTGTCTGTCTGTCTGTCTGTCTGTCTGTCTGTCTGTTTGTTCCGGCTAATCTACGAAACGGATTTTGACCGGACTTTCACTGGCAGATAGCCGATGTTATAAGAAGTAACATAACTGTTCCTTGAATTGTTGTTAATTACACATATCGAAAGCTTTCTTGACTACAGTTATGACATTGAAAATAATGTGACATTGTGAAATTATTTATATCCACAACGCTATACAACACGTACAGTTTCAAACTGGGTCTTAGGTCTTAGCGTCAGTATTAAAATACGTGATTTACATAACAAAAGCATTGCATTTTGCTTACGAGCAAATTTAATATTAATCTATATTTCAAGAACTGTTTTACGGTTTTAATACGTTTCACTGCTAGGTACAGGCCTCATCGCATCCCAGAAAAGGTTTTAGTGCAAGGAACCGCTGTCCCAATAAATGTTTTTAGTTTTTTTACTTTTTAAATTTTTTCAGTATCCAGTATTTATTAATCGCCGAGCACATGCTTGCTCATATACTATATGAAAAATAAGGCGAATGCTTATCTGCTGTTATCACAGCTCACACCATACACGTCAATGTACAATACAATACTAATATTGTATTGTACATTGACGTGTAAATATTGTAAACCACGAAAATATTTATCTATACACACAAATAAATAAAATTGAAGTGTCTCTTTGTTATGTTAAAATAACAGCTTTTTCCTAAATGTACATGAAAGTATATACGGTATTAATAACCAAAAAAATATTTTTTTAAATTTTTGTCTGTCTGTTTGTTCCGGCTAATCTCCTAAACGGCTGGACCGATTTTGATGGGACTTTCACTGGCAGATTACTGATATTATAAGGAGTAACTTAAGCTTGGGATACTTTATATTAGTAAAAGAATTACGGTTCCGCGCAAAAAAATTAAAACCCATGAAATCGTAGTAAATTCCACGCGGGCAAAGTCGCGAGGGACAGCTAGTATATATAATAAGAATATATAAGTATTAAGGGCTCTGCGCCCCCTTTTTCCTAAAATGGGTCGCTTCCGAATCGGCAGAAAGGCTACACAGGCCAATGCCAGTCCCACAGGTGTTGTTTAGTGGGTAGGCACTTCTTCAAAGTGAGTCCCACATAACCACGCAGCCGGCTGCCGTGGTATGCTATGAGCATTAACCACCTCCCTCCCCCGCTTCCGGAGGGTAGCCTTGCATTGGGCGCAAAAAAGGGAAAAACTGTGTTTTGTTTGTCTTATTGCATAAAACAATAAAATCTTTACTTAACAATATTATAAAACGAGGTGCGAATTTTGTGAGTTTGTGTATATGTGGAGTGTACACACTGTACCTATTTGAATTCAAATGAAAAATTCATTCACTATTTGAAAGGTTGATCCAGTTAGACTTAGGCTCTTAGGCAACAAAATCGCAAACAAATCGTGTCTTTAGAGCGCTTCCACAGCGTGCGCTGCATCAATGGGAAAATGTATGGCTGAATTGTTCCTTTTGCAAAGTTTTAATGAAATCAGATTTGAAGATTTTTTTTGAAATTTACATTTATATCTGTTCACCATCAGTATGCACCAGTAACAGAGAACCACCTGCAGCAATCTTTGTTTGATGTTTCTTGCGGGTGTTGTGAAGAGCTGATGTGGGCATTACCTACCATCAAATTGACATAAGAATTATAATCATATTTATATAATATCCTAATTACACTTTTATATAATTCGTGAGAATATTGTAATGTGATGTGTAATGTAAACGTAGTTCGAATTTATCATACTCGATAGGAATCAAAGTATTAGCACAAAGGCGATCGATACGTAGCCTTCATTTTAAACCTACAACAATATTTTCTTATCTTTTCTCATAATTCTAAGGACAAAAAGCACATAAAATAGTAATAAAATTTTTGCACGACTCAATTTTATTGGCGTGATAAGAGTATAACCGTATAGATTTACACGTGCTAGTGCTGTTTTCCAGTCAAACCCTTGAATTACGTCACTAAAGTTTCTATATTTATTTAAGAAGAAATATAATATTGACTTAACCCAAAGTATTACCTTGAACATTTTTATTTGGTTAGAAGCTTCGGTGGAAGGCATTTTCATAACGTCAGCTATGAAAATAAACGTAAGTAAACCAACCATGTAAGTAAATTGATCCAGGGACAAATTTATAAACACCACATGTAATGTGATTGCAATTAAAGGATTTTTTTAGTTATGTATTAGATATTTTGGATTACATTGGTTTTTTTTTCCCAAGGGACAAATGTTGGCATTGTGCTATGTTTACCTCCACTGAAACGTAAGGCTGAAACATTTTACGCGATAGAGCCTAGCTATATTACTGGTAAAGTTGTAGCACGAATGGGTCGGCTCGACCGGGGAAGGACCACGCTCTCATAGAATACCAGCGTAAAATAGCAGTTTAACACTGCTGTGTTTCGTATGGTGTGTGTAGAGAACCGGCATCTGCTTTTTGATTCAGCATCGAGGATAGATGTAGATGTCTACGGGCCACAGTAACCACTTACCATCAGGTGGACTGTATGCTCGTTTGACACCCTTATCCTATAAAAAAGGCATTCCTTCTAAAAAAAGTCTCTAATAACGATAACGATTAAGGTCCGTGAACTAGCGTGAGAACTAGAGGAAGGTATAAAAAATAATACGTCTGCACTCTCTTTCTCTCTTTTAACGGTGGTGAGCCACGCGGCAGTTTTTGCTGTTGCACATATGGGCCGGCTCGAGCCGGGTTGGTACCACGACCTCACAGAATACCAGCTTGAAGTAGAAGCTCTGCTTCTGCGTTTCGTCTGGTTAGTGCAGGTGGCCGGAGACCCCCCCCCCCCCCCCCCTATCAACATGGTAGCGGAATTACACGAAAGACTACCCCAGGAGGGTACCGGCACCCCTGGAGAATCCCTCGCTGAGTATCCACGACCATGTTATTCCACTCCTGAGCGTGGGTGCTGAGGGGGGGGGGGGGGAATTCCACTCAAAAACATAACTGCTCGGGGCAAACTGAGCAACAATACCAAGGCGACCCCTGCCACGCTATCCGTGAATTTCTGCAACATCAGGGGACTTCACTCGTACCTAAACACCGTCCACTACCATCTCGAGACGGCGAAGCCGGCCTTGCTCTTTCTAACCGAGACGCAGGTGTCCTCTCCGGCTGATACTTCGTATCTCTCCTACCCGGGGTACAAATTGGAGCACTCCTTTGTGCCTCGGGCTGGAGTTTGCGTGTATGTCAGAGACGAAATCTGTTCTCGACGCCTCGGCAGTCTTGAAGGTTCGGACCTGTCCATCCTTTGGCTACGCGTAGACAGCGACGACCATCCGACCGACTACGGGTGCTTCGCCACCACGTCCAAATTACTACAGATTCCTTGCTACAAGTCCCATCCGCAGAGATCGTGATCCTTGGCGATTTTAACGCTCACCACGCCGAATGGCTCGTTTCACGTTTAACCGATCATGCGGGGAGATCTGTTTATGACTTTGCCTTGACATATGATCTGACACAAATGGTTACTTCGCCTACGCGGATTCCAGATGTGGAGGATCATACACCTTCCCTGTTGGACCTTCTGCTGACCTCTCATCCGGACGGATATCAGGTTTCCGTCGATGCCCCTCTCGGCTCTTCGGACCATTGTCTGATCCGGAGTGTGGTGCCACTCACGCTTCCCTCGTGGTTGCGTTCTGCAGTTTGCCGCCGTGTTTGGCATTACAGGTCGGCGGATTGGGACGGAATGCGGTCTTTCTTTGCATCCTACTTCGCAGTGCCAATGCACTGCGAAGAGATGTTGCATCCTTTTACATTTTCTTTCGCATCTACCACGGGGAGTGCTCTGAGGAATTGTTCGGATTAATCCCAGCCGCCAAATTTCACGAACGCATATCGCGGCAGAACTCCCGATACCATCCACACCATCTGGATGATTGGCGGTCCACCTCTGTGCGATTTAGAAGATGTTTTCTTTCTCGCACGACTTCCTTGTTGAATCGATTACCATCAGCGATTTTTCCGGACCGATACAACTTAGGGACCTTTAAGAAAAGAGCCTACTCCTTTTTAAAAGGCCGGCAACGCATCTGCAATTCCCCTGGTGTTGCGGTTGTCCATGGGCGGCGGTAGTCACTTACCATCAGGTGAGTCGCATGCTAGTTTGCCCCCTCTCCTATAAAAAAATACTCTGCAGCCATCCTACCGGAATTTCATAATCACTTTCATACAATCCTGACACATAAACTTCGAAAATATTTCAGCTCATCTTGAGAATCACACGAAGTCTATTAATCTATGGGGGATTCCGTTATATTTATTTTGTTTATTACATGTAGATGCCCAAACTTGCTATTATTTTTAATATTATTATCGAATATGTCATGTTTCTTAATTTAATGAAACAGTAAATTCCTACATATTATGTTTAAAACTGGTTGTACTTTGGACTCCACTAATTTTAGACCCTTTCCTGTGCTGTCAATATTTAAACTTATTTTAGTTGAACTATTAAGGGCGGATTTGACCAAACTTAGTATAAGTCTTATCCTGAGAATTTTTCATTCATTCATTACAGCCCTTCACAAGTCCACTGCTGAACATAGGCCTCCCCCAAAGAATGCCACAAAACACGGTCCTGAGCCACCTGCATCCATCGACTTCCTGCATGTCTTACCAGGTCGTCACTCCATCTCGTGGGGGGACGCCCTACACTTCGCCTACCGGTACGAGGCTGCCACTCGAGAACCTTTCTTCCCCATCGGTTGTCGGTTCTTCGAGCTATATGGCCGGCCCACTGCCACTTCAGCTTACTAATCCGTTGGGCTATGTCGGTCACTCTGGTTCTACTGCGGATATCCTCATTCCTAAGTTTATCACGCAGAGAAACTCCGAGCATAGCCCTCTCCATAGCTCGCTGAGCGACCTTGAGCTTCCTCATACGGCCAGCAGTGAAGGACCACGTCTCAGTTCCGTAAGTCATCACTGGCAACACGCACTGGTTGTACAATTTCAATTATCCTGAGAATAAAATCACTAATTACTCTCGAGTTAGAGAACTTTCGTTTTACCAAATCTTAACCCAGGTATAACTGTCTATCCGAGAGTAAATTGTTAAACCGCCAAAATTCATGGAGTAAACACGTTATCCCGGAGTATTTTAATGGCGACTGCTACATTTTAACAGCTGTTTTCGTATGCTTTGTTGAAAAAGTAGGATATTTTATTGTTGTGCATTTATAATTTCTTGTATTATTGATATAATTGTAGGGATTTTTTGAAATAATGCAACATTTACGAAATATAGAATATAAGAATAAGATTAGAAGAATAATCAACTAACAACTCGACTCGTGTTAATATTCTAGTGTTCAGTGACAGTTGACACTAATATAATCCGGCAAAACTAAGTGGACAGAAAATCTTGCATTGCGCTATATAAACAATTGTATTTCGATTTTAGTTGGCTTACGTGTTCATTCATCTTTCATTCACCAACTCTAAGAGTAACAATACCCAGTATTAGCTACTCTACGTTTGTGTTGGAAAAACGCAAATGAAGTTATCTGAGAGTAAGACCAAACAGTAAAGTTATTCGAGGGTTAGTTACTCTAGAGTAACATGGTATTTGGTCGAATCCGCCCTAAGTTTTGTTAATGTAATTAAAAATGAGCAAGTTGATTTTTGTGGAGCAATTCGTTCGATAATTGACGCCGGTGTTGATAATTAAACATATTTTTTGTGTATGGAAGAACTCAGAAGATGCATAAGGAATATTTTGTAACTATCCAAAGTTCTTGACTATTTACCATCAGAATGAATGAATCAGGAAGTTACAGCATTATGATGTAAATAGCATAATACTTAATATAATTAATTAATAACATTAATATTAAAAAAGTCCCGCTGTGTTTCTTGCTGTTTCTTTCCAGAACTGAGGTTTTTTTCCGAACCAGTGGTAAAAGAATAAATAACTATCCATAAGCATTGTTGTAATCTATATTGAATTAAAAATTATACTATTCTATTCTAAAACATTTTTGTAACATTATTTCATAGCTATAGTAGTTATGAAATAACGTTACAATACTGTTATGATGTATATGATACAATTTCTTCGTTATTTTCTCTTTTAGTCACGATTTTTTTATCTTTATGCAATAACCCTGGTGCACTCGGAAACTGCTGAAGATTTCAAGCTATGCTAGCGTAGAAGTCTATTTTACTTACGCTGCATATTTACCCGGTTGGACTGCCCTTGCTGAGTGAGGCACGTATATATTTTGTTCCTCCATACCTACACACCGTTATGCAATATATTGTAATTTCGATTAATATTACACCTTTATTCTATATATAATTTCGATTAATATTGCACACACACAACACATAAACACTCACGCCAGTCACCCAGAGGGATAGGCAGAGACTACGGACTTCCAATTGGCGCGATCCTGACACACCAGCGTTAAATAGCAGCTTAACACTGCTGTTTTGTATGGTGAGTGTAGAGAACCGGAGACCCTTTTTACTTGAAAAGAGGCATTCCGTTTTAGTCCTCACGGGTGACACCGCATCTGCATTTTAATTCTTTATTGAGAGATGTAGATGTCTATGGGTCACAGTAACCACTTACCATCAGGTGGAACGTGTGCTCGTTTGTCACCCTATCCTATAAAAAAATACACTTTGACCCTATAATCCTGTCTGTCTTGCGCAGATGGCTAGTCTCGGTTGAGACTGGCTGCCGTGACCTAAATTCGGTCTGGAGGACATTATTATTTATTATTAATTTCTATTATTGAACGTGTTTTTATTGTATCTGTTATATTTAGAATTATAATTATTTTTATAACTGTAACAAGATTGACGAAACTGACCACCGTTTTGTAGATTGCGATACATCTTCTCGTCACGTATTCCCCAAAACATTAATTGCGTGATGGCAGTGATGAAATATGTAACTGAGACATGACCTTAAAGTTAAAGTCGCTCAAGGAGGTTTGGAAGGTACTATGCTCAGAGTTTCTCTGCGTGAAATCCATAACGTCGATATCCGCAATAGAACTTAAGTAGAGTTATACATAGTCCAACGGATCAATTAAGTGAAGTGGCAATAGGCCGAAATAGGAACCGTCAACCGATGGAGAAAAAGGTTTTCGAGTGGCAGCCTCGTATGGAGCGGTCCCCTTCTAGATGGAGTGACATGCCGCCCTAGTAAGACAATGCAGGTAATCGATATATGCAGGATACATAGAATCGTGTCTTTTGGTATTTCTGGGGAGGCCTACCTATGTACAGCATTTACCTTTTGAAGGGGACAGCAAAAGATCATGATGAACAATATTGTGAGGACTTCGGTTAATGTACTTCCTAAACAATTACTAAATAGGTATATCGCTTCCCTAATGGATTTACCGGTCGCAAAGTAACTAATTTGCTTAGTGTGGAATAATTTATTCGTACGCGATTTTTATATCACCTTTTTCTCATATAACGGTTTTAAATGTCATAAACGTTATTAGATTAGTAAATAATATTTCTATGTCGCTTCCGTATCCTTTATCTATAGACTTTATGCTTTGGCAACATTTCTGAATCTGTGATATTATATGTGTCTTATTAATATTATTATTTTATTTATGCTTAACGCTTTTTTAATACAAAATTCATACACTAAGTATATTTCCTTATTCTATCATTTTAAAATGTTATACCATCAATAAATTAAACAAAGCGAAAAAACAATAAGGCGGTTCTGTTGACTCTTAATCGAGGATAAATGTAGTTGTCTATGAGTCACATCATCCACGTACCATCAGGTGGTCTGTGTGCTCGTTTGAAACTCTTATTTCTATTATAAAAAATAACTGATGACCTCGTACTGGTAAAGTTGTTTCCCATCATCAGAAATATTAGCATGAGATGGTAGTCCATGATCCTTACCTATATGTTTTTTTTAAGATGATTTATGTTGTTTTTCATTAGTAAGAAAATAACTTAACTATTATTTTTTATCAAAAGAAAAGTTATAACTAATGACCATACGTACCACTGTTGGACGCAGGCCTTCTGTCATTTTTGAGGATGCAAGTAACTACTTATGTCCTCGAAATATTTCAAACCCCAAGCATGCAGGTTTTGACCTATGTGTACCTCATCGCTGAAAGTCCTTAAATTTGCCGGCCATTGGTGTCGGTAGGAGTCGAAGCCGAGTTGCTTGCGTATTTTGAAATTCACGGCTAGTGCCTAGCGTGAGCTACCACGATCCTGAATAACCATATTTTTATTGTAAATAGAAAAAAAAATTTAATTCTTTAATTTGGCATCAAGAATACTAAATATTTTTGATAAGATAAGTATAGTCTTTTTAAGGAAATATTTTTGGTTAGGGATAATTTACATTCTTTATACAGCCTAATCTTTTTTAATTAGATATTCTAATTTTAATTAGAAGTGACTTAACTATTATCCTCTTTTTTGACAGTTACGATGAGCTTGGGCACGGCTCGTACGACCCAAATCTCAGTATGGACAAAAGCGAAGCGAGAGAAATCTGAGGCAGTAACCAGTAACGCGGCGCAAGAACGCAATGTCAAGCCCACGAGAGAAAGGACTTTATTTATCCTTAATGATCTTACCATTGTTTTGTTTTGTGTTTTTAAATTGCTTTAAAGATAATGAGGACTATTGAAGCGATGAAAATGTAATAGAATTTAAAGAACTAAACGCATTTTACTATGCATAGAAATTATTAACCAATAAACGTACATTAAAATAAAATTAACTACTATAAAAATAAGGAATTTTTTCAGTACGTTTTTCATCAGTACTATGTTCTTAGTAACAATAAAAAAACTCAAGAAGTACAAATATTCATGAAGAATAAAATTTTAATTTCTAAATCAATATTGCGTTAATCTTTGTTATTGACGTTTCGTGCCTTTTTTTCCACTGCAAGGTTACGCTTGTCCTTCAATCCGACTTACCTTTTCGTCAGACAAATGTTCAGTGCTTACCTTACCTATAATTACCGGGACGGATATACATACATAATTAAGATTATACGGAACCCCCAGGATGCGAGTTCTACTCGCACTTGTCCAGATTTTCATATAATTTCCACTCTAAATGCCAAACTAACAATTGGTACACCATGCCACCATGCTAAACAGCGAACAAAACTGATGGCGATAGTAGCAAACCAGTTAAATAGAAAAAGTATGTAACGGAAACACAATGGTTTTATATAAACTTTGGCATAAATATTTCATGCTTTTTTGATATATTAATATAAAGTGTTACATTAATAATAGAAAATTTAAAATTTACTAAACGTTGAGTTTTAAAATGTGTTGCAGAGAGATATTTATGTTTTTTTTTTAAATATCGTAAAAATAACTTGTAAAATCATTATTTATAATTTATATTGTAAATATTAAAAAATCCTTCTATAAATCAGGTTCTGTGTAAAAGGAGTACATTTAACAGGTGACTGATCGTAATTTATACTTGTATTTTATTGAATCTGTTTGACTTGACCTCGATATTGACCCCGTCAGTGTTTTAAGTAGCAATTTAGAGCTTAACTCATACATATGTATTTTTGTATTTACATTTCATCAAATTTCACTTTTATTCAAGTAAATGAAATACAACTTTCTACATTCATCGTGCGCTATTTTAGAACGCAAAAATTGACCAAACTAAATCTGTGCACAGTACATTAAAAAGGAAGATGATATATATAATCGCACTATTACGGTGTTATAGATAATTATAATTTCAAATATTTAATTTAAGTGTGTTGCGAACGCACCATCTGAATTGGCCACTAGGACAGAAATCACATGCGGCCCGTATCATGAGAGATATCACCGCAATTTCACTACGTCGCTCGTCGCAGGCACGACAAAGGCGCGACGTTCACCGACGCGGGACCATTGCGATGGGCGGAGAAAACGGATGGATGCTGTCATCGCATGGCTTGCTTGAATTATGACTTACAAAACCTACATACAGTCATCAGTATGTAGGTCAGGGCAGTGGGCCGCGCCATGCGCCGATGCCTCTGCGCCATTAAACTGTAACTTTGTCATATTCATATGTACAAGGATTAACCATATAATATATGTATTATTATGAAGAATGATTAAATATCCTGTTATAGTTAATGGAAGACGATCTATGCTGTATATTCTATCGTTTAAAAACCGACAGAATTGGTGTAAAGAGAAAGCGAAACAATTTCAGCGAGCACTGTTCGCTTGCGACACACTTCCATGGTTTTGTTTACATTCTCGTGTAACAAAGTACAAAATTTCTCGTGTTTCAGGGCAATGTGAAGCTCGGTGAGGTGTATTTATTTGTTGGTCAGTGACCTGCTTACGTTGTGTCACCCCCATTTTTTCCGATTTATTGGCGCTTATTTGTTGTTTTATTGTTTTTGTCGTTTCTGAACCGGGTGGCAAATTGGACACAGAAAACTGCGAGCGCAATGACCGTTTCACTCAATGTTTTTAAATTAGATAGCTCAAAATAAACTTTACAAGGAACGATTAAAAATCGTTGCAACAAATCAACGCCAGATTTTTAAGCTGTCTACACTACACTATCTTTAAAACATTTCCTTCGTAAATATTCGTCTTTAAGAATTTTGAGTTTCGCTCTGTCACCTTCAATTAGTCACGATAACTTTAAAGATAGTAACCGTATTTATTCGAGTTAAATGTAAACAACATTTTTTAGTGTTTCTTTGTTAAAATAAATCGTTATTTTTGCGTCACACAAGTGACATTTATGAGGATTTTTGTGAAACTAGGATATGTATTTTATTTATCTACTTGTTAAACAGAACAGTTTAATAAAAATAATAACCTCCCCCCCCCCCCCAGGGATCACCTTGTCGTGGTGAGGAAGCTTATGGGAAATGAACTATTTATTAACAGTTATAAAATCTAAATTGTACACCCTTCAATAATAACAAGACAGGAAGAATTACTTTACAATACAACTCAGCAATCCGTTCCCAAACTAACGATCCCATAATAGATAGAACTATGATAGCACGACGTAAACCACGGTCCCCGGCAGGCTCAGTAGCCAAGCCGTCTATGACGGAAGCCGAAAATACAACCACCGGGCGAAGAAGATTTCACGTCAAACGACTCAAGCGAGAACCTCGGACATCGATACACTTAGTGATAATGAAAGTTTAAACTCTCTTGAGAATTTTGTGCGAGAGGCATTAGCACAAGAGTAGGTAAACGGAACAGAGACAAAGCTTCTTAAGAACGTGCAAAATTGTTACCTATTTTGGTAGGGTTGTCACAAGAGGTGAAGACAAATTAAACGAAACATTTATTTTGTTAAATAGTTTTATTATTCAGTATGATAGAATACTTTACAAACGACTTACTCTAATAATTTGCATTTTACAATTTTTGTTTTTTAATAATTTATTGTTTCTTTTAATGGTGTGGTAAATTCTGAGACTAAGATAAAGTCTTTTCAAGTAATCTAACGGGAAACACTCACATGGCATATCAAATTTACAATCTTTAATACGTTTAAGTATTTCGTTGCCAACATTGACAAGGAATTCCCGGTTGAGGAGTTCCCTCACGGGGAGACTATCCTGTATGCAGCAGCAGTTTATGATGAAGATTTTTTTTTATAGGAGAGGGGGCAAACGAGCATGCGGCTCACCTGATGGTTAGTGACTACCGCTGCCCATGAACAACCGCAACACTAGGGGAATTGCAGATGCGTTGCCGGCCTTTTAAAAAGGAGTAGGCTCTTTTCTTGAAGGTCCCTAAGTCGTATAAAAAGTCCTAAGTCGTCAAAAATAGCTGGTGGTAAACTATTCCACAAGGAAGTTGTGCGAGGAAGAAAATTTTTTCTAAATCGCACAGTGGTGGACCGCCAATCATCCAGATGGTGTGGATGGTATTGGGAGTTCTGCCGCGATGTGCGTTCGTGAAATTTGGCGGCTGGGATTAATCCGAACAATTCCTCAGAGCATGCCCCGTGGTAAATGCGAAAGAAAATGCAAAGAGATGCAACATCTCTTCGCAGCGCCAATGACTCAGTCGTCGACGATTCGAGGCGCTCTGCGCTGGATGCGGTCAAGTGGAAGGAGCCGGCACTGGGGAGCCCCAGCCCAAAGATGGGAACAGTATTCTATGTGAGGCCGAACCTGCGCCTTGTAAAGATGGAGGCGTTGTGCCGGCATGAAATACTGTCCCGCTTTGCTGAGTACGCCAAGCTTTTTAGAGGCCAATTTGGCCTTCTCTTCCAAGTGACCACGAAACTGCACGTCACTCGATATGTCGACGCCGAGGATTCCGATACTGGCTGAGGCAACAAGGGGAGTACATTGAAACTGAAGAGATACGACAAAGGGGTTCTTTTTAGCGGTAAACGCGCAAACTTGTGTCTTCTGAGGATTAAACTGGACTAGATTTAGTCGCCCCCAATCCGAGACTTTGTCCATGTTTAGCAAACAATATTAAATTTAAATACAAAGTTTCAGTCCAGTAGTAGCAACTAACAGTTATAGAGTTCCTTCGTAAGGAGCCAATGCTGGCTGCAGCAGCAGTTCGTGATAAAAATAGTGTTAAACTATCAAAATTAAACTAACATACAAAATTTCGTGACTCTGCTACAACCCGTTGAAGAGTTGCCTAGTGAGGACACAATCCTGGCTGGAGCATCAGGTTATACCTATCATATTATTGCATTGTCACTGAAGTTGCGGTATACAAAATTTAAACTCAATCAGACATCGGGAAGTGATACGTAGGTCACTCAAAATTTATTGAGTAGTATAATATATTATAAAAGCATATATCTGTTATAGTAAAATAAATATATAAAGTGATATGATGTGCCAACAAACTGGTTTTATTATAATACATAATTTACAACAAGAAATCTTCAACATTTTAGTGGTCCTCCGAGCCGATAAAGATTGTGAACGTCGGCCATTTTCAGTTCATTGGAAAGGCCCGAAGAAATCGCGATCGAAATGACCAAAAGATATAAGAACATCGTCGAAAAAATAAAAGGTTAGACATCTGTCAATATATAGAAACAATTTTTAAGACGCAAAAGCGAAAGGAAAATATAATAATTTTTTGAAAAAGCAATAAAAAAGAACAGAAAAAAATTACGTACATAAATAAATAAAAAAGAACATACTCTTAACTATTTGAGATTCGATATACAATAAATATTATAAAATATGGCGGAAAAAGATAGCGAAGATCTTTCATTATTAATAACGAAAAGAAGCTCTTTAAAAGCTAAATTAACACGGATATTCAATTTTGTTAAAAGTTTTAATGCGGAATTACAAAATACTTCGGAACATAATCAAGAACATATTCAAGTAACTCCTTCCACGTTACTACTTTCAAATAGTAAACATAACCAAATATTGCTTCCCGCAGCTATTGTGAAGGTTCAAGATTTTGCTGGTGGCTGGCATTCCACACGAGCACTCTTGGACTCGGGAAGTGAGGTAAACATTGTTACTCACAGACTAGCGACTTTATTAAATTGTAAATATCGTTGTAATCATCATACAATTCAAGGCATCGGAGAATCAAATCAACAAACGCAACTATGTATTAACACTAACATAGCTTCGCATCACACGGATTACAAAACAAATCTTAATTTCATTGTAATGAACAACATAACTGTTCCTCTCCCTCACTCATATATACAAACTGACACATGGAACATTTCATTTAAACAATCTAAGCTTCTAGCTGATCCACAATTTTATATGAGTAAAGAAATTGATCTGCTTCTAGGAGCGGGAGTTTTCTACGATCTTCTTTTATTAGGACATATACGTCTAGGTCCGAATCGAACACATCTTATAGAGACAGTTTTAGGGTGGGTGGTATCGGGTACATTGGTAGGTGATAATCAAGCTGATACAAATAATTCACTAATTTACTTACATGCATCCACACAAACACTGAATGATAAGAAATCGTACAAAAGGTCATACTCTCTCCAGAACAACTATACATTAATACAACTACTTAAGATGAAAGAGGAAATTAGTTAGTAGAATTACATGTACAGACTAAGTTTTACAACTAGGAACTTCATTTAAAATTGCTTATCGATGCTTTCTACAAGTGGAACACAGGTTTAAAAATAATTCAGAATTACACATACAATATAAAGAATTCATACACGAGATCATATGCTTAGGACATTAAGAATACATAACGAATTCCTAAAATTCAGATAACAACACGCATTATTATCCGCTACTTCAACACAATGCTATACATCTCATCTAGAGCTCAATCTCAAATATCCATAATATATTCAACTTTAAGACAAAAACAAAGAACACTTATTTGTTCAATAATACTCTCATCTCTAAACTTTCTTATAATCAAGCACATCCAATCATTATTCCTGCGAAACATCACTCTACATAACATAAATACTATACATACTAAACATAACTACACTCATTGTACGACAGTATCATCTACATCTGTTACATTCAGACATCTAAAGCACTCTCTCTAACATAAGATTAAAATATTGGCCCATCAACGGTCGCAATTAAGTTAAAAAGGTAATACATGGATGCGTTCGTTGTGTAAGATTCCGAGCGCAAGTCTGTGAGCAGTGGATGATTTGCCCCAGCGCCAAGGGTGTCTCTGGATCGTCCTTTTACTTATCACGAACTAAATGACTTATACAAGCTATTCAAGTGTAACAGATCGTACAGTGAAATAATAAACTATTGTAGTAAAAACTCAATTCAGTGGTCTTTTACCGTTCCTGTTGCAAGTCATATGGGTGGCCTTTACGAGGCTGGAATAAAGTCAGTCAAGTCACTGTTAAAGCGTCACTTAGGTAATGTTAAGATGACCTACGAATTATTGTACACTATTCTTGTACAAATTGAGGGAATCCTTAATTCCCGACCCCTTAGTCCGCTTAAAGATACACCTGCGAATTTGGTATGTCTTACCTCGTCGTATTTTCTAATAGGAACTACTATGACCGACTTACCTGAGCCTAACATATCAAGAGATTTTGGTTAATAAATTGAGTCTATATCAAAGAGTCCTAAAAATAAAACAACAGTTTTGGAAACATTTTTATAATAGCTACATTTCTGAACTACAGTCTAGAGTAAAATGGTTACAAATCAGACCTATAAATAAATTAGTTTTATTACCAAATGCTTAAATAATATTAAAATAAAAATTAATTACCTTTATATTATATACCTACAATTGTATTTTTTTTATAAATAATGTACTAACTTGCAATATTATACTTAAAAAAAAATATTATTTGTATTAGAATTAAACAACATTTCATTTAATAGACGTTTAAATAGTATAATTTTGTAGTACAAAAAAAGTTTTTTTTACATGTATAGATACAATCAAGAAAGCGGGCGAGAATGTTTAATATTTTATTTAAACTAAGAACTTAAAATATTAAATTTAAATTAAGAACGCAAAATATAGTCTTGTTTTTCTCGCTTCTGTTTTCTTGACACACTCTTCAGTCAACACATTTGCAGGCGCAACGCCTCTCTCTACATATAGTTATAATATATTATAAAAGCATATATCTGTTATAGTAAAATAAATATATAAAGTGATATAAAGTGCCAACAAACTGGTTTTATTATAATACATAATTTATAACAAGAAATCTTCCATACCATGCATTCCTTCAAAACCCACTAAACGATGTTAACGGGAGACTTCAACGCAAAACTAGGCACAAGAGGGAACGGTGAGCTGAAGGTAGGGAAATTCGGAATAGGGCAACGCAACCCAAGGGGCCAGCAGTTGGCCTACTCCATGGAGGAAGAGGGACTCTTTATGATGAACACTTTCTTCCAGAAATCTGAAAGAAAGAGTTCATCTCTGGCGATCACTGAGGAGATCACTGATCTCCTCAGCGATCGCCAGTATGGGTTTCACCGAAATCGATCAACTGGGGACCTTCTAGCGTATGCCACTCACAAATGGGGCGAAGCCCTCGAGAACAGTGGTGAAGCACTTGCTGTTTCCCTCGATGTTTGGAAGGCCTTTGACAGGGTTTGTGTCCATGTATACTTGGCACGCTAGTCTATTGGACAAGCTTTCAGCGTACGGCTTATCCCCTGGCCTGATTGTCTGGGTGAAGGACTTTCTTAGTGAATGGTCTCTCCGGGTCGTCGGTGATGGTTGCTCATCCGATACTGTGGCGACTAACACTGGTGTTCCTCAGGGGTCCGTTCTCTCCGCAACTCTCTTCATGCTGCATATAAATGATCAGCTCATTCCTGTTATCTATGGGTATGCAGACGACAGCACAGTTGTGGAGAGATACCAACCAAGCGCCCGGGCCAGTCGAGATCAAATCCAGTCAGAAAGAGAGGCTATGCTTGAGCGTGTGAGTCTCACACTACAGGCAGTGTCCGAATGGGGCGATGCCAATATATAGAGGCACACTGATAGCGATCACCGAATAGATAGAGGCCCACTGAACCTAAAGGAACCTAAAGGTTAAGTTGGAGCGGTCTCGTCTAATGAAGTCAACGCTCCGTCCCCCTCGTGATCTAATCCAAAGTCCCGAAACCTTTTAGCCCGAGTTACAAAACCGTTTTCAGTGCATAGAAGATTGCAATGCAGTGGACGATATGAATGACAAGCTCGTGGAAACTGTCCATGCGGTCGGTGCTAAGTTCTGCAAGACCCGCCGCAGAAGAACAAAAAAACTCTCCGATCACACTCTTAATCAGATGGCTGTTAGACGGGAAATGAAGCTGCAGTCTTCAACAGATTTGACAGCATGCAGGCAACTGAACAGACAGATCTCCAAATGCATGCAGCGGGACTTACGCAAATCCAATACGAGCTGTATTGTACTGAAGAAGCTAACGAGTGGAACCAGGGCTCCGAAATCTTTCACAGAAAGAGCCAACTGTCAAAGCTGAAGATCGAGTGTGGAAGCATCGTTTCCGAGACACCTGATATTTTGAGTCAGATTGAGAGGTTCTATGGGCAGCTGTACACGTAATTGTTGGAGCCTCACGCAAATGTAAATAACGATTAAGGAGCAAGTCTTATCCGACACTATTCCTATGATATCCCGGACCTCAGTCTGAGCAAGATCAGAATGGCTCACCAGCACCTTAAAGACGGCAAGTCCCCGGGCGGGGATTTACAGCGGAGCTTCTGAAAGCGGGTGGAAAACCGGTACTTGAAGTCCTTCAGAAGCTCTGTAATTCCGTCCTCGATGATGGGACTAATCCGGAAGCGTGGAGCAGAAGTGCGGTTGTCTTGTTCTTCAAGAAAGGCGACAACGCTCTCTTGAAGAATTACAGACCGATTTCCCTTCTGAGCCACGTCAAAGTGCTGTTTTTGAGAGTCATTATGAATCGTTTCGCATGAAGACTCGACTTCTTCCAGCCTCCCGAACAAGCTGGTATCCGAAAAGGCTTTAGTACCATAGACCACATACATACCCTTCGGAAAATTGTACAGAAGACTGAAGAGTACAATATGGCACTTTGCCTACCGAATGTGGATTGTGGACTATGAGAAAGCATTCGCTTCCGTCGAAATTTGGGCGGTGCTACAGTCCCTTCAGTAGGTTACCGATATATCGAAGTGTTGAAGTGCTTGTACAGTAGGGCTGCGATGGCTATCCGAGTACAGAACCAGAGTACGAAACTTATCCAACTGCAGAAAGGTGTAAGATAGTGTGACGTTATATCCACGAAACTCTTCACCGCTGCATCAGAAGATGTTTTCAAGCTATTGGAATGCAAAGGATACGCTATTAACGTCAATGACGATACATCACTCACCTTCGATTTGCCGACGATATAGTCCTTATGGCAGAATCGCTGGAGGACCTAAGCTAAATAGTGTCTCCCAACGGACAAGTCTTAAGATGATCATGGACAAAACAAAGATCATGTGTAATGTCCATGTCACATCTATGCCGATAGTTGTTTGAAGCACTAAGCTCGAAGTTGTTGACGAGTATGTTTACCTGGGACAAATAGTCCGACTAGGTAAGTCCAACTTCGACCGAGAGGTCAATCGACGAATTCAACTCGGCTGGGCAGCGTTCGGGAAATTACGACACATCTTCTTATCAGATATACTTCAAAACCTGAAAACCAAATTGTACAACCAGTGCGTGTTGCCAGTGACGACTTACGGATCTTAGATGTGGTCCTTCACTGCTGACCGTATGAGGAAGCTCAATGTCGCTCAACGAGCTATGAGGAGGGTTGGGGTTTCTTTGCGTGATAAACTTAGGAATGAGGATATACGCAGTAGAACCAGAGTGACCGACATAGCCCTACGGATTAGTAAGCTGGCCATATAGCCCGAAGAACCGACAACCGATGGAGAATAAAGGTTCTCGAGTGGTAGCCTCGTACCGGTAGACGAAGTGTAGGGCGACCTCCCACTAGATGGAGTGACAACCTGGTAAGACATGCAGGAAGTCGATGGATGCAGGTTGCTCAGGACCGGGCTTTGTGGCATAGCTTGGGGGAGGCCTATGTTTAGCAGTGGACTTGTGAAAGGATATAATGATGATGATGATGATGACCCATACTAACTTATTCGTTTAGAGTGATAAACTGGACTAATTTGGACCTCAAACACATCCAACGCTTAATGAATACGACAATAACAAAACATAGGAAGTATCACCCGCGATCCTGTGTACAGAATGATGCTATCTAGGATTGAAGGAGGCTGGGGTCATCAGATCACAGATCTCCGATCTTCGAGCATACTTCTATAATAGAAACCTCACTTTACATATTGCGATAGCACAAAATAATCACAAGCTTACACCGCTTAGTTTAAAGACAGAAATAGACAAATAAAAAAGCAACAAGTTAGTATCCAAATCAAAATAAATGAATTGGCCCAGAAGTCTTTATACGGAAGACACTATCAAGATCTACACATATCACACGTCGACAGGTCAGCGTCGAACGAGTGGCTGAAGCGCGGAACACTGTTTCTCAATAATGAATAGGGTTTATGCTCACTATTCAGGACCAGGTTATAGAAACTCGGAATTACAAAATACTCGTACATTTAATGAAAATTGCAAATACAACAGATGTTTTGTCGTAAATGCAATAGCCCCCTGGAAAACATACAACACATAACCTGATCATGTAAGGCATAAGCAATATTCCAAACAGACCATTAATATAGATATGACCAGATTACCAGATATCATAAAGAATTAGCACTAAAATGCAATCTTATCCAAATCTCACGCAGACCTTACTATAAAATATATTTCTGAGATTATCTTAGAATTCCAAACATTAAAGTTATATTTCGATAGAGCCATACTGACAGACGAGACAGTCCACTTCAGCAGACCTGATATAACCATATAACTAAATAGAAAAATAAATAAGTAAATAAATAAAAAAGGAACTATTGGTAAATCCAATTGTGCATGCCTTAAGCGCATTAAAAATTACGTATTACATGATTATATCTAAATTTTTAAAGTAGTTTAAATACATACAAGTTTTCACTAATAACCTTACAATTTTACGGTAATTTTATGTCAAACTTCAATTAAAAAAAGTTTGGAAAATCCAAAAATGCACGACTCATAATGCTCATATGATAGTGAAAAAAAAATTGTAATTTGTAGTTCTATTCGTTAAAGAGTTCCAGTAGCATTTACTGAAGTATACTTTAAGGTCACTCTTTCAAGTCCGGGGTAAGGTCTCATCATAATTAACATAACGAGCACAATCTCGGCGCACCTAGTTCTCCACGTCGAGGAGTTCCAGTAGCAGTCATCAAAGTCCACATTCAAGTCACTCTATCAAGTCCAGGGTAAGGTCTCATCATAACTAACATAACGAGCACAATCTCGGCACACCTAGTTCTACTTGTCGAGGAGTTCTAGTAGCAGATATCGAAGTACACCTTGAGATCTCCATAAAGTCCAAACGTATAAGTATATTAATGTATAAATCCTGCGTACTTTTGGCGGAACAAAATATTGTAATAAAAATCTGTGATTATAAAAATAATAATAATATCTTAACTTGGTCAAGTATATATCAAATTTGGTTTTTTAAATATTATTTTTGTATTTTTAAAGAGATCGATATATTTCAGCACGAACCGCTGGAAAAACAAACGACCACTTACGACGGCGGCTGAGCCCGGAGTAAAAAGTACTCTGTGGCTGGGAGTGAGGTAAAGTGTATTAAGTAATATAAATTTATACAAGGTTGCTCAAAACACCGAAAATTCCGAAACTAAACAAAACAAAATAAAACTGCCATTTACATAATGACGATATAGTCCTTATGGCAGAATTGCTGGAGGACCTAAGCTCAATAGTGTCTCCCAACGGACAAGTCTTAAGATGATCGTGGACAAAACAAAGATCATGTATAATGTCCATGTCATACCTATGCCGATAGTTGTTTGAAGCACTAAGCTCGAAGTTGTTGACGAGTATGTTTACCTGGGACAAATAGTCCGACTAGGTAAGTCCAACTTCGACCGAGAGGTTAATCGACGAATTCAACTCGGCTGGGCAGCGTTCGGGAAATTACGACACATCTTCTTATCAGATATACTTCAAACCCTGAAAACCAAATTGTACAACCAGTGCGTGTTGCCAGTGACGAATTACGGATCTTAGATGTGGTCCTTCACTGCTGACCGTATAAGGAAGCTCAAGGTCGCTCAACGAGCTATGGGGAGGGCTAGGGTTTACTTGCGTGATAAACTTAGGAATGAGGATATACGCAGTAGAACCAGAGTGACCGACATCATCATCATCATCATTACAGCCCTTCACAAGTCCACTGCTGAACATAGGCCTCCCCCAAAGAATGCCACAAAGCACGGTCCTGAGCCACCTGCATCCATCGACTTCCTGCATATCTTACCAGGTCGTCACTCCATCTAGTGGGGGGACGCCCTACACTTCGCCTGCCGGTACGAGGCTGCCACTCGAGAACCTTTCTTCCCCATCGGTTGTCGGTTCTTCGAGCTATATGGCCGGCCCATTGCCACTTCAGCTTACTAATCCGTTGGGCTATGTCGGTCACTCTAGTTCTACTGCGGATATCCTCATTTCTGAGTTTATCACGCAGAGAAACTCCGAGCATAGCCCTCTCCATAGCTCGCTGAGCGACCTTGAGCTTCCTCATCCGGCCAGCAGTGAAGGACCACGTCTCAGTTCCGTATGTCATCACTGGCAACACGCACTGGGTGTACAGTCTCGTTTTCAAGTTTTGAGTTATACCTGACGAGAAGATGTGCCGTAATTTCCCGAACGCTGCCCAACCGAGTTGAATCCGTCGATTGACCTCTCGGTCGAAGTTGGACTTACCTAGTCGGACTATTTGTCCCAGGTAAACATACTCGTCAACAACTTCGAGCTTAGTGTTCCCAACAACTACCGGCATAGGTGTGACATGGACATTAAACATGATCTTTGTTTTGTCCATGTTCATCTTAAGACCTATCCGTTGGGAAACACTATTGAGGTCATTGAGCATAGTGCTTAGGTCCTCCAGCGATTCTGCCATAAGGACTATATCGTCGGCAAATCGAAGGTGAGTGATGTACTCGCCATTGATGTTGATACCGTATCCTTTCCAGTCCAGAAGCTTGAAAACATCTTCCAATGCACCGGTAAAGAGTTTCGGGGATATGAGGTCACCCTGTCTTACACCTCTCTGCAATTGGATAGGTTTCGTACTCTGGTTCTGTACTCGGATAGCCATCGTAGCCCTACTGTACAAGCACTTCAACACTTCGATATACCGACAGTCAACTTGGCATCGCTGAAGGGACTGCAGCACCGCCCAAATTTCGACGGAATCAAAGGCTTTCTCATAGTCCACATACGCCAGACATAGTGGCAAATTGTACTCCTCGGACTTCTGTACAATTTGCCGAAGGGTATGTATGTGGTCTATGGTGCTAAAGCCCTTTCGGAAACCGGCTTGTTCGGGAGGCTGGAAGTCGTCAAGTCTGCGCGCGAGACGATTCGTAATGACTCTCGAAAACAGCACGTAGACGCGGCTCAGAAGGGAAATCGGTCTGTAGTTCTTCAAGAGAGCGTTGTCGCCTTTCTTGAAGAACAAGACCACCGCACTTCTGCTCCACGCCTCCGGTGTAATGCCACCATGGAGGACGGAATTAAAGAGCTTCTGAAGGACTTCAAGTACCGGTTTTCCACCCGCTTTCATAAGCTCCGCTGTAATTCCATCCTCGCCTGGGGCCTTGCCGTTTTTAAGGTGCTGGAGAGCCATTCTAATCTCGCTCAGACTGACGTCCGGGATATCATCGGAATAATGTCGGATAAGACTCGCTCTTGGATCGTTACTCACACTTGCGTGCGGCTCCAACGATGACGTGTACAGCTGCCCATAGAACCTCTCAATCTCACTCAAAATCTCAGGTGCCCCGGAAACGATGCTGCCACATTCTGTCTTCAGCTTTGACAGTTGGCGCTTTCTGGCAGACAGATCTCTGGCAAAGACTTTGGAGCCTTGGTTCCGCTCGATCGCTTCTTCAATACGAGCTGTATTGAATTTGCGTAGGTCCCGCCGCATGCATTTGGAGATCTGTCTGTTCAGTTGCCTGTATGCTGTTAAATCTGTTGAAGAATGTAGCTTCATCTCCCGTCTAACAGCCATGAGATTAAGAGTGTGATCGGAGAGTTTTTGTGTTCTTCTGCGGCGGGTCTTGCAGAACTTAGCTCCGACCGCATGGACAGTTTCCACGAGCTTGTCATTCAAATCGTCCACTTCATTGCAGTCTTCTAGGCACTGAAAACGGTTTTGTAACTCGAGCTGAAAGGTTTCGGGACTTTGGATTAGAGCACGAGGGGGACGGAGCGTTGACTTCATTAGACGAGACCTCTCCAACTTAACGTTTAGGTTCAGTGTGCCTCTAACCATTCGGTGATCGCTGCCGGTTTTCACCCTCGCGATCACTGAGACATCACTGAACAGTTGTCGTCTGGTCGTCATAATGAAGTCAATCTCATTTTTTGTCGAACCGTCGGGGCTCGACCAGGTACACTTCCTGTGGGGCCGCTTCTGGAAGAAAGAGTTCATCATAAAGAGTCCCTCTTTCTCCATGAAGTCGGCCAGCTGCTGGCCCCTTGGGTTCCGTTGCCCTATTCCAAATTTCCCTACTTTCAGCTCACCGTTCTCTCTTGTGCCTAGTTTTGCATTGAAGTCTCCCATTAACACCGTATATTGGGTTTTGGAGGAATGCATGGCTCTAGAGATATCCTCATACATTTCCTGCACCTCCTGATCGGGGTGTGCCGAGGTTGGTGCGTAAACCTGTATGACCTTCAGCGAATACCGTTTGTTGATTCTGAGTATAAGGTACGCAACCCTCGTCGAAACACTCTCAATCTTTACAACGTTGTTAACGAGAGACTTGTGGACGATAAATCCGACACCTCCTTGGGACAGATGGTCGCCCTCCCGGTAATAGAGCAAGTTGCCGGATTCGAGGATTACCGTGTCCTCCCCCTCTCTTCGGACTTCGGATAATCCTATAATATGCCAGCGTAACTTGTCTATCTCTTCTTCCAGCTCCACAATCTTCTCGTCAGTCCTCAGGGTGCGTGCGTTGTATGTTGCCAGGTCGAGTCGTCGTAGGTGGCAACCGAACCTCCACCGGAGATTCTTAGCACCCCCTGCCCCGCCGTTACCATGGTCGCCACCGTAGCCAGGAATAGCGGGGCCGCCGGGGACTGGGGGCCGTTTATTATTGTCATTGCTCATGGGGGGTATATTGCCATAGTTGCCACGCTTGGCGAGCGGGTTGGCAACCGCAGTTTTTTTTATTGTTATTTTGGCTATTATCAGGAAGATGCTGCTGCCCATCTCCTGCCTGTTTCCCTTTGTCGCCTTTTACGACACCCACGGGAAGATATGGGGTAGTGGATATTCTTAACCGCCACTACACGGCAGTGACCGACATAGCCCTACGGATTAGTAAGCCGGCCATATAGCCCGAAGAACCGACAACCGATGGAGAATAAAGGTTCTCGAGTGGTAGCCTCGTACCGGTAGACGAAGTGTAGGGCGACCTCCCACTAGATGGAGTGACGACCTGGTAAGACATGCAGGCATTCGATGGATAGAGGTGGCTCAGGACCGTGCTTTATGGCATAGCTTGGGGGAGGCCTATATTTAGCAGTAGACTTGTGAAAGGCCATAATGATGATGATGATGATGATGACCCATACTAACTTATTCGTTTGGACTAATTTGGACCTCAAACACATCCAAAGCTTAGTAAATACGACAATAACGAAACATAGGAAGTATTACCCGCGATCCTGTGTACAAAATGATGCTGGGATTGAAGGAGGCTGGGGTCATCAGTTCACAGATCTCCGATCTTCGAGCATACTTCTATAATAGAAACTCCACTTTACATATTGCGATAGCACAAAATAATCACAAGCTTACACCGCTTAGTTTAAAGACAGAAATAGACAAAAAAAGAAACAAGTTAGTATCCAAATTAAAATAAATGAATTGGCCCAGAAGACTTTATACGGAAGACACTATCAAGATCTACACATATCACACGTCGACAGGTCAGCGTCGAACGACTGGCTGAAGCGCGGAACACTGTTTCTCAATACTGAATAGGGTTTATCCTCGCTATTCAGGACCAGGTTATAGAAACTCGGAATTACAAAATACATTTAATGAAAATTGCAAATACAACAGATGTTTTGTCGTAAATGCAATAACCCTCTGGAAAACATACAACACATAACCGGATCATGTAAAGCAATATTCCAAACAGACCATTAATATAGAATACATAAAATGCAATCTCATCCAAATCTCACGCAGACCTTACTATAAAATATATTTCTGAGATTATCTTAGAATTCCAAACATTAAAGTTATATTTCGATAGAGCCATACTGACAGACGAGACAGTCCACTTCATCAGACCTGGTATAACCATATAACTAAATAGAAAAATAAATAAGTAAATAAATAAAAAAGGAACTATTGGTAAAACCATGTGCATGCCTTAAGCGCATTAAAAATTACGTATTACATGATTATATCTAAATTTTTAAAGTAGTTTAAAAACATACAAGTTTTCACTAATAACCTTACAATTTTACGATAATTTTATGTCAAACTTCAATTAAAAAAAAGTTTGGAAAATCCAAAAATGCACGACTCATAATGCTCATATGATAGTGAAAAAAAATTGTAAGTTGTAGTTCTATTCGTTAAAGAGTTCCAGTAGCATTCACTGAAGTATACTTTCAGGTCACTCTTTCAAGTCCGGGGTAAGGTCTCATCATAATTAACATAACGAGCACAATCTCGGCGCACCTAGTTCTCTACGTCGAGGAGTTCCAGTAGCAGATATCGAAGTACACCTTCAGATCTCCATAAAGTCCAAGACGTATAAGTATATTAATGTATAAATCCTGCGTACTTTTGGCGAAACAAAATATTGTAATAAAAATCTGTGATTATAAAAATTATAATAATATCTTACCTTGGTCAAGTATGTATCAAATTTAGTTTTTTAAATATTTTTGTATTTTTAAGGAGATCGATATTTTTCAGCACGAACCGCTAGAAAAACAAACGACCACTTACGACGGCGGCTGAGCCCGGAGTAAAAAAGTACTCAGTGGCTGGGAGTGACGTAGTGTATTAAGTAATATAAATTTATACAAGGCTGCTCAAAACACCGAAAATTTCGCTATTTCATATTTAAAAAAATAATTATAACTAAACAAAACAAAATAAATCTGCCATTTACATAATGATTTCTTATATTTACACGAAGACTACACATTAAATGAAACAAATTTTTACGGATTTTATCGCGTTTAATTTAAATTTTTTATTCCCGACGTTTCGGGTGCAGTGCAGTGGTATGCTTGGGTTTGGATTTAATTTTATTAATTATAGGATCCCAAGCAGATGACAGCACCCATCCATCTTCTCTATTGAAATTAGGATGTTTTTTTTTAATTTCAATAGCCTCGCTATTCTAGTTCTTTTGCGAGGATTTGTGGTCTATCAAATCTAATGTAATGGCGGGGAAGATCTAGAAAATGTTCACCACACACACTGCAGACTTTCCGGAACTTCGGTGCTTCAAGTCTGCTATATGTTCGTTCACGCGCGTTTTAATAGATCTTTTTGTTTCTCCTATGTAAGAGAGACCACATTCACAATCCAGGTTGTACACTCCTGCATCTTGTAGAGGGATATGACACTTGACGGATGGTAAACATTGACTAATCTTCTTCGGTGGCTTGAAATATGTTTTAATGGAAGCTCGCTTCAAGATGGGGCCAACCTTGTCTGTGACTCCTCTGACATAGGGTAGTACAGCAGGCACACGCTCGACTGTGACAGGTTTCACTCGGTCACTGTGACGTAGGCGCGGGACCCGAAGCTTGTTGTCTTGCAATACTTGCTCGACGTGCTGAACCTCAGCGGCCAGATGTTTTCTGTCACAGATTCCTCGTGCTATCTAAAACAAAGATTTTCCCGCGGTAGCTAACTGTGATGGATGATGGTGCGATTCACCAATTAAATATCGGTTGATATGGGTCTTTTTCCTATACACAGTGTGACCAAAAGTGTTATCAGGATTTTGGATGACTAAAACATCTAGGAAAGCTAAAGAATTATTTGTTATTATTATTTAATTACTTCATTGTGAATTGTATTTTAGAGTTTATGGAATTAAGATGGTCTAAAAATACAGTTACTTTGTCAAATTAAAGTAAAATTGTAAAAGTATCGTCTACGTACCGCTTGTAGAATTTTGGATTTACAGGAGCAGTTTCTACAAGCAAGTAGATGGTGTGGTGATGGGCTAGCCTGTATCTCCCGTAGTCGCCGACATATTCATGGAGGACCTTGAGGAGAAAGCACTTCTTATTGCTGAAAATCGAATTTGATAACGCGCTTTGAGTCTATGTCTTTTAATGGATGGTAATGATGATAATAAGGATAAGTAGCCGTGATATCACTGTCACTGTGATAAATAATTTTTTATGTAAAAATTAGTAATAAGGACCGGAGACAATTTTTAATTGTAACAAGGCATTCTTGACATTATGGCCCTCAGAGATGAGAACGCATATGCCCTTTGATTCTCCATTTGGATAGATGAAGTTGAGATACTGTAGAGTGTGTGTTCGTTTGCTAAATGCTTGAATAAAATTACCCTTGTTGCTTTTTTTATTGTTGCATATTAACATAATATTAAGCGTTTTTAAACTAGCGTTTCAAAACCGTTCTTAATTTCCAATGCCAAGACTTAATATTGTCTAGCACTAGCAGTAATATCATCTGTGAGATTGAATTGCGGTAAAAATGCAGAGGCATCGTTTGTACTCGTATAAGTAGTGGTGTCAAATAGAAATTGCGACGTGGTTGAAGGCTAATTAATAACATAACTAATATAGCTAGGTGAAGTAATGCGTGCGAACGCCAGTTCTGCTTAACGTGACGCTGCAATGAAACTCAATAGATTGTAAATTACGACTACAAAATCTCATCATTCTATTCGTTTAAAGTTTTGAAACAAGAAATTGAATTTTAGATTATTTTGTATTAGGTATAATATACCTGTCTATTAATTTATAAGTGGTAACTATTTTTACAGAAGACACATTATTGATTTTTGTTGTGATTGTCCTGTGTTTCAGACAATGTGTTTTAAGCGTACTATTCTTTTCGATAGTAATGCTTAACATAGTCCTGGAAACAAGGAGAATAAAGATATTTTAAGTGTAGTAAGAATATCCACTACCCAATATCGTCCCGTGGGTGTAATAAGGGGTGACAGTGGGAAACAAGCTAGGAGATTTTTCCTAATAACAACTGAAAAATAGAAGACTGTGGTTGCCGAATAATAATGTCCTCCAGACCGAATTTAGGGCAGTCTCAAGAAAGACTAGCCATCAACGCAGAACAAGGTACTGAGAATATCTAGACGGAAAAATCCAGTAACTGATTTTGGCCCGATGTCTTCTAAGCTAAACCTAAATCTAAACTAAACCCAAGCATACCACTGCAAGACTTCAAGACACAGTAAGTTCATTTTGCGTAGATCGGACCAAAAGTAATAATTAAAAAGCTGAAGTTTTCCCAGTTTCCAGGCCTATGGGTGCTGGAAAGCACCCGAAACGTCGGTAACTAAAAATAAGTAAAGTAGTTTTATTCAATGAGCTCACCAAGCTTGCCGGTTTAGGCAAATCCTCCACGTAGTTGGGAAGGCTAATATTAAGCAGTGAACATGTCTGCAACCAGCGCCGCCACTACAAATCTCCCATAGAACGTACTCTCCTCAAGTCTCACCCTTAGTTTTTATTTTTAGATACCCATGTGATATTTAGCTTTTATACTCGTAGATTATCACAAAACACGATCTTGGGCCACTTGGATCCGTCGACTTCCTGAATTTATCACTCCACTTGGTGAGGTTTCGCTTAATATTAGGTTTTTCAGTACGACGATGCCACTCGAAAACTTATCCTCAAGATCGGTTGTCAGTTCTTCGACGCAAAAATTCCAAGAATAGCTGATACGGCCCGCAAGCCAGCCACTAAGAACCATGCCTGGGGCTTGTCGCATGTTTATCATGTACGCCTAAGGCTCCGCCCCCTGCATCGCGTAAACGATGACCATATTTTTTATTTATTTATTTTATTTATTTCAACACTTTTTTGTACTAAAGGTACAAATGGCGGATTTAATGCCATATTGCATTTTCTACTATTTATTTCTAATGGCAAAATAGTGGAAGAAGTGTGTATTACAATGGAGACATACACACACACAATGTGTGCACCCGTGTGTGCGTGCGTGCGTGCATGCGTGCTTGCGTGCGTACTTGAGTGCGTGCGTGCGTGCGGTCGTGCGTGTGTGCGTGCGTGCGTAAATGGGTGCGTGCGTGCGTGAGTGCGTGCGTGCATGCGTGCGTGCGTGCGTTCGTGCGTCCGTGAGTGCGTCCGTGCGTTCGTGCGTGCGTGCGTGTGTGCGTGCTTGCGTGCGTGCGTGCGTACGTGCATGCGTGTATTGTTTTCTAAATCCACTTGTTAGGGGATTTTCTTATTGCTAACAATAATAAATAAATAATAAATAATTCTTTATTTGTTCAGATATCAAAGATCCATAAGTTGTTAGTATGACATATTAGGTTAGTAATTGAGAACATTAAATAAAACAAATTAAATTAAACTAAATCAGAACTAAAATCAAATTTAAGGGATGCGCATTCCAGAGTCGTACAACTGTGACTATTCGGTACTTTTAGAAATGTACAAAACAGAAAAAATAGTGATACAAACCACAAAAACATCGCTAGCAGTTTGCTCTGATCGCCCTATTTGAGATGAAGACGAGAGAAGTTAATTATTCTATAAGCCTTTCAGACCTGTGCCCAGCACTGGGGCGTATATAGGTACTTTACTTTTATATATATACAACTTAAAACTTCGGCTGTTATTTACAAAAATGGTGTTTACGGAAGAAAATATTTCATTCGCCAAAAAGATAGTTGTCTCTTTTTAGCATATCCTTTTAGTTGTTATTCTTTATAGCAATGCTTTTCTATATATTTTTATACGTGGTAGAGCCATGCTGCAGCTTTATTGGTAGTATAGTTGTAACACGAATGGGTCGGCTCGACCGGGTAAGGACCACGTTCTCACAGAATACCACCGTCAAATAATACGCCACTCTCAACATCTAGCCCTGCGCTTTGTTGATGGTTATTGTGTAACATGACTGTCTGACAATTAACAGCAGCCAGTAAATCAAAACAAACATTACAAAGGAAATTAGTTTGTTATATTGACAGACAAATATGATTTTCTATCTTCTGTTCTAATAAGAAGTAAATAAGGATTAAATTACATTGTATCCAAATTTTTGCAATAGTAAACTATTTTTTACGCATAATATCCAATTGTTTGGTAAGCGCACGCCGATAACGCAGCCGAGCAGCGCTTTTTCTTCCAATTTATTGCATCACGTTGAGCGTGCACTATATTTTATATATACACAATATTTTTTATTTGTTAACATATTTAAATGAGTTAAAGATTACCGGTTAGCGCAAACTTACTTCTATACATCATTATTTAATTACATAATCAGAATTGTGAATCAATTCTGATTATGTAATTAAATAATCACCATTGTGAAGATCAAAATGACAAAAAAACTGTTTACGTTTTTATTTTCAATCAAAATGACAAAGGACTGCTTACGTTATTTAAATATCTCGTCCTCTGATATAGAATAGAATCCTCTGTTAAATATAAGGACCTGTTGGCACATGATGCAAATAAGTATTCAAGAGGGAATTAAATTAGAGTTTTCAAAACAGCAATCTGCCAATCAAAAAGTAAATATCTACACACTGCATTTGAAACGCAAATAAAATTTAAAGTCATTAACAAACCGCAAGATTAATTTTGTTGAAAATTTTGGCACAGAAACATTGACCGTCTTAATTCTAATTTTCAACAAGGTTGTTAATATTGGCCAGGCATACATTTTTAACGTTGAGCTTTTTGCAAGGAGTGGGCAGTTTGTTTACAGAGAGCCGTTTGATTTACGACTTCAAACAAACGTCGAATAGTACAGACGATAGTTTAGTGCAAGGTCGTGACGTAATTCAGTAGAATCTAGTTATAATAATTACACTTATCATCAGGTGGGACAGTAGTCAACCACTGGCTTACAATAGTAAAGCAAATTATATATTGCTTTTATTAACTACATATTATAAGCTAATGCTTGACTATTCTTCGTCGACGCTCTCGTATTGTATGTATAAACAGCAGTAACAATCACATAATGAAATTGTATACGGCTGACGTTGATAATGTAAATCGTAGTATGAGGCTATGAGGCATACCAAAAAATACCAAGAAATCGATTACCTTCATTTCAGCAATAGAAAATTAGAGTAGCTTTTAACTTAAGTCGGAGATTCAGCTCGTTGCGCTGCAGCTTCGTTGCGGTTAAAGATTTAAATATCATGATAGATAACTAATAAAAATTTAAGATTTATTGAATGGCATATCTTTTATTATAATTACTGAAAGTGGCTTTTGCGGGGGAAATAACCTACTTGAGATGAGATTCTTGTAGGGAACCAAATTATCTATACATCAGTAGTAAAACCAGGTATTTGACTGACTCTACCGTAAGTATATTATCTACGATAAATGTAGTTTTTCTTTTTTCACTACAAGGTTGAACGAAGAACATGCAACTAGCTGTAATTATATAATGCTCTCGATTAGGTAGCTCATGACGTCGAACTAAATGTACGTTAGCCATTGGTACAGTTAAAATCCGTTCACTCGTATTATTTACGTTGAAAACAACGTCTAGACCTTGCTGCCGGTTCACTAGGAAAAGTAAAATATTTTTAAATATAAGATTACTTGTCTTAATACTAAAATGAACTACAGCTTTAAAAAAATATGGGTCGTTATAAGGAATCCTAAATTTTACGAATGTACGTTCCAGATTTGTATTTTAGTTACAAGTCTGGTGGGGTAGAAAAAGTCGTGAAAATATTGTTTGTTGTTTTTATTTTACGCGATGCATAAAAAAATTGTCTAAATCAAAAATCTCAGTTTTGTTTCAAATGTATTATGTATACATTTTTATCCTTATAAGGTGCGTAGGCCAAGAGACGAGCGTTGTTCAGGTGGCCTTATAGCAGCAGCATCATGCGATATTTTCGCTCTCGACGTTAATGCGGAAGACTATTTCAAGAGTCAGGGTCGACGGTGCCCGTTACCCGCGCGCTTCTCACTCACGCGCTAGTGTCGGGTTTCCGTAAAGCCTCGCTTTGCCACCCCTTCTTGTCCTTTAACAACTCCCCTTAATAAATAAATAAAAATTCTTTCTTCGTTAAATGGATTTTGTCATCAACAGCCCCGGCATAATGTATGCCGCGATACATAGAAATATAATGTTCCTTTTTCGAATATTTCCTATAAAACTAAATAAATAATTTTAATAAAATTATAATGGTAACTCCTTATGAAATATGCTTACAGCTTAAAAAATATGAAAGTGTAAATGAGAGCTGTGTAATGTACTAGAGTAAGTAACAAATATATATTAAAAATAAGCATTAATGAAAACAAAAAGCCAAATTGCAAAGAACTAATAAGAATAAAATAACTTTCACATAACAGCTTCTGAAATCGAGGCTTTTCAATGCTTCTACACGCTATGTTTTAGCACCAACTTCATGTTTTTGTTACTTACTTTATAGTACGTGAGGGTAATACGGACATCCGGTTAATATGGTCACTTTCTTATAACTCAAAAACTACAGTCTTGTTTGCATTGATGGTTCTGTGACACGATAGCTCTTCATCAGTCAATCAAAAAATAAAGGGTCCAAAGGGCGATTTTAGTATTGTAGAGTGTAGAATTAGTTTTTTTTTTAAGTTAAATTTCCGAAGTGTTCCTAATTATTGCTAAAGCTTGTTTGCTATTTTTTTCTTAATATATTAGTTATAGTATACGAATTTGTCTTTTTGTCTCTGTCCTCCTCCTAGTTTTGGTTTTATAGGGCAGCAAAGCTTAAGGTGATCACATTACCCTCATATACCTTAGTTGTAGTTTTTGGAGGCGTTGTTGAAAAGAAAAAAAAATCTGAATGACAGGGTGAGAAATAGTGTGATAAGAGAAATGTGTGGTTTGCAAGATGACGTTGTGACTAGGATTAAAAAAGGAATGCTTCGGTGGTTTGGTCACGTAGAAATAATGAACGAGGAAAGAGTGACAAAGCAAATTTATGTTTCAGAAGAGAACGGCAAAGTCGGGAAGGGACGCCCTAGACGAAGATTTATCGACCAAATCGGCGATACATTGAAAATGGGCCAGATTAGGAGTAACCTTAACCGACGAGCGTGTATGCGTAAATATATGGATGTAAAGGAGGCGAGAGAAGTGTGTCAGGATCGCGCCAAATGGAAGTCCGTAGTCTCTGCCTACCCCTCTGGGTGACAGGCGTGAGTGTTTGTATTGTATTATTGTGTTGTTGTCTGCTTTTACATTTTATTAAAAGTTTAATATTTTGACCTATTCGATGGGTCAACATATTAAAATTTTAATAAGCTCAAGGTTACAACAAGATTGCCGTCTAAATATTAATATATTATAAACATCTTCCCCTTTTTTACCACCCTTAGATATGGAATTTACTCTCAAAAATATTTGCGGGCTGCATTTAAAGTATAAACTATTTAAAAAAAAAAGAATCATTAAAATCTGCTTACACTCGAAGGTATCACGTAACACAGACAGACACATACAAATAAAATTATACAGTCGAATTGAGAACCCTCCTCCTAAACCTCATTCTCGGTGACGGCTAACAAGCAATTACTTTTCCTAACTATTATTTTATATTATACTTCCTTACATTTACACGAATACTAAATATTGAAATTACCGTGTAGTGCCGGGGTTAGAAAATCCACTACCCCATAACATTCCACGGGTATCGTAAGAGACGACAGAGGGAAACTGAAACAGGAGATGGGTAGCAGCATCTTCCTGTTAATAAAATAATTGCGGTTGCCAAACCGCCTGTCAAGCGTGGCAACTATGGCAAGTATTCCCCCTATGGGGCAATCCCGTAAATGGGGTAGACCCAATTTCAGCAGTGGAATTTTCACATAGCTGTTTAGAAAAAAATATATAAAATACTAAATAAAGCAAAATGTTTAAGGTTTATATTTAATATATTTACATTTTGAATGTATGGTTATGGGAGGAGGAATACTTTTTCTATAATGTTAACCCGGACGTAATAAACGGATAAAACCTGTAATATTTATTTTATTAAATATTGTTTTATAATTAAATTTCCTTCAACTCTATATTATATCTACATAAAATAAATATTTTATATACACAATTATTGCAATGATAATGAGGAAGTGAACGTTCTCCGACGCATTCAATGAAAATGTTTTTATTTTACAATAGAAATCAATCTCAGTAGCTTTGTGTTCTTACGACCTTAACCCGTTTGTATGAAGGTAACCCATAGTGATGTGAATAGGCAGAAAACCCGCCCAATGCCAGGAATCCGAGTTGCATGTTTACATTCAACGTTTTGTTTATAAAAGTTAGAATAGTAACATTGCTAACTATTACAATGGCGAGAATTTTTCTTAAACAAAACTGAATTTTCATCAGTATTTTAAAAAAGTGTTTTTAAACATATTTTACTTTATTTGACTTAAAACTAATACAAAATAATTTTTAAATAACTCAAATATGAGAAGTAAATGCATTCTAAGCTAATAGACAAGACGGTGAATTTTAATGCGTTCTTGACCTAAGTCTTATTACCAAATCATTTATATCAACTTCAAAAAGTATGCGTCGGATAGGAAAAGAAGCAACAATACCACAGTGATTGACTAAATATAAAATTAATAGCATTCATATGAATTCTGCGGTACCATAAAAAGTCCTTGATCTTAAAACATTATTGTAATTCAATTACGGAATCCATAAAAAGAAATATGTTAAGACGGATCGCAATTTTGCATTACAAAAACATTGTGACATAAATATTTAAAAATATGTATAGAAGTAATGTCTGAGATCACCTCTAGTGTGAAGAAATCAAGGTGAGTGCAACGTCGACGTGACCTTCATTTCTTTCCTGAAACTATTTTTAAAATAAAAATCGTGCAAATTCAGGACAAACAGATGCTATTTACACACGTAAAAAGCATCTGTTCAAATTGAACTTCTAATACAATTCAATTTTAACGAAACTATAAAAGGTTATGAGGTAAATTTTTTATTTTATTTTCGTGGTAGAGCTATGCTGCAACTATATTGTGGTTGCAGCACGAATGGGTCGGCTCGACCGGGGAGGGACCTCGCTCTTACAGAATACCAGCGTAAAATTGTAGCTCAATACTGCTGTGTTTCGTATGGTGAGTGTAGAGAACCGGAGACCCTTTTTACTGGAAACGAGGCATTCCATCTTATTCCTCAGGGTTGACACATCTGCATTTTGATTCTTAATCGAGGATAGATGTAGATGTCTATGGCTCCAGCATCTACTTACCATCAAGTGGACTGTGTGCCTGTTCTAAAAAAATATCATTTTATATCATAGTCAAAGAAAGTAGTGTACGACTTCTAACAAAGTACGACATATGAAATTATACAAAGAATGTTATAATCAATCATTGCAATCATTCGACGATATTACTCATAATAGTTAGCCCCAAGTGTAAGCGTTTAGCCTTTTTTGTTACTAGGGATGTTCCTCTTCTTTATATAGTCCATTTTTTTAAAAGTAGGGGTGAAAAACGAGGACACAGTCCACCTGATGGTAAATGGAAACAGTGGCCGATAGAGACCTATATCTCGATTTATTCAGCATACAGATGCTTTGTCTCCCTGAAATAGTTGACAATATAACGCCTCGTTACTAGTAAAAAGAGTCAACGGCTCTCGATTTTGACCACCATGCGAAATAATAATAAGCTACTATTTTGTGGAGGCGTGGTCCTGTACGGTCGAGCGGACCCATTTGTACCATCATAACACATTGTAGCGTGGCTCTACCACGTAAAAATAACACTGCTTTTTGATTTCAAGATTCAAAATGTTCCCGCCATTAAATCAGATTTAATTAAATGCAAATCCTCGCAAAAGAACCCCCATTCCTACAAAGTATGAATCATCTACTGAAACTAAAAAAAAAACACCCTAATTTTAATACAGAAGATTACTGGGTGATGACTGATGGTAGTATCTCTTTGAGCAAGACTTCAAGATACTGTAAGTTCTGCGTAGATCGGACCAAAAACTGATATTTAAAAAATAAAGGGCGCCGAAGTTAACATGACATCAGAACGTCTAACACCTCAGTCCCGTGACACTTTTGAGAACCAAGATACGACGAAAAGAGAGAGTCTTCGGTTCTCTACACTCATCATACGAAATAGCAGCAGCCGCTATTTTACGCTGCTACTCTGTGAGAACGTCGTTCCACCCCGGTCGAGCCATCCCATTAATGCTACAACCATAATACAGCTGCAGCTCGGCACTACCACGTAAAAAGCGTGCATGTATTTCGCCTCTACACGAGGCATTCTCAGGTGAAATAGAGTCTGCGGTGGTTGACCGTTATTAATAAATTAAACGCGATAAAATACGTATGATTAGTTTTATTCAATAAAACATCTCTCAGGAAACCTTAAAATAATTGAGTCTCAATTTGACAAGTAAGCAACATGACAAGCAGAAAGCCGACTATACTAGTACTGATGATTCTTCTCATCTATCTTTGACACATGGGTCCGCTATTTTCGTGGTCATCATATTCTATTGTCGATTGCTATCATTTAGTAATAGGCGGCACCGCGTGGTTGTCATTTGAAGAGTGAGTTGGTACATCCATTATAAAAGTTGCAGCCCATTTCCGTCCCACTGCTGGGCACAGGCCTCCTCTCATTTCTGAGGTTTTAGGGCAAGGAAATGTCCGCCGCGCTGCCCCAATGCGTGTTGGCGAACTTCACATGTGTTCGAAATATTTTTTTTCTTATTTCTTAGATATGCAGGTTTCCTCACGACGTTTTCCTTCACCGCCGAGCACGTGGTAAATCAGCACTATAATTGAAATTAACAATTTCATTGCTGCCGGCGGGGATCGAACCCGGGTTGCTCGCGTACTGTGAAATTTACAGCGAGCGCTAACCATCTGAGCTGCCACGGCTCATTATCCATTATAATTAATACATTAATACATACATGCTTCCAAGCAGTTTCTAAAATAAATTTTGTAAATAGTTCGTAATCATTTATATTGTAACATTTATTTAAAAAAAAGTCCCACTGGGTTTCTTGCTGGTTCTTCCCAGGACAGAGGGTTTTTTTTCGAACCAGTGGTAAAGTAAAAGATGACTTTCAATAAGAATTACACATGTAATGTATATTGAATAAAAATTATTCTATTCTATTCTATTCATTAATTATAGTAATTAATAAGTGGCGATAATAGTAAGTAACTAAAACTGAATTCGATCCGGGGATAATTTTAATGCCGCCTTATCATGTGCTCGGGGTTAAAGAGAAATAAGGAAGCCTTTCCTGTCTGATAAATTACAAATATAAAATTTTCATATTAATAATTATAGATATAAGCCATATAATTTACGTAATTATTATCAGATACTACCCGATCTTCACGCGCGTGGAATTTATTTTGATAAAAATGTTGAAAACAAAATGGTCTCTTTAGAAGCATTTGGGCAAAAGTTTGCAAAAGAGCCTAGATAGGCTCTTTACAAACTTTTTGTCCAAATTGAAAACCAATGAAAAAATTAACATTACGCTACATTGTAATTAAATCTGCATGATTAAACAATGGACATCGAAAAACGTAAACTTTTTTTATTAACAATATGTAGTAAGTAAAAAAATCTACAATTGAAAAACAAAACAAATAGTCTACCGCACAACTTGAATGCACTTTCACAACAGTTTTATAGATTACATATTTTATGTAAACTTCTTCGTACTGATACGAGTAGGCAAATAAAAAATAATAAAGTCAGCAACATTGGCGCACGTAGCGTGCAATTACAATGAATTGAGCGGCTCAGATTCCAAGGCACCTGGAAGCATTTTGTCAGGCGGCGCATTCGTAAAAACATGGTTTAAGGGCTTCTGCAGGTGGCCCCAGAACATCTGGTGACTGGCACATTTCGCCCACTACGCTTCAATAATTGCATATTATGTATACGGCTTCTGCTCATAGGACAAACATTTAAAAACTAACTGTTGTTAAATTAAGAGAAAATTATTTCGATTATTTCTTCTAACATATATTTTTGTTAACATATTATTTTGTTATTTATTCTCTTAGGGGAATTTCAAATAATAATAATAATAATAATAATAATAATTTCTTTATTTGCTTAAGACATGGTGTTTGTAGGTGGTACAGTAAAATAAGTACACATGTTTTGCTTATAATTAGCATGCAAATTTAAGTTTATGTTATATAAAGTTACATTTATTTAAAAAAAAGGGTCAAATACATTCATAAAATTAATATTAACAAATCAATAATTATTAAAGCCTAAGGTCAATAAATTCTTTAATGTCGTACACTTTTAGTTCAATAAGCCACTTATATAATCTCGATTTAAATAAATTCATTTTGAGGTTTTTAATATCATTGGGGATCTTATTATATATCTTAACATACATTGCTACACAACTTTTTCTGAATTTAGCAGATAGCAGCAAACAACATCTTCATTACAGAAAATATGACGCTTCAATTAACTTTTTTTAGTGGTTTAGTGACATAGTTTTCTTATATTTACGCGAACAATACACATTGAATAAAACTACTTTTACGGACTTTATCGCGTCTAAGTGTCCTTATTTTTAAATTCCGACATTTCGGGTGCTTTCCAGCACCCATGGCCACGGGGGACTAAGGTGATTGTCGTCCCGATGTCTAAGTTCACTCGGAGTACATTCAGCTTTTTAATTATTGCTTTTGGACCCATCTACGTAGAATGAATTTACTGTACCTTGAAGCAAGACTTCAATGGTGGTATGCTTGGGTTAAGTTTTAATTTTATTAATTACAGGATCCCAAGCAGGTGGTAGAACCCAGTCTCCCTCTCTATTGAAATTAGGATGTTTTTTAATTTCAGTAGCCTCACGATTCATCCTTGGCAGGAATCGATGTTCTTTATAGAATATTTTTATTAAATATAGATTATTAATAATTGTTATTGAAACATTTTTTACTTTTACCACCGGTTCAGAAAAAAAAATAGCTAGATGGACGTTTTTTCCAAACTAACATTTAAAATCAAAATAGTATATAAATCTGAATATATAAAATACAATAAATTCATATAAAAACAGTTTGGAAGCGAGCACCTAATTCCCAAGGGTTATTATCAATCATGTTTTATAAATAACTCCTATGGTTCTCTTCGGCAAAACGAAATCGTTTCTGAATCAGCCGCATTTTCCTATAGCAAAATCAGAAAAGGCATTATGCTATGTAAATAACTGAAAAGCTGCTGTCTAGTGAAACTAATATTTTTTCCAGCGTAAGTTGCAGAGCTCAGTCTGCTTGGTGGTTTAGATGAATGTGGGCCACACAATGGAATGATTGGGCTTAGTTCTTTTTTATTTATATTCTTATACTTCATATATTATATACTTCAAATTTGGTGTTGTTAATTTTATACATTTTGTAACCTCGTTGTTCAGTTTACACCGAACACATTATGTACGCGTAGGCATTTTACTTTAAAGTTTTTATTTAAGTCAGTACATGTACGGACGCCAACATTGTCTCGTGTGTGCTCACATACATAACATTTATAAACATATAACATTTATAAACATTGTAACAATAATATTATAACAATATAATAAACATTTTGTGCATAAACAGTATTTTAAGTAACATTTACATCAAAAGGTGTTGAATACCATAACATCTTTTTGGTCCTTCGAGAGTGAAGTGTGATTGTGATTTTTTCGGTGATAGCGAATCGGTTTGTCTGGCCTCCCAGAAGCGGGTCTCACCAGGCAGATTGAGAAGGCGCATAATATATCGCTGGAAGTTCATCGTCACACGGACCGCAAACAGGAAGCGATCAGTTCACTTAACACTTAGCGAATACCTATCAACAACAACATCATGGAAGATTTACAAGCAAATCAACAACAGATGGTTTCTGGTATGGAGCAGCTGCTCAGCAACTTCAAAAAGGACGGCGCCGACCGTAGGACTGCTGCTCATATCAAAAAACGACTGGAGACTTTGGATACTTACTGGCAGGAATCAGGATCCGATTATTGTTTACAGTGCTGACAGTTTCCAAGCCAACCTAACCACCTTGAACGAAAACATCAAACACCTAAAATCCCAAAATGTGATCGCTGAAAACATAACATTCCATGACATACATCATTACGTCGCGATTTACATCCTGGTGGGAGTGGCTGTGATAGCTGCTATATGCCTTGCCTGCAAACGACTACGACAAAGAAGAAACACGGCTATCACTTCAAGTATCAGCCTCGATAACATAACCACGGAAGGTCTAAGCTCAGCTCCTGTGGCTGCGCTGGCCGCCCCGAGAGCGCAGCGCGCCGCTGCAGTGCCCGCCCCGAGAACGGAACCCGTCGCCGCCAGCACCGAGCGTGCGTCCTCATCCGCGGTCCCGAACGCGTTCAACACTCAAGACCGAGCAACATCTCCTATATTGCGAACTCTCATTCTTAAACGCGATGAAGAATAATTTTATACCTAACTTTTCTCAAATAATTTTACTTTTTTATGTATTTTTAGTTTATCTCCCTTGTTGTGCGGGAAGATGTTCAGTTTACACCGAAAACATTATGTACGCGTAGGCATTTTACTTTAAAGTTTTTATTTAAGTCAGTACATGTACGGACGCCAACATTGTCTCGTGTGTGCTCACATACATAAAATTTATAAACATATAACATTTATAAACATTGTAACAATAATATTATAACAATATAATAAACATTTTGTGCATAAACAGTATTTTAAGTAACATTTACATCAAAAGGTGTTGAATACCACAACACTCGTGAATTTTGATATATTATGTTCATTTTTAGGGCTCCGTACCTCAAAAGGAAAAAACGGAACCCTTATAGGATCACTTTGTTGTCTGTCTGTCTGTCTGTCAAGACCCTTTTTCTCAGGAACGCATGGAGATATCAAGCTGAAATTCATATCAAATACTCAAGTCTACTGTCCCTTGGAACTGTGAAAAAATCAAACTTTTAAGCCAACGAAATCAAAAGATACAGCCGTTTATGGCGCAAATTTTCGACATTCGCAAGGGAATCAAAACCTACAGGGTACTTCCCGTCAACTCAGACTCTTAAAATTTGGTACGAAGCAACGTATTATAGCACAGATAAAGGAAAAATTGCGAAAAGCATAAATTTTTAGTTACATCATATAATAAAAATATTTTTAATAATTTTAAACTTATATACCTACGGATTGACCATTAATTATAGTACACCTTCTAACCCACAAAACACCTTGCCGCTAAAAAGTACCCCTACGCAAACTTCTATCTATCAGAGTACCCAATACTTCGACACTATCGTGGCTACAGATGTTCATATCCATCATGCCTCTCTTACTACTCAAAACATTCAAGAATTAACTGATGAACTACAGACAAATCTAACTCTATATTCTGGTACCACACGTCCAAAATTACCCAGGTTGAAAAATACTAAGAAATTATATAATTTAATATACGTATAAATTTAATACTAATATTCTACACAAATTTTATTCTTGAGATTCAGATATACATGAAATTCACACACTAATATATTGTACGGTATTTGTAAGAGGTAAACAACTTGGATTAAAAGTACAAACAGAAAGAAACTATATAAATATTAGAAAAGATAAAATATAAAAAGATAATAAAAAAAACCTTAGAGCGGATATAGGTCGTCTTACGCAATATATTAATAACAACAAATCGCCGAAAGTAGTACGTAGAGGAAAAATGTTTTGACAGTGTAAAGTAGAGGTTATTTTTTAAAACTTTAAAACACATTCCACTCACGAAAAAGAGAATTTTAAACCAGAGGAATATTTAGAAACATTTAAACAAAAATTAGCACTTAATGCACATAGACTTTCACGATATAAAAAAAAATCATTACAAAGACAAAGAAGACAATAGACTTTTCAAATTAAATAAAAATTCTACAATACACTTAATAAGGACAACGATAACAATAGTAATAAAGCAGAAACTCCCTTTCCTACAGATATAACTATTGGGCAGGAATTTGGGAAAATAGTTTAACACATAATGAAACAGCTGAATGGATTAAAGAAGAAGAAGAATATTACAAAAATGTGAATGATATGTAATTTTCAGGAATCTCCATTGAGGATATACAAGACGTAGTACGAAGAATGAAGAATTAGAAAACAGCGGAAGTAGAGAAGGTGCATAACTTCTGGTACAAAAAATTAGTTTCACTTGATGATATTTAGAGCAAAATTATAACCGACCTAATCAAAAGAGCAACAAATCTACCTAATTTTGCCAATACTGGTATAACACACATAATACCAAAGGGCCAAGACACGACTAACACATCTTATACGTGGTAGAGTAATACGAATGGGTCGGCTCGACCGGGGAAGGACCACGCTCTCACAGAGTAACAGCGTAAAATAGCAGCTTTATGCTGCTGTGTTTCGTATGGTGAGTGTAGAGAACCGGAAACCCTTTTTACTAGAAACGAGGCATTCCATCTTAGTCCTCACGGGTGACAACGCATCTGCATTTTGATTCGTAAACGAGGATAAATGTAGATGTCTATGGACCACAGCAACCACTTACCATCAGGTGGACTGTGTGCTCGTTTGTCACCCTTATCCTATTAAATAAAACATCTAAGTACCGACCAATAACATGCTTACCTACATTTTATAAACTAATTACATCCTGCATAACAAATGAAATAGTAAATCATTTGGAAAAATAGTATTATAGCCGAAGAACAAAAAGGCTGCAGACGACACCATCGTGGATGTAAAAAACAATTGATAATTGATTCCACCATTCTAAAACATGCGCAAATACACAATAAAAAATAAACTTAACTTATATAGATTACCAAAAGGCTTTTGACAGTGTGCCTCATTCGTGGATGATTCGCGTTCTAGGAATTTACAAAATTAATGATGCAATCAGATTTTTCTTAAGAAATGCTATGAATAATTGGAAAACGACACTCTCCTTCACGAACAAAAATACAAAAATACGTACTGATGAGATCCAAATTAAAAATGGAATTTTTCAGGGCGACTCATTGAGTCTTTTATGGTTCTGTGTGGCTCTAAATCCACTTTCGCGTCTCCCTTCTAACATATATCATGGATATAAATTGACTAAAATACATCTATAACTCACTTAATGTACACCGATGATATTAAATTATTTGGAAGATCCAACAAAGATATAGAGAAGTTAATTCAAATTACAGTTAAATATAGTTCAGACATAAAAATGAGTTTTGCATTAGATAAATGCAAAACAATTCATATAATAAAAAGGAAAACTAACACCCGGAGAGTACTCTATAGACGAAGAAATGAATATGCTGAACGTGCCGTGTAGTAGCGGTTAAGAATATCAACTACCCCATATCTTCCAGTGGGTGTCGTAAAAGGCGACAAAGGGAAACAGGCAGGAGATGGGCAGCAGCATCTTCCTGATAACAACAAACTTACAATAAAAAAACTGCGGTTGCCAACCCGCTCGCCAGGCGTTGCAACTATGGCAAATACCCCCCCTATAATGAGAGTAACAAAGAAACGGCCCCCAGTCCCCGGCGGCTCCGCTATTCCTGGGTACGGTGGCGACCATGGTAACGGCGGTGCAGGGGGTGCTAAGAATCTCCGGTGGAGGATCGGTTGCCACCTAAGACGACTCGACCTGGCAACATACAACGTACGTACCCTGAGGACTGACGAGAAGATCGTGGAGCTGGAAGAAGAGATAGACAAGTTGCGCTGGAATATCTTGGGATTATCCGAGGTCCGAAAAGAGGGGGAGGACACGGTAATCCTCGAATCCAGCAACTTGCTCTATCACCGGGAGGGCGATCGTCCACAAGTCTCTCGTTAACAACGTTGTAAAAAGATTGAGTGTGTCGACGAGGGTTGCGTAACTTATACTCAGAATCACCAAACGGTATTCGCTGAAGGTCATACAGGTTTACGCACCAACCTCGGCACACCCCGATGAGGAGGTGGAGGAAATGTAAGAGGATATCTCTAGAGCCATGCATCGCGAGGGTGAAAACTGGTAGCGATCACCGAATGGTTAGAGGCACACTAAACCTAAACGTTAAGTTGGAGAGGTCTCGTCTAATGAAGTCAACGCTCCGTCCCCCTCGTGCTCTGTTCCAAAGCCCCGAAACCTTTCAGCTCGAGTTACAAAACCGTTTTCAGTGCCTAGAAGACTGCAATGAAGTGGACGATATGAATGACAAGCTCGTGGAAACTGTCCATGCGGTCGGAGCTAAGTTCTGCAAGACCCGCCGCAGAAGAACGCAAAAACTCTCCGATCACACTCTCAATCTCGTGGCTGTTAGACGGGAGATGAAGCTACATTCTTCAACAGATTTGACAGGATACAGGCAACTGAACAGACAGATCTCCAAATGCATGCGGCGGGACTTACGCAACTTCAATACAGCTTGTATTAAAGAAGCGATCGATCGGAACCAAGGCTCTAAAGTCTTTGCCAGAGATCTGTCTGCCAGAAAGAGCTAACTGTCAAAGCTGAAGACCGAGTGTGGCAGCATCGTTTCCGGGGCACCTGAGATTTTGAGTGAGATTGAGAGGTTCTATGGGCAGTTGTACACGTCATCGTTGGAGCCACACGCAAGTGCGATCCAAGAGCGAGTTGCATCCGACGCTATTCCGAAGATATCCCGGACGTCAGTTTGAGCGAAATTACAATGGCTCTCCAGCACCTTAAAAATGACAAGGCCCCAGGCGAGGATGGAATTACAGCGGAGCTTCTGAAAGCGGGTGGAAGACCGGTACTTGAAGTCCTTCAGAAACTCTTTAATTCCGTCCTCCATGGTGGCATTACACAGGAGGCGTGGAGCAGAAGTGTGGTGGTCTTGTTCTTCAAAAAAGGTGACAACGCTCTCTTGAAGAACTACAGACTGATTTCCCTTCTGAGCCGCGTCTACGTGCTGTTTACGAGAGTCATTACGAATGGCCTCGCGCGCAGACTTGACGAATTCAAGCCTCCCGAACAAGCCGGTTTCCGAAAGGGCTTTAGCGCCATAGACCACATACATACCCTCCGGCAAATTGTACAGAAGTCCGAAGAGTACAATTTGCCACTATGAATGGCGTATGTGGACTATGAGAAAGCCTTTGATTCCGTCGAAATTTGGGCGGTGCTGCAGTCCCTTCAGCGGTGCCAACTTGACTGCTGGTATACCGAAGTGCTGAAGTGTTTGTACAGTAGAGCTACGATGGCTATCCGAGTACAGAACCAGAGTACGAAACCTATCCAATTGCAGAGAGGTGTAAGACAGGGTGATGTTATATCCCCGAAACTCTTCACCGCTGCATTGGAAGACGTTTTCAAGCTTCTGGACTGGAAAGGATACGGTATTAACATCAATGGCGAGTACATCACTCACCTTCGATTTGCCGACGATAGAGTCCTTATGGCAGAATCGCTGGAGGACCTAAGCACCATGCTCAATGACCTCAATAGTGTCTCCCAACGAATAGGTCTTAGGATGAACATGGACAAAACAAAGATCATGTTTAATGTCCATGTCACACCTATGCCGGTAGTTGTTGGGAGCACTAAGCTCGAAGTTGTTGACGAGTATGTTTACCTGGGACAAATAGTTCGACTAGGTAAGTCCAACTTCGACCGAGAGGTCAATCGACGGATTCAAATCGGCTGGGCAGCGTTCGGGAAACTACGACACATCTTCTCATAAGACATACCTCAAAACCTTAAAACGAAATTGTACAACCATTGCGTGTTGCCAGTGATGACTTACGGATCTGAGACGTGGTCCTTCACTGCTGGCCGTATGAGGAAGCTCAAGGTCGCTCAGCGAGCTATGGAGAGGGCTATGCTCGGGTTTTCTCTGCGTGATAAACTTAGAAATGAGTATATCCGCAGTAGAACCAGAGTAACCGACATAGCCCAACTGATTAGTAAGCTGAAGTGGCAGTGGGCCGGCCATATAGCTCGAAGAACCGACAACAGATGGGGAAGAAAGGTTCTTGAGTGGCAACCTCGTACTGGTAGGCGACGTGTAGGGCGACCCCCACGAGATGGAGTGACGACCTGGTAAGACATGCAGGAAGTCGATGGATACAGGTGGCTCAGGATCGTGCTTTGTGGCATTCCTTGGGGGAGGCCTATGTTCAGCAGTGGACTTATGAAAAGCTGTAATGATGATGATGATGATGATGATGAACAAAATAAAGGAAAATTGGCCAGATGGAGAAGCAAAGAACTGCATGGTAGGCATCTACATGATTTAGAATAAGCATATATTAATATTGAAGGCTCAAATAAACGGTTACAATTAGGTTATTTATTCCCGGAAAATTAAGAGTTCATTATGGCTATTCAGGATCAGGTCATCAGTACAAGAAATTATTAAAAATACATACTAAGAGAAAATATTGTATCCGATACTTACAGAAAATGTCATCGACAAGCTGAAACAATACAAATATTACAGGGGCATGCTCTAATTTAGTTCAAACTGATTATACACACCGTCAATAAAAACTAGCAATAAAATATAATTTAATAATAGCTAATATAAAATCATACTGTGAGTATACACCAAACGCTGTAGTGGAGAACACCAACGCCAAATTGTATTACGACCGCGCCATTCTAACTAATAGAACTACTCACTACGATAGACCAGACATCACACTTATTAATAAATCCACAAAAAAAGCTTATTTAATAGACGTAACAATTCCAACTACCCATAATATTCTTAAATCAATAACTGATAAAATGAATAAGTATACAGACCTTAAATAAGAATCTGGAACCTGTATCTGGAATCTAGATAAAATCTTCATAGTACCGATAGTACTCTCTGTGGCGGGTGGAAGGAAAAGGGGAGATCTCCCGCCGGGCAAGTTGTTCTGCCCGGGAAGCAGCCAACGCTCCGATTGGTAGTTCGGAGCTATGCTATATATGCTGCTTTAACTTCGGAACTTTGTTAGCGCGATTTAGGCATCGATGTGTTTCGCTTGTGGCGCGAAGACAGCGCCGCCACTCTCTCTACTACAGATGTTACCGAAGCACCTTCATCAGAGCCTTAGAGTCCTAAAATTATCACCTAATACGTATATAACTATGCAAAAAGCCGTTATCCTTAATACATGCAGAATTGTTAGCAAATTTCTGTCAAATGTTATTCAAGATACTTATTTTTAACAGTGGTAGAGCCACGCGGCAGCTTTTGCTGTCGCACGGATGGGCCGGCTCGAACCGGGGTGGTACCACGACCTCACAGAAAACCAGCGTGAAGTAGAGATTTACCTCTGCGTTTCGCTTGGTGAGTGCAGGTGGCCGGAGGCCCTTTTTACTGGAAATGAGGCATTCCATCTTAATCCTCACGGGTGACAACGCATCTGCATTTTGATTCATAGTCGAGGATAGATGTAGATGTCTATGGGCCGCAGCAACCACTTACCATCAGGTGGACTGTGTGCTCGTTTGTCACCCTTATTTCATAAAAAAAAAAAGATAATATGAATATAACATAAATTTTTCCTTTCTGTAACACTTGGCCGTTGGCCCGTGTTACAGAAGATCTACTTACCTCCTAAAAGAGAGAACTAATAAATTCGGAAAATAATAATAATAATATTCTCTAGACCGAATTTCGTTTACAGCGGTCAGTCTCAACAGAGACTAGCCATTTGCGCAGAACAGGATTGTAGCGCCCGAGGAGCATAGTGCAGGAATAGGGAGTACACTTGTACTCCCTATTCCTTCACTCTCATAGTCCGATGGCATGACAAAACGATATGAACGAAGAGAGATCAAAATTATATTAATGGTCAGTTAAGTCAATGATTTTCATGATAAGTTCATTTGATATCATTGCATCAAATCACATCAGACCCATGTCTATTTAACGCTAATAATACGTTGAAGCAAGGTTTGTTTCTTGTAGACATAGTCATAGTCATAGTCAGTCATCCAGTTCCGCAGTCAGATATTATTCTTGTTGTATTTTGTATGCATAGAAGTTAAACCTAAAAATGTGTAAAAAAACAATGACAGAACACATCGAAACAACTTCTAATTCTGGTAGGAAGCTGACTACGTCAGTTTTAATATCAAAATATTTTGTAATGCAAAAAATCTACATCTAGTAATTTAGTCGCCATTAATTTCAAGGTTGGTGTTCCGGAAACACATATAAGTGATTCTCTATGAAACTTGTTTTGTCGGGTTCAGTTTTATAGTGCCCCTTCACGGAGTAATCTATAGACAAAGCATGTTGTTTAAAAAAATCTGAAAAACGGTTGACCCTGCAAGTCATCTCTGGAACTTCCCGGTTATTTTGTAGCGCAACGCTCGAAAATCTATATAATTTTTGTTTTTTTGGTTTTTATTTTTTGAAAATCTTTGAAACAGGTCGACCGATTGACTTAAAAATCTAATCGCTCGAAGTCTCAATTAACACACATGTCGCCCATCTCGATCGGTTGATTCATTCTAAAGTTATCGTACGACAAAATTTTATTTACATACATAATATATATCGGAAATGACAACAGGAGATCCCACTTCTGATATCGGAAATGACAACAGGAGATCCCACTTCTGGTGTCGGAGATTACAACAGAGTATTCCACTTGTGATTTTGGAAATAAATCAGGATAGCGTTAACTGTTAAAATAATAAAAGTGTGAGAGCGGATGTTCAACTTGCTCTCTTGCTTACGCAGTTTAATTATTATCAGTAATAAGACAACGTAACGCACTATACATCCAGTATAGTGAAATTACAGTTCGACCACACCGTAACACGTCTCCGCCACAATCACACACCAGTGTAACGTGAGGTACGTAATTACATGATAACACCAAAATATGTAAACCAACAGCAACACTACTTATCTCAATGTAACACTGGACAGCATCTCAGCAACACCAAGCCTCCTTGTCTGCACTAGAAGAATTACAACAACGAACAGAACTAAGATAGTGTCGTGACTTGAGCGAAATCTCCCGCGCACGGCACTTACAGTGAACTTTATAATACAGACAAAAGAGGGGGTTTCTCGATATACCCTCCATTCTACCTCGATCCAACCGAGTATTTTATAGACACTCCGACATATACATATTTTATACGTGGTAGAGCCATTCTGCAGATATATTACTGGTATAGTTGTGGCACGAATGGGTCGGCTCGACCGGGGAAGGACCACGCTCTCACAGAATACCAGCGTAAAATAGCAGCCTAATATTGTGCAGCTGTGTTTCGTATGGTGAGTGTAGAGAAACGGAGATCCTTTTTACTGGAAACGAGGCATTCCATCTTAGTCCTCACGGGTGACAACGCATCTGAATTTTTATTCGTAATCGTGGTTAGATGTAGATGTCTATATATGTCACACACGCACACACGCACACGCACACGAACACGCACACGCACACGCACACGCACACGCACATGCACACGCACACTCACACGCACACACCCACGCACACGCATGCTCGCACGTACGCATGCACGCACGCACGCATGCACACACGCACGCACGCAAGCACTCACGCACGCACGCGCGCACGCATGCACGCTCGCATGCACGCACGCACGCCCGAACTCACTCACGCACGCACGCACACACACACGCACACTCACATGCAAGCACGCAAGCACGCACGCACGAACGCACGCACGCACGCACGCCCGCACGCACGCACGCACGCCCGCACGCACGCACGCACGTACGCACGCCCGCCCGCACGCATGCACGCACGAAAGCACGCACGCACGCAAGCATGCACCTACGCACGCACGCACGCACGCACGCTTGCGCGTACGCACGCACGTACGTATGCACGCACGAACGCACGAACATACCCACTCATGCACCAACGCACGCACGTACGCACGCACGCACGCAAGCGTGCACGCACGCACGCACGCACGCACGCACACGCACACGTACACGCACACGCACACGCACACGTGCACGTGCACGCACACGCACACGCACACGCACACGCACACGCACACGCACACGCACACGTACACGCACACGCACACGCACATGCACACGCACACGCACACGCACACGCCCACGCACACGCATGCTCGCACGTACGCACGCACGCACGCACGCATGCACACACGCACGCACGCAAGCACTCACGCACGCACGCGCGCACGCATGCACGCTCGCACGCACGCACGCACGCACGAACTCACCTACGCACGCACGCACACACACATGCACACTCACATGCAAGCACGCAAGCACGCACGCACGAACGCACGCACGCACGCACGCCCGCACGCACGCACGCACGCACGCACACACGCAAGCACTCAAGCACGCACTCACTCACGCACGAACGCTCGCACGCACGCACGCACGCACGCACGCACACACGGACGCACCCACCAACGCACGCATGCACGCACGCACACACGCACGCACTCACTCACTCACGCACACACGCACGCACACCCGCATTTACGCACCCACCCACGCACGCACGCACGCACGCAAACAAGCACGCCCGCACGCACGCACGCACGCCCGCACGCACGCACGCACGCACGCACGCCCGCCCGCACGCATGCACGCACGAAAGCACGCACGCACGCAAGCATGCACCTACGCACGCACGCACGCACGCACGCTTGCGCGTACGCACGCACGTACGTATGCACGCACGAACGCACGAACATACCCACTCATGCACCAACGCACGCACGTACGCACGCACGCACGCAAGCGTGCACGCACGCACGCACGCACGCACGCACACGCACACGCACACGCACACGCACACGTGCACGTGCACGCACACGCACACGCACACGTACACGCACACGCACACGCACACGCACACGCACACGCACACGTACACGCACACGCACACGCACATGCACACGCACACGCACACGCACACGCCCACGCACACGCATGCTCGCACGTACGCACGCACGCATGCACGCATGCACACACGCACGCACGCAAGCACTCACGCACGCACGCGCGCACGCATGCACGCTCGCACGCACGCACGCACGCACGAACTCACTCACGCACGCACGCACACACACATGCACACTCACATGCAAGCACGCAAGCACGCACGCACGAACGCACGCACGCACGCACGCCCGCACGCACGCACGCACGCACGCACGCACACACGCAAGCACTCAAGCACGCACTCACTCACGCACGAACGCTCGCACGCACGCACGCACGCACACACGGACGCACCCACCAACGCACGCATGCACGCACGCACACACGCACGCACTCACTCACTCACGCACACACGCACGCACACCCGCATTTACGCACCCACCCACGCACGCACGCCCGCACGCACGCACGCACGCACGCACGCACACACGCAAGCACTCAAGCACGCACTCACTCACGCACGAACGCTCGCACGCACGCACGCACGCACGCACGCACTCACTCACTCACGCACACACGCACGCACACCCGCATTTACGCACCCACCCACGCACGCACGCACGCACGCAAACACGCACGCACGCACGCACGCACGTACATAAGCACGCACGCACGCACGCATGCACGTACGCACGCACACACACACGCCCGCGCCCACGCACCCACCCACGCCCACGCCCTCGCCCATACCCACACCCATACCCACGCCCACACCCACGCCCACACCCACTCCCACGCCCACACACACACACACACCCACACACACACACACACACACACACACACACACACACACACACACACACACACACACACACACACAATAGGCGACATTATCATATACAATGCAGTGTCATAAATATTTGCACAAATACGGAGACTAGACTATACTTACCCGTGTTGTGTATAACATAACATTTAATAAGCTTAGATGCAATATCAAGACCCCACATTATAAATTCTGGTATTTTTTATAACGCACAAACATGTAATCGGTGGAGTTATGATCTCACAATATATATGTCCCGGAAGCTGCACAAGAACCCTGGTACTACTAATACTAATACTTTTTATATGTATATACGTTAACGTTTTACTGTCTACCCAACCCCCCACCACCCTTATCTTACTTTATAATCACGTCGCATGTAGGCTAATGTAGACATTGTTCTAATGGTTAATTCAAAATAATTAATGTAGCAAACGGAAATAATTAAACTATATTATTGTTGTCAGATTTTTTAGACGATAGTCACTTTGTGAAAAACAGGGCCAACAGCTTTCAACATTTCAACTCTTACTATAATACAGGTAAGTCATTGAATTCTATTCTGAAACTAAATGAAAAAACATGAAAAAACGTGCTTCGTAAGTCACCGTCGTAAAACACACAATATTATTATCAATATTGATACCGGAGTTAATTTTGTACAAGCTCGTTCTTTAGAACAGGAATCCCATACAACATTTTTTTATAGGATAGGGTGACAAACGAGCACACAGTCCACCTGAAGGTAAGTGGTTGTTGTGGCCCATAGACATACACATCTATCCTCGATTACGAATCAAAATGCAGATGCGTTGTCACCCGTGAGAACTAAGGTGGAATGCCTTGTTTCCAGTAAAAGGGTCTCCGTTTCTCTACACTCACCATAAGAAACACAGCAGCATTAAGCTACTATTCTACGCTGGTATTCCGTGAAAGTGTGGTCCTTACCCGATCCAGCCGACTCATTCGTGCTACAACTATACTACTAATATAACTGCAACATGGCTCTACCACGTTAAGTTACCACGTATAGTTCTGTTTGCAGCCAAATGATAAAACTACTAACGTCGGAGCTAGTCGGTAACATTGGTCGGTAACTCCTTAGACAGCATCTAACGTCTCCACTGCCCGTTAGCTATAGCGTAGGCAGCGCTGCAATGATATCAATAAATTTAATAATTCCATTTTCAAATATCAGCCGTAGTAGTCCGTTTCTGGACATCGGTCTCTCCATAGTCTTACCATTTAACATTATCGCCACTCTTGATGAGAGGATTGATGATCACAGCACTAGTCAATATTGCATCTTTTACACATATCCCTGCTGCAGACGGTGATTACGAAAAGATTATACCACTGTATAACGAAGTTAGTTTCTACTTAGTATTTGTATATTTAAGCAATTCAACTTCATCGTTGGTCTACCTCGTTGGTATAGTGAGCGTAAATGCGATTGCTGATCATGAGGTCTCGGGCTCGAATCCCGGGTCGGGCCAAAATCAGTTATTGGGTTTTTCTGTCAAGAAATTCTCAGTAGCAACCCGATGTTAGGAAGCTGGCGGTATTACACCCCCGTGTCTTGGAAAGCACGTTAAGCCTTATTATGTTAATAAGATCCTGTGCCTAATCTCTCTCCGGTCGTGTCGAATAACCGTCCCATCGGAATATAAGAGTGACGGAATAGAGAGTGTACCTTTTGCTTGCGCATACAGTTGAGCACTATAATCCTGTCCTGCGCAGATAGGGTTACCATATCTCAGGATTTGTCCTGAGATTTCAGGATTTTTAGACTCTTCTCAGGATTGCGGCTGGATTTTGCAAATCTCATGAAATCTCAGCATTTTTAGAACTTTCAGTATAATACAGCTTACATTTTTAAGATCTCTTTAATAAAAAAATATATACAAACGAAAAATAATTTTCCTTTGGTAATAATTCCACAATTAAAATCAAAACTTATTTATCCAAGTAGGTACTTAAACAGTTTTATCATACTTAATATGTGAAGATACCTTTTTAAGTAAGGTTTTCATCTCAAACTGTAAAAAATCTCAGGATTTTTAAATGGAAATCAGGCCTCTTCGCCGGACTTTTAATTTGTTCATCTGGTAACCCTATGCGCAGATGGCTAGTCTACGTTGAGACTGAACGCCGCCGCGCCGTGACCGAAATTCGGTCTGGAGGACATTATTATTATTATTTAAATTACTTAATATTATATTTTAAAGTTTATAAAATTGGGCAGCTCGAAAATAATAAGTAATTATGAACTTCTTCATCGTTCAGGATTCAGAAGTAGACTTATTAACTAAATATTATTAATTGTTGGTTGTTGCGTCTAATGTCTTAGTGCATAGTAGTGTAGCCTCCACTAGAATAGGTATACATATTATATTAGAGGTAAGATTAAAATAAAGAGGATCAGTCTAATTAAAGTTATAGGAGGATCAATACATGTCTTCTTTTTAACACCTTTCCTACATTACATGGCGACCCTGTCAGGCGGTGCGCTGCTACAATGCACGCGCACCTCTGCCCTGAGACATACATAAAGGGAGAAAAAAAAAAAATAAGAAAAGGAATGAAAATATGTAACATTAATATTAACGGAGTGAACGCAATCCCGGACAAGACAAGAAAATAATAATATGACAATTACAAGAAGAGGCCACAATAATAACTTTATAGGCTGAATAATTTAAAAGTATGTGAAGCCAATTAACAAAGAACGAGGAAAATAAAATGTTGATTTTTTTAAGACTAAAGACCAAAATTCAAAAAACGGCAATATAATCAAAGTCTTAAAGTGTGCACGTTTCTTTTTTATTTAACGCCTTCCAAGTTTACAGCAGACATTATAGTGTTATTTTTTTGTGTGCATCATAAAGCATTGCTTAAAACATTACAGTACCAAATATTTTTCTGATGCTATACATATAAATATGTACGTACGTGTGTTGATACCTCTCTGTTGTTGTATCTGTTATACATAATTATTATAATGCGTATTCACTTGAGTTCCTCAATGCAATTATGTCCTCGCTTTTTGAAGTCACAAGAGGGGTCAAGTAAGCAGTTACACGTTTGCTGTTCAGCGGCTTGTCCTCGAGGAAACCTTCGGGCGGAAAGTACATTGTTCCGCAGTTGTCGTTAGTCCGGGCCTTGAACTTTGTGAGTGCGGTAAACATGTTTGCGCGGTCGCCACTGCGCACTCGATATTAGTATGACGTTGACGTCGTACCGTTCGCCCTGAGCACACAACTACTCTTGTCGGTTTATTCCATAGTACATCAACACGTGTTTCTTCTATTTACGAGTATGTTTATTTCTATAATCGTCCGCTCAATAAGTCTGCCATCTCAGTTTAGAAATAATAAGCAGAATATATTAATTAATTATTAAATAGATTTAAAGCTATTACTGCAATCGCACTGCAATTAAGAAAGAAATATCTTAAAATAAAGAGAAAAGAAATTTTATTTATATTTCTATGTAGTTTGAACGTTAATATTTTAGAAATAATAACTAAACTTTATTTATTAACATAAAAGGACTTCCTGGTTGTATAACTGCACATAAAACTGCGAAACAATGATCGAGGAAAATGTTCTTGTTTGCGTACACAGCTAGTTAATAAAAGTCCTTTGTGACGTGTTTCGCTATGGTGACCGAGGTAGTCGAGATAATGCGTGTTTCAAGGCCGACTCGTGCTAATTACAATTACCGTGAGTGGACATTCTTTGTTCCAATAATGATTAATGCCGGCCGCGAGTGTCGAAGAGTATCGCAAATGAGATAACAGGAAGCGTCCGTGCTCACCAATGTCATCTAGCAAGGTCACCCCTTGAGTCAGCCCCGCCGCATCGGCCACGCGTGTTGGACTGCCTATTGTATTTACCTAACTCTAAGTGCACATTCATTTGCCACGCATTCCTTGAAGTTACGTCAAATATAAGACATCTCCTAATACCCTTGTTGTTTTCCCTCGTAAAATAAAAATATCAATATTATTATTATTAAACTTCCATAGGCTACAAATAAGCGGACCTATACCTAGTTTTGTTTTTTAACAACTTGCACAAATATATGTAGTTAAAGAAATTTGTATTCTATATATATATTATGAAAAGTTCTAATATTCTCTGTTCTGTTTCTTATCGCCATAGTTTTAATCAGAAGAGCGGTGAAACCTTGAAGCTGGCCCTGAATATTTTTGTCCAGATATTTCGCAAATACGTACATGCTGGTATAGATATGAAATAACACGTGTATGAATGGAGGAAAAAAGATAGTATTATGTTAGAAGTATTATATTTAGTTGATTTAAATTATTAACAGAAAAAATCAAAAATGTTCTGATCTATTATCATCTTTATTTAAGCACATGCTAAGCCATGTGAGGGCTTGCGGTAAATTGAAGCGAGGACGGGCGTATCCGATCTAGGAAGTTAAGCGATTCGACCTCAACCTTGTGTGTGCGAAAAAAAATTCGGCGGCGACTCGCGACCCGTGTACCCCGCCGCCAACGCTTCGCTTGTGGCCACTCAGACGACCTTCACTGTCCACACTCTGTAGGATTATTTTACTAAGTAATAACTATATTACGTCTAATTGAATGCACTTGACGAGTCGATACGCATGCTGAATTCATTCGTATTGCGGAAATCGAAGGGGTCGTGCCACTGACATCTAAACATGTTGCACGGCCACAAGGAAAATCTTCTTTTTCTTAACGTGAAATTTTAATGATTAATCATTGATTAAAGATTTGAAATAAATTAATAACACAATTTTTCTTTTGTAGTACTTAATGATAATGAATAAAATTAAAAGTTTTCTTAAAAATTAATTTTCATCAATGCTTTTATTATATTAATTTCCACATGGTAATATTATCAAAAATTTGCGTGATGATGCAATTTTTTTTGCAATAATTCGTTAGTGTATATCTTGCAACTTCAGACATAATTACACACCCCGGAAGATTAAATAGAGGTCGTATACTCTTTGAGGAAAAACAACCAGTTTGTATTAAAATATTAGGAGAATAACAACATCGCAACCTCTGACGCGGTGGGTGTTAATAGTACATTAATGACCGAGTAGAAGTAACACAACTCGGTGCAGCTGGATCGTATGTATGCATGTGGCCGAGATCGCAGAGCAGTTATCGACATAAACTTTTGACTCATACGTCGTATGGCGGCCCTTTATTGCTATTAATTATTATATTGGATTACTTTAAGAGATGTTTCCTGTGAATACATACTTGTTAGAGTATAAGAATGGTTGAGGACATACAGTGGAACATGACTCATCTATATGTACATTCCAAATCTACTCTGCAAAAATGACATGTTATGGTGATCCCATTTGGCTCACCAAAGTAAAACGAAACGACATAATATTAAAAACAACAGATGTGATTACAACATTATTTGCCAAACGTTTCCTACAGTTTTTTTAGGACAATTTTTATATAATAAAGTTAATAGAGTCCCTCCCATTTATTCTATAATACGAAGTGTTGTGTGTTTAAAAAATAGTACGTGGTAGAGCCATGTTGCAGCTATATTAGTAGTATAGTTGTAGCATGAATGGGTCGGCTCGACCGGGGAAGGACCACGCTCTCACAGAATACCAGCGCAAAATGGCAGCTTGACACTGCTGTGTTTCGTATGGTGAGTGTAGAGAACCGGAGACCCATTTTACTGGAAAAGAGGCATTCCATCTTAGTCCTCACGGGAGACGACGCATCTGCATTTTGATTCTTTATTGAGGATAAACGTAGATGTCTATGGGTCACAGCAACCACTTACCATCAGATGGACTGTGTGCTCGTTTGTCACCCTATCCTAAAAAAAAATAGTGACTGGATACTTACCGTTAAAATCTTATGACAATGCTGAAACTATGTTAATGTTTTATTTTTTATGCTTTATATTTTATTGTTTTATTTGTACTGCGTACTCATGTCGCCTGAGGCAATATATGGGGAAAGCCTATGTTCAGCTGTGGACTGTGATAGGCTGCAATAGATGAGTTTATATTTCTATGACATATCCAATTAACACAAATTAGTGCTACAGTAGTCGTGTAGTTAATGTTCATTACTGTTGTAGCTTGTCTAAAAGCGCTAAAACTTCTTTAAAACACTAAAAACTTCTTTCTGCGTATTGTAGTATGGAGCTTAATATATAGTACTATGTAGTATATATAGTAATATGTAGTAGTAGTACAGATATAAAGTCATTTGGAAACTTTGATAGCGTGATTTAGGTTTCGGTTATGATTCGGTCCGTTTAGGAGCGCGTATAAAGACAAATTACCAATCTTAGATCCGGATTTTTAGTTCGAAGTAACAAAAAATAGTTAATAAGGATATTACATCGTAATTGCGAGTGAGGCCATTGATTAAAAACATAATAAAATAAAATAATCTCGATAGGAAAAAATCACAATGACAAAACCGTTTTTTTCTAGTCGTGGTACATATTGTAAATGAAACGAACAGCTATGACTTATGGATCTGAGACGGCTTCTAAAAGAAGAGATCTAGTAATGCACTGTTTATGGGCTTATAAGGAAAGATCTGAATGTGTGATAAGCAGTATTAATTATTTAAAAAATGCAGACTTTAATTTTCAATATATCTGTTTAAAATATTTATAGAACGACTGCGAAGATTACTCTATCGCTTAAAAAACCAGCTAAATCACTTTTAATAAAAAAACAACATTAACAGCCCGCTCTTTTTAAGTCGGCTAAAATACATGTGTAACGTTGATTGCGGAATGAACATACGTATCGTCATAATTATTGTTTTAATATTCTCTGTTAATACATTTATGGTTGAAGAATGGCCGCATATCACATCACATGCCAGTTTCTTCGTTGGATGTTATGGCAATATTCCCCCGTAGTCGCCATTGTTCTCGTTGTGTTGCGCAATATTGTTTTACAAACGTTCGAGAAGCACTCCCTGATTGTTGGCATTGACTGTGCAAACACTAGGTATATGTATGTTGATCTGCTGCTATTGATTGAACCAAACGTTCCTCCGATTGACGTACTTGAGAAAGAAAATCCAAGAATAAAACTCCACGACTACTTATACAACACTTTCCATAGCTTTCTAGAACATTTTTTGCGTAAATATTTTCTTATTTACTTTTTTGTTAAGTCTTACAGCGTTGACGAATTGGGAATAAAAAGTTACATAACAGACAACTTTGTAAATATATTTTTTATCATTGATTCTTATGCTCTTTTAACGAGAGATTTTTTATAGGATAAGGGTGACAAACGAGCATACAGTCCACCTGATGGTAAGTGGTTGATGTGGCCCATAGACATTTACATCTATTCTCGATTACGAATGAAAATGCAGCTGGGCTGTCACCCGTGAGGACTAAGATAGAATGCTTCGTTTCCAGTGAAAAGGGTCTCCGGTTTTCTACACTCACTATACGAAACACAGCAGCAAGGCTGCTATTTTACATTGGTATTCTGTGAGAGCGTGGTCCTACCCCGATTAAGCTGACCCAGTCGTGCTACAACCATAATATAGCTGCAGCGTGGCCCTACCATGTATTAATTATTTTGTGAAATATGTGTATGAATGTATTGGAATTTTAATTTCAGATTTCACACACTTCCGCAAAATCTTAATAAACAAAAACTTTGCAGACGTATTAAAAATAAATAAGAATACTTTAATTTAGATCATAGCTAATGTTCGTTATTGGATCATCATATCATGCGTGTTGAGTTTTTAAAACTCTATAGTTTGTACATATTATGTGCAAGGTAATTTGAACATTGAACATGTTAAAGAACTGTAATTTTCTAAAAGATCCATAAAACTTTTAACTCATTAACACTTTAATAAATAATGAAGGAAAAGCCCTGCACGTTAAGTGTATAACTATAATTTATGTACATATGTGCGCATGTTGACTGGGCATTTGTAGACACGAGCCCGAGGTACGACGTCTAGAGGCGACCTTAATCTTGACTGATAGAGCGCGCCCTTGCTTTATCATTTTATCAACCACTTGTTGCTTTTCCACCAACAAACTGACGACGCACACAACGTAGATGCGTTTTTATTTTAGAAATTGCCTACTTTGAACTATATTTTAAACATAAACTACGTAACTTGAGTAACTAACATTCATATATAAATATGTAAAATATCAAAAGAATATTATTTTTCTTAAGTAAGATTTTTTATAATCTGAATAAATATTTCACAAAAATAAATCAAACAATTTTTCGTACTTAAAAACTATTTAAAGAAAAAAATAGAAAACGCTTTAAAGATGTAATAATAATTTCGGTACGATTGATTATAATTTCCTTTCTTATAAAAAAAAATCAAAACTAAATATTTTAAATCCCTTTTATTTATGTGATGCACTTAACAATAGTATACTGACTTCTTATTTTCTAAAATATTCTTCTAACCTGTTCTACCATATAGCGTTGGTAGAGTTCTGAAGCTAAAAGTAAACAAAAAAATACATAAAATTAAATTGGTATTTTAATCCTATGGGATTTATTTTGAGTTAGTTTCAACTATTAACAGATTGTGTAACCTTGTAGTTTTGGAATGATTCCAGTGTCATAGATAATTTACTTTAAAATTTTAGAAAAAAAGCCAAAAGTTTTATTTTTAAATTTTCACTAGCAATGTAATCTATACATATCAATGAAATTGAAGTGTCTGTTTATAATGTCAAAATTACAGTGTTTTACTAAATGCATATAAAAGTATAAACGGTACTTATAACAAAAATACAGTTTAAAACTTTTGTCTGTCTGTCTGCCCTAAATAACCCTAAATTATACGCGGGCGAAGTCTCGTGGAACATCTAGTATTGAATAAAAGTGATTCTATTTTATTCTATTCTCAGAAATGCGGAAAAGTATGTGTCCAATTGTGTGAAGTATATAGGCTCTTTAAAAAATACAGTCGAATTAACAACATTTAATCATTTTCTTTTTGAAAGCGGTTAAAAAGAAAACAAATTAAAATGTTCAGATGAACTCCTGTAGGCAGTTTGTCCCGGCTTTCGATTTCGAATCCCAGCCAAAGCTAACATTAGTTCAAAACGTAAATTGTCGTTATTCGAGACTGAATGTACTCGTATCTTGTGTTTGACTCAGTGTCACTAAAACTGATCTCTATTAGATACATACATATATATATGTAGATGGAGTGACGACCTGGTAAGATATGCAGGAAGTCGATGGATGCAGGTGGCTCAGGACCGTGCTTTGTGGCATTCTTTGGGGGAGGCCTATGTTCAGCAGTGGACTTGTGAAGGGCTGTAATGATGATGATGATGATGATATATTATGTAGCATTTCATCGAATGTATTTGTGATTGGCTGTGTTTGATTGTTTCACAAAATATTTAAACAATGTTACCAGGGTCAAACAGAATTCATCATCATCATAAATTACAAAAAAAATGACACGTAGTTTATGTTGCGCGTGTGTATTTCAGAATCCCCATTTGTCATTTAGACTAAGAGCCCGTGAATGTCAGACCTTCCTTATTTTATAATAGCTGAAAGTTGCTCAGCGAATGCTTTTAACATAGATAGGGCGATGGAATACTATGAAGTTTGGATCTTGGCTTTGGCAGGCAACCGGTAGCAAAGGTATATAAAACAGCAACGTTTTGTCAAAGTATAAAGCATAACTTTCTCATATTTTCTTCGGAATAATATTAGAATTCACGTTATCCGTTGCCAGATAGTATCGTGGCAAGCCCTTGCCTGACACCGTTAAGTTTTAATAAATTGTAACTGAACTTACGATATTGTATAAAAGCTGAGTTTTATATAGTATGTTACTTGGGTAACTATTAGAAGATGTTTCCTCAGTAACCAGACAGTTTCGACAGTTCTAACACCTGGCCAGACATACATATTACAGGGTAGCTTCAAGGAAACTTGTAGTTTCAAGGAAACTTGTAGTTTCAAGGAAACTTGTTGCGAAATGTCAAGGCAAGGATGTAGCATCGCGTTGCCGAAATCTAACCACAAATTAGTCCACATAATGATTTCTTATATTTACGCGAACACTACACATTAAATAAAACTAATTTTACGGATTTTATCACGTACCGTGCTTAGGATCCTATAATTAATAAAATTAAATCTAAACCCAAGCATACCACTTTAAGACCTAAAGATACTGTAAGCTCGTTCTGCGTAGATAAAGATACCCGTGCTATGACATCGGGACGTCGAACATCTCAGTCGCCCCCCGTGACCGTGGTGCTGTAGAGCACCAGAAACATCGAGAATTAAAAACTTAAAACTAAACGCGATAAAATTCGTAAAATTAGTTTCATTTAACACTAGACTATTCAGAGACAATCTTGATCATATGAAGTAACACAATTTTTTACAGAGTGAAGTTTGAGTTTAAAAGAGACAACCTCGAGCTAGGAGTCAAACAAACGTTGACGTTCTATTTTAAAAAGAATAAGAAGTAATATCTTAGCAACATCGTATAACTTTGGCACTCCAGTTCGAAACCTATTTGAAATTTCAAAGAACTAAAAATACAATATAAAGTGAGTGAATAAAGAAAACATTGTACATGAAGTTAACAAATGTGTGTATTCTAAGAATGAATACTGTTATCGCTTTGTTACAAACAAAATTCACAGATGCAATACATATATTTTATCATGTAAACTGACCCCCCTTGTTTACCAAGAAACGACGTGTCCATAACATGAGGAATGTTGAGGACATTCTGTTGCCAATTTCAGGCATATAATATAATAATTTTTATACTAGTAGAATTTTTTATAGAATAAGGGTGACAAACGAGCACACAGTCCCCCTGATGGTAAGTGGATGCTGTGGCCCATAGACATTTATCCTCGATTAAGAATCATAATGCAGATGCGTCGTTACCCCTGAGGACTAAGATGTGTAAAAAGGGTCTCCGGTTCTCTACACTCACCATACGAAACACAGCAGCATTAAGCTGTTATTTTACGCTGGTATTTTGTGAGAGCGTCGTCCTGCCCCGGTCGAGACGACCCTTTCGTGCTACAACTAATATAGCTGCAATGTGGCTCTATCACGTACAAATTATTTTCACAGTATTGTGCATGTTATTAATATTGAAACAACTTGGAAAGCACATAACTTTTTTATTTGAATGCTTAAAAGTCGACGGCTGTTTTCGTTTATTTTATTTACTCGCTATAAAGGAGTTGTCATTAGCCAATCTCATCCTGTGTCGTGAATGGATTTGCAAGGAAATGTCTAGAATATCTTGTGGCTTCTAATAAATGGCGGTGTAAACATGTCGTATGGAAGCAGCGTCAAAGCGTCAAAGATGCAAATCATCAAAATCAAATCACTATTACATTATTATTCTTATGAAATAAAATCTTTCTTAAATTCCATGTGATAAATTGTTCATCGTAATACGGTATTTTTAATATAATATTAGCTGTTCCCCGCGACTTCGCCCGCGTGGGAACTTGGGTTTCATTGGTTTTAATTTTTTTGCGCGGAACCCTAATTCATTTTTTAAACACACAGACAGACAAACAGACAGACAGACAGAGAAGAGTTTTTGTTATTAGTACAATATATAATTTCATATGCATTTAGTAAAAAGCTGTTATTCTAACATTACAAACAGACACTTCAACTTTGTTTATTTGTATAGATGTATAACAAATGTCATTGAGTCAGCGACGTTAACGTCACAGACAAAAGTCGGAATACGAATACATCCGCACATTCGATCGCCCTCTACGTATTCGATTGTCATGGTCATGAATAAAAATATCACAACATATCTTATCGACATTTAATTAATAACATCATTGAGTACGCGAAGACTTCCTTGTGCGATTATTTTACGTAAAAAAGGAGAAATATACAATTTACCACCAAGGTCACTTCGACCTTGTTTACTAGGAACCGATGTGTCAGAATATTTAAATACATTTATGTATGACTGTCGTTGTTCGTTTGTGTTCACAGATTTTGCTACAGTAGTGTTTCGTCATTGCGATTTTTTTAATGTCATGAATATTTCTATCGCTACCCGCAACATACATAGGTATTATTATGTTGGCAGGTAAAGAAATTCAAATAATATATCGTATGACCTTCAGCTGCAGATGACAGATATAATAATAATTCGTACCTGCACCAAATGACCTCTGATAGTTATCTGTGTGCACTTAAAAAACTAAACAAAATTGTTTTTTTTTTTATAATAATATAAAAATAAACTATATTTAACGAAGCTTTAAGATGTCTTACATCGACATATAACTACATAGATTATAATGAGGGATAAGTAAATTTTTTTGCAACAGCCAAATTTCTGCCCGTTGTGCAACCTGCTGACAGACGAGAATTCAATCCAAAACCAAAACCCCATTTCGCAAACTGGTGATGCGGGGAGCATCAAAAGTAACGTGTCTAACGGCACTGTCCGATAGCACGAACTCATCTGCTCAGGGGCTGCTGCCCTGCGCCCTCAGGGAGCGTGGGAATTTCTCCAAGGATGCGGTGCATTTTTGAAGAGGTCTTTGTCCAGCCATGGACTTAAAAGGACTGGTGGATATGAGGTTGACTTAAAAGATTATTTATTATACCATTTAAAAATGTTTTACAATATAATATTATACACCGGAAAAAACGTAGGTATAAACACTATTTACTCTTTAGCGACGAAAATACTATAGGTAATATATCTATTAACAACACCTATAACATTTCGAAGAGGATTTCGTATTATCTAAAATTAGTTTTAAATAATTTCAATTTAAGTCACAATTTTAAAACCCTACAATGTTCCCCATTTCAGGAAAGGCAAACAAAAGTAAGGTCGTACGTCCGTCCGACATTATTTTTAATTCAATGCCACATCTATAAGTTAAAACAGTAATATCGCAGTAATCAACAAAAATACCGATAGACATTGAATGGAATACAAATGTGTGTCAAGAGTGTACGCGTAGCGCTGCATCTGCGACCGATCGGACGCGTTATTGTAACGAGTGTTCGACCAAACTTAATTGGTCCGACCTAGCTCATAAAAGCGTTGTAAAAAGTGTGAAGGTCTGGCGGAGGTAAGGACTTGATGGAAAGAGGTCAAGTGTAATGCTCCGCGTTCCACTGACCTCATTTGGGAGCAGAGCGGCGCGGCCGAGCGTCTCTCTTGTTCGCCTTTCATACAAATAAATACGCGTCGAAGCCGTTGTTCCGAATATACTCGTACTGTAGTTTTGTATTAATTACTGACGACAATTTTGTTAACATTATACTTATTTTGTTTTATAACTTTAAATATTTAAAGAATAGTTCATGTTCAAATTTAATTTTCTTTCTAGGCACGTGTTGCAGGGATAAAATTAGCAGATCATATAAAGTGTGCCAAATATTATTTAAATATAATATCTTAAATTTAAAAATTTAAAAGCCCCCGAAATAAAAAGAGCTGATCTACAAACGGCTTTTACCATCTACCATATACAAACAGATTTTCTTGCAACATAGCTAAGAACACTCGATTAAGACACCTTTCAAACGAAAAAAACTCAATCGAAATCGGTTCATCCGTTCAGCAGCTATGATGCCATAGACAGACACACAAATACACAGGCACGCACGACAAACTTAAAACTTACAACACCCCTCTGTTTTCGTCGGGGGTTAAAAAGATACAAAACGCTAAATTGTGTCTTTTACTTAAAAATTATATATGTTGTATTCATTTTGTTGTTGCCTATTGACTGTATTCGACTGTGCCTATTGCGTTTCTACCAAATATTATGATTCGAATATGAATGCAGTGTAGGTACTGCACGTATATACAATGAATTTAAAAAAAATAATCCTTAAAAATTTTAATATTAGTAATCCGACACATAAAAAATCAAATGTAAAATGCGCTAAGCATTTGTGTTTGAAAACGATGCTTGATTCGAGTGATCAAAAACAAGATTAATTTTCTTTTTTTTTAAATAATAAAAATATACCTACCCGTTTGGAATAATATTACTAAAATTAAGACTTCCGTGGAAGACTTTAATACTAAACGAAAATTAATATTTAACTGAAACAATGTATTTAACAAATAAATGTTCCAAAAACTCCGGAAGTTGCTCGTCAAGGGATAGTTGACCTCGTCCTCGCGATATCTTTAGGAACCTTCAGTGGTTATTATTAAAGTTTCGGCCGCGAAATCGGAGCGCTGACACATATTGTGCCTGAATAACACCATATATTCCATAATTCATTGAGACCTTGGCCCCGATGTCTCGAGCGCGGAACTTACAGAGGCACAGGAAGGGGGACGTGCTGGCGTGATACCATTGCTGTCTGTGATCTTAAACAAAAGATATATTTTCTGTAAAAATGTACAAGTTTCAATAATGTATTATAAATATTATAAAGTTAAAGCCTACCCACATATATACATATAATGTAAAAAACCGATGTTTGCACTGTGCTATCAATCCCCACTTAACAAGCAATAGGAATGACCCATATGTGGGCCACGGGACAGGGAAAGGGATAAATTATTGACATTACATAATTTAATTCATACGTAAAATTAACATGCAAAGACGACATATAAGTACTAGTCAATATTATTTATAGCAGCAATTAGCAATTTTCTGTGTTAGGATTTTTCAGCTCTGAGAATTAGCTCATTCTACAACTATTTCTGAATATTCATGATTTTTCCTTAGATTTTCTGATAGATCGTTTTTTCAAAAAGGGTGTGGGAGAGAGCAAGTTTCAAAGTTATACCCAATTAAGTATTAAATATACAAATCACCATACTAAAATTAAAAGGGGCTCCCCTACTAGAAACGTGTATTACGATGATACGGAACCCTTCATGCGGGAGTCCGACTCGCACTTGGCCGGTTTTACAATTTAGGGAACAGGAAATAGTCTAAGGGTGCTAAATCTGGGGGATGGTTTAATACCTCGAAACGGAGTTCATAGAGCTTAGCCATTACAACAACTGACTCGTGCGCCGGTGCATTATCCTGATGAAAAAGGATTTTCTTTTTGGCCAACCCTGGCCGCTTCTCACGAATTTTGATAGTTAATTTATCTAACAGGTTATGGGCCTGTTTATAGTTTGTCCTTTGGAAAGGTAGTCGATAAAAATAATTCCCTTGTAATCCCAAAACACTGATGCCATCACTTTTCCAGCCGACTTTTGCGGCTTTGCTTTCTTCGGTGGCGGAGAATCGCTGTTTTCATTCTTTCAACTGTTGTTTTGTCTCAGGAATATAGTGGTGAATCCAAATTCTTCGATTAAAATATGAGACACCCACTCAGTTGAGATCCCTATAGTGTTACTTATTTCACGCACTTTCAATATTCGGTCTTCTAAAACCATTTTGTGGATTTTGTCGATGATTTCTGACGTTAACGGCCTTCCCCTCCTCGGGCCATCTTTGACGCTTTCTCTGCATTATTTGAACAAACCTGCCCACCTTTTTACTGTGAAATACGAAGGCACACGTTCACCTAATGTTTTTTTTTTTAGTTATTTTTGGCGAAATATTTAATCATGGCTCTTATTACCCTTTTGCATGCCTTAAGCGCAAAGCGCGTAGGTATGTTCTACTAGCGCCTCAAAATCAAGATTCCAACGTTTTGTCGCATGAAATCGTATCTAACAATCATATTGAACATATAAATGATGTAAAAAGCACATTGTCAGAAAGATAAATGATTGTTGAACTTATTATTATTATTTTTAAATCGATCAATTGCTATTTTTACATTAAATAAAGTGGTTTTAGTGGTTTATGGTGTAGCTTTATCAAGTTCGCATGGAGGAGTAAACACGATAACTTTCGAAAATATCAATTGTTTAACTCAATCTATTTTTAAACACTTCTATCATGTGGGAAGCCATGGAATGTAAATGGCAATTTAATTTTGTTTTATTTAGTTATAATTAATTTTTTTCGGCTGAGAAATAGCGAAATTTTTGGTGTTTTGAGCAGCCTTGTATTAATATTATTTCAATATTTTGTTTCGCTAAAAGTACGCAGGATTTATATATAAATATACTTATACGTCTTGGACTTTATGGAGACCTAAAGATGTACTTCGGTATCTGCTACTGGAACTCCTCGACGAGTAGAACTAGGTGTGCCGAGATTTTGCTCGTTATGTTAGTTATGATGAGACCTTACCCCCGTAATTGACGGAGTATCTTGAAGGTGTACTTCGGCAAATACTACTGGAACTTCTCGAAGAGTAGTAATAGTAAGAGATGTGCCGAGTTTGGGCTCATTTTGTTAGTTATAAATAGACCTTACCTCCGGGCTTGACTTCGAGTCACTCCGACTTCAATGTGTACTTCGGTGACTGCTACTGGAACTCTTTGACGAATAGAACTACAATTTACATTTTTTTAATTTTTTCACTGTCTTATGAGCATTATGAGTCGTGCACTTTTGGATTTTCCAAACTTCTTTTTAATTGGAATTTGACATAAAATTATCGGAAAATAGTAGTAAGGCTATTAGTGAAAACTTGTGTGTATTTAAACTACCTTAAAAATTACGTATAATCATATTATACGTAATTTTTTAAGGCGCTTAAATCGTATGCGTATTTTTCTACGATATTTTGTTCGAGCGAATCTACTGTTATCCCGTAAAATGAAAAAAAAAGCTATTGGTAAATCCAATTGTGCATGCCACAAATACGATTAAATAAAGAATCAAGTTATCTAATGAGTATACATTTATTTGCATTGACAACTTATCAAACCGCCCTAGTATTTAATTGAATAAAATATAAGGGCGTGGGTTTCATCAACATCGCCCCGACTACCTCAGCTTATTTCATGTGCGCTTAGGATAAAACGACTGTAATATATTAAAATCCAAATAAAAACCTCGCCTTTACCTATAATCAACCGTATTCGAACAAGTAGGTAAGTCTTTTTACATTCAAACAATGTGTAGTTTTAGATTCCTTACAATTTTTATACAACTTTGTTTTTGCTTAATTTATAACTTTAACAACGCTACAATGACAAAAATAGAAATCCTGCATAACTATTGGAACTATAATATTCTACTGCTATACATTTTTCATCATCATCATCATATATTTTGTACGACCATCATTATAATATATGACGGTGTGACGTCATAATATATAAAAATCATAATAGTCCAAATAGTCATAATTTGATTGGTTCATTCTTTACAAGCTGTCAAAAGTCCACTGCTGAATATCGGTCTCCCCCATAAATTGCCGCCTCATAAGGGATATTTGTCATAGCTGCCACACTTGGCAGAAGGGTCGGCAACCGTAGTTTTTTTTCTTATTTTTACTTAATTTTAGGAAAATGATGCTACCTATCACCAGTTTCAGTTCCCTCCGTCGCCTCTTACTGCAACCATAGACATGATGAATGGATTATTCTTACGCCGCCACTACACTGGGTACATTAACTTTATACTAAATCAGAACCCGGTTCGAACCCGGGCTGCTCGCGTTCTGAGATATTTAGATAGAGCGTTTAGTCCCTGAATTACCAGGGTTCTGGTAAGGGAAACAAACAAGTAAAACGCCCAAAAAGTAAATAAACCAGCTTTAATGAGAGTGGGTAGCGTGACCTTGTCAAGTCGACTGTAAAGCCCAACCTCTCCGTTTCACTTTTGAAGTGTGCAAAAGTGATAGCTGTGGCTCGTAGACGTCATTCTGTTCCTGAGATGCTTTTAAAATAAATTAAAAGACGTTTATCTGATTTCAGCAATAAAAATTGATATCACAAAGAAGTGGATTTTCATTCACAAGATTTGATTTCACAAATATTTAAGTGAATTTTCTTCACAAGATTTCTAAACACAGCCGTGCAAGGGTGCAAGCACAGCTATTTGACGGCATAAATAGTTAAGAAGGTGATACCTAACCATAAACAAGATGGACTCCTAGCCAGTAAAGGGAGGCTACCACTACTTACAGTAAAATAATAGAGTTAAGATAGAATTTTCGAGCAGTAGTAAATATTCACATAAAAGTTTTTTCGCAAGTAATTTAAACACCTACCGATTAAAATCAATAAACTTTGATGTTTAGAAACACGGAGGCAGATGAAGTAAATACTTATCTAATTAAGCATTTTACGAGTAATTAACAAATAGATAAATAATTTAGATTTTAGACCACATTTACTGCAGACCTTTCCGAAGATTGCTAGAAGCTGTCAATTGCATGCTGCATTTGAAGCAATATCCAACCATCAAATCACAGTTTCTTTATATGGAATACCCCTTCCATTAGATAAGGAATAAGATACAGAAAAAAAAACGTTTAAATCATTATTTTGAACTGACAAAAATATTTCATACAACTTTCATATATGTAGTGTTTGACTTACGGCCAGATTCTGCAGAACAAATTAGATTAAAGATAGATAACAGAAGTAAGTTTGTTTATGACGTTTTTTAGACCTTTCACTGTAAGCTGTAAGTTTAAGGAATATTTATTAAAAAGAAAAGAAAATATGATTAATGTATTGCTTTATTTAAAACTTATTTATCTATTGTTCGCAGAGCCTACGGTACCTGATTTTGTCACAACCGACAACTGCTAGCAGTATATATTTCTGGGTTAATTTTCTGCAAATTCTCTCTTTACATTATTCTCTATTTTCTGAAAAGGTATATTTCTTTATTCTATGCACCCTTTATTTTAATTATTACTACTGACTAATTGTTTTGCGTTATTTTTTCAGTTATTTTACTGAAATTAATAAACTATAATTAGAAGTAACGTCACAAAATAAATAATAATAGTACGTGACGTTCTTAACTAAATTGTGAATATCGTATGTTCGTAATGAAAAATATTTGTAAATAACCATATGGTATCTGAAAATATTATTTTACTATGAAAACGTTCACATTGTTTCAAGCCTTTAATCTAGACCAAGGTAAAATATGAATGCATTCATTCAATATAGATTACCTACCTCTTCTAAAGCACTGAATGACCTTCTGGGCACTTTGTTATTTTTTAATTTAAAATCCTTGGGCATAATGAACAATGTCCTTACACAAGTTAACATGTGTTTAAATAAAGAATTGTAAACTGATTTCTGATATGTACCTACCTTACATTAAACGATTTTAGTTTTTCTTTTCTTTTCAGACTAAAGCTATTTTTGAATCACTATTTGAGGCAATTTAAACTGAATATTTCCTCTAAATTCGTCGAATTCCAGTATCAAAATTATTAATTTATACATTTCATTAATAGGTATTGTCTTATTTTTTTCCTTAATGATAAGATATAAATACTTATTACTGTCAAGGTCAACAGTACCACACGGTACTGTGGTTATTGATATATGATAAACAAACACATATAGTATATACATATAAAGCATACCTTAAACTTAAATACTTATACATAAAAAATTGTGAAAACACATAATCTAGAAAAATTACACACCTCTCTATAGGGACTGCAACATGCAGTGTCGAAATGGCAAAGATCCCATATCAGTTCGTCTTTCATACTGAAGAGGTCGGATAATATTACTTCAAGGTCTATTTGACGGGCCGACCTCGGCATATCGGTCGCGGAGGACAGACGGTCGCAAATATTTGCGAGTGAGCGGGGTGCGGTGCGGGGCGGCGGGGAGGTGACCTTGCCGTGCGTCTGCCACGCGACCTTGATCTTGAGACGACCGCGCGCCCGCCCTCGCGGCGTCATACAAACGAGACCTACCTATCGCTCGCTGCGAGTTGAATCGGACTATGATCTCCCCGTACCTCTACTTCAAAGAAATGCACAATATATTAATCTGTACTTTCGTAACGCAACATTTAATTAATCTCTAATCACCTATACTTAGTTTTAAGATTCATATGTGCTGTTAAAAAAAAGGTAAATATTTGTATACAATTTACAGAAGTTCTACGGATCAGTAACCTGAAATGGTTTTGCAGACGATATTTCAGTCATTGTTGCCAGTAGTATTAATAATAATAATAACAATTAATAAATTAATCAGACATTAATAATACGACACTATCGCGTGTAATGGTTGAATAATAAAAATACTTAATTTGGAAGTTAAAATTACAGCTACATTAATTTCAATAAGATCAATAATCAATATCATTACATTGACATTTCATATCATACGAGCAACGTCGCTGTTGGACCTGTTTACTGTGCAGTGGCAATATAAGAATATCCACTACCCCATATCGTACCGTGGGTAACGTAAGAGACTACAGAGGGAAACAAGTCACGGTCAAGTCAAAAAGAATCCGGTTGAAAGACCGCCTGCCAAGCGTGGCAACTATGGCATATCAGGCAATCAGTGGAAAAGGTGTTATATATGTTGGCATTATATTATATTATGTTCGGCAGTGGGCTTTTAATAGACTGTAACGGTATCGGACATTTCTTATAAAAGACAGATTAACGAGGCTGAAAACGTCACGATTTAAGCTTAATAATGAATAGTAATCTAACCTGGACTGAACGCATAAATTTAATTAATAATGAAATGAACAGATTTGTATAAGCATTATGTAAATTAAGAAAATAGCTTAGTTTGATTGCATAGAAAGCGTAGGTACTAAGATACGGACTACTCCTCTGGGGAAATAGTAAATTATTCAACCATGCGATTGAAAACATGCATAATATGTAAAATATATACAACACGGCGCGTGAAAGCCATTGTTTAAAAAAAATTGAATTCCTTCCACTCCCATATCTACAAATATTTGAAATAGCACAATTTGACAAAATCTATAAATGATACTTATCCACGAAATTCATGGCACGCTTCTACTTTTAGAAATGGCATAACAAATGCGACTTGCATAATATATGCCTGTAATAAAATTTCGCAATAAATTTAAGAATTAATACTACTTAAATATAAATATTTAAAAATATATTTGTGGTTAACGGGGTTTAATTTCTACTCTATTAAGGAATTTATAAATAAAGTGTCAAGACGATTGGGAATATCACGACTTAGAAATTAGAATATTAGCTGATAAATTTTGCATATCTGTAATATGAACTAAGTATGTGATTATGTACCATAGTTTAAACCCTCTGACCGGTAAACGAAGTGTAGTGCGGTCCTCTACCATGGAATGACGACCTGACAAGAGTTAGCATGAGCAACGACTGATGATTACAAATTGGTAATTTTTTTATCGTTTTAATTTTTTTGTTATTTTTGGTTCTCTCAGTGCGGTGTCCGACCTTAGACGTCCCCAACCTTCCGCGAAAACCTCAGGACGTAATGTAAATTGAACAACAATTCTAATCAAGGAAAACTTTGACGTTATTTCCAAGCACTAGAAACATACAGAAAATATTGCGTAATTACTATATTTATTATTTCTATGTTTTTTATATTATTGAAATGAAATACCAATGAGATATTACTAACTCTTATTAAAAGTACTTACAAAATACGTATCCATTTAAAAAGTTACATATGTATAGTAAATCAGGGCATTTAGGATTACGTTCGGACGAAATAACATTCTTTATTCAATTTTTACTACATTCCTCTTCCTCACTATTCCACTTCACTGTTCCGATTTCTCTTCTTCATCCTAGGCTGTCCAGTACATACGCAGTAAGTACTATGCGATTCAAATAAGAATAGGACTGACCTGGCGCCATATTATGACGTCATAGCTGTAAATTCAAACCACTTAGGTAGGGTGAGCAAAACAGATATTTTTGAAATATTATTTATTTACCAGAGAATCATGAACGAAAAAGTATTAATCTGAATCTAGCATTTCAATTTCGCTCATCTCTGCATCACTGTCTGAATAGTCATCACTGTCATCATTATCATCACTGCTGCTTTCCCTTCTAAAAATAGAACATGGATTTATGTAGAGTATCTAAAATATTCCACCGACTAGTAACAATTTTTTAAATTAATTTATAAAAATAATTATGAATTCAATAGATTTGATAATACTAAGACTCAGTTAAATAAGGCGATAAAAAACGTTATTAATTCGCAAATTGATTTTCTATGCAAGCCGTAATTTTCAAGTGACTGTTGTCAGATCGCGGTCATTCGAGGTCATTGACGCTCCAATTTTATTTAAATCCCTTTGTAAAGACACCCCACCGGCAGACAAACATTTACAGTCCAATTTGACAACTTTAACAATAGAACTTAACTTTGCCATCAGGGATATACAGGTACAAAATTACGATTAACACGGACAACGTAAAGTTTTTCGAGATATGTTATTTTTGTGGAAGAAAATTTAGTAACTGATTGACGGCATTGTTTTCGATACGGCAACATGAGTTAATTATGGCATTTTATTTTAACGCGGAACTGTGCCAGCGACGTAACCTCCTTGTTCAGTACTCCAGAACTTTTGTTGATTTTGTTTGAAATACTGATGCAGGTGACTACACCTTTGTAATAATGTAATATTAATGGCTAGGAAAAGTAACATGGTGGTCTTAACCAGTGCCGGATTAAGCAAGCGTGGGGCCTGTAGCAAATTCTCTCGAGGGGCCCTTGATCTAGGTTAGGTAGTAGGTTACAATTTCGTTAATGTTTAATAGTATGGTAGATTACTATAGGCCCTGTTAGACTCTAAGTACAAAAAGTCAGAGGTGAGATGATCCCAGCAATTTAGAATGATTTTGATAAGAAACTAATAATTTAAAACTGACGATACTATACAAATAATTCTAAATATTTTTTAGATAAATACATACACACATATTTCAAAATTTCTGTTTATTACAAAATATATTATATTTTTGTTATATTTTGTCAATGATGTAATTTAAATTACGTATATATTTAACATTTATTTATCTGTTACTTTTATTACTTTTTCTAACTTAAGTATATAAAGTATAATATATAAGTTAGAAAAAGTAATATTTTCTACATTTCATGTGGGCAAATTAGAAATAATACTAGGGGTATCAATTTCTCTAAGCAAATCATATTCTATATTCATCAGATATATAATTCAGACGTTCTTGGCTCATATTGTTTCTTATTTAATTTTTTATACTGTTCGAAAATGAACGTTCACTACTGCAGTTTTTGATTATGAGAGACAATAAATGCGAAAAGCAGTTTCTAAATTAGGGAAACATGATTCTCATGAATTATCCATTAGGAATTTATAATATTGAATTTCCAGACATTCGTTATTCGTACTGTCAATCGCACCAGCCACATCCGTTTTGAGCAGCTCGGAAGACTGCACTAATTCGCTGTCTATGCTGTCTTCTAAACCATTTGCATAAGCACTGATTATGATCGGAGTTTCTTTCAAAATCTCTTCTACTGTAATAGATTTTAACTGTCGTTTCTTTTTGTGTTTTCAGGTGTTGCTTTTTCAACAGATTCGTGATGTGTACTAGAACCGCTAAATGGTTTTACTTTATGTTTCGCTTGCGTCGTCTTGGAATCTGTTGCTGATATTTATGATAGCCTGTTAGATTTTTGAATTTTATTTATATATCCATATAATTATTTATAATGGGTATCTCCCGTACTAAGGGTATATATTAGACGATTGCAGCAGCGCACTAGCCGCTTGCACGCGTTCTAGTATTCTATTCCATGTAATTGTTATTATTTTCGTTTCATGGATTTGATGCATTGTTGGCTTGATGTAATTAATTTGATAAATTCCTCGCATGTTGTTTTAAAAAATATGACATGTGTCCTTTTTCTTTATGGGCATAAGTTTGTAGTATCGGTCCGGAAAAACCGCGGGCGACAGCAAACTCCACAGTTTGGTCGTGCGAAGCAGAAAGTTCCGCGTAAATCGCTCAGTAGTGGACCGCCAGTCATCATGATAAGAATGGAATTTCGTGTTCCATCGCATTGTACGACGGTGGAATTGATCCGAACAATTCCTCTGTGCACTTATGGTGGTATATGCGGTAAAAGATGCATAGAGATGCAAGGTCCCTTCGCAAGGCCAGTGGATCAAACCGATCGGAAAGAAATTGATTGTCAACGATGCGGGTCCCTTTCCGTTGAATACGTTCAAGTGGAAGGAGCTGATACTGGGGTGCCCCGGTACAGAGATGAGAACAGTATGCCATTTAAGGCCGAACCTGCGCTTTGTAAAGCAGCAAGCGGTCATCCGACATGAAATACCGTCTCGATCCACTAAGTACAAAAACCTTTTTGATACCAGTTTATCTTTCCATTCCAAGTGACTGCGGAACTGTACGTGTCTCGAAATATCGAAACGAGGGGCATGCCCTGAAATTGAGGAGATACGACAAAGCAGTTATTTTTTGCGATAAACGCGCAAGCCTGTGTCTTTTGAGGATTAAACTGGACTAGATTTAATCGCCCCCAATCTGAGACATTGTTCAACAAAGACTCGACTTCAGACACAAGTTTGTTCCAGCACTCGACGACGTGTTCCCAAAAAAATATTAGCACGGCCGGTGTAAAGCATCGCCAGTGCTGTCATCTGCATAAGTATATAGTATGCAACAATAGTATAAAAAGTATGATTAATATGCAGAAGGAACAGGGTGGGAAATAGCACGCAGCCTTGTGGAACATCATCATTCACAGGCTTGGAGTCGAAGTATGCACCATCGACTATAACCGTAATTGTAATTGTTACCCAATTGCATAACTTCTCGGGAAGCCCATAAAAGGGATGCTTTGAAAGACGCGCTGTGTAAAACCCGATTGAAGGCCTTCGCTATGTCCAAACTAACCGCCAGGACCTCCCCTTGGACTCGACTGCCTCCGCCCTTCGGTGAGTCAGGTAGACAACAAGAAGACCACTAGCTGAACGGCCTCGGCGGAAACCGTATTGAGGGTCACTAATCAGCTGATGCTCTCCAAGGTATGAGCTAGTAGTTAATAATTGATTCCATTATTAACTATTGATAGCGATAGACTTGTAGTTGGACGGGTACAAGCATTCACCTTTTTTAGGAAACGGGTGCACTAAGGCTGTCCTCCATGAGCTTGGAACGACGCTTAAAGAGTAAGAGAACTGGAAAAGATGCGTAAGAACCGGTGCCAACTCTGGAGCACACGCAAAATTGGGAGGATTCCATCAGGACCCCTCGACTTATGATTGCACTAGCCATAACTCTTTTGAAGGATCTGGGGCAGAGTTTACTTGTTTTTGAGTTCGCTAATGTTTGCATCCCGGGACGCCGATGCGTTAGCCCAGGCCTTGTAACTCTCCAAAAAAGGCTGAGATCTGCCGCCGTGACAGAGTTCGCAGCTCTGTCACGTGAAAAATCCATGTGACATACACGCTAATCTATAAGAGATCGCAACATTATCATGCTCTTTTTCCCATATTTTAATATGTTTCCAATCCCCAATTAACGTTTTCATAAAATATGTTAGACTAAAACAAAAAATAATACTAAACAATTATTCTTTGCTGTTTTTTAATTAGAACGGTAGAAAAAGGAATTTGTTCGAAGTATGATGACACGATCCATTTTGTCGAAAGATCAACAGGTGGTTTAAATTGTAATCAAAAATTGATGCACGTACGTGACGTGCTAATAAACGGTCAAATATTCACATATTTAACGAATAATGTATAATAAGATATTTATTTTTATTATATTTTAATTGTGATTTCAGTTTTTTTATTTCATGGCATCTATATTTTCGTTTCTAAGCTTCTCAATTCTTGTTAACTCAGAACCTTTTTAAATGCTAATATTTGTTCATATTATAAGCTGTGAATTTTTGATTTCTATAGATTGTAGAATTCTATCCTGACTTTTACAAATTCCTGATATTTTTATATGAGAAATTTGTACATACTGAGATCGTTAAATTACAGTCATAGAGAGTGTGGAAGTGTGAGAGAGTCAGAGAGAGTTTGCGAATTTATTTTTAGTTTTTGTCAGTTGTGTTAGTTAATAGTCGCACAAATCGGTGCATAGCAAATGGTCAGCAACACGTGGACCATGCAACCTTGCGATAAGCGATATCCGCTGATAAGGCGCGCGTTTATGCGCTAGCGCATTTCTCCTGCAACCACCCGTCCCCCCTTCGTTCCCCCTTACACCACCCATCCCCGCGGCTCCGACAAGGTCGCGCGTGCAAGCAAAATCGTAATAAGTTGACACGTGGAAAATGCATTGCTTGTAAAAATACGCAATTTAACCTTAAGAAGACTACAAAGTCATTCCTTTGATTATACAAGTTACATCGGCTTAATGTATAATTTATTTGTATTTATTACCCAGGAAATACTGCATTAATACTATGCCTTGGCTAATTATAAAATAATACTGAATATTATTTTGTAATTAGTCAGGTATATAAACATGGAACTTACAGTTTCATAAGGTGACGTTCAATATCATTTTGTGATTATTCCAATAAATTTCATCTTCATGTCCACACCTTTATAAATAGTAATGTTTTCAGTGAGTTGTTCTTTTAATTATACAGGGTTATTTTGCAATTACCGGCCAAATTTAACAAAATAACAAAATAGGTAATACACATTTTCTTTGCGTACGAGTATGATGCCTCGTAACCATTTTTTAAAAGCCTTAGAAGCCTTTTATAAACTAAATGGGTGTTAAACTAACTGAAATTATTTCCTGACATAACTTTCCAAGGTACCTTCTGGAATGCCGTATAATTTTGACGCTTTTTAATATCTTGTTTGTTTATGGGTGACCGGATTAACAACATGTGATACGTGGCGTGATACCAAATTTTCCTTTTCATGGCGGCATATGCAATATATACGAAGTTTGCATGTAAACTATTGTTTGTAACTAAAGCCCAAAATAGGGTACCCATTAAGAGATATAACGACCTCACTATAAACCCAACATAATCAAATTTCATGTTTGTTATATGTAATTAACACAATAAAATGAGTAGGAATATTTAAATTCACTCTTTAACAGATATCAAAAAGCCCAAATATTTAATCTAATTGTAGGTATTTATTTGAATGTTTTAACATACCTTGCAATTGATAACGAAAAACATGCATATCCGTTCCTGACAAAAGTCGAGGTGGTAGTGTATTTTCTCCCCTTTTTCCAGCCAGCGATACTACTATGGTTCACGATATGTAAACGAACTTTAAATAGTGAACTATCTCATTTTAGGAACCTATCTCATATTAGGCATCTTTACTCTACGTATTTTCATGATTTTATAGCACCTGCTCAAGTTTCTCTGCTTAGCTCGTGATTGACTGTTAGAGAATGCCTAAAAGTCAATCAATCCGCCAATTGTACATTTTATGTGCAATACATAAGGATTTTAAATAAAGAAAATAAGTATTAAAACATTTTATGTTCCTGATGTCATTATAATGTATAAGTCGCAGTAAGATAGTTAAGGCTGTGATATAGTTATATCCCTAGGGATATAACTATATACCGTAATATACCTAGTTATATGAAAGCGGTTCATAACTATCTTACTAGACTGTAGTGAAATAATTATAATTGTAGTTTGTTTGTAATTTGTTCAAAACTACTTTTGACTTATACTTATTGAATTTTTGAAATTAATATATTTAATTCTTTCAAGATTACATTTCATATCGTTATAATATACGCGGCTTTAGGGTGGCCCAATGGCCTCCCCAGCCACACCTTAACCTACTGTGAAAAAAGGAACATGGACAACAACACAACAGGAATCTCAATGTCGCGAAATTTGTTCCACCTGTATATTCAGTTTACAATTATAATTATTGCACTAGATTAGTCTAATAAGATAGTTATGAACCGGTATATAGCTATATCCCTAGGGATATAACTATATCACTGTTTTAACTATTTTACTGCGACATATACTTAGATGTTAATTTTAGTGAAGTTATTTGTTGTAGATACTTTGTTGTCAACTGTGACCGTGTAGTGACGGTTTAATATCGCCCAGTGGGTGTCGTAAGAGGTGACAGAAAGAAACAAACCAGGAGATGAGCAGCAGTATATTTCTAATAACAACTAGAAAAAAATGCGGTTGCCAACCCGCCTGCCAAGCGTGGCAACTATGGCCAGTATCTCCCGTATGAAGCTGTCTGCGGGGGAGGACTTTGATAGGGTGTAATGAACGAATACTGTATGAAAACGGTTTCTGACAAATTAATGGCGAATGGCGTAGTTTGTTACGATAGTTATTATATTAATAATATGATGTCAAGGCTATGTCCATGGATTCGTTTTCACAACAAGTCGATATTACATGTCGCATGTCTGCTTATAATACGTATTTGCAATAATTTGGATTGTCGAGTATATTTTACTGTCTACATAATATTTTAACATTTCTTATGATCATTTATAAATACTATTTGAACTTTAACACATGTGACTTACCCAAAAACATTATTATCCAAACTGAAAAACAGACACCGGTATTAAATTTTTTTTTGGAGAGAGGGCATACGAGCGTGCGGCTCACCTGATGGTAAGTGACTACCACTGCCCGTGAACAACTGCAACACCAGAGGGATTTCAGATCCGTTGCCAACCTTTTAAAAAGGAGTAAGCTCTTTTCTTGAAGTTTCCTAAGTCGTATCGGTACGGAAAAATCATTGCTGGTAATCAATTCCACAAGGAAGTTGTGCGAGGAAGAAAACATCTTCTAAATCGCACATTGGTGGACCGCCAATCACCCAGATGGTATGGATGGCATCGCGAGTTTTGTCGCGATTTGCGATGGTGAAATTGAGCGGTTGGAATTAGTCCGAACAATTCCTCAGAGCACTCCCCTTGATAGATGCGATAAAATACGCAAAGAGATTCAAAAGCGATAGCAATTGTAAAGATTTTTTGAGGGTTAGATAGATTAAAATTAAATATAATAAACTGAGAGAAGAAAGCCATGTTTTCGATGTACTTTGTAATGTGCAGATGCACTGCCATCCCAGAGGACTAAGATGGAATGCTTTGGGGTATCTGTATCATAATTAAAGAAAAGAATCAGTAAAAACGGTTCAACCGTTTGGGAGAAATCGGTGAAGATATATAAAAAATATATGCATCGAATATAGTTCCTCTCCTTTTTTGAACTCCGTTAAAGACATAAAAGTTACAGATCGGCAAAGATAAAGGAAAGAGGGCGGAGTCGATAAAAAGTATACCTAAACAACAAATACATAGTACATACATATTCATACATACATATTGCTATGAGAGAGTTGGAGGGAGGTCTATGTTCAGTAGTTTTGCTGATTTTTTGGTGAGTTGTAATGTACGAATGTATAAAAATGCATATGTATATTACTAAATGTCATAGGAAATTGCATTGAAATTCTGCAAACATGTATTAAAATTTTCCCTTGCCTATCTCAACAAATTGTTCATCGCTCTCATAAAGCCACTAATCATAGTTTACTGATTTTAAACATGCAGGTTATTTAATTAATTGTCATACTAAGCTGCAGTCGAAATATGTGTAGTAGCAAGGCTTCAGGCGTTAGGCGGGGCGGGCGTTCGGTGTGACAAACAGAACCTCGTTTACAACGTCCTAAGTGGCGACAAATTCTGTGACAAACGCTGTACCTTACCAGTCATACATCCCGCAGCACATCGTTCATGGGTATTCATTCATTTCATTCGTAAGTTATGAAAGGTAGAGATATTTTTTGTGCGCTATTAGCTCCACCACAGAATAAATAATAGTACTACGTAGCTCTACGAACATTACTTGAGACGCAATTGTTGGTTTTTGTTAGTGACACATGACAGAATGACCGAAGCAGGTAGGTTGTTGTGTCATTATCACAAATGTTTTGCCGATGCTGAATGTGACTGGCTGACGGGGTGCGGACGCCTTGTCCCCGCGCGAAGGGGGTGACATTAAACGACCGCTACGATTATTTTTCTTAACAAATGTTTTATGATGAACTGACGTCAACCGTCTGCCATCTGAGAGCTTCAAGGTCTTATTCCAGTATAATTGCGTTGTGCTATTATTGCGTCACGGTGTTTGGAATCTTAATTAATTAACTCTCATCTGTAAAAAATATTTGTACAACGACACACTATTTTAGTTCACTCATTCTATACAGTTACTCAATATTATATCTATATTATATTATATATAATAATAAAGCTGTTACATTTTGAACAGAGTTCTAAGAGCGAGATTCTACCTATATTCGAACCGTGTTTTTACATTTATGTTTACCGATTTCTCAAAAACAACTGAACGATTGAAATTGTTCCTTTTTTTATTAATTAGATGGTCCTCTGATAAGTAATTCCGAAGATAAAATCGCATCGCTAAGGGTAGAAAGAAAGTAAATAAAAAATAGATTTTAATATAACTATTTAGATATCATTCTAGTGTTTTCTTGAACTTGTAATATTCTTTAAAAAGGGTTAAAAAATACTTTTAAAAAAATAAAAAACGCGCAAAAATCTAAATCTTATTAGCACAGCACGACTACGAAAACGAATTATAGTTATGAAAATTAATTATTTAACGGTGAAAAATTACTGAGAAAACTATAGGCAACTACGGGGGCCAATTGATCAAGGTACAACTGAACAGCATCAGGTCGCTCGCGCAAATAATGCACGGCTGGCCCTATCTTTATCATGAGGCAGAGTACGTAGTACTATTATTTATTCTGTGACAGAGGTAGAAGAAACTTCCCCTCTCCTACGCATGCGCGCTACACCGCTTGCCGCACTTCTCCGCGGCAAAGAAACACACATCACTAAATACGTAGTGCTTATAAAAACCGCTGTTTCTTAAAACTTTAATAACTTTATATTCAATGAAGATATCACAATATTTTTTTTAGATAAGGGCTAAGTGTCTAAGAAATAAAACTTAGAAAACCTAATTGAAATCTATCCAGTAGTTTTTCCGTGATGCGCGTACAACTGCAAACCTCTATCATTTTATTTGTATAGATAATCTGGTATTTAATATTATAAAGTAATTAGGTAACTTCACAGATAAATAAACTACTTTTATTCTATTTTCTTATTCTAGAATTATCGTTTAGTACACACCTATATGATTTACAACATCTACCGTTGTAAACAACGTTTTGTGCTTTTGTACAAACATGAATACTTCATAAATATGAAGTAAGTGTGTAGTGGTAACAAGCCAAGTTTTTTAAACACCGGTTGACACGATTCATTCGGTTTTAGGCCACATATGGCTCTAATGCATTTTTTTGTTTTATTTTGATCAGTGCTGTTGCCCCACATTATACTTATAAGACATGATAGCGCAGTAACGACTCTACGTATGCATGGTAGGACATGACAGCGTTTTTTTGATTGTTATATGTTTTGTGAGCCCAGATTGGATTTATTTAAATTACCTTCGGCTCCTAAGGTATGAAGAATAAAGCATATTATAGCAAGTTCGCATATTAGAGTATACAATGTTAATAGTTTGTATAATTAAAGATAAAAAATGTATTTTGATTAACAGGATATTGCGTACAAAGTAAGTGTTCACGAAGATAACGTGCGAGCGGAATTTATGAATGAATTCAGTGTCTTGCCACACTACAAGATAAGCGGTGCCGCAGTGTGAAAATAATATTGTACTCATACAAAGAAATGTTGTAAACTAAACAAAATATGACTAAAATATTATGTAAGTTGTGGTATGACCATAACACAATAGAGAGGGAAATTAGGAAAAGGTTATTTTATAAGTTAAATATATAAAATAGCAAGAAATCCTCATAATCCTTCGTTTGCGTATATATGGGTATAAATGATGATAGGTACGCAAATGTGCGTTTACTAGCCATAGCATCATAAATTCAAGTTTAAACGAATAAGATATAAATTTAAGTCTTTTCTCCCTCTATTTAGGTCTTAATTTTAAGATATAATAATAAACTGGGCGGGTACCCTTTTATCTATTCCTGCCGCCAAGTAGCAGTGTGCGCTACTAAGTTCCGGTCGGAAGGGTATTAGAGGTTAACATAGTGATTTCTTATATTTACGCGAACACTACACATTGAATAAAACTACTTTCCCGGATTTTATCGCGTTTAATTAACTTATTTTTCTAATTTTTATTAATTCCCGACGTTTCGACATCAAGACACAGTAAGCTCATTCTGCGTAGATCGGACCAAAATAAATATTAAAAAAAAACAGACGGTACTCTGGGACTGGGTTAACTCTGACATCGGGACGTCAATCACCTCAGTCCCCCGTGACCATTGGTGCTGGAAAGCACCCGAAACGTCGTAAATTAATAAAAATAAGAAAAATAAGAAAAATAAGTTAATTAAACGCGATAAAATCCGTAAAAGTGATATTAGAGGTTATTAGAGTCAGTATAATTACAGGCTGAGGCATTCCATCTTGGTGATCTTAGTCCTCAGAGATGACAACGCATCTGTACTTGCATCTTTGTTTTTTTTATAGGATTAGGTTGACAAACGAGCACACAATCCACCTGATGGTAAGTGGTTGCTGCGACCCATAGACATCTACATCTATCCTCGTTTGCGAATCAAAATGCAGATGCGTTGTCACCCGTGAGGACTAAGATGGAATGCCTCATTTCCAGTAAAAAGGGCCTCCGGCCACTAACACTCACCAAGCGAAACGCAGAGGTAAACCTCTGCTTCACGCTGGTATTCTGTGCGGTCGTGGTACCACCCCGGTTCGAGCCGGCCCATCCGTGCGACAGCAATTCTGCCGCGTGGCTCTATTCTGGCTATATATTATACTGGCTGCAGGTGTCCACGGACTGCAGCAGCCAATTACCCTCAGGTGAACTGTAAGTTCATTTTTCATTTCAGTTTTATAATAAACAAAAATATAATATTTTTACAATCTACAGGAACAAAAAGATTTTTGATACTTTACTTTTTTTACTTTTTGATGTTTTTAAAGTTACACGGGGGCGGTGTTGAAAGTGTTTGGCTGGCAAGGTAGCTTTGGTAGCATTTTTCTATAAAAATGTAGAATTATATTGAAAAAGAAAGCGGTACAGATACTCCTACAGGCGAGTACATTGAACGCGTCACGCGTTAAAAGTTAAATCAGGGTGGCCGTGCAATTGCCGTACCAGGCAACCGAGTGAGATATTTCCACAAAAATGTGTATTACATTGAAACTATTTTGCATTATTTTGTCGCCTAAAATGAATTTAAGTGTATTACATATAATTAATGTCTGTTTTAATATATTATTATTTATCACTTGACTTTGTTGTGATTGGTGCTTGGAAAGTGCTGGGAAAGTGTGCCTGTACTGGGAAAGGTGATCGCTACCAAGCTATTTCTAATTTGTTTTATGTTGTTAATTGTAACATACATGATTGTAAGCTGTTATTTTAAAAAAATCCGCTGGGTTTCTTGTTGGTTCTTCCCAGGACAGAGGTTTTTTCCGAACCAGTGAGTGCTAAATTAAGAGAGTGGCTTTTAATAAGTATTAATTATAATCTATATTGAATAAAAAAGTTTCTGTTTCTGTTTCTATTATTTGGTAGACTATGGCTCCTTTTTCTGCCTTTGGATTCCGTCTTGATAGACTCTTTCCTATTTCTGCTGTTTTAAAAGAAGAGACTCGTAAAATTACAGTCCCTCAGGGTGACAACGCATCTGTGGCTTTATTTAAAGTTTGCTGTAGGTGCCCATTGGCTGCAGTGCTATGAGATGGATAGTTCATGTATGACTTTATTAGTAAAAAAAAACACTGATTGCTAAATTAGAATTTTTTAATGTTTTAAGTGACGGTGAAAGCAAAATCCACTATCATTTCGTTTCCTACAGAGAAATTAAAACACGAGATATTTTTGATAAAGAACGCACTTACAATAAATATTTCGGTTGCCAACCGACCCGCCAAGCGAGGCAACCATGGCAGTGGATTTTTACAGGCTGTAATGTATGAAAAAAAGGAGTTTAAGAAATTGCAAGCTATAATTTTAAACTGTCTAAGTGTTAGCTTCTTGCTTCCAGCGTGTTTAATTAAAATTTCCTATGCATTTTCCACATTAGCGGTAAGTAATGGTGATGAGCCTTGCAACCATATATACAAATTCTGCTGTATTAAATATATGTATCGGTTGCCAATCCGCCTGTCAAACGTGGCAATTATGGCAAATGTACACCTATGAGGCAATCCATGGGGGAAGCCTATGTTCAGCAGTGGACCTTAATATAGACTGTAATGGTATTAAATAACACTCTTGTTATTGTAAGGTTATGATCTATAAAATAGACAATAGTATTTTCGAACTTTTTTTTAATCGACTTCAAAAAGGAGGAGGTACTCAATTCGATTGTATGTTTTTATGTGTGTTACCTCATAACTTTCTAGGTGGACTGATTCCGATGATATTGACTGAATTGATCAAGGTTTGACTAGTAGTTTTTGAGTTATCCTTAATAATTTATATTCATTCATTCATTCATTCATTGAAGTCGGTTGCACAGATTTTTTAATTTTACCACTTGTAACTTATGACAACGTTTGCCTTACGATAGTATATCTTTACATTTTATGTGGCATACGGACCTAGTCTTATGAATTGAACCGACAATTTCATTCATATTTGAATCGCATGCGATCACTGCAAGTGTTATCCATATTTAGATACAAAGCCGTAAAAGACGACGTCTGCAAGGCCAATTTGCGGCTGTAACCGGCAACATGGCCGATGAGTAGCGCACAATAGCCACCGTGGCAAATAACACTTGCGTCAGTGCCGCAGACAATGGCACTTATTCCCTATCTCGTAGGTGTCATGTCACTTGTGAATAGCATTTTATTGAAATTGAAACAGATTATGCCTGTAAAGCATTAACTGGAATATATATACTACACAATTTTTACACGTGGTAGAGCCATGCTGCAGCTATACTAGTGGTATAGGTGCACTAGTGATGTATTTAATAGATGTACGCACTACCGCTTACGGAGCTCGAACCGAGTAGTCGTGCCTATTAGCAATTATACAAGTGTTTAAATATTGTCAATAAAATTGTGACCTAGATAAGTCATTGGACAATTTCTGCTAAGTTGTGATTTTACAGTAGTGAATAACAAATTATAATGAAAAACTTTTGAGAGAAATACATACGAAATCCCTTTCAACCGGAGCACTATTACACCTCGGAATCCGCTCAGCACGCCTCAACCACCTCACCAAGATGCTGCAGACCCCATTGCATTTTTAGCCACCAGTGAAATTAAAAATTGGATGACCTCAATCGAACAGTGCCTCAATGAAGTTTGCCATATTGCTCAGGAGGAAAACTAAACTCTGAACAAAGGCTGAGAATCAATTCCCTATCGCGAAAGGTCGATAATGCAGCCTCTTAGATGGCAGTATTCTACCAATCGTTGAAGCAAAAGGTTATTTTAATGCACACGTCTCTTGAAGCACTGAGAAAAAAACAAGACCTAATGGAGTGCCTTAATGATTTGAGCAGAAAATCTCTTATGGAAACTATTCAAGAAAGTTGCGCCAAACTACCGTTAGAAAAAATGTCCTTTGCTGATACGGTCAAGGCAAACAAAAAGAATTACCTGCGCCCCAAAACATTCAGATCCATTGCTATTTACCCGGAGAATAAATTAAAAACTAGTGAAGACACAAAATCTCTTGTCCAAAAAATTATATGAATGCTATATGAATAGCTCTGAACAAAAAAAAATACTTATTTTGGCGTGCCTTAAGGAAGTGTATAAGGGCCAACCCTATTTTTGATATATAAATGACCTTTGCAATCTTGAACTTAACTCAGGTAAAATAATATATTACGCAGATGATACCGTGTTCCTTTTTTCCGCAAATGCAGTGGACAAGGTTTGTTTATATGCACAACAAGGTTTTGACAGGGTTCATAAATGGCTCCTACAAAACATATTAACACTGAATACGGACAAAACCAAATATATTAATTTTTCTATGCGCAGCTCAACACAGCATATAACCATTCCAGAAATGTATGCACATAAATGTTGCTCAGTCGCAGAGTCTAATTGTAACTGCCCGGTTATTTTTAATACAAAAACTATTAAATACCTTGGAATAATTATAGATTCTACTCTTACATTTAAAAACCACATAGACCTCCTTTGCAATATAGTCCGTAAACTAATGTTTCTTTTTAAAAAGCAAGTATATTTCGCATTATGTCAATCAATTCTCATTTATTGTATAACCTCATGGGGAGGAGCAGCTAAAACTAAACTGCTACCACTGACACGCGCTCAAAGAGTTGTATTAAAAGTCGCAACATTCCGCCCAATTCTATTCCTGTCCCATCTCTTATATAAATCCTATAATGTCCTCTCAGTGCGCCAGTTATTCGTAATGAGTACGTTACTAAAACAGCACTTAAATTTGCACTACAGAAGAGAGGTCGCTGATAAAAGACGCAAAGATAAAGTCATTAAAACTAACAAGGCAGCTAAGGCATTCTTTCATGCATAGATTTTACATTTCTTGGCCCTTTTCTGTATAATCAAGTCAATGCATTTTTGTACATGTATCCATTAAAAATGGCAGATTGTAAAAATTGTATTTGGACATGGTTACAAAATTTGTCATACAATGATACGGAAAAGTTGCTGATTATTTTAAGTTAATTAAAATCATAAATAAATTTTACCGAAATAACCCTTTACATGGTAGAGCCACGCTGCAGCTATATTAGTAGTATAGTTGTAGCACGAATGGGTCGGCTCGACCGGGAAAGGACCACGCTCTCACAGAATACCAGCGTCAAATAGCAGTTTAACACTGCTGTGTTTCATATGGTGAGTGTAGAGAACCGGAGACCCTTTTTACTGGAAAAGAGGCATTCCATCTTAGTTCTCACGAGTGACAACGCATCTGCGTTTTGATTTGCAAACGAAGATAAATGTAGATGTCATTGGGCCACAGCATCCACTCACCATCAGGTGGACTGTATGCTCGTTTGTCACTCAATCCTATAAAAAAAACCCTAATTAGTTAGTATGTTATTCATTTTATTTTCCGTACTGTCCTTTTTATTCCGTACTGACAGTTTTTATTCCTGGAGAAATGTGATTGAAATTTTGAATTAAAGTGGCTCTGTGAGAAGTATATAAACTATTGGAAAAAATATTTCACATTTATTGCTATTTACAGAGGACGTCATCTGCTCTACCTCCCAGTGTACCGTCGTCTAGATACTAGACATTCAGCTTGGATTTCAAATTTGAAATAATGGGTTGAATTTCCTAACTGAAAATGGCTGGACCTAGTGGGTCACCCTGCTGAACATCGACAGCAGAATCGATAACATGGTTATTTTATCGAGCGGATGTACGCAAAGTAATTTTTTAACATAATTATTTGTCAACTTTAAAACATGGTTTTCGTAAAACAAGTTAGTATTTTGACTGTAACATTGCTAAACGTAATGATAAATTTCGGGGGTATTGTTAGCCACTTCTTTCAGCAGGGTCTGGGATACCCTATCGATAGAGTTAAAAGTATTCCTTAGGTCATCCTTCACAAGAACATGTGCAAAAGTGCATGTTAAAAATGTACGCACTGAATGTACCGCCGCCTCACAGCCACCTCTAGTGCCAAAGCCTAGTTAAATAGGCTGAAATTTTGTCTTAAGGTTAGAGATTATGTGCCTGCAAGATAATTTTGAAGTTAAGCGTCGAAATGTGGAACCAACGGCAATAGGACGGATACCCTTATTATTTTTTTTGAAGGCACATAATCTTGCCCTATATAAGAATACAATGAAATTTGGATTAACATTACCAGAAAGCATAAAGTTACATAATTTTGCTATGTCATAAAGAAGTATTCCGCCGGCGTCACCGGCAGAAGCGCTTACAAGATCTTTAAGATGTTGAGACGTAATTCCGTCAATGCCGCCAGCAGAGCTAATCGAAAATAACATAATTGCTTCTAAAGTGTTTTTTTCAGAAATTTGTAAAGGTTGCATAAAAGTTTTGGAAGGCAGCGGTAAACCTTGAGAAGGATTGACCCGAGGATGTTTCTGACGAAGCCTTTCAAGAGTTTCCACATTACGAGGAGCCCGGATGTCGTCTGAGAATAAAATACGGGATGCATTTTTTAAGTCGCCACCCATTACTTTCGATTCAACTACTTTTTTTAAATCAAATTTAGGACGTGGTCGAGATAAATGAGTATTAATTGGGTAATCTAAATTTTGAAAAGATGTCTCTTTTAGTTGAGACGTAATTGATTTATTTATTGTTTTATCAAAATGAATACGCGGAAGTATATAATTTTTGCCAACTCTTTTCACTATCAGTAAAACAATTTTGAATAGTGCATGACAATGCTTTAGCAAGTTGCATCCTCGCATCTCTAGGAATTCTTTTAATCACTGGCACATTACGATGATAATTGTAAATTTGCTTCAAATAAAGGAAAAATGTGTGTCATTAGAGGAATTACTAATAGAGTTACGAATTTCTACGGTAGGCTGTGAAGCCTAAATACTTTTACTACGACATCTTTTAATATGTATATTTAATCCCCTTTTACCTTTAAACAGCTTACTGTCAGTACAATTTTGATACTGTAGGAAAACCGGCTGTGAATGTAGCGGAGCAGAGATATATATTAAAAAATCTAAACAGATCTCTACAGCACTCAAAAGTCTTTATATTACATAACTTCATATTGATTTGAAATGTGCTGTACCCCGCATCTTTCCCTGAAACACAATCATTTACGGCCTAAATAAAAGCACTTTACTCTATAAATGAAATATTATCACGTATACCTATATATTAAAATCTCTTTGATTATCACATTACTCCCCTGGATATATTTCATATTGATAAAAAATTGTATGTAGTCGTTATGCTTAGACAGTTGACAACGACGCTGCAGTAATATTTTCCTTTATAAATGAGTATTATGTCTGAAATCATTATAATAACAGTCTTATAAATTTACTGATCTTTTTGTTGAAATTCGTGAGCCAGAATTGGCCGCTAAACACAATAAAATAAGTTAAATATACGTAGCTTTGACAGTTGAAAAATTTTGACAATTTTTGATTGATTCACATTAATTAATTAATAATACATAAATAGATAAAATCCCAACCAGATGGAAGCCCTCGGCAGGGGTGACCAAACGTCCAAGGGTTGGGGGAAAGGGAAAGAATCCGGCGGACGATGTGGACGGTGTCGAGGAGCACCGTCTTCTGTACTTGAGCCCGGATCGGTCTGTCACGCTGTCCCAGTCGCCTCAGATGATCCGAGGGGCTGACTGGGATTAGCCCGTTCGCAGAGACGACTACAGGTATAATTTCGGTCCACCCCACATGTTGTGAGCCAGGTCCAGATATTTTGTCTTCTTATCTGCTTCGGCTTTCACGAGGTTCTCGTCATACGGAATGGTAATGTCGACCAAAGTATCCTTGACTGTGCCCGGTCCATCAGCACAATATCAGGGTTATTCGCAAGAATATTCCTGCCTGTGATGATGACCCAGTCCCAGTAGAACCTGGCGCGGTCATTTTCGAGCACGGCTTCCGGCAAGTATAAGGCAGTTTCCTATTCACGAGACCGTATTTCAGAGCGAACTCCTGGTGTAGAATCCTGGTTACTATGTTATGTCTGTGCAAATAGTCAGAGTTAGAAAGCGCTGAACAACCGGAGGTGACATGCCTAAGTGAAGCATCGGGATGGCGCCAAGCTCTACAGATATCGATGGTGCCATCCTTTAGGATGTATCTCCTATGGTTGTTGGTCTTAATAACCTGATCCTGTATCGCACAGACAAAACCATCGGTTTCCCCAAAGAGGTCACCAAAACGTAGCCAGTAGAAGGAGGCGACTGTGTCCACGAAAGGCTCATGTAGAGCCTTGTAGAACCTCCCGTGGAGCTACATCTCCTTGCATACGATCTTCCGGTCAGAAATGTTCTGTACTGCCGGGTCTTGCTAATGCTTGTTGGCTAAGGATAGAGGGGTTAGCCCTTTATCACAAGAAATGACGTCCTTATGGAATGAATCATCCGATCTCGCTAGGAAGTAATTACGGAGGCTGCACACTTCGCGATTATGCATGGTGCGCGCTTAAAAAGCCACGCCCACCATGTTTCCGCGGCAAGTACAGTCTCATTATCGACGATTTCAGATGGTGCATCCTATGGGACGTCATGATAGTGCGGACTTTTCTATCCAGGACGTTAAGTTCAGTTTGAGTCCACCTGAGTATGCCAAAGGTATACACACAGATTACCCCAATCTGTGGGTATACATGAGGACAGGCATGACCCAACCGTTATATGCGTGTGTCTTATTCACACCCCACAAAAGGCTGTTAAGCACTTTGGTCAAGCGTGCATAAAACAGATCGCAAACTGATTGTTTAATGTCCAACTCATCAATACCTATAATATTTTGTGAGACACCCAGGTATCGGTATGTTTCAGCCTCGAAAAGGGCCATTATGTTGACGGGCATAGGTAAGTCTATGCCCTCAGAGTTAGCAATCCTTCCCCTTTCAACACTGAGGACCGCACATTTATCCATCCCCAACTCCATTCTAATGGAATTGCTAAAATCACAAGCGATGTTTAGCAATTCCATAAGATAGGAGCGACTGGAGGCCAATAACTTGAGATCAACCATATAGAAAAGGTGGGTCACTTTTGTATCTCCTTTCCGAAGCTGAAATCCCCTCCCGGATCCCTCCAATAAGGTACTGAGAAGGTTGAGAAAGAGGCAAAACCAGATTGGACTCAAATAATCGCACTGGAAGATACCCCTTCTGTCCTTTGCGGCTCTCTTCAGCCGTCATTCGCTCACCTAGATGACAAAGGATCGTACTCCACTGCCCGAGGAAGTCTCTAACTGTACAGTCAACCTTGTATAGCTCGAGAACCCTCTTTAGCCATGTATGGGGCACCGAGTCGAATGCCTTTCTGTAGTCTATCCAGGCGGCAGAGAAGTTCCGACGGTTGTGTTTAACCACTTTGCCAATGTCCGCGTCAAAGAGGAGTGATTCCTTAGTTCCGCGGCCACCGACCCGACATACATTTTGAGCACTCAAACTTGTATATGGTAAGTACACACGTTATTATTACTTGTATGTGTGAGGAATAGATTTTGTGGATATGATGAGCTAATTAATACTCAACAATATTTTCATAAAAATGAGAAAGAGCTCGTACCTAGCATTAATACTTTTAGATAATTAATAATTTATTTCTTCAGTCAAGTAACTAAATGTGGAATTGAGCTGCTTATATGCGCAAATTTAAGGCTTTGAATAAAGAGTATAAGGTCACACTAAAAGGTATCATAGAATACCAGCATAAAATAGCAGCTTAACGCTGCTGTGTTTCGTATGGTGAGTGTAGAGAACCGGAGACCCTTTTTACTGGAAACGAGGCATTCCATCTTAGTTCTCAACGCATCTGCATTTTCACTCTTATCAAGGACATATGTAGAATATCTATTAGGCACACCATCCACTTATATCAGGTAGAGTTAGTACCCGTTTCTCATCCTTATTCAATAAAAATAGGTTATGGCGTTATAAAATCAGACGGCTTAAAGTAACATACAACTCAAAGGTAATATAACTAACCAAGTATCAATTCATTACTCCCTGTTAACTCCCTACAAAAAAACACCATTGCTCTTCCGAAGTAATGCCAAATAAAGTTGTCTCTAGAGAACCGCCAACCTATGTTGGGACAAATAAATAAATAAATAAACACAATAAATAAAAATGTTAAGTTTTTTTTTATAGGATAGGGTGACAAACGAGCACACAATCCACCTGATGGTAAGTAGTTGCTGTGGACCATAGACATCTACATCTATCCTCATATCAAATGCGTTGTCACCCGTGAGCACTAAGATGGAATGCCTCTTTTCCAGTTAAAAGGATCTCCGGTTCTCTACACTCACCATACGAAACACAGCAGCGTTAAGCTGCTATTTTACGCTGGTATTCTGTGAGAGCCTGGTCCTTCCCAGGTCAAGCTGACCCATTCGTGCTACAACGATACTACTAATATAACTGCAGCATGGCTCTACCACGTACAAAAAATCAATACCTACTGAAGATTTTTGCATGCTATGTAAATTAAAAGATAATAATATAATTTTAAAAGTATGGTAGCAAAATTTTATAAGTAGAAATACGGGTGGCAACAAATAATTACAAATGTTTAACCTAAAAAGAAACTAAACAAACTAGTTAATCTATCAAAATAAAATAAGGAAGACATTTAAAGTAAAGTTTTGTTTTAAAGTGTTCATTTAAAAGTAGTACTCGTATAAACATGTAAATATTGACTTATTGGTGAAAATTATTGTTATACCAATATGCCGTCTGTTATAACAAAAATTTAAACTTACTCGGTTATTAATTAACAATACAAAGTTGCTTACAGTTCAATTTGGAACATGTGCCTGTCTTATTTTTAGCGCGCAAATGACTCGTTGAAATTAGAAATAGAACTTGTTTGGCGTTACGTTGCATCGTCACGATATAATTAGCAATGCACAAAATGAAGTGGCTTCTGGCTTCAAAGGAATTAGGCCGGTACGAGGGTGTGGGGAAGGTGAAGAAGCCGAGGGGGGAGGGGGTCCGAGTTGGAATTCGCGTAACGTTACGTCAGCGGGCGTCGGCCTCGCGGCGGTCGCTGACCCGGGGCTATCTCTAGCACAGTCTAACCAAGCGTTAGACACGTGGTATACATACTATCTTATATGTATATTCGGCTTCCTAACGCTTATGGCATATGGCTCTCTTAAGTTAAATTCTTTAAATGCATGCCTGATACTGCATTATTGGAAAAGCCTATTTCACACCATTAGACTAATAAAAGTCTAACGATAAGTGACAAATTTTTATCAAGATTATAACTCAGCAAACATTAAATTTGTGTGTTAAATAAAATCTTGAGAAAAAAACTAGTTGCTAAGAAAGACGTCTAATTAAGCTCTGCCAGATACCTCACCAAATACTCCTTTAGTTCTTCTTAAAGGGAATGAGGAACGAATAAAATTTAAGATCATGAAAAAACAGTTCATGTTAGAATAAAACACACTGGACGTAAGTCTATTTTCTCATATTCCAACGTAGAAAAATTAGCCAAGCTTGGTGTGAGTGTTAAAGTAGGAAATTACAACCTACATACGTATCACAGCTGGGTATAAGGCTCTTCTCATCTCTGAGAGGTTTTTAGGGCAAGGAGTGTCCGCTGCACCTTTGCATTGGCAAATGCATGCTTGCATACATAATTATGTCTGCTAAATATTTTTCACTTCTTTTATTTCTCAGACATGTAGGTTTCCTCACGATGTTCTCCATCACCGCTGAGCACGTGGTATATCAGCACTTAAAATTGCAATTAACAATTTCATTGGTGCCGGTGGGGTTCGAACCTGGGTTGCTCGCATACTGTGAATTCACGGCGAACGTTTAGCCCTTAAGATACCATGGCTCCTTGGCGCGCAAACAGTGATAATATTTTTTACGGTACGTAAATATAATATTATACTAAGCAAAATTCTTCATTTATTGTCATATAGAGGTTGTCGACCCCGTTCAGAATCTCCCCACGCATTTACTGAAGGCAGGTATATAACACATTGTTCGAAACGGGAAATAATACGGTTCACTCCGTTTGAGGGCATAGGCACTTGACCGATTTATAACCCGACTTATGATGAAGCAGCATAAAAATAAAAATTATAATTGTATTGCAAGATTCGTTTCTTAAGTATTTGTTTCAGAAATTTTGCCGAACTTTCTAGATTCAACGCTGACCTAGAAATGCTTTAATTAACATTCTTAAATCTTATCCATTGTTGCTCAGGACATAATATTGCATGCCTGAAGCGCAAATCGCGTAGGTATGTTCTACTAGCGGCCTAGCGCCTAAAAATCAAAATTCCAACGTTTTATCGCATGAAATCGTATCTAACAATCATATTGAACATAACATACAACATACATTATTTAAAAAGCACATTGTCAGAAAGATAAATTATTGTTGAGCTTATAATTTTTTTTTTAAATTGATTAATTGCTATTTTTACATAAAAAGTGGTTTTAGTGGAGCTTCGTAAGCACGATAACTTTTCAAAATATCGATTGTTTAACTCAATCTATTTTTAATCTCTTCGTCTATTAGGTGGGAAGCCATGGAATGTAAATGGCAGTTTAATTTTGTTTTGTTTAGTTATATTAATTTTTTTCGGCTGAGATGTGCCGAAATTTTCGGTGTTTTGAGCAGCCTTGTAATAATTTATTTTACTAAATACACTTTGCCTCACAGCTCACTCGCACTTCAGGCTCGGCCCCCGTCGTGAGTGGATTACTGCAAAAATATCGATCACTGTAGAAATACAAAATATCTCAAAAACCAAATTTGATACATACTTAACCAAGGTTTTATTTTTGTAATCACAGATTTTTATTACAATATTTTGTTTCACAAAAAGTACGTAGGATCTATATATAAATATACTTAAACGTCTTGGACTTTATGGAGTAACCTGAAGGTGTACTTCGCTATCTGCTACTGGAACTCCTTGACGAGTAGAACTAGGTGTGCCGAGATTGTGCTCGTTATGTTAGCTATGACGAGACGTTACCCCCTACTTGAAGGAGTGACCTGAAGGTGTACTTCAGTGAATGCTACTGAAACTCCTCGTAGAATTAGAACTAAGTGTGCCGAGTTTAGGCTCGTTTTGTTAGTTATGATGAGACCTTACCACCGGACTTGATAGAGTGAACTAAAAGTGTACTTTGGTGATGCTACTGGAACTCCTCCAAAAGTAGTACTCGGTGTGCCGAGTTTGGTCTCGTTTTGTTAGTTATGAATAGACCTTACCTCAGGACTTGATGGAGTGACTCAAGTAATAGCTACTGGAACTCTATGATGAATATAATTACAATTTACAATATTTTTTTTAATTTTTTCACAATCCTATAAGTCATGCACTTTTGGATTATGCAAGTTTTTTTTTAAATTGAAATTTGACAAAATTGTCGGAAAATTGGAAGTATAATAATAATCATAAGGTTTTTAGTGAAAACTTGTATCTATGTATTTATACTACTTTAAAAATTTACGTATAAACATTTCAATTTTTAATGCGCTTAAGGCATGCGTTATTGGATTTACCAATTTTGGGGGAGGTGGTGAATGCTCTAATCATACCACGACAGCCGGCTGTGTGGTTATGTGGGACTCACTGCGAAACCTAACTGCCTACCTACTAAACACCACCTTTGAGACTGGCATTGGCTTGTGTGGCCTTTTTGCCGAATCGGAAGCGATCCTCTAAAGGAGGGTCCTGCGCCCCTTTTTCCCAAAAGGGAAAAGGGGGCACAGGCGGCGAGGAGCCGCTGGAGGTGAGCCTAAGGCAACTTAAGGACGGAGAGAAGATTCGGCCTGAGCCGCCAGGAGGCAGTTCAGGTCAGCCGAAAGCTTGTTTGGGGGGTCCGAGAGAGAGTTTCTCGGCCTGCGGACTCAATAGCAGAATACTAGCATAAAATAGCTGCTTAATGCTGCCGTGTTTCTTATGGTGAATGTAGATAGCCGGAGATCCTTTTTGCTGCAAACGAGGCATTCCATTTTAGTCATCAGCGATGACAGACAACGCATCTGCACCTTGATACTTAATCGAGGATAGATGTAGATGTATGTGGGCCACATCTTTCACTTAACATCGGGCCTTCTGTCTGGTAATAATTTAAAAAGTTAGTTAGTAAAGTTATTCGTTTAAGAAATGAAAAGAAAAAGATTTATATTCTGTACATGCTTTAAAAAAATTAACTTTAATAAAAAGTAAAAAGCGACTTTTCGGCTCGGTACAAGGTATAGAAGAACGAAAGTGCCGACTTCAAAAATTTAAAATTATTTTATACCAGCGTTCCCCGCGACTTCGTCCGCATCAAAGTTATTATGATTTTAATTTTTTTGCGCCGAACTCTAATTTTCTTTCTCCAAAATAAAATTGGCCACGTTACTCCTTCTAACATCAGCTATCTGCCAGTGCAGGTCCCGTTAGAATCGGTCCAGCCATTTCACAGATTAACCGGAACAAACAGACAGACGGACAGACAGATAGACAGACAAAAGTTTAAAAAATAGCTTTTTTTATAAGTATTGTATAAACTTTCATATTATGCATTTAGTAAAAAGCTGTTATTTTGACATTAGAAACAGACACTTCAATTTTATTTATTTGTATAGGTTCTTTTTAGTTCTTTGAAGTCGGTTTTCATTTCATTTCATTTCATTAAAGTTATTTTTTCACCTCCTTGACTGGACTAAAGAATATCACAATCTCAGTGTCGTCTAAATAGTTAGATTTAAACTTCGCATTTCGCGTATTTCGCCTTGCGTTTTCACCCCTGAGAACTAACATGGTAATGACGACCCAGCAAAAAGTATTTGCTTCCTTACACTCACTGTACAAAACACAATAACTATATACTTTGTGCTATTATTTTACGAGACTGTGATCTGTGGTTCCCTGTCCGAGCTGACTCATTCGTGCTGCAGCGTGAGTCTACGACATAAAATTAAACATAGTTACCTTCACAATTTTCAGTTTTCTGCGAAATCATCAAATGGTTATGGATCATTTTGTTAAAGTCGAGAGTTTTCACCGAGAGAGTTTTAATTTTTTTTAATCAATTGTATCTGCCGAGACGGCGTAATCGAATCCACTAGCCCATAATATCATCACGCGGGTGTCGTAACAGATGACATAGGGAAACTGAAACAGGTGATGGGACAGGTGTATTTTCCCAACAATAACTCAAAATAATAAAGTATGAAAATCAAGGCAAGAAGGGTCTAGTTACAGTTAAATATAAAGTCAGTACGTTAACGCAGGATCTGTGTTCTAGAAACCATAGATAACCATAGGTAACACAATATATAACTAATATATTGTGTTACCGTCTAAAAGTGTAGCAGCTAGAAACAAATATACACCGTAAGATACTCGTCAGCTTATACTTTTGAACTTTTAGCATATATGTATAGCAGTTTTGTGACCTCGGGTAAGTTAAGTTACAGCATATATTCATCCCATTGTTAGGCACATGCCTCCTGTCATTTCTGAGGAAATAAAAGATTAAAAGCGACTAAATGTGTAAGAACGATATTTATTCTGATCGGCGGCTCAGACGTTTATAAGGATATTATCTTCTTACTTTTTCTCACCCTCATTCAAGTCAGAACATCCTTTAATCTGCTTCAGAGCGAGATTAATGGACTTCGCGTGACCTGAAAATCTTTTAATTACTCCTCATAGAGATGTTTTAATAAAATAAATATCCCACCACAAGTCCACATCTGAATATAGGCCTCAAAACAAGGAACGCTACAAAACACGGTTCTGGGCCACCTACATCCATTGACTTCTTGCTTGTCTTACCAGCCCGTCACATGATGGAGTGGCCCCCATTCAATTGTATCGTTTTACATTTCGCGTACCGGTACGAAGCTGCTTCTCGAGAATCTTTCTTATCCATCGGTTGTCGGTTATTCGTTATATGGCCGGTATATTGTCACTTCAGTTTACTGATCCGTTGAGCTTTGTCGGTAAGTCTGTTGTTTTATTGATATACATGTATGAAATTGTTCTTAATCTACTTACGTCACTACCCATATTTTTTCTTTATTTCTGTCATGTCGTAAGGTCTTTACTACAGCTTCTCAGAAACAAATATTTTACCTTGAAGAAAGTTGCCCACGTTGTGAAAAAAGAACAGGTGTTACTCAATCCGGAAAGTACGAGGGTTTGCGCGATTCTAGTGTAATACGAGTAGGCAACAGAGCAGTTACTGATGTACTCAAGAAACTTTAATGAATGACACAAGCACGGGGCCATAAACAGCCACCAACAAACTTTCTGCGGTAAAGCTTCTTCTTCTAAAGGCATTGTGCTGGCGTCTTGCCTTTGTTAAATATATAAATATGTATATTTTGACGCGTGATTTCCTTCCTTTCTTCGCAGATCAGTGAATATTTTTATATTTATAGAAAATCATTTTACGTGGTAGAGCCATGCTGCAGCTATATTAGTAGTATAGTTGTAGCACGAATGGGTCGGCTCGACCGGGAAGGACCACGCTCTCACAGAATACCAGCGTTAAATAGCAGCTTAACGCTGCTCTGTTTCGTATGGTGAGTGTAGAGAACCGGAGACCCTTTTTACTGGACAAGAGACATTCCATCTTAGTCCTCTCGGGTGACAACGCATCTGCATTTTGAGTCTTTATTGAGGATAGATGTAGATGTCTATGGGTCACAGTAACCACTTATCATCAGGTAGATTGTGTGCTCGTTTGTCACCCTATCCTATAAAAAAAATATTTTTATAGTACAAATTATTAAAATACATTTCTGGGCCTCAGTTGCGCTAAGATTTTCTTTGGATCTTAAAACGTTCACTCAACATTCATCCCCTGGCTTCTCACCCTCCATGAAGCTCGCTCAGCAAAAGAACATGATGATTCAAAATACTATTAAAATCAAAATGCAGATCTAGATGTCTATGGGCTATAGCATCCACTTTTCACCAGGTGGACTATGTGCTCGTTTGTCACCCTTATTCTATAGAAAATCATTGTTCAGGAGTAAACCTTATTAAAGTAGGCCAGTTAAGCAATATATTATTAAAAAGTGTGCAACATAAGCCCCATATCCTGGTCTGCTAGAGTCTAGTACTAAAAACGATTATTCAAACGTGACAGTGAAAGAGCATCAGTACTAACAGTTTGCAGTTTCATACATAAAAAAGCAAGAGAAAGCAAAACGGGCAGCGGGGGCCGGGATCTGGGTCACTTTCATTTTCGTTCATTTCTTTTCGGATGCAACATGCGGATGTTTTGTTTTACATTTACCATCGTGTCATGTCTAGCACGTGCCTAATGACCGCATTTACTATAAACTATGCAAAGGCCCTTTCAAGTTAAATGGGCGGAGTACATACATACATTTAACTAAAAAAATCAGGCTCACGTAAGAGCGAATAGTCAGCGTAGGAAGTAATTGTTAAGGAGACCAAACTGGTGATCACTTCTAACCTCTTTTATTTTTTTAATCGACTGCGCCAGAAATAAGCTAATGTTTTTCGAGTAAATGTATGTATGTATGGATGTCTATTTCTTTGACATGCTCTGTAGCTTAAACGGCTAAATGGACTCTAACATGTGAGGTGTCGTTAGATTTTTCTTAGTTAAGGGGGTGATATAGGGTATATAATAATGTAGGGTATTAATATGGCGTCTGTGCATCAAAAAGAGAGGAGAATTAAAAAATCCACCAAAAACATAAATGTGAAAAGGGGGTCAAGTTCGGTACACACCACTTTCGTGGTGATCGGCTCCGCCGTTAAAGAGTTGAGATCTGAACGAGCGTCAAACTCCATAACAGTTGCTTACAGTTTACTACATATAATTATAATATCTAGGAATATACAACATTCTTTGTACTGGTATGCATCTTGTCGTCCGTTCAGATCGCGTTTTGTATCTTTCTTTTTTAATTATTTATTAATGAGCTTAATCACAATGTGACTATGTCGCTCCGTTAGTTCAACACCAAAAACAGATACATTTGATATAATTAAACTTAATTACAAAATAAAGTTCTCAAATTAAAATTAATACATAATATAAAAGAATAGTTATATATGCATAGCATTTCTGGGCCGGGCACCCCTGCTCCTGCCACTTGATCGCATCCAGCGCAAAGCGGTTCGAATCGTTGAAGACCGAGTTCTTTCTGATCAGCTTAATCGCTGGCGCTGTGAAGAGATGTTGCATCTCTTTGCATATTCTATCGTATCTTTCACTTATTTCACCATCGCACATCGCGACAAAACTCGCGATACCATCCATACCATCTGGATGATTGGCGGTCCACCACTATGGGATTTATAAGAAGTTTCCTTCCTCGTACAACTTTCTTGTGGAATCAACTACCACAAGCGATATTTTCGGACCGATGTGACTTAGGGACCTTCAAGAAAAGAGCCTACTCTTTTTTTAAAGCCACGATGTGAAGGTAAAGTCCACCAATTCTCACTTGAGCAGTCTTTGTCAGACTACGGACTCACTAATTCACATTTAATTGTTGATGGGGATACCAGTACTTATGCTTGTATCAGAAATATCGGACCTAATGATAATATTACAGTTGGTAAAGGCCCCAGAGCAGAAAAAAGTATTCAAAGGAGCACTATTTTATAGAATGCTAACTCGCTTTCGCTAGAAACTAGAAAAGAAAACTTGACAGCTTCATGATTTGCCAGAGTTTGCAAGCGCCTTTCGCGTTTGAAAATACCACCTGTGCTCCCTTGCATGTTATGCAAATATTGTATGGCTACGATTTAAGCAATGTACTATCTATAAAACATAGCACGAACAAAGAGCATAAATCATTCCGAGAATCAGAAAGGGCTTTAAATGTTAATATACAAGACTGTGGATTACACATAGACCAAGAATTTTCATTTCTGGGTGCTACTCCAGACGGCAATCATGAACCTGGTACTGTAGAAGCGATGTGTCCATCGTCCGACTATAATATGGAACCCGAGGAAGCAATCAAACAAAAGAAAATTGACTTTTGCTTGTATAAATCTGACGTTTTCACAGTCAACACAAAAAGCAAATCGTACTACCAAGTTCATGGCCAATTACGAATAACTGGTCAAAACATGTGTGTATTTGTCATGCGGACAGGCGACGGTAAAATAAAATATGAATTCATAAAAAGATAAGACCAATTCTGGAAAGGTTTTCCTACCAGAATTGGTCAGGAGGGAGGGATCTTTAGTAAATTTCTACAATTGCCTACTTTCAGAGCTAGTTGACCCTCGAAACGCGAGATGTATAAATCTAAGAGATCATAGCTTACACTCCAGTTAAAACATATTGTCTGAAAGAAATAACGTGTAAAAGCATACATTCACCTGTTTTATTTTTTATTAAAATTTTCCCAGTAAAATACTATTAACATTTTTGTTAGTGAGCTGATTAGTTTATTTTAATTTATTATATTATTTTACGCTTTTTATTAATTTTGGTTTTGTTTTAATCTAATTTCATCATAACATGAGCCACCCGTATATTCCATATTTAGTGAAAAAAAAAATGAAAAAAGATTCCTTACCATCACTCACACACGTATGTTACAATCGGTAAATGTACGGTAATAATGCTGCCGTGTGGGCACACGTGCATTGCCGCATGACCTGAAGACGGCGTCGCGTCGTGTACAAAATTATTTTGTAAAAATGCTGAACCCGCACCCCACTCCCAAATTCACAAATAATAAAAACATTATTATCATGTCAGATACCAAACGCGATTGCAAAGTTTCTGCCCAATTAACTTTACTCAATACTTTTAAAATTAATAATACTTCAAGTATCCTCATACCAACAAAGAATCTGAAACTGCGTAGGTACGTACATTTAAAAAGATGCAAAACCAAGCCAAAACCATGATCACCTTATTCTAAGACGCATTCACATACATGTTTGCGTTTAAAATCATTTACAACCATTAACATGGTTTTAGGGGCTTATAAATAAAGAAAGATGAAAGATGTGCGCATGAGTGCGTGTCAAAAAGTTAAGCGTGGTTTTGGCTTCACTTGAAGCCTTTATTGGTCTGACCAAGTATCAAGTTTAGTTAGATATAATAAATAAAATATAGTGGAAAACTGTTCCAATGTGTGCGTGCGTAACGCGACTTACAATTCGAATATTTGAATTCTAACACGTCAAAAATTTAACTACATCAAATTGCATCGTAAACATACGAGTATGTCGACACCGAATAGCGATAATTTTTAATTTTCAGATTTTTTCCTCTGTGTAGGTACGTCTATTAATCTACTCTGAGCAACAAGTTTCTAAGTAACCTAGAAGTAGCCCAGGTTTTTGATGAGTCAGTGAATGATAAATATTGTACTTTTCAGAACATATAAATTTAATAACTTTAATAGGTTACACCATGAAATTTGAGATTCTAGGTATTGAAGCAGTGTGTCAGTCTAATAATTTTTGAGTTATGGAGGGTTCGAAATTGCGTCGAAATAGTTCGTGAAAATAGTATAGACACTGCCGGTGCATCAGTCACCCTTTTTTGAACTTCGAAAAAAATTAAAGCTAGTAAATATAGCCAATTCCTGTTGAAGTGTTTGTACAGTAAAACTACGATAGCTATCCGAGTACAGGACCAGAGTACGAAAACTGGCCAATGCAGAGAGATGACTAAGACTTACGGGTGACGTTTCATATCCCCGAAACTCATTATCGCTGCATTAGAAGACGTTTTCAAGCTGCTGGACTGAAAAGCATACGGTTTTGACATCTATATGTTAATACTAGCGACTTGGTACATCACTCACTTGACGACGATATAGTTATTATAACAGAATCGCTGGAGGACCACAGCACTATGCTTAATAACCTTAGTTGTGTCTCACAACGGATAGGTCTTAAAATGAACATGGACAACACAAAGGTTAATGTGTAACGTCCGTGTGAAACCTATGTCGGTAATTGTTAGGAGCACTACGTTCGAAGTTGTTGACGGTATGTTTACCTAGGATAAGTTGTCCGACTAGATAAGTCGAACTGCGACCGAAAGGTCAATCGGCGGATCCAACTCGGCTGAGCATCGATCGGAAGATTACAACACATTTTCTCATCACGTATACCTTAGAACTTGAAAACAAGAGTGCACAACCAATTCGTGCTACTAGGAATGACATATATATCTGAGAAGTGGTCTTTCACTTCTGGTCGTATGAGGACGCTTTAGGTCACTTAGCGAGCTATGGAGAGGGCTATACCGGAGTTTCTCCACACGATAGACCGAAGTAACCGACATAGACCAACGGGTAAGTTGCCGATTGCCAGGCCGACCATATAGCTCGAAGAACCGACAACTGATGGGAAAGAAAGGTCGTCGAGTGGCAGCCTCGTACCGATACGCGAAATGGGGGCGGCACCCCACGAAATGGAGTGACGTCCTGATAAGAGGTTGGGAGAGGAAGAAGGGGTTTGAGAAAAGTCTAACTTCAGCAGTGGACTTGTGACGGGCTAAAATAATGAAAGATGATGATAAATTAAAATCGTTTAACAATTGGCGAATATACCTATGTCGTATACACTTACAAAAAAAAACAAGAATCTCTGTCTGCAATACCTTTTAACATATAATTTATTTTTATCTTGAAGTATTATAATATAATCAATATTTTTTTGCTTAAGTAGGTATCGGGCAAAAACATTATTGCATGGCAGCTTTCACATTTTTGAAACAAAATCTCAAAGAGCTTTTATTTACCCTTTAATTTATATTTCTTTACGCAGACATTTTTTTGTTTTTAATAATTTAGTTTTGATGTGCAGACTTTATAAATAAAAAATACAATATGCATTTAAGTTTTAATTAAGCAAGCTCCACTATTTAATTATTGACGGCTCCGTAGTGTAGTGGCTTAGCAATCAGTTGCTGCGCTGGGTGCCGCCGGTTCGAATCCCGCACGGAACAAGTATTTGTATGGCCTACAAATAATTGTTCCCGGTCTGGATGTTTGTCCTCGTGCAATTTATGCTTGTAAACTGTCCCCACGACACAGGAGAAAATCCTAGTGTGGAGGTAACGTTTTAAAAAAAATTAACAAAAAAAAAATGAAGCACGCGACTTGTAAAACGTCTTTATACATAAGTCCAAGAGGACTCAAAAGAGCAATACCTACTGTCTGTTTGGTAGATAATATAATTATATATATCTACCATCAATTTGGTCTACCAAAGAATAAAAAGATAATATATTAAATTATTGATATGAATTATTATTATTTAGATAATAGTAATTCAGAATCTTTTGCTCAAGTACATAATAGTAATAAATAAAAATTTTATGTTAATTATGAGAGTGACGAGTATAAATAAGGTTAAAGATATAGATCGAGGCCGAAAAAAATTTTTATTTATTTACAACGTCAATCACTTAAACAATCAACAATCGATTGTATAAGTGATTGAAGTTGTAAATGCGTGATTATAAATAATAAGGAATATAAATAATAAATTTTATGTCCCTCGACTGTAAATAGTGTCATGAGGTGAACAGGAAAAAGATAATTTAATGTTTTATCTATTTATCGATCTTTTCTGCCGAATTCCAAAAAGGAGACTGTACTCAATTCGACGCGTATGTTTTTTTTTTTCTTTATGTGTGTTACCTCATAACTTTTTACTGGGTGGACCGATTTCGATGATTCTTTTTTTATATGAAAGCTGATACTTCTCGTGTAGTCCCATATGAATTTGATCAAGGTCAGACCAATAGTTATTGAGTTATTCTTAAATAACTTATATTGAAGTCGGCTGTACAAAATTTTTAATTTTAAATTATAATCAACATGCGCAATGCATTCGTACAGAAAAAAATTATGAAAGTTATATGATTTTAATATTTATCGATCTGTTAGACGACATGCAAAAAGCATTCTTGGAGTAAAAAAATATTAATTCAAATGAATAGCCCCAAAAATTAATGGCTAGCCTCCCCTTTCTCGTCAACAAATTGGAACCAAGCTGTTTGCTTCGTCTTAATGCGTACTGCAAAGGAGTAGAATCATTTTCCAGTATGTGTTTTTGCATCCGTTTACAATGCTAAGCTAACTCAGTGCACTAGATAGGATAGCACTTAAGGACTGGTTTATAATAGTTAAAAAAAATGTAATAATTATGAAAATATACGTGGCGCCATTCTAAAAAAAAAATCTAAACCGGATTTTAATAACTCGAACGGCGAATAAACGAGCATCGAAACCGCGATGCGCGGCCGCCGCGCTACCGACGAAAGTCACCGGTTTCTAGGTCACTCTCTGCACTCACGCTAATCACGAACTTTTTTAACACGCTCCTTTTCTAATGGCTTATGGTAAAATGGGTAAAATAACAAAGCAATACGTACAACATATCCATATCCGAACTGTATATTTTTACGTATTGCTTTTTTTCGCATTCGCCATACATAAACTTATGTTAAAAATATTTTTTGTCTATAAAATTTTGTGGACAGTTATAAAAAAATACTGCAACTAAAATTAATTTCATTTCATTTCATTGGTGCCGGCGGGCATAGAACCCGGTTTAGCTCGCGTACTGTGAAACTAACAGCGAGCGCTAATCTGAGCTACCACGGCTCTCTGAGCTACCACGGTTCTTTACCACGTGCTATGCGGTGAAGGAAAGCATCGTGAGGAAACCTGCATGTCTGAGAATTAAGAAAAAAAATATTTCGAAGACATGTGAAGTTCGCCAACACGCATTGGCGCAGCGCGGCGGTCATTTCCTTGCCCTAAAACCCTCTCAGAAATGAGATGAGGCCTGTGCCTTTTTAACTTTTAAAATTAATTTAGTGTTCCTCAGCTTAATTCAGAAAAATTACTATTAACTTCAAATTACATTCCTTTATTGCAATACTAAAGAGAAACTAAATATATGAAATAATCAAATACAGAGAGAAAACAAAAGACGTTTTTATTGCTGTACAACAATTTCTTTCAGACAACCTACAAGAAGGAAATTATTAAAACATACAAGATAGACGCGAAAAACATAACCCTTCCTTGGCAGTCGGGTAAAAAGGGACAAACTTTAGAGCGTTAGAAGTAACCAATATAATAAAAAAAAAAATGGCAAAAAGTATTTTTGTTACTTTATAAGTTACTTAGAATCAATATTTTGTGGCTGCTATTTTTTAACATATTCCCATAACAATGTGTGTACTGTGTACATTATAAATTTGTGAAGGTCCAATTACTTAATGAAATACCTATATTTAAATATGTACATATATTTCATCATGTTATTGCACCTTTATGAAATTACCATTTTGTTGAAGTACCCAGGTACTTTAAACTGTAACTTACGGTTTGACTTTGCATTCTAAATTCAAATAAATTAGTCATTTAAGACAACACGTTATTCCTTTTCCAAAATCACCGATTGGTTAATTTAGGTTTGATTTTTCTGTAAAATTAACCATCGACTGTATGAAAATTTGTATTACTACGATAAGTAGGTATATATTATACACACACACACACACACACACACACACACACACACACACACACACACACACACACACACACACACATTCCTTTATCCATTTAAGATAATAGTTGACATTTGGACTTTGAAGCTGCAGAGAAGCAGGTTGGGATCCCGCACGGAACAAGTGAGTATACAAATAATTGTTTCGGATCTTGATTTTTTGTCCATATGCAATTTGTGCACGTAAAAACATCCACTAATTTGTATATTACATAGCATACAAGCTGAGTAACGTATTAATTAAAAATCGGACAACGTTGAAGTCAATTATCTACACTAAGTTATCTATGGGATATCTAGATCATTAAATCTTTACCGCTCTAGCATAGAAAATGCCGCATTTGCAAGGTTTATCGAAATGAAACACTTTCTAGCGATAGTTCGCAATCGACAAACTAGTTGGTCTGCACGTTAGTACAGTGGAGTGGAAAAGGTGAAATTTAGCAGAGCGAGAAATCTGCGGGATGCAATGTTTATTGTAACGAGTCCACGGGCGTGTAGGCAAGAGAAACCGAAAGTAATAGCGCCGCATTCAACCCACTTTCACTGCTCTAGTGCGCGGGCGCAGCCAGCTGCCATAGCGACTCTGTTATTCATTCGCTACAGCTACATCCCTTCCACCACCTTTATCCCCACCATTTTATAAACTACTATGATGCAACTCAAGTCTACTTTATTGATTTGAACCACTTGTCCGTGAATTTATTTGTATTCGTGTTGATTTACATATTATATTCCCTTCCCTATAATTTATATTTTTTTAACGAATTTACAAGTAGTAAAATTATAATTTTTGTACTACCGACTTCAATAGAAATAATTTATTGTTGATTTTATTAAAACCGCTCGACGGATTTCGATAAAATTTAAATGGGACCACCTGGGAAGTATACACTTTGAAACAAAAAAAGAATTTTCCAAATCGGTTCAAATGCGTCTTTGAATAATCGGTGAACATACATAAAACATTTACATTATAGGTGGGTAGAGCCATGCTGCAGCTATATTAGTAGTATATTTGTAGAACGAATGGGTCGGCTCTACTAGGAAAGGACCACGCTCTCACAGAATACAAGCGTAAAATAGCAGCTTAACACTGCTGTGTTTCGTATGGTGAGTGTAGAGAACCGGAGACCCTTTTTACTGGAGAAGAGGCATTTCATCTTAGTCCTCACGGGTGACAATGCATGTGCATTTTGATTCGCAAACGAGGATGAATGTAGATGTCTATGGGCCTCAGCAACCACTTAACATCCGGTGGACTGTGTGCTCGTTTGTCATCCTATTCTATAAAAAAAAACTCCTTTTTTGAAGTCAGTTGAAAAATAAACTTAATAGTATTGGAAATAATTAAAACAAATCAATAAGATCGGTGGCGGCGTGAGAGACTCCACCACGCAACATAGTTTAGTTTGTGTCGTAAGAGACAGGGAGAAACTGTAAAAGAAGATGAGCAGCAGCATTTTTCTGATAACGACTTCTAATAATAAATAAAACTGAGGTTGTCAATGTGCTGCCAAGCGTGACAACGATGGAAAATATTCCTCCAATGAGGCAATCTTTGGGGAAGGCCTATGTTCAGCAGTGGATTTTTATAGGTAGGTATATATATTTAGTACGTGGTAGAGCCAAGCTGCAGCTGTATTTATGGTGTAGTTGTAGCACGAATGGGTCGGCTTAACCGGGGAGGGACCACGCTCTCAGAGAATACCAGCGTAAAATAGCAGCTTAACGCTGCTGTGTTTCGTATGGTGAGTGTAGAGAACCGGAGACCCCTTTTTACTGGAAACGAGGCATTCCATCTTAGTCCTCACGGGTGGCAACGCATCTGCATTTTGATTCGTAATCAAAGATAGATGTAGATGTCTATGGGCCACAGCAACCACTCACCATCAGGTGGACTGTGTGCTCGTTTATCACCCTTATCCTATACTAACTGTACGAACTTCGAAAGAGACATCACTACGGACGGTTACTGAATTTAAAAAAAGATTTAAAAAGTAAAAAATGTTGCTTAAATTAAATGGTTAAAGTAATTGGTGGTTATGCATGGTGCAGGTATTGATATAGCCTTGAATAAACACTGATTTATTTGGATACCTAGGTACGAATGATGTGACCGGCATTACTATTGCATACTTCAACATGGAAAAGTAGGTATTGTGACATAACTTTAATAGTTAGACACATGGTATCGCGGACTTTTTTGTAGATATTGATGTCCTGAATAAAGTTATAGCACATCACTTTGCTCTATTATCAATAGTTACCGCAGCGTATGCGATATAAGGATTCTTTTTGGTATTTTTACATTAACGAAGTTTTCATGCGGATTCCTAACTTTATTGAAATTATTCTATCGCCTATGTTCATCAGGGATAATGTAGGATTCTAATGGTGAAAGAATTTTTCAAATCGGTCCAGTAGTATTGGAGCCTATTAAATTCAAACAAACAAACAAATAAACAAACAAATCTTTCCTCTTTATATTATTATAGTGTAGAAAAAAAACTTATTGAATTAGAAAAAAAACAGAAAACATATTCAAATTAATTAAAAAATTAAATTGAAATGTAAGATTATCCACTACACTATATCTCGTGGGTGGGACAATAAAAAAGTGCAAAGCGTGGCAGCTATGGCATATAGATATTCCTTTGTGAGGCAATCTCCGGGGAGGCACATGTGCAGCGGTGGACTTTGATAGGTTGTAATGAATTAATTAATATGTATTCAAATTAACGGCAACTATCAACAGCATTAATCTGCACGCGGAAACATAATAAAATGAGCAAAACATAATCGGACTTCCTCCTCCGTCTGCCGACCTTCGTTCTGCATGTTTGATCTTTAAGTATCTATTGTCTTTAATTATTTCTCATTGGAGTAGTTATATGTTATTGGAGAGCCGTGGTAGCTCAGATGGTTAGTGCTCGCTGTAAATTTCACAGTACGCGAGCAACCCGGGTCCGATCCCCGTCGGCACCAATGAAATTGATTTACCACGTGCTCGACGGTGAAGGAAAACATCGTGAGGAAACCTTGCCCTAAAAACTCTCTCAGAAATGAAGGGAAGCCTGTGTCCAACAGTGGGAATTATATAGGCTGTAACTTATTGGAATAGGATTAAAGTTATGATAAATTTACTTTTACCGTAATCAATTTATACATTATTACGTTGAAATTATCACATACATAATATTAAATGTACTTATTCCAACATGAAAACTTATTCCGAATCTATTTTATAAAAAAATGTTAGATAATATATACTATAGCTCAAAATTTCAATAACTTAAATATAGGTATAGTATAGATAACTAATTTCGGCGAGATATAGATTAACCATAAAGATATAGCTTGGATACTTCAGTGAAATTCTAATCTATCAGCGAAAGCCTACTAGAAAGCTGCACTTGTGGCATATTAATGCAGTTTAAAGAGAAGTTTTAAAGATTGATTGACTTTTCATCGCCAAGAAATATATCCCACAAATACAAATACAATTGTAATCATTTAATTTCTGGATACATTGCACTCCTGGATAACAATATTTTTAGATCCAGATTATTATATTATACACCAAGAATAAACAAAAAATATAAATCATACGAATCAAAAGCAGACTAAACATTATAATAAAAATTTTTAAGTGGAAAAATTTGGGGAAAGTCCTGTTTATTATTTTTGTCCACTTTTTAAAAGTAAAATAACTATTGTAAATTTTATTCGCGTCATGGAATTATAAAATCGAATGGTAAATCAATTAATGCAGCAAGAGTAATATTAAACCATAAAACATGGATAGTACTGTGAGTGAATACACTTTCACTAATAATAACATGTACAATTTAATCAAATAAATATTTTAATCGATGCTTATAAAAAATACAAAGTTTTGTTAAAAAAAAAGTTAAAACAAGTGGCAATATAGTTAGTATGGCTAAGACCTTGTCGTAAATTGCGTAGCAAAAATTCGTAGCATGCGAGAAGTTTGAGTTCCAACCTCGCCAGCAATAACATAATTGTTAATTTCAATTTTAAATGCTGATTAACCATTGTTAAAATACTTAATATATTTTGAAGGATGTGTTAAGAATAACCAATAGTGGTTGCGTAAGAATATCCACTACCACAGCCAATCTGCCTGCCAGGCTTGGTAACTATAGCAAAATCCTAAATATATGAGGCAATCTATGAGCGACGTATATATGTTTAACAGTAGATATAGGCTGTAAAGGTATGGTACGCTGCAAAGCAGCCCGCTGGACTAGCTGTTTCATAGTTGTCCCAGAAATTAAAGATGTGCCCAACAACGGGACTTATGTAGTCTGTAGTTTTACTTTTTACTTTTTTAATTTATGTTTATTTTACCTACTTGTAATACTTCGAAAATAGGTTTGAAGACCTTATTGATTATAATTAGGAATAATATTATAACTTATGTAAAATAAAAAAAAGCACGTCAAAAATGAAAACTTCTTAGCTTCACAAAAATAAAATAAAATGTATGTAATATACTCGTATCTTTATATAATACATATGTATGTATCTGAGCGTGCTTGTCACGCGATTTCAGTGCTTTTTCCCTATCCCAAAAGTGCCCAACATTCCTAAAAAAATAATTCAAATAAAATCGTTTTTTTTATTTGATTTGACAAACGCTTGACTGTAAGTTCGTTTGTTCGATCTGTAGTTTTTGTTGTTCGTTAAAACAAAGACTACAGATGCGTTGTCACCACTAAGGACTAAGATGGCCTGTAATTTTACTGACTCTCTATGCCCTTCAGAACGCAATACATAAGTGCACGTAATGCTGGTTGGCTGCAGAAATAGGTAAAGGGACGGTATCTTCAACAAATACACGAGGTGACAAGCGAGCACATAGTCCACCTGATGGTAAATGTTTGCTGTGATCCATAGACATCTACACATCTATCCTCGTTTGCGAATCAAAATGCAGATGCGTTGTCACTAGTGAGGACTAAGATGAAATGCCTCTTTTCCAGTAAAAAGGGGTCTTCGGTTCTCTACACTCACCATACGAAACACAGCAGTGTTAAGCTGCTATTTTACGCTGGTATTCTGTGAGAGCGTGGTCCTTCCCCGGTCGAGCCGACCCATTCGTGCTACAACTATACTGTTAATATAGCTGCAGTATGGCCCTACCACGTATAAAAAAAAGTATTTTAAAATCGAAATTGAATTTCAAAGGGTAAATAAATTATCAACACAATAACAACAAGGTGTTCAGAAAGTAGCGGGCGACGAACGCAGCGAGCCGCGGTGTCGCTGAACCTGCGCAAGTCAAGGGCCCCGGTCGACGACCGGCCGCGCGCGGTTCACGTTCGCTCCCATATTATGCACAAAATGAGCAGACCACTTTAGCTTCCACATAACTTAACCTGAATTGCATTGCATTTTACCTTAATAATTTATTATAAAGCAATATCAAATGGATTCATGAGAAGAAACCAAAATTCTTTCAAATTTCTATATAGAAATAATGACAAAGAATAAGCTTTATTATTTTCTTAAATAATTGCTTCTTGTATTATTTTTATTTCAATATATCAAAACATTTAATTAAATAAATTGAAAAGTAAATTTAAAAACACTAATGACTGTTAGACAATTGTTTTCGTTTTAAAATATATGTTTATTTCCAATTTATATCATTTTATTGTATAATATATTACTACAAAGTTTCATTACTTATATATTTTATCATAAGCACAACATATGGTGGTGGATTGCAAGAGTTTCAATGAAAAAGCTTATTATCGGTCAAATATGTAACAACACGGTCGGTCAACGAACTGGCAGAGGCACACGCGACGCGACAACCACTCTACCTGTGGCGCCACTCATTCACTAGTACGTAAGTGACATATATTTACAAAAATACACATGTATCTAATTTGAATAAAATGTTTTAATTCAATATCCGTGCAAGTTCCATTCTGATTTCGAAGATACACGACAATTTTTACGTGGTAGAGCCATGCTCCAGTTATACTATGGCTGTAAGCACGAATTTGTCGACTCGACCGGGGAAGAACCACGCTCTCTCAGAATATACAGCGTAAAATAGCAGATTAATGCTGCTGTGTTTTTATGATGAGTGTAGAGAACCGGAGACCCTTTTTATTGGAAACGATCGAATCTACATTTTGATTTTTAATCGAGGATAGATGTAGACGTCTATGGGCTACAACACCAATTTACCATTAGGTGGACTGCGTGATCGTTTGTCACCCTTCTATATAAAAAAAGAACACGAACTAAGTAAGTATGAGTATATTTTTTAACAAGGGCATTTACAATCGAATGTCCATTTGCAGCTGTATCAATAATTAATTGGCGGAGGCATTGCAGGTTTATTAATTTGTACGCCGAATGGAGCACATAATATGGATAGTATATATATACTATTATACATAATACTCTGAGAGTACCAGGCTATTTTTTTTAATTAAATAAACCGTTATGCAACAAGGAATTCTTATAGTTTCGTCATGTCCGTCCATCCATCCGGCCGTCCGTCCGCGGTTTTGCTCAGAGACCCTAGGTGCTATAAATCCGTAATTTGGCATAGTTATAAATATTAATCACGCCTAGAAAACTGAAGTAAAATTTGTGTACACACTTTTATTTTAGGTACTTCCCATACAAGTAAATGGACGATGATTTTTTTTACCCGTGTATTCCATCATGTTAGATATCGTTGGATAGGTCTTTCAAAAACATTGGGGGTGTGGAGCAACATGTTTTCGATTCAGGGGTCCGTTTGCGAAATATTTAGCTTTAAAGTGGTATTTTTCATTAGTCAGTTAGTGGTATATATAATGAAGTTAAAAGGAAAACTCTCACAGCTAAGTAGAATTAAGAAGTTACGAGTAATAGTCGATCATAGTAAAATGCACTCGGATTAGTAAATTCGTTACAACTCCATAGATAATGACGTAAAACTAGCTGCATTAATAACATTGTAACGTTATTTAAAATTAAACATTTTATGAAGACAACAACTTATATGCATTACTACTATTAGCTTTACTTTTTCATTTGCGGGATAGATCGGGTGTTATTATCAAAATCAAAAAGTTTTTTTTGATTTTTTTTAATACCACTCCGTATAAGGCTGATTTGAAAATATGTCCTTCAGTTACGATCTTCCTATTTTGGCCCATTTTTAGTTGTTATAGCGGTAAAACCGCGAAATCACGTATTATGCTCATTACTAATTATCAAGGAAGCCCACATATTGTGCCCACGTACGTGTGCCACAGATTAAGCAATAACTTATCCATAAGGTGAAAACTAGTGTGTCGTCTTAATTTAATTAAAAATTTCATCCTCTATTTTTACTTCTACAATTTTTCTTTATTAAAATGTAAATTCGTCCACACGTAAGGTATTAATAACATATTAAATATACTTACACAAAAAAAAGACTCTTCGTCTTTTTTTGTGTAAGTAAGAAGAATTGAAACCTCCTTTTTTTTGAAGTTAGCTAATTTGAAATATTTATATATATATATATATATATATATATATATATATATATATATATATATATATATATATATATAAAAGTGGTTTTCAAAATAATTGTACGTATTGAAATTGTAGTTACGAAAAAAGTAATGAAGAATAATCGTTGTAATTGTTACTAAATTGTAACTATTAAACCACGTGTACACTGACTACTGAACTATTCCGAATTACTGATTACCCTACTACGTATAATAAAAAAGGGTTGTGATAAATACTCCTAGAATTATATTGTCAGTTTGTGGTCAAGTGACATTATGTGTATGTGTGTGAATTATAACTCTACCAACATAACTCCCTAATTATCAATACAACACCGTTACTTGATTAACTTTACTCTTTTTATTTAAATTTATCCAATTTTTTACTTAATATTACTTAAAATAAATTAAATATTCGTCGCAATATAATACATATTCAACGGGGTTTTCCGATATTTGAAGCATTTTAATATGTTTCAACGTGGTAGAGCCATGCTGCTGCTATATTATGGTTGTAGCACGAATGGGTCGGCTCGACCGGGGAAGGACCACGCTCTCACAGAATACCAGCGTAAAATAGCAGCATAACGCTGCTGTCTTTCGTATGGTGAGTGTAGAGAACCGGAGACCCTTTTTACTGGAAATGAGGCATTCCATCTTAGTCCTCATGGGTGACAACGCATCTGCATTTTGATTCGTAGTCGAAGATAGATATAGATGTCTATGGGCCACAACAACCACTTACCATCAGGTGGACTGTGTGCTCGTTTGTCACCCTTATCCTATAAAAAAAAACGTTTTACAATTAAATCTTTGGGTACCGTGTCCTTATCCTCACGGATTGTTTTATGGAACTTTAATTTTCTTTTTTACCGATAGTTTAAAAAAAAGATACTATGTATAATGTTTTTGCTACATTGATATGTTCAATTATGCCAACATAATATTTCCAAGAATGTCCTATCATCATCATTACAGCCCTTCACAAGTCCACTGCTGAACATAGGCCTCCCCCAAAGAATGCCACAAAGCACGGTCCTGAGCCACCTGCATCCATCGACTTCCTGCATATCTTACCAGGTCGTCACTCCATCTAGTGGGGGGACGCCCTACACTTCGCCTGCCGGCACGAGGCTGCCACTCGAGAACCTTTCTTCCCCATCGGTTGTCGGTTCTTCGAGCTATATGGCCGGCCCATTGCCACTTCAGCTTACTAATCCGTTGGGCTATGTCGGTCACTCTGGTTTTACTGCGGATATCCTCATTTCTAAGTTTATCACGCAGAGAAACTCCGAGCATAGCCCTCTCCATAGCTCGCTGAGCGAGCTTGAAAACATCTTCCAATGCAGCGGTAAAGAGTTTCGGGGATATGACTTCACCCTGTCTTACACCTCTCTGCAATTGGATAGGTTTCGTACTCTGGTTCTGTACTCGGATAGCCATCGTAGTCCTACTGTACAAGCACTTCAACACTTCGATATACCGACAGTCAACTTGGCATCGCTGAAGGGACTGCAGCACTGCCCAAATTTCGACGGAATCAAAGGCTTTCTCATAGTCCACATACGCCAGACATAGTGGCAAATTGTACTCCTCGGACTTCTGTACAATTTGCCGAAGGGTATGTATGTGGTCTATGGTGCTAAAGCCTTTTCGGAAACCGGCTTGTTCGGGAGGCTGGAAGTCGTCAAGTCTGCGCGCGAGACGATTCGTAATGACTCTCGAAAACAGCACGTAGACGTGGCTCAGAAGGGAAATCGGTCTGTAGTTCTTCAAGAGAGCGTTTTCACCTTTCTTGAAGAACAAGACCACCGCACTTCTGCTCCACGCCTCCGGTGTAATGCCACCATGGAGGACGGAATTAAAGAGCTTCTGAAGGACTTCAAGTACGGGTTTTCCACCCGCTATCAGAAGCTCCGCTGTAATTCCATCCTCGCCTGGGGCCTTGCCGTTTTTAAGGTGCTGGAGAGCCATTCTAATCTCGCTCAGACTGACGTCCGGGATATCATCGGAATAATGTCGGATAAGACTCGCTCTTGGATCGTTACTCACACTTGCGTGCGGCTCCAACGATGACGTGTACAGCTGCCCATAGAACCTCTCAATCTTACTCAAAATCTCAGGTGCCCCGGAAACGATGCTGCCACATTCGGTCTTCAGCTTTGACAGCTGGCTCTTTCTGGCAGACAGATCTCTGGCAAAGACTTTGGAGCCTTGGTTCCGCTCGATCGCTTCTTCAATACGAGCTGTATTGAAGTTGCGTAAGTCTCGCCGCATGCATTTGGAGATCTGTCTGTTCAGTTGCCTGTATGATGTCAAATCTGTTGAAGAATGTAGCTTTATCTGCCGTCTAACAGCCATGAGATTAAGAGTGTGATCGGAGAGTTTTTGTGTTCTTCTGCGGCGGGTCTTGCAGAACTTAGCTCCGACCGCATGGACAGTTTCCACGAGCTTGTCATTCAATGTCCTATATAATACGAGAATGTCCTATATAATTTCATAATAGTACAGTATCTTCTATATTAAATATTTAACTCTCTGCAGTCTCAGAGTAATACAGCTTTGTTCCCTTTCCTTAATTACTCATATCTGGCTCTTTCTGTAAATTAGGTATTTCTTCCTTCTGTATTAGCCTTATTTGCTTGTATCTCTTTATCTGTCTCACCAATCTGTATTTCATTATGCTCGTTATCATTCCTAATCTGTAACTCTTCCTCTATCTCATTTATTTTCATCAACTCACCTTTTACATAGTAGACGTCGTGTCTAAGCAAGACGTCTTGTATAGGAGCGACATCAAACATGCAGCCGACAAACTGACTAGATAGCGCGTTTCTGATGCGACATAAGAAAAAAAATCTTATATTTATGGTCTCATATAACAACATGCGACTGAATTTCTTATAAGACATTTCTCATAAGACACAAGAAATTTTCTTATAATGTGCAAAAGGGCTCAATTTACTCACCTACCTAGTAATACTTCTCACTACTACTCCAGTGCATACGTTACTTATGACCATACAATTTCGTAACATAACGAAAAGTTACGAAATTGTTAGTAAAAAGTAACGTTAAATTAGTTTTTACATCAAACCGTCAAGTTTATCGTTTACATGAAAGCATATGTTACGATATATCAGTCTGTTCAACATAATATGAAGCATTAAATATATATATATATATATATATATATATATATATATATATATATATATATATATATATATATATATATATATATATATTAACCCTTTCGCTGTCCCGCGCACTACATATAGGTCATTGCTATTGTTTTACTATTGTGGCTGAAAACTGGACAGTGAAAGTGTTAAAATAAAAGTCAACGGTTACTAAATTGTTAGAATATTATTTCAGCACAACGCGTAAGCTTCAAGTCTTGTTTTCTTTTAAATTCAATATGGCAGCTACGGCTAAAAATTGACCAATCAGAGATGGTCGAGTGTTACCAGTGTATTAAAATCAGAATGCGTTCAGAAAGTGAATACACGATCGAACTATTAGTGTTACTAAGTTTGTATAACGAAATTGTAAAAAAGTCGTGACATATTATTATTGCAATGCCTTGTTTTTTTTTATTGGTATATCTAATAAAATTATGATTATACCGAATAGATTAGAAGTTACTATAAAAGATGAATATTGTAAAAAATAAAACAACGTAAAAGAAATTTATGTAGTGAAGCGGGAATCTTGTGGGGAGTAGCAGTGACATTTCATATCTGTATTAAAGTTAAAAGACAAGGTATGTAAGAAAAAAATGCTAATAAATAATAAGGACGAATTAGAACATTGTAATGTCGTTTTGATAAATGAAGTGCTAAGCTATTTTTATTGATAAGAAAAAATGGAAACCTACACATTTTAAAATAATGTTTGAATGTTAGTGACATACTTTATTTTGAACGGGTACAATTATTTTGAAAAATACTCATAAGCGAAATACCGCTGACTCACTCACTCATTACGAGATCTCCAAAACTTTACGCCCGATTGACTTTCAAATTTGGCATATTATATACTTCTTTCTCGACGTAGACACTCACTAAGAAAGCATTTTGGAAAAATTAAACCCTGAAGGGGTGAAGTAGGGTATTATAGCTTATAGTACACATATTAGTAGGTACACATTAGAAAACTTTCATGGCTACGTTCTTTCTTTTTTGATTTAAACTGTTTAATGGCTCAGTCTTTATTTTAATTAATTAACCTACTTATAGTACTCAGAGCCGTGATAGCTCAGGGGCTTATCGCTCGCTGTAAATTTCACAGTACGCGGACACCCCGCGCTCGATCCCAATTCAGGTTTCGGTTCCATCAATGATATTGTTGTTTGCAATTTTAAGTGCTGATTTACCAAGTGCTCGGGGAGAAAGAAAATATCCTGAGAAAATCTGCGTATCCAATCTATCTAATAAATTAATAAAATTGTTTCGAAAACATGACAACACGCATTGGTGCAGTACGGCACACATTTCTTTGGCCTAAAACCTTCTGAGAAATGTGAGGAGGCCTGTGCCCAACAGTGGGACGCATAAGATTGTAACTTTACTTTATTTTACTTAAAGTTTTGATATTTTGATCGAAATATATTAAATCCGTTAGTCGAAAAGTCGGCGATCACCAAGTTTACCAAACCCTATCCTATATGTGTACACTGTCACTGTACAGCGGTGGACGGTAGTTTATAAGGTAGGTTGTAAAATAGTGTGTTACTCTCTAAAAACCAATTCTTGAATAATTTATCCCGTTGAGTTTCTCAACTAAGGTAAATGCTGCTAAATAGTGTGACTTTACAAGATAGTAGAAGACTCTGTGGTAGAAGTATGATAACTGAAATTTGATAATAAATGAAATATAAAAATGTAGTACGTATTGTTCATAATATTATGTTAATATTGCCTCGCTTATATTACGTTCAAAGTAGCTCAAGAGTGATGTATTACAGGAGTCGCAGAAAGGAATAATAATACGCCTGATTGTTAGTTGTTTCCTTTACTAATTTTACAGCACGAAAAGCACCTCAATCATTATTGCAATCGTTTAAATAATATCGCACAATAGTGGTAACTTATCCCTACTACCTATCAAAATTGAACGTAGCAACAGTTTAAATGTGTAAGAATTATACAATCCAAATACTTTTACAATATGAAAATAAGTTAAACACTGTTATAAATATTATTTATATTATATATTAAATATTTAGAAGATGAAATTACTTATATAACATTCTTAGTAAATATCTCGAATTCTAAATTAGAAATAAACAGAAAGTTATCAATGATAATTATCATGACAATACAGTGACTTTTAATCTATTTTATATTTGATAATTAAAAAATAATATTATAAAACAAGACGATAATTATACAAATATTACTTATAACGATTTATGATAGAAATGATGTAACAATCATTGATAACAGATGTTACGAACCTCGTATACTCGCCGTTTCTATAGTGGGTAACGTTTAGTATCCTTAGGGAAATCAAAAAATTGCCTTTGTATTTGCTGTTTTTTGTATTCTGTTTGGCTGTTTATATTTGTGGCAAAAGAGATAATTATTTAACTAAGCATATTCTAGGCTTATCCTCTCCAAAATCCAAATATTTCATTTTTTGACATACAAGTTTGCTCACGATGTTTTCTTCACTGACAAGCACGAAGTAAATTAGTACTTAAAAATGAGAACGGTGAAGGCAAGTATCGAACACGGGGTGCTCGCGTACTGTGTTATTTTCGGCGAGCGGTTTGCTCCGGAGCTACCACGACTCTTCATCCTAACACATATAGGGATGATGACTTATTTTATGCGTTGTATGCATACTATGTACATTAGTTCCTAAATATTCATCATTTTCTTCATCAGCACAAATTGTCCATCGCCGAGCTTGATCATATTCTATATATAAGAGAAAAAAAAAACTGCACGCCTGCAGCTGACTGTCTCGTTGGTCTAGTAGTGGTCGTTGCCGCAATTACTGATCATAAGGTTCCGGGCTCGAAACCCGAATCAGTTATTGGGTTATTCTGTTAACAACTTCTCAGTAACAGCCTGGAGTCATTTAATTGGTGGTGTTTCACCCCCACGCCTCGGAAAGCAAAATCCTACGACTGATTTCTCTCCAGTCGTGTCGGATTATGGTCCCATCGGGCTATGAGAGTACTCCTGTGTTTGCGTATACACTCTGGCACTATAACCCTATCATGAGCAGATGGTTAGTCTACGTTAAGACTGGCTGCCGTGACCGAAAATCCTCCAGATACATTATTATTCTATCCATTCATTACTAGGTCTATGCTTCCCTCATATAGATTGCCTCCTAGGGGGATTTTACCATAGTCGCTTAGCTTGGTTGGCAACCGCAGTTATTTATTACTTTGAGTTGTTATCAGAATGATGCTGCTGCCCGTCTCCTATTTTATTTTCGATCTGTTGCCTCTTTATGACACCCTCGGAACGATATGGTGTAGTGGATATTATTACACCGCCACTACACGGCTATTATTATATACGAGAGAGAATTTGTCTACGTTACGCTTTGACGTGGATTGGCTGTTGGCTGGTCTGGATAGTTTAAGTTTAGCGTATACTATACAAGATAGTTGTACCGCCATCTATCGGGCGCCATGATACGTTTCTTGGATTTCCCATAACCATCTCGTCTACACCCACGGAATAACACATTGTTATAATATATACTGATGTGTCTACAATACGGTGATATTTTGGGTTTCTCGGTTACCAAACCGCTTACCAAGCGTGGTAACTATAGCAAATTTTCCCTCTTTGAGGTAATCTGTGGGAAAACCCAATGTTCAGCGGTGGACTTTTGACATGCTGTAACGGTACTACACGGCAATGCCTACCATAAAAAGAAATTAAAAGAGCTATGCTGACTCAGGGGCAGGACACTCACTTCCAATACTTGCGTAGCGTTTTACGCTACGCAAGTAATCAAATTTAATAAACAAATAAATATATTATCTGAGACCCGTGTCCCCTACACGGTAATACTGGAATCCGCCAACTTGATCTATCACCAGGAGGGCGAACATCTGTCCTTTTTTTGTGTACTTTTTTTTATAGAATAAGGATAACAAACGAGCACACAGTGCACTTAATGGTAAGTGGTTGCTGTGGCCCATAGACATCTACATCTATCCACATTTGCGAATCAAAATGCAGATGCGTTGTCACCCGTGAGGACTAAGATGGAATGCCTTGTTTTCAGTAAAAGGGTCTCCGATTCTTTACATTTCTTTCAGCAAAACACAGCGGTTTAAGTTTCTATTTTACGCTGGTATTCTGTGAGAGCGTGGTCCTTCCCCGGTCGAGCCGACCCATTCGTGCTACAACTATACTACTAATATAGCTGTAGCATGGCTCTACCACTTTATAGCCTTATACTCAGAATCACCAAATGGTATTCGTTGAAGGTTATACGTGTGCTGCACCAACCGTTGCACATTCCGATAAGAAAGTGGAGGCAATCAATCAGGATAGTGCGTCTCGCATTCCTCCAAACCCCACCATAGTGTTGATGATAGAATTCAACGCAAAACTAGGCAAAAGAAAAGGAAAGTGGGGAAATTTGGCTTAGGGCAACGGACACAAGGGTTCAAGCTGACTTCATGGAGAAGGAGAGACTCTATGATTAAAGTTTTCTTCCAGAAGCGGCCCCACAGAAAGTGGACAAGTTTTAGGAGACAGACCGAACCTTAAGTTAGAGAGGTCACGTCTTATGAAGTTAATGCTCTGTCGCCCTCGTGCCTCAACGATATATATGGACGATAAATCACAAGCTCGTGGAAGCTGTCCATGCTGTCGGAGCTCATGTGACTAAACTGACCGATCTCCATATACATGCAGCAAGACTTACCTACACAATTTTAATACGACCTATGTCGAAGCGGTTGAGCGTAACCAAAGCCTCAAAGTCTTTGCCAGAAATCCGACTGCCAGAAAGAGCCACCTGTCACAGTTGAAGACCGTCAGTGGCAGCGTCTTTTCCGGGTAACCTGAGATATCTAGCGATTTTACAGACACCGTCGTTAAAGCCACACGCACGTGGATCCCAAGGTCCTTCGATCTCATCCGGCCTTATTCCGGTGATATCGAGCGAGATTGGAAACGCTAGCACTTAAAAACGGCAAGGCCTATATTGTTTAAATTTATTTACACTTGCTATACCAAATTCTACGCTATTAAAGACGCACGCAAAAGCTGGTTTTGTTTAATAAACACCAATTGTTCGAAGGAATCAGCAAAATAAATAAAGGGAAAGACGTAAATACTCGTCGCCAGTTTTTCATGTATTTTATTGAGACGTAGTGACCGTAAAATGTCCGCAACGTATTGTCGATGAAGGCAGAGTTACTTCGACAGACCTATTTCAGAATCCATTTCGGCTAATGACCGTGCTGTGAAAGGTTAATCGACGTTCACCTGCAACTAACTGTCTTCTTGTCTTTGTGCTCTGTTGTTTGTGACTATTTCCGTAACAATGGCCGTGAATGTGGTCGCTAACCCTCCTCACCTGCACTAAATTTAATATATTTATTAAGCGGGGGCGGCTAACTGCTCAAGTGTCTCATTATCAAGCCAGATTGTCACATTCTTCTTTGTTTCCCACGCGGCTACATCTAAATGAGTAACTTTCAAAGGCGCTATAGATAGTTACATGTTTGAAACTTGGTACCTATTTTTTTTTTGAAATCTTTCTTGAAGAACAAGATCACCGCACTTCTTCTCTACGCCTCCGGAGTAATGCCACCATGGAGGACGGAATTAAAGAGTTTTTGAAGGACTTCAAGTACCAGTTTTCGACCCGCTTACAGAAGCTCCGCTGTAATTTCATTCTCGTCCGAGGACTTGCCGTTTTTAAGGTGCTCGAGAAACATTCTAATCTCGCCTGTCGATCAGACTGACGTCCGGAATATCATCGAAATCGTGTCGTATAGACTTGCTCTTGGATCTTTACTCACACTTGCGTATGGCTCCAGACATTTGGCTCTTTTTGACAGACAGATCTCTAGCAAAGACTTTGGAGCCCTGGTTCCGCTCGATCGCTACTTCAATACGACCTATATTGAAGTTGCGTAAGTCCCGCCGCATGCATTTGGAGATCGATCTGTTCAGTTGCCTATATGCTGTCAAATCTGCTGAAGAATGCAGCTTCATTTACCTTCTAACAGCCATGAGATTAAAAGTGTGATCGAATAATTTTTGTGTTCATCGGCAACGGGTCTTGCAGAACTTAGCTTCGACCGCATGAACAGCTTGTCATTCATATTGTCCACTGCATTACAGTCTTCTAGACACTGAAAACGATTTTGTAACTCGAGTATATCTATATAGTTATCCCAAATTTTCCTACCTTAGCTCACCGTTTTCTCTTGTACCTAGTTGTGGGTTGAAGTCTTCCATTAACACCGTATAGTGGGTTTTGGAGAAATGCATGGCTCTAGAGCTAGAGCTAACCTCATACATTTTCTCCACCTCTTCATCGGGATGAGCCGAGATTGGTGCGTAAACCTGTACGACTTTCAGCGAATACCATTTGGTGATTCTGAGTATAAGGTACGCAACCCTCGTCGACACGCCCCCAATCCTTACGCTGTTAAGGAAAGACTCGTGGACGATAAATCTGACACCTCCTTGGGACAGATGGTTGCCCTCCCGGTGATAGAACAAGTTTCTGGATTCGAGGATTACCGTGGCCTCCCCCTCTCTTTGGACCTCAGATAATCCTTTAATATCTCAGCGCAACTTGTCTATCTCTTCTTCCACCTCCGCGATCTTGTAGTTAGTCCTCAGGGTGCGTGCTTTATATGTTGCCAGGTCGGGTCGTCTTAGGTGGCAACCGAACCTCCACCGGAGATTCTTAACACCCCCTGCTTTCTTAACACCCCGATTCTTAACACCGCCGTTACCATGGTCGCCACCGTAGCCAGGAATAACGAAACCGCGGGGGACTGGGGGCCGTTTCTTTGTCACTCTCACCATTATACCCCATATTGCCATAGTTGCCATGCTTGACGAGCGGGTTAGCAACCCCAGTATTTATTGTTATTTTGCTGTTATCTGAAAGATGCTGCTACCCACCTTCTGCCTCAGTTTCCCTTATGACACCCACTGGAAGATATGGGGTAGTGGGTATTCTTACTCGCCACTGCACGGGATTCATATTTCAATGGGAGAGATTGAATGTATGTTGTCTGTTTTTATGGTAATGCTAAAATATATAGCTTGACGAGTCGAAATATTTATTTTAACTCGGAAATGATTTTTGAATTTCTTCTGCATTCATTTTCTAGTGAAATAGTTAAAAACTTGTGGTGTAAGTGATCAACAAGTGTGATGAGGGAAGTAAAGACTGTGTAAGAACCTCCGAAGGAACGCGAATAAATAAATGGATATTATATAGGGGTATCTATATAGTTTTCTCTTCTGGTTGGGCTGTATAAATAAGATGCCTGTGGGTAATAAAGCCTGTCGCCTAATAAGGCCTAAATTACAAAAATCCTATTTATTTATATTATATTAACCGCACTCGCTTAAGGAGATAATAACAGACTCCTATTGTACGATAATGTTTCTAATTACAAGGTTGCAGAGACGCGCTACCCCGCTATTTATCTCTTTGTTGATCTTGACGATTTGAGTAAGTCAGTGAGGAATAATTTCGGTCGGCAGACCACCCCACATGTCGGTCACCTCGTGAGCCAGGTCCAGATATTTTGTCTTCTTATCTGTTTCAGCTTTCACGAGGTTCTCATCATCATCATCATCATTATCATCATTACAGCCCTTCACAAGTCCACTGCTGAACATAGGCCTCCCCCAAAAAATACCACAAAGCACGGTCCTGAGCCACCTGCATCCATCGACTTCCTGCATATCTTACCAGGTCGTCACTCCATCTAGTGGGGGGACGCCCTACACTTCGCCTGCCCGTACGAGGCTGCCACTCGAGAACCTTTCTTCCCCATCGGTTGTCAGTTCTTCGAGCTATATGGCCGGCCCATTGCCACTTCAGCTTACTAATCCGTTGGGCTATGTCGGTCACTATGGTTCTACTGCGGATATCCTCATTTCTGAGTTTATCACGCAGAGAAACTCCAAGCATAGCCCTCTCCATAGCTCGCTGAGCGACCTTGAGGTTCCTCATCCGGCCAGCAGTGAAGGACCACGTCTCAGTTCCGTATGTCATCACTGGCAACACGCACTGGGTGTACAGTCTTGTTTTCAAGTTTTGGGGTATACCTGACGAGAAGATGTGCCGTAATTTCCCGAACGCTGCCCAGCCGAGTTGAATCCGTCGTTTGACCTCTCGGTCGAAGTTGGACTTACCTAGTCGGACTATTTGTCCCAGGTAAACATACTCGTCAACAACTTCGAGCTTAGTGTTCCCAACAACTACCGGCATACGTGTGACATGGACATTAAATATGATCTTTGTTTTGTCCATGTTCATCTTAAGACCTATCCGTTGGGAAACACTATTGAGGTCATTGAGCATAGTGCTTAGGTCCTCCAACGATTCTGCCATAAGGACTATATCGTCGGCAAATCGAAGGTGAGTGATGTACTCGCCATTGATGTTGATACCGTATCCTTTCCAGTCCAGAAGCTTGAAAACATCTTCCAATGCAGCGGTAAAGTGTTTCGGGGATATGACGTCACCCTGTCGTACACCTCTCTTCAATTGGATAGGTTTCGTACTCTAGTTCTGTACTCGGATAGCCATCGTAGCCCTACTGTACAAGCACTTCAACACTTCGATATACCGACAGTCAACTTGGCATCGCTGAAGGGACTGCAGCACCGGCCAAATTTCGACGGAATCAAAGGCTTTCTCATAGTCCACATACGCCAGACATAGTGGCAAATTGTACTCCTCGGACTTCTGTACAATTTGCCGAAGGGTATGTATGTGGTCTATGGTGCTAAAGCCTTTTCGGAAACCGGCTTGTTCGGGAGGCTGGAAGTCGTCAAGTCTGCGCGCGAGACGATTCGAAATGACTCTCGAAAACAGCACATAGACGCGGCTCAGAAGGGAAATCGGTCTGTAGTTCTTCAAGAGAGCGTTGTCGCCTTTCTTGAAGAACAAGACCACCGCACTTCTGCTCCACGCCTCCGGTGTAATGCCACCATGGAGGACGGAATTAAAGAGCTTCTGAAGGACTTCAAGTACCGGTTTTCCACCCGCTTTCAGAAGCTCCGCTGTAATTCCATCCTGGCCTTGCCGTTTTTAAGGTGCTGGAGAGCCATTCTAATCTCGCTCAGACTGACGTCCGGGATATCATCGGAATAATGTCGGATAAGACTCGCTCTTGGATCGTTACTCACACTTGCGTGTGGCTCCAACGATGACGTGTACAGCTGCCCATAGAACCTCTCAATCTCACTCAAAATCTCAGGTGCCCCGGAAACGATGCTGCCACATTCGGTCTTCAGCTTTGACAGTTGGCTCTTTCTGGCAGACAGACCTCTGGCAAAGACTTTGTAGCATTGGTTCCGCTCGATCGCTTCTTCAATACGAGCTGTATTGAAGTTACGTAAGTCCCGCCGGATGCATTTGGAGATCTGTCTGTTCAGTTGCCTGTATGCTGTCAAATCTGTTGAAGAATGTAGCTTCATCTCCCGTCTGACAGCCATGAGATTAAGAGTGTGATCGGAGAGTTTTTGTGTTCTTCTGCGGCGGGTCTTGCAGAACTTAGCTCCGACCGCATGGACAGTTTCCACGAGCTTGTCATTCAAATCGTCCACTTCATTGCAGTCTTCTAGGCACTGAAAACGGTTTTGCAACTCGAGCTGAAAGGTTTCGGGACTTTGGATTAGAGCACGAGGGGGACGGAGCGTTGACTTCATTAGACGAGACCTCTCCAACTTAACGTTTAGGTTCAGTGTGCCTCTAACCATTCGGTGATCGCTGCCGGTTTTCATCCTCGCGATCACTGAGACATCACTGAACAGTTGTCGTCTGGTCGTCATAATGAAGTCAATCTCATTTTTTGTCGAACCGTCGGGGCTCGACCAGGTCCACTTCCTGTGGGGCCGCTTCTGGAAGAAAGAGTTCATCATAAAGAGTCCCTCTTTCTCCATGAAGTCGGCCAACTGCTGGCCCCTTGGGTTCCGTTGCCCTATTCCAAATTTCCCCACTTTCAGCTCACCGTTCTCTCTTGTGCCTAGTTTTGCATTGAAGTCTCCCATTAACACCGTATATTGGGTTTTGGAGGAATGCATGGCTCTAGAGATATCCTCATACATTTCCTCCACCTCCTGATCGGGGTGTGCCGAGGTTGGTGCGTAAACCTGTATGACCTTCAGCGAATACCGTTTGGTGATTCTGAGTATAAGGTACGCAACCCTCGTCGACACACTCTCAATCTTTACAACGTTGTTAACGAGAGACTTGTGGACGATAAATCCGACACCTCCTTGGGACAGATGGTCGCCCTCCCGGTAATAGAGCAAGTTGCCGGATTCGAGGATTACCGTGTCCTCCCCCTCTCTTCGGAATTCGGATAATCCTATAATATGCCAGCGTAACTTGTCTATCTCTTCTTCCAGCTCCACAATCTTCTCGTCAGTCCTCAGGGTGCGTGCGTTGTATGTTGCCAGGTCGAGTCGATGTAGGTGGCAACCGAACCTCCACCGGAGATTCTTAGCACCCCCTGCCCCGCCGTTACCATAGTCGCCACCGTAGCCAGGAATAGCGGGGCCGCCGGGGACTGGGGGCCGTCTCTTCGTAACTTTCATTATGGGGGGTATATTGCCATAGTTGCCACGCTTGGCGAGCGGGTTGGCAACTGCAGTTTTTTATTGTATTTTTGCCGTTACCAGGAAGATGCTGCTGCCCATCTCCTGCCTGTTTCCCTTTGTCGCCTTTTACGACACCCACGGGAAGATATGGGGTAGTGGATATTCTTAACCGCCACTACACGGTTCTCATCATACGGAATGGTAATTTCGATCAAAAATATCCTTGACTATGCCCGGTCCATCAGTAAAATATCAGGTTATTTGCAAGAATAGTCCTGTCTGTGATGATGGCCCGGTCCCAGTAGAGCCGGGTCATTTTCGAGCACGGCATCCAACAAGTACTTATAATATGGTAGTTTCCGATCCAAGAGACCGTATTTTAGAGCGAGCTCCTAGTTTGAATCCTGGCTACTGGGTTGTGACTGTGCAAATACTTAGTTAGAAAGCGCTAAACAACCGGAGATGACATGCCTAAGTGACTCACCGGGATGACGACAGGCTCGACATATGTCGACGGTGCAATCTTTTAGGATGTATTTCCGACTGGCTGTTCCCTGCGACTTCGCTCGCGTGTTAGGGTTTCATTTTGCGCGGAACCCTATTTCCTTTTCTAAAATAAAAGTAAGCCTAAGTTACTCCTTATGACATCAGCTATCTGCCAGTGAAAGTCCCGTCAAAATCGGTCCAGCCGTTTCGGAGATTAGCCGGAACAAACAGACAAACGGATAGACAGACAGACAGACAAAAATTTTTAAAATTATATTTTAGTTATAAGTACCGTATTTACTTTCATATGCATTTACTAAAAACCGGTTATTTTGACATTACAAACAGACACTTCTATTTTATTTATTTGTATAGATATAGATAATTGTTGGTCTTAATAACCTGATCCTGTATCGCAGAGACTAAACCCTCGGTGTCCCCAAAGAGGTCACCGAAACGTAGCCAGTAGAGGGAGGCGACTGTGTCTACGAAAGGCTCTTGTAGAGCCTTGTAGAACCTCCCGTGGAGCCCTTTCTCCTTCCATACGGTCTCCCGGTCGGAAATGCACTGTACTGCTGGTTCTTGCCATTGCTCGTTGGTTAAGGATAGATGATTTATCATACGAAATGACGTCCCTGTAGAATGGATCATCCGATTTCGTCAGAAAGTAATTACGGAGGCTGCACACTTCGCGATTATGCATGGTGAGAGCGCTTAAAAAGCCGCGCCCACCATGTTTCCGCGGCAAGTACGGCCTCATTACTGACGATCTCGGATGATGCATCCTGTGGGACGCCACCATGCGGACTTTTCTATCCAGAGCGTTCAGTTCGGTCTGAGTCCACCTGAGTATGCCGAAGGTATACATGAGAACAGGGGTGATCCAACTGTTATATGGGTGTGTCTTATTAATATCCGACAAAATAGTGTTAAGCACTTTTGTCAAGCGTGCATAAAACACATCGCAAACTGACTGTTTCATGTCCGCCTCATCGATACCTATGTTCAGTGACATACACCGGTATCGGTATGTTTCAGCCTCGGATATGTTCTTTATGTTGATGGGCATATGTCTATGTCTATAAGTCTATGCCCTCAGAGTTAGCAACCCTACCCCTTTCGACATGGAGGACCGCACGTTTATCCGTCCCCAGCTCCATTCTAATAGAATTGCTAAAATCACAAGTGATATTTAGGAATTCCATAAGATGGGAGCGACTGGAGGCGAATAACTTGAGATCATCCATATAGAAATGGTGGGTCACTTTTGTACCTCCTTTACGAAGCTGAAATCCCCTCCCGGAACCCTCCAGTAAGGTACAATTGCCCTGGAAGATACCCCTTTTTATCCTTATGTGGTTCTCCGCATCCGTCATCAACTCGCCTAAATAACAAAGGATCGTACTCCACTGCCCCATACACTGCCCGAGGAAGTCTCGTAACTGTACAGTCAACCTTGTATAGCTCGAGGATCCTCTTCAGCCATGTATGAGGCACAGAGTCGAATGCCTTTCTGTAGTCTACCCAGGTGGCGGAGAGGTTCCGACGGTTGCGTTTAACCACGACACCTGCCGCGACATCCATTTTGAGCACGCGACATCACCTGATTTAAATTCAGATGAGTCTTATATATGGTAGGTAGACACGTAATTGCCGTATTTGCTCGTGTCTATGGAACCCCGGTCTTTAGGAACCAAATGAGTGATCCCAGTAGTGAAGAGGCTCGGGAGTGACTTTTGGTCGAGAGCCTCTTAAAACTGTCGGGCGAGCACAGCGTGACAACACATCACGAACCCCTTCAGCCAGTAGTGATGCAGTCTGTCGATTCCCGGACTTTGCCAGTTCGGGGTCCTTCGGACCGCCTCAACTAAGTCATCAGGCGTTATGAGGACGGGGTCCATGGGCGTAACATTCGCAGACTGACTCGCCACAACTTCCGTCCAAGGGCTTTCGCTGTGGTTTACGGGCTCTGACCACAGGCCACACCAGAATGTGACACCAGAATGTGACAGTGTCGGCCTGGTTCGATGCTGGGCCCGTTCCACGTAACATTGGCCGCTCCAATGATTTATAGAGCCTCTTCTGATCACTCTGGAAGAGACGATTTTGATTGAACTGTGTCGACCTCTCGGTATATCGCCGAATCCGCTTCCCTCAAGCAGCGATTCTCTGCTTCAGGTCGTCTATGTGCTCCGTCAGTTTTTGCGTTATATCCGACTGGGACAAACTGATATTTGTCCCCGCAAACGCCATCCTGACGGTGCGCACAATTTATGGCCTATTATTGCCCGACCTGAAGCTTATCAGTCTGCCGATGAGGGGCCTTGCCTTTGCGATACGGTCCTCAATCCTTCTTTTCCAGGCTGGGATAGCGTTATTTTGCCCAGTAGCACGTACAGTCGTGGGAAGTTTGGCAGCAACAATGCGGCAAACTGCCAAAGCGCGCGTAAGTGGTTACTGTGACCCATAGACATCTACATCTATCGTCAATAAAGACTCAAGATGCAGATGCGTTGTCACCCGTGAGGACTAAGATGGAATGCCACCATACGAAACACAGCAGGTTTTCTGTGAGAGCGTGGTCCTTCCCCGATCGAGCCGACCCATTCGTGCTACAACTATACTACTAATATAGCTGCAGCATGGCTCTACCACGTTAAATTTATATTATTGCAAAGTCCCGGCTGGTTTCCAAAAAGGTTGCCAGCAATGGGTTCAGGAATGTCACGACATCCCGGTTCCGCTTGCTGGTTATGCGCGGGAGTCGCGGTACATTTTCGAGAAGTGTACAGCGTGTTTCCACAATCGCCTTCTCAAATTTACTCCTCATCTGCTCTAGTTCGTGGGTAACCATTCCATCATCGTCTGAATCAACCAGAGTGGGAAGATCCATGGCGGCTTCCACATGTGGCTGCTGGTTTATGGCCTTATGAGCCACATCACCAGCTATAGCTGGTTCATTCGATGAGGGAATAGCCTCACGCCGTAGTCGTTCGAGTTCGACATCATCAAATATTTTCGAGCGTATGATGTACCGAACTCGATCTGCCAGGTTTTGCTCTGTGACGGGAACAGACAACTCCAGCTCAGCAAAAAAGCGATGCATCCGAGCCCGATACGCCGTCCCTTCAGTTTTTTCCCCTTTCGTCCTATAGTACGCCCACAATGCGTTTGTGTTCATATTTTTTGTCCAACGCATGCTTCACTAGCGGCGGGTGCCGCTTGCCGAGTCCGAGAAGACCCTGCTGACACCAAGCCATCTGGTGGGGATGATGGATGCGAGGGGCTACTAGGTGGTCGTGCAGTACCTCGCGCTCGGCTGACTTATTAATTTTATTATTATTATATTTTTTTGTAATAGTTTTCACATCTAAAGTACTTAAAAGTTTTGAAGACTAAAGTATTTTCATCATTACAGCTCTTCACTGTAACTTCAAGTCTACTGCTGAAAATAGGTCCTGAGTCACTTGCATTCATCGACTTCCTGCATGACTTACCAGGTCGTCACTTAATCTAGAGAATCGCCCTACACTTCGCTTACTGGTACAAAGTTACCACTCGAAAACCTTTCATCATCGGTTGTCGGTTCTTTGGGCTATATGGCCGGCCCATTTAGCTTTTAAAATCGACGTCTATGATATTTTTGTACTCTCCATGTAGTCTTCTAAATTAAAAAAAATGGCCGTTATTTTGAACAAAATTATTTTCGGGCCGATTGCTTCTAAAATCGTCTAAAGGTCCTTGTAATCATGAAAAACAAAAATGCCTTCAAAATAAAAAAAATTATCCTCATATTGAACATACTCTTCCCTTGGATCTTTTCAATTCGCCGTGAAAACTGAAAAAGTGGTATTTTAAAAACTCTTGTTTACATATCTAAAGAAATCGGTCTTTTGGGCCGCTATACCTAAGGGCCGTATAGATATCTATACCTATACATAAGCTGTAACTTTATAACTTTTAACTATTATGGATGTATGTACGAAATGGAAAATAAAAAGTGAATATAACTCTTCCCTACGGCAGGTATACAAATTACAAAGACAGCCAATTTTAGTCCTTATTTTGAAAAGTATTTACAGCGCGTCGCGGTATAAAAGTTAACTATAAGAGTCGGTGAAAACAATATATTTATTAAAATACTTGTATCTATAAAATTCAATAGTAACGCCTTCCTATTTTTACAGCACGTACGCATTTTTTACACAGTTTTCATATATTAGACAGGCATATTGTGGAATATACTATCCAATATTACTAAATAACACATCAAAATAGACATATTAAGTTACATTATGCTAAAAGGCAGACTTTAAAAGGCCCTTAATATTATTATCATTCATTCATTACGACTGCTACAACATTAAAGATTTTGTAGACAAGGAATAGGGTGTAGAATTCTGGAGTGGAATGGCAGTGGAGCCCGCGACCTTGTGAGGGCGAGGTCAACTCGGCACCGTCCTCCCACCTTGTACCCTGCAGCCTACCTGCGCCTCAGCGGACGTCACAACCATTATACCCTTTATGCATAATTATATTTGTGCCAACTGGAACAAATGTTGATCTCATTTTATACTTCAAGGTAATGGCATCAAATCAAGAACACTATTTAGGTACCTACCGAGTAACAAACATATTTTTTTAAACGTTTAACATCAAAACCGCACAAAAAGTTTAGCGAATTAATATTGATTAGGAGCTTCATTAAATGTTTAGTAAATAAACGATGAGTCTCTTGTAGATATGACTGTTATATTATTTCCGTATATGTACATAAACATATAAAAATATATAGAACATTTCGCAAGCTAAAGTGATAAATAAACATATTATAGGATATTGTGGTGGCATAGGGAAGGGTCGGGAGCCGGGAACGATGACGACGCTGTGCGGCCTTGGCCGTGATCGCGCGCTCGATATAGCGCGCCCCGACCGCCTACCTGACTTAGCCCACCTCCCCGCTGTCACCTACTACACCCACACCACGGCAACGTGATCGTTCTAAAATTCTGGTGTATTGACATACGATAGGTACCTACAAGAAAATAACAGAGCGTAGACTACTTACCCTTACCTATATCAATCATATTGTACAGCTTATTGATATAGTTTTAAGTATATAATAATATACACTCAAGGACATATTAGAGAAACCAAAAAGTGAGTATAAAATAAAATATCATGGATAATTGTGGCAATTAATTTTATTAATTCGAATTTACTAATTATTCGTTATTTTAAAATTGCAAACTTCAAAAAAAAAATAAACGATCAAACGACAAACATTTTTGTACCTACTTAACATTTTGTTCATTTTTTTCACGTATGCTTAGTAAAGGCTATAACGTGGGCTATAATCGGTACTTAGTGTTGCTGTAGATCTTCGAACTGCTTCTAGTCTCCTCAGCATATTCCTAATCAAATTATAAATTAAATCTTGAGAGATTGCGTTCCATTCTTCCTGTAATGCATTTTTAAGCCAAATTTTCACCCAAATTAGCAAGTCGGGGTGGTCGGGGATTTCTTTTCTTATTTTTTCTTAAAAGCTTATCCCATACATCATGCTCTTTGGAGTTTTAGTCGGGCGTCGGCGTTGAACACCCCATAGCATTGATTTTAAGGTCTCGAAAGTAATCAAAGGCGTGTATTATCACGCATAAATACAAATATATCTCCTATAAAAGGGGCAAATGGCACTTCAATTTCTTCCAAAGTCTCAGTTACATATTGTGCCGCCGTTAGTGACCCATTCTTAATGACGCGGAGTTCCATACGGGCCCCACACAAATACCTTTCAATACCATAACTGAATGCCTCTTTCCAATGGTGTTGCACTGAACATACCTCCCTCCCGAGCGACTTCACACTTTAATTTGTGGCGGCGTCTAAAATCGCGCTATCAAAGTTCTAAAGTTAACGCGCTATATAACAGCTCCGAAATAACTCACAGAGCGTTGGCGGCTCCCCGGGCCGGGAAGAACTCCTTTCGTCCTTCTACTGCTAAACTAAGTGGTAAACAACCGACGTGATTTGAACACGCAACCAACAACCATCAGAAACTACAACTTCAAGCCTTCGTCACTTACCTAAAGAACCCCTATTCACTCCCGAGAATCGTCTTCTGCGATCTTCAGATCCTACATGTCATCTAGCTTTACAAGGTTCATCGCAGCACTGGAATAATGCTTCCTGTTCCTTTAAGCTACTCTCTGCGCTAAACTTGTTTAGCACGGCTCTGAGCCTTAGTTACTGATTGCCTCTGCCTCACGGCACTCTCGCAGATTACTTGCCTTCTTCTCGACTTACCGCAGACTACAAGACAATTCCCTAACACATGCACATTCGTCGACATCTAGACTAGCACTATCGACCTCCGGTCTAAACAGGATGATGTGGCAGCGCTGTCGTCGCGCCGTAAGCGAAACGCACCGAAGCCTAAATTACGCTATCAAACTATATAACTATGTATATATAGAACAGCTCCGAAATAACACACGGAGCGTTGGCCGATGACTAAAAATTCTTTTATTATCTGGCTTCAGGCAAAATCTGGACTCATCTGTGAATAGAACTTGACTCCAAGCTTCGTCATTCCAATTTCCATGATTGCGAGCAAAATTAACTCGAGCTACTAGATGGCATGTGAGAAGAAGGCAGCCTCTGGCAAGAAAGTGTGAATTTATTCCGGCCGATTTTAGTCTTTTTTTTGCTTTTGTGCTTACTGTAACTCCTCGAACTTCTGGGAACTTCATTCGTTCGAAGTTAAGTTTCTAAGCTCGCTGGTAACGATAAACCGGTCATCTCTGGCCACAGTTTTCCATTTACGTCTAACGTCACTGTCCTGCGTGTTTCGTATACTGTCCGGTCTATAGATATCTCTTGACAACTCAATGTACTACAGATTTTGAAACTCGTAATTTTTAACAGTTTCAATTAAGGTAACAGCCCTATAGTAACTTAAGCGGCGTTTAAATCTGGCATTCTCAGTGTATTTGCAGTAATCATTCAGACAACCCGATAAACAAGGCAATGAAGGCAAAAATTTATAACTCAAATTCAAAAATTAGTAAATTTTTTCGCAGAATGAAAGCACGGAATAGGGTAAAACACCCGGTAGTCATCCCCGCACCAGTACTCAGCCTTTACAGACATTATTTCCATATAAATAGTGTTGAAATTTGTTTACACCTTTAAAATAACGTTTAATTGAATCTGTGTCTCCTTATTGACTAATAACACACCAACGAACCAATATCATGTCAGGTTGACGAGCTACACTCGTTAATTTGCACTACTGCCAAAGAAATGACTAGATGCGTCGCTGTTGCAATTTTTTTCTTAAGGAAACGTGCTCGAGTTTTCGGTAAATTTTTGTGTTTGTTGTAATTTGTGGTGGATTGTTATACTGTGCTACAATAAAATGTTTATTTTGTGATAAAATTAACTATTATACGCATTTTATTTGTTTAATATGTTGTAATTTAGGTGGCCGACTAGTGGGTTTCGAATTTTTAGGGTAGATCTACTCAGCCATAAGTGGCAGACTACTGGTTTTTTCGTAAATTTCTTATATGTAGTTGAAATTAACAGAACGAATAGTCCCAATTTTGCTCATTACTTTTGGTTTAACTCTTATAAGGCGAAAAGTGTATTTTACCAGTAGTCAGCCGCGTACAAATGTAATAGCATGTCAGGGGCCGACCAATGGGTCTACTACTCCAGTAGTCAGCCGTTAGTCCTGTTGCACAAAATAGTACCTTAAAGCCTTTTCCATAGGGGTTAAATTTATACACGGTTATTTTAGCATGGAAATCATTTGTTTTAGAATTCTATCATGTCAAAAATCCGTCCATCAATACAAAGGAGAGCAATTAACACAAGCAATGGTGACGATTAGAAATGGGATGTAAAGAATAGGAGCTATTTCTTCCAAAGAGTGGAGACAATTTCAGATACAAAAAGAAGAAATGAAGCAACAGAAAAAGAACGATATATTGATTAAAAAAATTAAGAGATTTGAAGCTAAAACAAAGAAAGAAGAACAAAGTAAAAAAAAAAGAAAGAAGAATTACAAAAAAGGAAAGCAGAAAAGCTGTTGAATTCCAAAAATAGCAAAAGGAGGAAGAAAAATACTATATGTACAATAAACAAAATAAGATGCAAAAACTGTGATGAGGAATTGACTAGCAACACAGAAATTATTGACTTAAAGAATATTGGATGTGACGATTGCCTTGCACAGTACATTTGAAATGTACTGAATTCGCTGAGGACATACATGAAAATTGGAATTATCTACCTAGTCGGACAATTTTGTGTCCCATGTAAACATATTCGTCAACAACTTCGAGAACTTAGTGCTCCCAACAACTACTGGCATAGGTGTGACAATGTTCATCTTAAGACCTATCCAGATTAGGGAGTTGAGTAAAACCCACAATGCCACAGAAAGGCCAACATAGACACCAGAACACCACACACATTGAACACCAACTTACAGCGACCGGATTCGAACCAGCGTCGCTGTAGTAAAGAGATAAATGCCAAGAAGGCACCCATGACCGGCCCATAGTTATGGGCTGAGATGAATACCAAGGCAATAGGGAGATGCCCGAGGCCTGAACCTGCAGCGCTAAGGCGCGCGCAGAAGAAGACAACGTAGTAAGACCTATCCGTTGGGAGACACTATTGAGGTCATTGAGCATAGTGTTCAGGTCCTTCAGCGATTCTGCCATATTACTACTATATTGTCGGCAAATCGAAGTCCAACTTCGCCAGAGAGGTCAATCGACGGATTCAACTCTGCTGGGCAGCGTTCGGGAGATTACGACACATCTTCTCGTCAGACATACCTCAAAACTAGATTGTACAACCAGAGCGTGATGCCAGTGATGACCTATGGATCTGAGTCGTTGTCCTTCGCTGCTGACCGTAAAAGGAAGCTGTAGGTCGCTCAGCGAGCTATGGAGAGGATTATGCTCGGCGTTTTTCTGCGTGATAGACTTAAAAACGAGGATATCCGCAGTAGAACCAGAGTAATCGACTTAGCCCAAAGGATTAGTAAGCTGAAGTGGCAATGTGCCGGCCATATAGCTCGAAGAACCGACAACCGATGGGAAAGGTTCTCGAGTGGCACCCTCGTACCGGCAGGCGAAGTGTAGGGTGTCCCCCCACTAGATGGAGTAACGACTTGGTAAGACATGCAGGAAGTCAATGGGTGCAGGTGGCTCGGGACCGTGCTTTGTGGCATTCTTTGGGGAAGATAGTCAGCCTCTCAAATATGTAAGAATATTTGAGAGGCTGACTACAGGGTAAGACATGGCCGACTTGTGGAGAAATGAGGCTAACTACTGGTGAAAAGTGCCATAATTTGTTTAATGTTGATTTTTATATAATTCTATTATAAATATAATGTTTTGTTAATTTCTTTAGTAAATTTAATGAACAACTTTACTGGGGATAATGATTGTTTTTATTCATAATGTTTAATATTTAAAATACAGTTGAATCAAATTTTAGTCCTCACTAAAAGGCTGACTACTGGGTGTTTTACCCTATTGCGTAATAATTACATAAAAGTAAATGAGAATCAAAAAAGAAATATATCGCAATACTACGCACGATAATTACTGCAGGAGAAATTAAACCTTTTTGCATTCCTCTAAATTCGTCCACGAGTATATATTTAGAAATAGTGGTGTAACATTAGTAAACTCATAAAAATTCAAGTAAATTACGCGCTGTAAACACAAAATAATGCTTCTTAAATGGTATTTTTTATATCACAAAATAAGTATTGCACTCACATAAATAATATTCGTAGACCATCAGGTATATAAAAATACATTTGTTAACGATTAATAAGCAGACGGCGTAGTTAGAGCAAACCAGAATAAGACACCAAGGTCAAACAGCGGAATGATATCATTTATGGAGTGCTTGTCCCTGAACTGTAGCTGTTAGGCGCGAGTGACGCACGTGGACTCAAATATCACCGACCCTGAACTCGGTTATAAAAATATAGCATTTGCAATGTCAAACTACGCCCACACATAGAACTTATAGAACTAGAAAGTTAATGTACTTGTCGAGTTTTTAGGCGGTTTATTAACTAATGGTGTATGAGCGATTACAGTAGCTGATGTCTCGCCCCACATCAAAATATTTACGTTTAAAATATAAATAACAGAATTATTTTTACGTAATGAATTAACCGGCCAAGTGCGAGTCGGACTCCGTAAGGTTCCGTACCATCCTAAAACACGTTTCTAGTAGGAGAGCATCCTTTAATTTTTTATTTATTTTGATTACTTGTTGTTATAGCGGCAACAGAAATACACATTCTGTGAAAATTTCAACTGTCTACCTATTAGATACAGCCCGCTAAGAGTCGGATGGACGGCAGGACGGAAGGTAGGTAGGATGGACGGACGGACGGACGGACGGACGGACGGACAGCGGAGGCTTAGGGTCCCGTTGGTTACCTTTCGGGTACGAAACCCTAATTAAAACAGGGAAAATTATAATGCAGAACTGTTCAGTGTTCATCCGTCCAACCTAGGTTCATCCGTGTCCAAAAAAAAACAATGTTATATTTCAGCGAAAAATCGGAAGTAGAATTGAGTGTATGGCGGGTGGAAGGAAAAGGGGAGATCTCCCGCCGGGCAAGGTGCTCTGCCCGGGGAGCGGCCAACGCTTCGATTGGTATTTCGGAGCTATTCTATATATGCTGCTTTAACTTCGGAACTTTGTTAGTGCACTTTAGGCTTCGATGTGTTTCGCTTATGGCGCGACGACATCGCCGCCACATCACCCCTTCTGCTCAGACCGGAGATCGATAGTGCAGTCCGATTGCCGGTGCGTCCTTAATGCCAGTGGAGAATGCATGCTGTGTGCGTAAGGGCAAGTGACGCCGGTGCGAACGATATGCCGGTGTGTAATGCATACCGTACTATGCACTTCTTTTTTTTAAAATGAAAAAGTATACCCCCACACTAGGATTTTCTCCTGTGTCGTGGAGGCAGTTTACAAACATAAATTGCATAAGGACAAACATCCAGACCCGGAACAATTATTTGTAGGCCATACAAATACATGTTCCATGCGGGATTCGAACCCGCGGCCCCCAGCGCAACAACTGATTGCTAAGCCACTGCGCCACGGAGCCGTCAAACTTGCAAGTGATGCTGGTGAGATCGATGAGCCGGAGCAAGTGCCAGGGTTTGCCTTGTAGTCTGCGGCGAGTCGAGAAGAAGGCAAGTAATCTGCGAGAGTGCCGTGAAGCAGAGGCGAGCAATAAGGCTCAGAGCCGTGCCGAACACTAGCGCAGAGAGTAGCTTGAAGGAACAGGAAGCATTATTATTCTAATGCTGCGATAAACCTTTTGTAAAGCTAAATGGCTTGCAGAATGTGAAGACTGCAGACAATATCTACTCGGGAGCGAATGAATGGGGTACTTGAAGACGATGACGAAGGTTTTTGAAGTTGTATTTTCCGAAGGTTATTGGTTGCGTGTTCAGATCACGTCGGGTGGTCACCACTGTGGCGGGTGGAAGGAAAAGGGGAGATCTCCCGCTGAGCAAGGTGTTCTGCCCGAGGAGCGGCCAACGCTCCGATTGGTAGTTCGGAGCTTTCTATATATTATGCTGCTTTAACTTCGGAACTTTGTTAGTGCGATTTAGGCTTCGATGTGTTTCGCTTGTAGCGCGACGACAGCGCCGCCACAAGTGCATTATTAGACATGAGGAACAATTAAATTACATATAGACGTAAAAGCCAATAATAATTTGTATTTTCTGAGACCGGTTCAGATTTAAACCTAAGCGTTCTACACATAAGTAATGTTGCCTGACCACTAAACCATCTCAACGTCTACGTTAAAATTAAAATGCAGAGAAACAGTCTAAAATAAAATAACAAATAGCTAAATTATATTTTGTTTACTGTTACAATAATTATTTCCACTATTTAGCTTTCTTTTTGTTAGCGTTTTTTTTCGGTACCCTGTTATTAGGCTTGCTTTTTTTACCGCGACCTTTTGTTTTCTCCTTGGCCTTCTGTGCGCGCAGATCTTTCTTCATGCGGGGATCAACCACCTTATAATGCCCTTTAACTCCCGCTGGTCTTTTCATTCGTTTTGCGGTAGTATGTTTCTTAGCAACTACATAAGTAACTTTCTTTTTCCCATCAGTTTTTGCCTTTTTATACAGATGTTTAATTTGCTGAGCCTTCTCCCTCTCAGACATATCAGCATTTTCCATAACAGCTTCAACCTTTTTCTTTGCGCGCTCCATCTTCTTTAACATACGTTTCTTTTTCCTCGCCTTAGCTTCGATTACTTTCTTAATTGGCCGTACATTAATATCTTGCATTCGATTTTTGTACTCTTCTACGTATTTCTAAAATAATAGCAAATGTGTATATTATATTATAACCATCATGTAAATTTTAAAAATAAAATCAATAAAGAATAGCAAATTTATAGTTTTCAAGATTTGTCATTACTTTAGTAGACTGATTGAAGTACGACTGTTTCTTTGACTAATCTATACTAATATTATAAAGAGAGAGTGCGAATTTTGTGAGTTTGTATATATGTGGAGGGGGTAATCTTCGGAACCACTGCGCGTATTTGAATATTTCTTTCACCATTTGAAAGGTACATTATTCTAGATGGACATAGGCTATATATTATGATGTGTATATATTTACTAAAACACCTCAATTTTCTTATGCGATTCTTTTCAAATTGTCCTACTGATGATATAAATGCATGTTGCAATGAGGCAACTTGGTGCCACATCGTTTAAACTGATTTTTTTTTCAATTGCAAGAATATGTTATTTTCAAACGGGTCAATTTTTTGGAGTTATGAATTTTTAAAGGTTTGAAAAATCCCGAATTCGGATACTTTAAAATACTTTACTTTACTTTACTTTTGACACATTAAAATATATAAAGAAATTAATTATTTTTTTTAATTTCACTTGAGGATATTATTAACTATTGTCTAAAGAATATAAAAAAAATATACATCCACAAATCTGAAGGGCAAACATACAAATATATTGGACTTGATTTAGGGGAACATTGTTTTATTTCGGACAATTATATATTGATCTCTCTAGGTCAGTAAATGCGGAGAATCAATTCATATTAAAACTAGAAAAAAAAAATTGTTGAAAGAAACTTAAAATTTCAAATGGATAAATTTAAATATTAATGTTATATCAATTACCTCTGGCACTACAACGTCCTTGCGCATATGCTTCTTTTCATCCTCTACAAACCAATCAGGCAAGTTTTTGTCATTAAATGCATATCTGTTCCATGCATCATCTATTAAATCTCTTTTAAATTTTTTTGATGTTGCTATCATTGTCCCTAAAGCTAGTGTTTCTGCATCCATTTTCAATGTTTTCTTCAATCTCTTTAGATCTGAAATTTATTTTATTGATAAAATAGCTATAACATAACATTTCTTTATAAATGTAGATTATTTTACACTCAAATCATACACACCCCATAAATCCACAACTGTAGTACTTAGATACATACTCTACATAAGTAGATATAATCACCACACCTAACAGGTTTGTTTTTGCAATGCTGAGTACTTCGACTATTTTACTCAGATTGTTCTGCTGATCATAACCAGAATTTGGTATTGAGACCTTGCCATAACAAACAATGACCATATTGTTTGGTAATGGTAACAATATACATATAATAGAAGATGGTCAACAAAGGGATCGGAATCAATATGGGAGATAGAGCTGGGTAATAAAAGTTGGAAACAATAAAAGTAAAGTTGTACAAAATATGAATTTACCTGGATCTTGGGAAACAACTTCAAAACCATCTTTCTTGCTGTTTTTTCCACTAGCTGTTCCAGTTTCTGGGGCTACAGTATCTTCTACATCATAATCACTATCGGATGATTCACTTTCTGAGCTCTCAGATTTACCTTGGTTTTGCTTTGCATTTTCATTTTTTACTGAAGGATCTATTATTTTATCTTCAGGTACCCTTTTGCCTAAAAGATTTTATTTAATAATATAAGTAATAATTATTCATGAAAAACATTATTATAATTTAATCACTTACCCTTTTGTCTGTATGTTTCAGCTAGCTTATCCAAATCGACTCCCTCGTCATCATCCTCATCAATATCCTTAAAGCTATCTTTTTGAAACCAAAGTTCAGCTTTCATAGAGCGTTTAGATACTGGATCTGTGTCGTCCAGATCAGTTAAAAGTGGATTATTTTTTGGAATGGAAGGAATTCGTTCAGTTTTGCTATTTCTTAAAGTATTGAGTTTAGTAAGTTTTTCTATTTTCTTTGAATCATTTTCGGAGTCCGAAAAGGCTGTAACAAACACATTTGCCATATTTTAATATACAACAAATAAATTACTGCTTTATATCTAGATTAAAATACTGACCATATATTATTAATTAACTGAATTTTTTTTATAAATTTATATTTAATTATATACAATGTTAAAAACTATAATAATAATAAAAAAACTAAAACTAGAAACTTAATTATCATATAGTCCTACTCCCCGCAGTATCGTGCCAAGAACACTGGCTGCTTTTCCCTGCTGAATGGCTATACTTAGCCTTTGAGCGAGAAAAGAACCAGCCCTCTTATCGCCAACAGCAACGAATAGCTGCGGATGGAGTTCCTTTAGGAACTTCACCGCACGTGAACCCCACGGACCGATAAGTCTCTAGAGCAAATGGATTTAATTTTTTGTTTCTTATTTATAATACCAGCCGATCGAAACTTTTTATTCTTTTCTTAATTTAACCTACCATTTTTGTTTTTATATAAATTAGATAATAAATTTATATAGATATTTTATTCCTATATAATATTCCTTCTTTTTTCCTTCCTTGTTTGCTGTTCTTTATAAAACTGAAGTGGCAAACAAAGTTACAGTCCACCTCATGGTAGTCCATGTACATCTGCAGCCAACTTTAAACAAAGAAGACTACAGATGCTTTGTCATCTCTGAGGACTAAGATAGAATGCTACATAGCCTGTAGTTATATTGGAACACACAGTGCAAGCACTTCTATTTAGCGACAGAAACAAGTAACGGATTGTACCTGCCCAGACGAAACTCTAGACAGAGAAGGAGTTCTGCTGCCTAGTATTGCTTAAAAAACCATGTTTTATAATTGTGTGTGTACACGTGAAACTTACAAGTACTATATATATTTACCAATACATATTAAGTATATGGTGTACACCTGTTATTAATTAATGTGTTCATATGATTCTTTGAAAATTAAAAGTATGGAATTCGCATTGTTATATCTACTTGTATCTAGTGCTAGAATGAATTTCTAAGTACAATTAAACGTTTAGGCTTCGACCAAAAAATAACCACTAGGTATATTGTAATATTAATCAACATTTCCTCCTATATGATAGGAGTCTTTGTCTAAACACTGACTGACTGTTTGTAGGCTGGAGGAAGCAAGAATCAATACAAAAATAACCTGACTTGTCTCCCTCACCTAAGGAGTCCTTTTCCTTCTCATCTTCAGAGTCTGTCTCCATTTCCAATTCACTATCGGAGTCTTTGTAATAAAGTCCAGAAGAATCGAGTTTAGAAGACTCAACATCATACTTAACATATTTTGGTTTAGGTTTCAGCTCACTGTCTGAATCATCACTTCTTTCTGTGACAATATCTGGTTCTTGATCGACTAGATGTTCTAATTCCTAAAAATATAATACGAGTAATATAATACAGATTATAATAAAAAAAGGTAATATACAGTTCTTGAGGATTTTTTTCTTATCACAAGTATTAAATTACATGGACATAATCATTTATAGAGAGTTATTATATTGAAGGGAAAGGTATAGCAGATCCCTGTCTAAGCTCGAATTTCATATCCATGTAATCAACTTTATAGGTTGCCAACCAGTGTAGATCAGTATTAACTAGTCTGGTTCTTGTGCTAGGAACACCACATTTTTTGAGATGCAGTATTTGGCCCTTGCGACCTTTCAGATAAAATCCATAGCACCATGTCCACTAATGTGTGAGTTATAAATTTCAAAATGCACAAATATTGCCAAAGTTGGTTTAGTTCTGCTCATATAAATCTAAAAAATATTTTTGGGTGGCGTAAAAGAAACCAGTACCAAGTGATCCCGACGAAAGAGGCGACAGACATAAAAAAAATTGAAACAAGAGATGGGCAGAAGGGTCTTCCTAATAACAATTCAATAATAATAAAATAAACTGTAGTTGGCGATGGCAGATATCCCCCTATGAGGTAATCTATGGGGGAGGCGAACTACCGGCCTAAACCGGCCTAACTAGGCCTAAAGGACTTTGATAGACTTAAATGAATGAGTAATAAAAATAATTGTGGTATAAAATAATTTTATACATGTCTTGATTAATAATAATCAAGTTTCAGATGTGTTTTTTCTACTAATGACTAAGATGAAAATGTGTTCTTCATTTGTGTCTCTTGTAGATGTTTCTTGTTCTTGCCACTTACCATATAAAATAAAGCAACATTTTGCTTCTGTTATATGCAGGCATTTAACATTTTTCATCAAAATTTTATTAATAGTTCTTGTTAGAATTCCATGAGTCTGAAGTTAGCGGAAAATCGAAAATGGAAAAAAAAAAGAAATAAGTTCACAGAAAATCAAAGTACGCCTTTAAGTATTTTTTTTTTTTTACTTACTGTTTAAAAATACATTCAAAAATAATTTTCACCATGGGATCCTGGCAATTTAGATAATCAAGGGAATAATTGGATTTATGCTTTTCTTGATTGCACTATTATCTATTGATGCCTGCTTTTTTCAATTTTAGAAATAAAATTTTAAGCTGTCATATCTACTTCAAAAATGATTAAAAAAGGCATTTTTCCGTTTTTTAATTATCTATTGATGCCTTTTTTTTTTTTTTTTTTTAAATTAATCGACGAAATATTTTATTTTTTATTTTTAAGTTATCATATGAGCTTGAATAAAGGCAGAGACAGACTGGTACCACGTACGCAACGTATGCAACGCATTATGACATCTAGACTATTATTTTAAAATGAAAAATTATGCATTAGAATCACACTTATCTTATGCAACGCAATGACACGCGTCCAACGCAATGACACGCGTCCAACGCAACGTTGATCTGCGATGTCTAGATCAGCGTGGGAAGGTGGAGGTGATGTTCATACGCAATCTCACACGTACGACTAGTGTTCCTAGAACTTACGCATAGCACGTCATCAACAAATAGACGTTGACACCGTACACGCGTTTTGTTATCAACATTTAAGGGACAGCTCCGTAAGGCGATACGAATGTATTTATAATTTTAAATGTATAGAATAGCGCGATGCTAAATTACGTTATACAGTATGGGAAGATGTAAATGGTACACCTAGTGAGTACCTATCATTTTTGTTACTAACCTAAAAGTCGAGGCTTGAAATAAAAAAAGTAGTTTTTTATATTTCTATCCTAGTTATGATAAGATATGAAACATGATTTTATAAATAATGCAAAAATAATACATTGTATTCTACATATTGGTGTATTTGTTTGCATTATAAATTATAAATTTTAGCAGGATTGTTACCTAAACGTGGCATGGATATATTCATTTATAAACATCAGACTAAGTTAGTCATTCTCAAACTCACTTTCAGAATCAGATAAATTTGTACTTGTGTGTCCACTAAGAAGTGACAAGAATATCTGACGCCAAACATATGGTGTATACGTAGGCCAAGTGTGTACACCAAAGTGGGAGTGTTGCATTGATGACGTTGAGTACGTGGGATCAGACTGATCTCACATATGTTTCTCCTCTAATGATTTGATTTACAAAACTCGTTATGTCACTTTCCTTTTTTAATACACTAAATATGACTAATTTAATTTTCTTTTTATTTTACATTGGCTTGCTTATGTCACAAATTATAAAAAAAAAACCATAAAAACTCACCTCATTATTATAAAATCAAACATTATATTTTGTTTAATTTTTTTCAATTATTAGAGATTTGAATAGAGTGTTACACGCAATTTTGATACTTCATTTGATAAATTTTATATTTTAAATGTTCTGCTAACTTCAGCCTCATTAGAATTCCAAACAACTGACTGTTTCAATTGGTTCTATTGCTTGGTTTCTAATGGTTAATGTGCCTTTTCCCCCTTATTTTGGTTTTTCATTAAGTAGTTATAGTTTGTGTACACCAATGATAATACTATATTGACGATATTAGAAGCAAGCAAATAACCTGGCACCAAAACTCAAATATTAAGTTAAATTAACATTACAATACCTTTGAACTTTTAATGTCAGACAGTCTAAACATATCATGACTCTCCATAATAGGTCCACCATCCCCTTTCAAAACCATTTTCAGATTCATTTTTTCTGCTAATTTTTGTCTCTGTTTATTTAGTTGTTTTCTCTTCCGCTTTAACTGGCGTCTTTCTTCATCCTGAAATGTTTATATTTTTTCTAATTAAAACACATTCCTGGTTTAAGCAATGTAAAAATGTTACTTTGGTGCATAAGTATTTGGGCACTTTCATTTCACTTTCCTCATAATATTTTAGGAATTATTAACTTACTTAGTATCTATTTGAAATGCTGACAAAATTAATATTGAATTTGGAGCAAGCTTTAGTGTTTATTCTAATGGTTAGTCATTTGACTTGATGAAGATGCTTTATGCTCGCATATATAAAAATATCGCGACCACTACTGTAACATACTTGAAAAAGAATAATATAAAGATACCACAACTCTGACCAACAACCACACAAGCAACACTTACTAAAAGGATGTTTTAGACTGTTGGTGAATCCAGCGGGGTTAGTCAAGTTGAGTTTATACAATTGTTAATACTAATAATAACTATATATAACTACTAATAATCCAGTCCGAAAGAGAAGCCATGGTAGAGCTTGTGAATCTTACACTACAGGCAGTCTACGAATGGGGCGATGCCAATCTTCTGAAATTCAACACCACCAAAACACAAGCGTGTCTTTTCACTGAAAAAGGAGCCAGCAAGGCTCCTTCTTTCCGAAATGTATCACTGGAATATACTGACCGCCTTCAGTTGTTAGGGTTTGAGATATCCTCAAATCTAAACTTCGGGTGGTTCATTAAGTCCAAGGCCAAACCAGTTGCAAGGAAGCTAGGAGTCCTTGCAAAGGTCAGCGATACACGCCGGGACAACTGCTTACTTTATATAAAGTGCAAGTCCGGTCGTATATGGAGTATTGCTGCTATATATGGGCTGGTGCTGCAAAATGCCACCAAGCAGCATTGGACTCAATGGAAAGGCGTGCTAAGAGGCTTACTGGTGACCCAAATTTGGTTAAAACCAATCTTACCAGCCTCGAACACAGACACAAAGTAGCAGTTCTTTCTACAGGATGCAATTCGGAGTTTGCGCAGGAATTGCATAATTTAATTCCTCCCTCTATCTTCCACCATCGGACAACCAGACATTCAGCCAGTCTCCACCCTTTCATTGTTGACTTACCACGCATTCGAACCAAACGGTTCATTACGTCGTTCATCATATGTACCAGCAGAGTGGAATAAGTTGTCAGCATCTGTCTTTCCATCCAATTACAGTGTGGGTGTCTTCAAGGCAAGAGTGAATAGGCTTTTGTTAAATCAGGGCGCTTCACCATCTTAGGCTACACTTACAATCAGATGGGATTGTAGATAAGCGCTGGCTTAGTAGAATATAAAAAAAACATATAATATGGAACAAAACAAAAAGAATGAAATCAACAATAAGTCATGTGACAGTCACATAACTTTGAGGTGGTGCGAATTAACGTCGATAAATAAAATTCTATCGAAGGAATGAGAATAAAGAGGATCAGCTCAATGCTTAACTGCATATTGCAAAAACCTCCAGGCACATACTAGAATTACTGAGCTGGTTATACCATACAAAGTACATAGTACCACATCTATCCTATAGCACTGACATTGCTCCACTATATCTATTCCACATGTTAAAGATTCTCCTGAAGTAATTAATTGGAAAACTAACAACTTCAAAACGACATATAATATTTTTTAAACTCCAGCCTTTTTTGTTTTGGTAAAATTGCATAATGTTGGTAACAGATGGTTAATCATTATCATCATGATAGTTATCATATTGTGGACATATTTTGCATATACAGAAACAGATAATCATATTTTAAATGAGTGTCCAAAAACTTTGCACTTACCAGGTATTAACACAAACTGTACACAACAATTTCAGTTCAGTTTACAATAAATATAAAGTTAAGAGTTTTTACCTGCAATTCAGCAATTTCTGCATCTATATCTTTATTTTCATCTTCTGATCCATCTTTATCTGCTTCAACATCTGTTTTATTTTCTTCTACAGCTTTCTGTATATTCAAGAAATAAATTACTAGATATACTGGAAACTCAGTGTTATAAACAAAATTAGCCCTAAAAAATAACCTAACTTCTATTACATTGCACTTATTACATTACACAATAACATAAAAAAAAAATCTGTATTTAATATTTATATCGCTTCATGGATGCACAAAAACATTAAAAAATCAAATATCCTTCATATGTGTTTAAAGTGGCTTAGAAATTATATTGAACTGTAGAAATTATATTGAATTGTTGAACCCCAAATTTTCATATAAAGCAAAGAATAATCATGTTTCAGTCAGAATAATAACACCCAAATTACACCCAAAGCATCCTCTGAATTCTCCCATGCACAAAAAATATATTTAATAAGCTCAACCAACACTGGTGTCAGTTGTCGAGAGATCCCTTGTAAAATTAAATTGATTTTTATGAAGCAATTTATTTATTTTAAAAAAAAAGTTGATATCTGATCTAAAACTATTTTTTCCAAAATTTTACTAATTGTTGGTGGTACTGAAATTTGTCTAAAATTGGTGAGGTCTAATGTACTACCAGAATTAAACAAAAAATTTTTTTATAGTATAAGGGTGACAAAGGAGTACACAGTCCACCTGATGGTAAGTGGTTGCTGTGGCTAATAGACATTGACGTCTATCTTCAATGCCAAATTAAAATACAGATGCATTGTCACCCATGAGGACTACGATGGAAATCCTCATTTCCAGTAAAAAGGGCCTTAGCTGCTTCTTTACGCTGTATTCTGTGAGAGTGTGGTCCTTCCCCAGTCGAGCTGACCCATTTGTGCTACAACTATAGCAGTAATATAGCTGCAGCATGGCTCTACCACGTAATTATGACTTTACTAAGTTTCATTAAATCAGGAAACATGTTATTGTAAACATGCTATTGTATGGATTATAGATGCAATAACTTTAACTCCTCATGTCTCATGACGCCCGCAGAGGGTTGACAACTTATGCATGTCCGTGTGTTGAACAACCCCGTGTGCCCATTTGGCAATTAAACACGCCTTGTCTTTAATCTATGTTATTCAAAGATAAATGCTGTTTTAATCTTTGAACAACATAGATTAGTAGTTTCGATTCTTTTAACCTATTTTGTTATGCCACGTAAAAGGAGGAAGATATAAAACAGTTTGTGTGAAAAAAGTGGGTGAAAAAAGGGTGTGATTTTTTAATCTCTTCTGATATAATGTTGTATTGTTATGCAAATCAAACAAATACCATTTCACATAATGGCTTAATTTCATAACTTATGTACAAGAAGCCAGCAAAATTAAGTCACGGAATTTTGAAATGACCTCTCAGTGGCCTGGTGTGTGTGTGTGTTTAGTACATACTAACTCATTTTATAAACACTTTGTTTATATTTACTATGTTTAATATAATAATTTAACACCAGGAGCTGTATATATGCAACCTATTTAATTGTCACATCTAAATACACCTTAATTTTTTTTACTGTTATACATTGACAGGTGTTTTAAGGTTAAAGTTTTCAACAAAAATTTTAAATTCAATTATGTCAAAAGTGCTATTGATTAAGCTACTAATTTTTATATATTTGGAGGGAAGATTATACTTAGTTATTGATAAAAATGTAGGTACCTTAGATTACCTAGGTTATCCCATCAAAGTAGAGGATAACAAGTAATGAAATCACCTAAATTCTTGCTAAAATCAAGACTTAGAAAGAATGCAAAACAGAGCAGAAAACATGAGTAAACACTTGCACATGCACACACCCATATTATATTTTAATAAAAAACAGTATTTTATCTCACCTCAGAGGTAATATTAGTTGCTCTTAACTCTTTCATTTGTTTTATCCAACTTAATAAGGCTTTTAAATCTTTTCTACCAAGTACTTTTATATCTTTACAACACTCTTTGATCTCATTTGTTGTTTTGGGATGATTTTCTATAGATTTATCATCGATAACTATCTGTAAACACACCACACTAGATTAAAAATTAAGCTAAGATAATATAAGCAAAAAATATAAATAAGATAAAAACTCACTTCAGAACAGCCTTGTAAAAGATCTATTGGATCATCATGGTTAATAAACTCTGATACTGGTACTTTATGATGAGTTGTATAATCATTTTCTTTATAACCTTCAGCCTTTGCCTTTTTTTGCTTTTCAGGATGCATTAAATTCAAATGTTGTTTTTTTACAATGTCCAAATCTTCAAAAACATTCTTAGAGTCCAGAAGTTTAGGATCAATACTATCAGGCGCAATATATCCTTGACACACAACAAAAATTTCAGATGATTCATTACGAGAGGCCTGGGGCTTTGTTGCATGAACTTTCTTAAAAAACTGTTTAAACACCCACAAGAGTGCATGATAATCTTTAGATCTAAATACTTTTGTGATAAACCAGCCTCCTTCTCTCAGAAAATTAGTAGCTAATTTCAGCGCACTAAGAGTCAAGCAAGCTTGTTGGTATGCATCATGTATCCAGTTAAGACCAACGTTGGGTGCTCCATCATGCAGCACAACATCAGCTTTCCAAGTTTTTATTTCTTTTTTAATAGCAGTTTTACACTTTTCAGTAGTAATATCCTCTGTAAGACCAATGCATCCCGGCACTGGCTTAATAGGAAATAAATCTACTCCAATTACGATACTGGACACAGGCATATTTTGATGCGCCACTTGCATCCAACCTCCAGGGGCGGCACATAAGTCGATACATACTCGTGATTTTTGCAAAAATCCGAACTTTCTATTCAACTGAATCAATTTAAACGCAGCTCGTGAACGATAACCTGTAAAATGAAAATACAACAGCTTTGAATAAAAAAATTAATCGGAAAGAAACTTATTGTCCAAAACGTACATTTTAATTCAATTTACCTGTTTCTTTAGCGAGTTGATAATATTTGTCTTTCCTCTGCTTTCCTACTTTACTTTTTTTACCCATTTTGTCAGTTCAATTTATTGTCCAATGAACAAATCAATCTCAACACATGTTCCATACGGTAATAACATAAAGCTTAACAATGCAAGTTCCATTCGCCGGCGTCTACTATGCAATGCAAGAAAATTTAATTTTAATATTTTATTATTTTACTAACTTTATGTGTAAATTAGTGTTTGAGGCATGGATAGACACATAAACCCCATAGTTTGAGGTTATACATAAAGCATAAATTAAACTATAGAACATAAACCAAAGACAGGTCGTAACATAGATATAGATACGTCGACATTTTTTTTTGGAGTTTATGGCCTGGTATCTAGACCTTTAGGCCAAGTCTTGAGTATTTTTATTCGGTTTATTATAATTTCTACACTATATTTTTGATGAATTTATATAGAGGCCCGTAATAGGCTCTATTTTTTAACATATCACTCAGGCGGCGGGAGGGATCTTGCACTGTCACTTGATTTTACACTATGTCACTAATTTCACTGACAACTGACAAGAATCAATCTGTCAAATGAAAAGCACTCGCATATAAATATGAAATGTTCGATATCACCAACTCTGCGCCCTCTTTTCCCTGCGCCCTCTTTTCCCAAAAGAGGGTCGCTTTCGATACGGCATAAGAAGCTTTAAACAGCTGGTTGCCAGTCCCCAAAGGCGGTTTTTAGGGGGTATCACTTAGGCTGCCCGGTAGGCGTGAGTCCCCCATAGCCACGATGGATAGCCTATCGTGGTATGCGTAATGCATTTTCCGCCTCCTTACGTAAAGGGTAGCCCTTTTCCAATTGCTTCGGGCGCAAAAAAAAAATATCACCAACAGAATTACTGCAGAAGGTGTAGTAGCTGCTCTCCACTATGCCCAACCGAGCCGGGTGGGCCGGGACCACAGAACACTATTACTCCTACGGAGACCGCCGGGACCAAAGAGTATAGTAATATATAAGGAAGAATATGTAAGGGACGGTGGAGTGACCAAAACGCAGTCTGTTTATAGCTCTGTGGTTTATAGTCGTAATAAAGTCCCGACTGGCCATTTTCAGTTTGTTATACCATGGTGCTACAGGTAGGTTTACTTGAATATTTCCATACCATTTACCCTTCTGTTCTTGATCTTGTTTCCAAAATTCGACCCATAAACTATTGACCTGGTTATCAATGGATTAATAACAGTCGGTCAAAGTTACTTTTACTATGGAGCTAACATCCAACATGTTGGTTCCATCACGTGCAATTTTATCTACTATCTCATTTCCTATTATGCCCCTATGTGATGGAATTCACATGATAGAGACCTGTATACCCTTTTGTGCATAACTAAATAACAATTTTTTAATATTATGCAAAATATAGTTTTTTTTAAAGTCAAATCTGAGATTGGTTAAACTTTGGACCATACTTAAACTGTCTGTTAAAATTAAAAAATTATTAAAACTATTTATATGTGCAATCCTCTTCAGGGCCTCGAGGGTCGCATATACCTCTGCAGTGAAAACACTGCATTTAGGGTCCAGAAGAAAACTTTGACCAAACTTGGATTGGGGATCATAAACAGTACTGCGCACAAAGAGCTCACTTTTGCTACCATCTGTATACAAAGTATAGTAGTCATTGTCGGAAAGAAAACTTAATAATTCACAGTTATTAATTTTTTTTTAGTAACGATATTGGTCTCAAACAATACAGGAATATGGGTATGTGTAGCATGTCCACTTTGATTGTTTTATTACGTTTTTAAAATCTTCATTAATTTGCCGTTCAATGAGAGGCAGAACTGGGAAATAACCTCGTAAAAGCTCACCTCCCGAAGTCTGCTGGGCCGAACATTGTACAGGAAAAGGTACTATTTTTTGAGAACATTATCATTATCAGATAATAGCTTTAGTAAATATCTCTCTATTAGCAGAAGTTTTTTAAGACACAGTGGCATTATTTTGGTTTCAACTTCCATAGCTCGTATGGGAGTTGAACACATAGCACCAGAAATAATTCTCAGAGCTTTGTTTAGAATTATGTCTAGTTTTTTTACACAGCTACTATTTGAGTAGGCTAAACAACTGTAGTCGAAGTGGCTTCTGACTATAGATTTATATAGCATACTTAAAACTTTGGGGTCTGCACCCCAAGTCACGCCAGCTAAACATCTTATAATATTTAAGCCCTTAAGAGAGTTACTTATAATGTGATTGATGCGTAAATCAAAACAAAGTTTGTTATCAATGACAACACCCAAAAATGTATGGTTAGGTACAACTGAAATTGGATGATTATTGTAGAGTATGCCATTAGATGGAAAATCTTTACTGAAAATCATGGCCTTGCTCTTGTTGGGGTTAATCTGTAGAGCCAACCTGTCATTGTAATATATGTAAAATTGATCTAAAGCATTATTAAGTGGCGAAGCTTGCGAAGTCACTTATTGATTTCACGTTGTCTGTCCGTCTGTCCGTCTGTCCCACGATTATCTCGAGAACGGTTTTGAATTTTCAAATTCTGGTTTCAGCAATCGATTACTGATCACCCAGGCATCTGAACCTCCTATTTTGAAACTGATTACTCAACGGCAACCGTTAGAAACCGCTACAAAGCTGATTGCTTCGCCACTTTGCTATGCTGTTAGCTTGCTAGGTTTATTTATACTATTTACAGCTCTATCTACATTATGGTCTGTACAATATATTACAAGATCATCCGCAAATTGTAAAATATTTACACCATCTATATTTACAAAATTAAGAATTTGACTAGTATATATATTGTACAGCAATGGAGATAATGTAGCCCCCTGCATTGTACCTTTGGAGACCCTTCTGAGACCATAGAGAATATTATTATGCCTTATATACAAAGTTCTATCTGTTAAAAAATTAAATAACCAATGGCAAAGTATGCCTGGTATACCAGTGTCAGAAAGAACTTGAACCAAAATGCCAGGGGCAACATTATCAAATGCACCTTGAACATCCTGAAAAACACAAACACTGAACTTATTATTATTATTGGCATATTTCAGATCTGACAAGAGAGAGATGAAGCTGTCAGCACAACTTCGCCCTCTCCGGAAGCCATTTTGAACATGTGGAATGATGTTGTTCGCCTCTACATAATACTCAAGACGCATCTTTATCATGTTTTCATTAAACTTTCCAATACAAGATGACAATGATATGCGACGATATGAGTTAGGGTCTTCAGGTGGCTTGTCAAGCTTAAGTAGACGGATTATACACTGTGTTTTCCAAGATTCAGGAATTTTTTTAAGTGCCAAAGAGCATTAAGATTGACTAATAGTTTCTTTTGATCGGACTGATTTAGGTTTTTGATCAAAATGTATGGACAATCATCTAAACCAGGGGTTGTGTTACGTCTGAATTGTAAACTTGTACAAAATTCACTCCAAGTAAAGGATTCTATGAGGAAACTGGGCTTCTGAAGGCTATTATTAATTTGAAAATAACTTTCTAGATTATCAATAACCCTACATCCATTTTGAGATAATTTTTCTAAGAGAGAGACAACAAATTCGTCTTTATATGTTCTATTATTGCATTTTATTCGTTCAAATAACTTGATGTATTTCCAAATAATACTAACAGGTGTAGTTCTGTTAAAAGTATTACAGATGTTCGCCCAACCATTGCGTTTATGTTCTGAAATAGCATTTTTCTTGAAAGCATCAAGTCTTTTGTAATTAATGTAATTATCAATGGTTGGATCCCTTCTGTACAGTTTTAAAGCTTCATAAGTTTTAATAACACTGTTCACATGTGTCACTCCACCAAGGTGCTAGAGGTTTACAACAATAGTTATTTGCTTTGACAAACTTTGGCACAGTATCCCTCTTAAGTGTATCAAGCCTTTCGATAAATTCGTCATATGACTGTAATGGATTTTCATTATTAACTTCAAAATTAGAAAAAGCAGTTCTAGACAGCTCATTATATTTCGTCTAGTCTGTCTTGTTGTAAAAGAATTTTTCAGTGGGAGGATTAATTTGGTATCTATCAATGGACAATAAAACACGAGTAGCGTAGGAAAATGATAGCTCCACATACAATCATTATGCATCCACCATTCGCATAGTGGTGTGATTGGAGCACTACAAAAGCTGACATCAATAGCCGATGGATTTCGGTTAGGATAATTAATAGTAGTGAAGCTACCATTGTTAAGGACACATAGATCAAATTCATCAATTAAATCGTATAACTGATGACCCCGACTTACGTGGTCATACACCCAAATGCCACATGATGAGCCTTGAACTCTCCAGCCACATATATTGGCTTATGCAAATCTCTAATTATATCATGCAGTTTACTTATTCCGAAGTTACCATTCGAGGGAGGGCAGTATACACATAAAATCGTTAAGTGTTTACCACTTACATATAACAATAATGCCACAGTCTGAATGTCTTGGTAAAATCTGGTTTGAATAATATTATATTTAAAATACGGTTTGATCAGAATTGCCACCGTGCTCATTTTGGGCATTATGATAGTGGGGATTATATCCCGAAATTTTAAAATGCTGAGTATCTTTAAGCCAAGTTTCATTGAGTCGACAGATATCAACGTTTTGCTCAGCTAAAAATTTAGACTAAGGGTTTTTCCTTTGTATACTTTAAATATTGTACTGAGCTATACATAACTGCTATATGTTCTGTACTGTACTATCCATTAATGTGACAGATTTTTTAAAAGTAAGCTTTAATGAACCGTGTAGTCACAGGTTCATAATCTGTTTTATTACCCAATTCGACTAAAGTTTGGACCATTGCCATCAGAATATTCTTATTGTTTGCAATTTGAGCCTTAAGTTGAGTTTAGTTCAAGTTGGGTTCAGGCACTGTTTTATTTACATTATTTACAATTTTTACATTTTTATTTAATTTATGTACATTTTGGCTTATTGATGGTAGGGTCTTAACAATGTTGCTCGACTGTGCAGGTAAAGACTGAACATCAGATGACGTAATTGTATTAGCCACAGAGGCATAAGTAATTTTACCCTTTTTTTCAAGTATTTTTTTCATTTTTATTGGACAAGATTTGGAAATGGCCAGGTGAGGGCCACTGCAATTGACACAACACAGGTTCTCTTTTTTATCGCAGTCTCTGAAATTATGCTCCCCAGCACATATCAAGCAACGTTGCTTACCATTACAAATTTTCGCAGGGTGGTTGAACTTGAAACACCAGAAGCATTGCTGTAACGGCGGGTCATATTTAAACACCCTGAACGAAAATAGGTCATATTCTATGTTGTCGGGCAGAACATTTGATAAGAAAGTTATACTGACAGTCTCGAGACCTACAGTACTTTGACCGACTTTTTTGGTGAATCTTCTCGCTGAAATAATTTCATAGATCGAAGACAGTTTCGTATATAAATCCTTGTTCGAAATGTTGGTGGATATGTGCCTATATCTGATGATTCCAGTTTTTTCTATTTGCGCTGCAGGAATATGTGCCTTCAAGTTGTGCTTTGTTAAAAAGTCTGTATTTGTGATGAAATTATTTGCAGTGTTGTATTGTTTAAAAACAACCGCAATTTTGTTGGCATTGACTCTACGTAAAGCTACCACATCTTTCACCTCCGAAGTAAAAATATGATTTAAGTAAACTGGGCTTTTATTTCCAAGCTTAACCTGTTGGTCCTAGCTTTCAACAAAAACTTTGAAGTCCGCATTTGTACAATGTTCAGAATAAAATCTCAGATAACTTGGCTTAAAGAAAGGAATAAAGTCATCCTCACCGCCGCCTACTTCAGGTTTACATTCCTTCGTACCTCTTTTACGAACAATTTTGGATCGTTTCGGGAATCCACCTGGGTCCTCCGGTTCATTCATTTTAATAAATAACACAATGTACAGTTATTTACACTGACTAAAATAAGTTTTGGTAATATTTAGACGGGATATTTTAACGAAAACAGTAAAAATTATTAAATCGACTGCCACATTTGGAGTTCCAGCCTGCCTCAGATACGTATACACACTGACTACAAGTGTTGCCAACTCAAATTTTTATAAATTCGTAGGCTAGTATAAAAAAGGTGTGTTTGTGTACTTATGTACGCACGTAAGAAGTTATACTTCTTTAGCGTAACAAAACAAAAATAACTAAAATAAACCACGTGTTATAGATTCATATATATTTGAATAATTACCTTGAATATAGCTATCTGTTCTCACAAAAACCTGACAGTTGACAGACAATTATTACCAACTTAAGTTGTCGCTTTTAGATTTCGGTATGCACGCGCATCGTAACAACTTCATGGTGTCGTTTTTAGGTGTCTATGTGCGCGTGAATCGTAAAAAATTCACTCTCATCATTTTCTCAAACGCGCCAAAATAAGTATAAGTTCAAAACTTCCGTAGAATTCCGTAGATGCTTATTTCAAAATATCTGTAGATCTGCAGACTTCTAAGAGGAGCGCAAAATTTTGTTTTTGTCATAGAATAGATTAATTTTCTCTACAAATTCTTTGTGTCATGTAAAATTCTGGTTATAAGTTAAATTGTAGTATAACATCGAATCAAACTGAACATATTATAAGAAAAAAGTACCATAAAAATTTGATAAAAAATTAATTGTTATTAGTTTTAATTAAATTATTTTTAGTAAGTAACAAATAAAATAATTAACACTTAAATATTTGTGGACAATTATGCTGGAAAATTTTGAAGCAATAATTTACAATAAAAAAAAAACAACGGACCATCTTTACTAAAATTAACATAGATAACTTTTTCCTGGTTTATGTTAGTTTATTTGATAAATTACGATGTGTCAAATTTGGGTAATTTATGTAACAGTGAAGAGCTATACAACTAACAACTTTTGAGAAATTCGAAAAAATATCGAGGTAAGGCGAAGACTTATTCGGCAGATTTTAATAATTGTAAAAACAATTGGGACAGCCTGGATTAGAAAATTTTGGGACATAAGTGACAATTCAATCATTTATGAAAATTTTAGAAGCGTTTATATTAACTGCCTATTTTCCAAGAAGTGTCCGAAATTCAAAACAAACGTTATTTAATGCAAAATATCTATGCTATTAAACTTTGAAATCGATTAACGTTATCAAAAAATGAGATATTTATAAGCAAAACTGTTTTTTTTTTTTAATACAGACACCATAGAGAGGGAATGACATTGTCGGCTAAGTTCACACTCATGATAAAAAATGTTTTCTTGTTAAGTTATTAAAAATTCCGTAGATTTCCACCTCGTTTCATATATATTTGAATAACTACCTCGAATATAGTTAACAGTTCTCACGAAAACTTAACAATTGACAGACAATTACCAATTGAAGTTGTAAAAAATTCACTCTCATAATTTTTCTCAAATGCGCCAAAAGAAGTATAACTTCATAACTTGAGTAAGCACTTAGCACACTCAAAACATTGTTTAAAACAAGTTGTAAGTTAGCTGCCTGCATACTTAACTCATTGTTTGACTGTGTACCTAACACAAAGAATCTGTAACAGTGTGCATAGCGTAAGTGTACATATGCGGTGAAGCCTGGTGAAGCAGCTCAAGCTAAATTTAAAGGATAGCAATCCAAAACTAATTTAACAACCCAACAATATCCATTGCTTCACGTGATTGAAAAATTCGTTTGCTTGATAACAAAAACCACGCAATGGATATTGTTAAACTGTCAAATTGGTATGGTTTGCCATTTTAGATGTGTTACGCAATTAGGCTATGGATTTAATTTCTATAATTATATGAAATAAGAACAAACTCATGTTAGTAAAAATATCGAATACAGCTGTCCATATTGCTGAGTTACAACCCTATAAAAGGCGGCCATTTTATGCGCCAGATTTGTTTAGGTAGTCACGCTAATTCTGTAGGTATGCCGAGTCCATATACTTCTAAGTCAGTGGCTAGATATGATCATGATGTGATAGATATGATCATAGATAAATAAATATGTAGCAAGTTATCGGATCTTTGTTCGTACAAATTAAGGCAGGCAAAGGTCTTAGACCATACAGCCTAGTCTGATGTGTATTCAAAAATATTCAAAATATGGTGATGCGTTACATTGCGAAGATTTTGGGAGGTTTTGACGACCACTTAACCGTTAGGTTATCTATCTACTAATCGTTTTTAGGTTCAAACATTTAATACATAAAATTGCACTAATCATATGTATTAAAATTCACTTTAAACCGTTATTTAAATAAAGCAGGAGCAGCTAACTCGGCCGGCAGTCAAGTTCCCGCCAAAACTCACTTACACCATAGACTTTGTTTAAACCATATACTCCGCCGTAATAGCAGGCCTGTCTCGCTCTGCGGTAGGCATGAAAATATATCTACGCTGAGCGGCCCCCCAACAAGGGTCTAATTCCGTGAGATTGTTACGCATCCGCTCGAGCTGACGCACGCCTTACGTTAACAAAAAGTATTTTTATTTTATAAGTATTTAGGTACTTTTGATATTTACTTTTGAGTTTTTATTCAAGTATGGCCACTCAAAAACCCAAAAGGTACTGCATATCATACAGGTGGTTAAATAACAATAGGATTGTCGACTTTTCATTCTTTACTGTTTCTAAGGATATCAAAAGTTAAGATATTATTATTTATAGGTAGGTCTAGATAATTAGGTACCTAGTTACTGACGCCATAGTTACAGATTTAGTCAATGTCAATTACCTCAAATTGTTCAGTGTAAGTAGATCTCCCAGTACTAGTGACATCCTACTAATGTGAGATCAACATATACTGGTTTAATCATCATCATCATCAGTACAGCCTTTCATAAGTCCACTGCTGAACATAGGCCTCCCCCAAGGAATGTCACAAAGCACGGTCCTGAGGCACCTGCATCCATCGACTTCCTGCATGTCTTACCAGGTCGTCACTCCATCTCGTGGGGCGTCGCCCTACACTTCGCCTACCAGTACGAGGCTGCCACTCAAAAACCTTTCTTCCCCATCGGTTGTCGGTTCTTCGAGCTATATGGCCAGCCCACTGACACTTCAGCTTACTAATCCGTTGGGCTGTGTCGGTTACTCTGGTTCTACTGCGGATATCCTCATTTCTAAGTTTATCACGCAGAGAAACACCGAGAATAGCCTTCTCCATAGCTCGCTGAGCGACCTTGAGCTTCCTCATATGGCCAGCAGTGAAGGACCACGTCTCAGATCCGTAAGTCATCACTGGCAACACGCACTGGTTGTACAATTTCGTTTTAAGGTTTTGAGGTATGTCTGACGAGAAGATGTGTCGTAGTTTCCCGAACGCTGCCCAGCCGAGTTGAATCCGTCAATTGACCTCTCGGTCGAAGTTGGACTTACCTAGTCGGACTATTTGTCCCAGGTAAACATACTCGTCAACAACTTCGAGCTTAGTGCTCCCAACAAATACCGGCATAGGTGTGACATGGACATTAAACATGATCTTTGTTTTGTCCATGTTCATCCTAAGACCAATTCGTTGGGAGACACTATTGAGGTCGTTGAAGATGGTGCTAAGGTCCTCCAGCGATTCTGCCATAAGGACTATATCGTCGGCAAATCGAAGGTGAGTGATGTACTCGTCATTGATGTTAATACCGTATCCTTTCCAGTCCAGAAGCTTGAAAATGTCTTCCAACGCAGCGGTAAAGAGTTTCAGGGAAATAACATCACCCTGTCTTACACCTCTCTGCAATTGGATAGGTTTCGTACTCTGGTTCTGTACTCGGATAGCCATCGTAGCCCTACTGTACAAGCACTTCAACACTTCGATATACTGACAGTCAACTTGGCACCGCTGAAGGGACTGCAGCACCGCCCAAATTTCGACGGATTCAAAGGCTTTCTCATAGTCCACATACGCCAGACATAGTGGCAAATTGTACTCCTCGGACTTCTGTACAATTTGCCGAAGGGTATGTATGTGGTCTATGGTGCTAAAGCCCTTTCGGAAACCGGCTTGTTCGGGAGGCTGGATGTCGTCAAGTCTGTGCGCGAGACGATTCGTAATGACTCTCGAAAACAGCACGTAGACGCGGCTCAGAAGGGAAATCGGTCTGTAGTTCTTCAAGAGAGCGTTATCCCCTTTCTTGAAGAACAAGACCACCGCACTTCTGCTCCACGCCTCCGGTGTGATGCCACCATGGAGGACGGAATTAAAGAGCTTCTGAAGGACTTCAAGTACCGGTTTTCCACCCACTTTCAGAAGCTCCGCTGTAATTCCATCCTCGCCTGGGGCTTTGCCGTTTTTAAGGTGCTGGAGAGCCATTCTAATCTCGCTCAGACTGACGTCCGGGATATCTTCGGAATAGTGTCGGATAAGACTCGCTCTTGGATCGTTACTCACACTTGCGTGTGGCTCCAACGATGACGTGTGCAGCTGCCCATAGAACCTCTCAATCTCACTCAAAATCTCAGGTGCCCCAGAAACGATGCTGCTACATTCGGTCTTCAGCTTTGACAGTTGGCTCTTTCTGCCAGACAGATCTCTGGCAAAGACTTTGGAGCCTTGGTTCCGCTCGATCGCTTCTTCAATACAAGCTGTATTGAAGTTGCGTAAGTCCCGCCGCATGCATTTGGAGATCTGTCTGTTCAGTTGCCTGTATGCTGTCAAATCTGTTGAAGAATGTAGCTTCATCTTCCATCTAACAGTTTGGAGGAATGCATGGTTCTAGATATATCCTCATACATTTCCTCCACCTCCTCATCGGGGTGTGCCGAGGTTGGTGCATAAACCTGTATGACCTTCAGCGAATACTGTTTGGTGATTCTGAATATAAGGTACGCAACCCTCGTCGATACACTCTCAATCTTTACAACGTTGTTAACGAGAGACTTGTGGACGATAAATCCGACACCTCCTTGGGACAGATGGTCGCCCTCCCGGTGATAGAGTAAGTTGCTGGATTCGAGGATTACCGTGTCCTCCCCCTCTCTTTGGACTTCGGATAATCCTATAATATGCCAGCGTAACTTGTATATCTCTTCCAGCTCCACGATCTTCTTGTCAGTCCTCAGGGTGCGTGCGTTATATGTTGCCAGGTCGAGCCGTCTTAGGTGGCAACAGAACCTCCACCGGAGATTCTTAGCACCCCCTGCCCCGCCGTTACCATGGTCGCCACCGTAGCCAGGAATAGCGGGGCCGCCGGGGACTGGGGGCCGTCTCTTTGTTACTCTCGTCATAGGGGGGTATTTGCCATAGTTAACACGTTGGTGAGCGGGTTGGCAACCGCAGTTTTTTTTATTGTAAGTTTGTTGTTATCAGGAAGATGCTGCTGCCCATCTCCTGCCTGTTTCCCTTTGTCCCCTTTTACGACACCCACGGGAAGATATGGGGTAGTGGATATTCTTAACCGCCACTACACGGCAAACTGGTTACTATACAGTGGTTTATATACAGAATAGTTAATAATAATAATAATAACAAATAATAGTACATATTATTTGTTAAACACTTACCTACTAGGTCGATAAAAGAAAGAGATTGAAAATAGGAGCACTTCTCATTGCCACTCTTTCATTAATAATGTTGTCGCGTGGCGCATGTGTGTAAATAGCAAAAAATATGAAACAGAAAATAGTAAGTACGTAAATTATCTGAGTTTCAAACATGTTCACATTGTTATAATCTTAATTTTTCTCGATGTTGAATATTAACCTTCTTCACATTAAATAATATTTTTTATTTATTTATTTATTATTAAAAACGTTACCCCCACACTAGGATTTTCTCCTGTATCGTGGAGGCAGTTTACAAACACAAATTGCACAAGGAAACACATCCAGACCCGGAACAATTATTTGTAGGACATACAAATACTTGTTCCGTGCGGGATTCGAACCCGCGGCCCCCAGCGCAGCAACTCATTGCTAAGTCACTGCGCCACAGAGCCGTCATAATAATGGTCTTATTATCAGCAATTCACTAATACATTGCATTATCGTATGTATTATACTACCAACTAATATCAAATGATTCAATTTGTTTTCTCACAACACCTAACCCTACAGTAGAAACGGCCTTAAAAAAGGCGCGTAACGGGCTAAGTGATACATACTCTCGCACGCGGAGGTAAGGTGCATTTTGATTTAATAAGTGCGCTGCAACAATCGGTAGGTTATTTTAACGAAGGTTGCTTCCGAATCGTGAAAAGTATAATTATGAACATTAGCGATGTTGTAACTGGGTTTAAACTCGCAAGTTTACTATCAGAAAGTAATTCTTCTGTTCTTGTACTATTATTTATTCTGTGGTAATAATGTTATATCTATAGGTATCGGTAGAGGGAGGGAGAAACTAATAGACCAAAGCACTCTGTTATTGCGACCGACATAAAGATAGTTTAACGATGTTAAAAACTTAATTAGCTTTTAGATTTCCGCAAAGTAAAGCCTAATTGAAAGATACTATTAATTATCATATAGATAAATGTTCAATGTTTGCATCATAGATTCTATAATAGTGTGCATAATGGCTGCCAGTATTCCCAAACTTGGGGACTGCACTGAATTGGGAAAATTGTATTTTGGTAAATTATTTAAGGGTCATTTTAAATTAAATGTACACGCCCTCAGTTGCCCCGACAAGGGTCGACTATCCCGGGGCCAATCAGCGGAACACTCGACGAGTAACCAAGGGTGGAGCCTAATGGCCTATGGACAATTATTCTTAAACGGCTGATAATCAAACAAAACTTACCGATCTCCGGAGGTAGGGTTGACCACAGGGTACCAGTCAGGTGATAAGTGAGGTGTATGTAAAGTGGTGTGCGAAAGTGTGTATAAATGGAACCTGACTCCCCCGAGGTAGTCGGACCGCAGATCCACAGGCGATGCTTATCTCCAAATGTGCGATCCCCAATTGAAACCTTCTGCTTCGATTTCACTATTTCAGTTTATCAACTTTATCGTACACTATTCCAATCTATCAACTTTATTGTACATTTAACGGGCCGCGCCCTCGAATGAAATGCGAGCGTAAAATTCCAACCGTCTGTCGACTCGGCGTGCGCGCATGATACCGCGTCACACACACAAATTAAATATTGCAAAATGCACTTCAACATGCAACCACTACACAAATTGATGTAAATTACTTGCAAACGAAGTTAAGTTAATCACTCAAACTCAAGAAAAAACGCCTCGTCGTTGCGTAAACGTACTAACACGTCACGAATTAGAGGCTTCCTTTTACACGCGACCTCGCAGTTCAGCGGAGCAATACGACTGCAATTAATGTCAATCTAAGTTAAATTAATAACTCAAAACTCAAGGATAAGCCTCGCTATCACTTCAAACGCTCAAAACAGACAACTCCATTCGAGGCGGTCTTAACGAGACCCAAATTTTCGATAGTAAATTCAAAACGACGCGCACAATTCTTCACCATACGGACCGCGCCCGACCAACTCACGGTCGCAAACAATACTATACGATGGCCCACGCGTCGAGCTACTGTCAACGACGCTCGACGCCTCGGCAAAACTAGTCCCGTTAATCGCCACATCAGGTGACCGGGCGTGAGCGAGGGAACGCGCGCGGGGAAGAGAGGCCCGGCAGCGACCCCTGTTACCATCGGACGCGAGCGCTCGTAATGCAGTTTTAAAAATTAACATTTAGCGCAAACATTAAACAAGACAAATGTCATTGGCAAACACGAAAATGACGCCCCCCATTTGTTATGTCAGTACTTCGATAATAAATGTAATGTGGGTTAATTTAAGTTTTCAATACAGAGTCGTTAGCAGATCTCTGCCTTTTATTGACGTGTACATTACATCATTATTTTATCTTAACTTTGAACGTGAGCGGTGGTTCATTGTACATTCGTCCCACATTATGAGACAAACATCTTGAAGAAGTTTGCCCAGCGGCCCGTTTTTTTGTTTGGCACATACGGATTATTTCTGGAGAAAGAAACTCAAAGGCAGTTTAAATGTGTAATGGGCAGTTTATCAACCACTACGTAAAGTCGCAGTTCTACCAGAAGAAACCACCGCAATAGCCAGTTCGCCTGTTGATCGAATTTCATCAACGACATCTGCCCTCACGTGTCTGCCCGTTCGGGTAACTCACTTTGACACGTTATCTCCCCCTCCGCATGCCGCAGCCCCCGTCCCATCCCGTCCGGTCATCGCCGCGCCAAACAACATCATAATTATTATATCATTCGAGAGTTTTTTATATAAAAATGGTTATTGTTAGTTATTCTTAGAATATAGATATATGCTGACCCGAAATTTTTTTTAAACTTTTAAAGCGGAATAATTAGTGCACGCCGTGGAAGCTCTCAAGAAGCACGACTTTTTCCGACTTAGTTGACAAAAATCATCACAAATTTTTGCCATGATATAAATATATACACATAATACATAGCGTATTTCCATCTGGAATAATGTACCTTTCAAATGGTGAAAGAAGTGTTCAAATAGGTGCAATAGTTCCGGAGATTATCCTCCACATATATACAAACTCACAAAATTCGCACTCTATCTTTATAATATTACGAATAGCTTCTAAAGATAAATTATCAAGCAATAATTATCTTATGAGAAAATGCTTAGTAAAATTTTAAAGAAATATCGAATTAATAATTTAAGAGTTCCGGGTTCGATTCCCAGGTCAAACTACTTTTTGTCGTTTTATTAGCAATATTTTTCTTAATAAATTCATATAGGGAATTTTTAAGATATAATTCATGATTCCGGGTTCGATTCCCCGGTTGAATTACTTTTCGTTGTTTTCTTAACAAAAGAGAAATATTCAGATATTGTTTTAGGCCAGGGTTCATTCCCCGATCGTAACGATCACTTTTGTAGTTTGAAATTAATGTAAAGTTGTATTGCATAATAAATGTCTAGGTAAAATAAATGTATTTTGTATAAAAATAAGATGCTTATTTTTAATGTTTAATACATGAAAATACTTTGTTTGTGTTATCAGATAAGAGACATGATAACTGATAAGGATAATGTTTGTGAATCTTGGTGTTTTATAATGAACATAGATAGGTGCTATCTGACCAAGGATTTCACTAGCCTCTTACCGAGCTGTCGAGAGTCCTTAGAGTATTTTAATACTCTAAGCGAGAGTCGTGTAAAAATTGGTTGTTCACATAGCGCTAGATAATAGCCGCGAGCTAATTTGCAATATAGGAGGACATATAAATGGAAATTTATATTTTTTTGCAAATTTCAGCAATTTATGTAAAATTGACTCATAAATGTTTGAGGATGACTGTATAAGCAGAATAGGTGAAATCGGTGTTATTTTTATGCATAAATTCACTTAAAATAGTGAGATAATGATAGTTTTGTATAAGAAATTTAAAAGTGTTTTAAACATACAAATATGTGAAAAAAAAATGTGAATTAAACTAATGTATTAGTTAAGATATTTGTATTTTCAAATAAAGAACATTGTTCCAACCTTATCTGTTAGATATTTAAGAATTCTAACTTAGTACATATGTTGTAAAATAGGCATATTTTGTTGAATAAATAAAAGGTTTTTTGTGATATTAAAATGTAATGTATATCATAGTATAGAGAATTTGTTGTGCTATCTTTATAAATAAAATGTATAAATGTATGTCTTATACAAATAAAGATATTGGGCAAACCGTGAGGGTGCAATAGTAGAAATTTAACGTAATTGTAATCACGATATTCTTGAGCACATCATAGGTCTTAGTTCTCAAACCTCCCACGTTTTGATAATAGACTTCTAACACTGCAGAAATTCAGGAGCCATAACATTCACACATTTTCTTAACTTATATTATGAGCTTAAGACTATCTTCATTTTTAATTATTATTGCTTGACTAAATTCGTCTTTGCGTACGTAAAATTTTCCATTCCTAATCCATATGAAGCGATATTTCATTTCTTTGGATTTTATGCGCGCAGTGGCATGAAAGGATTTATTTCCTGGGGTTAAATGCTCTGAGACATATATTGGAACTCGAGATCCTCCAATTCCTAGATGGTGAGAGTTTAATTTATCTTCGGGATTTTTTTTATTAAATAGTGCAACAGCTGCTAGGATAGCATCTCTATGCTTCGTGATACGAAGCTTAACAATAACAGACCAAGGCTTATCGGCATTTTTATTCAGCTTAGTTACTCGGGTAACATATTAGATGTCATCTACTGACAGTGGATTTTTAACAGCTTGTCCTAACTGCACGATGGTGTTTACCAAGTGTATTCCCGAACACAAAGCGGAAACGCTTTGTGTTCGGGAATACAGAATAGACTGGAGGCTCTACCATCAATACCTGCAGGAGAGACCTCCAGTCTTTACGCCGATTAATACAGCGGACGACGTAGCGGCCGCCACAACCAAGATAACCAAAACCATCCAAGAAGCCCTCAACGCAGCCTCTAAGGTTGTCCCACTAACAACTAGAAGGGACGTACTGCCGCGTGACATATGCGCGCAAATTAAGCGCAAGAGGGCGCTGAGGAAGCTCTGGGCGAGCACTCACTGCCCCAGACTAAAGAACCAGTTAAACCGGATTTTGGATGAACTGTCGGTTGCAATCCAGACCCACAGAGGAGAGGCCTGGGAGCGGCGTATTGTGAAAGCGGAAGAGCAAGATACGTCGCTCTACAAATTGAACCGACAGTTTACCAAAACAAGAGTCGCAGTATGCCCGCTGACCAACAACGCGGGCGAACGTCGCTACGATGCCAAGGGTAGAGCGGATATCCTAGTAGAGCACTTCGAGGAGCAATTTATGCCGAACCCAGCAAGTGCGGAGTTCATGGATCTTCATGCCCGGAAGGAGAGCCGCGTAAAGGAGTTCCTGTCATCGTCCGCGCCACCGCTTGCTGGAGAGTGGTACATCTCCCCCGCTGAATTGCGGAGGACAGTGACCCACCTGCAACCCAGGGAGGCACCGGGGCACGACGGGATTACCAACGCTGCGCTTCGACAGCTGCGCAATAGGACATTAGTAGAGATAGGATAGCTCTACAATGGAATATTGCGGACATCCCACTTCCCGGAGGAATAGAAGATCGGCAAGGTTATCGTGTTGCCGAAACCCGGGAAGGATAGGCGTAGAGCTGCCAGCTACAGGCCGATTACGCTACTGCCGCACATAGCTAAACTGCTTGAAAGGATTATGCTAAGACGCCTCCGCCCGTGCATACAACTTCGGGCGGAGCAGCATGGATTCAGGAGGGAGCACTCAACAGCAACGCAGCTGATCAGAGTGCTGCACTACCTTGCGGTCGAGCACAACCGAGGCCGCACATCGTTGGGCGTCCATCTCGACATAAAGAAGGCGTTCGATAGAGTGTGGCACTCTGGATTACTCTACAAATTAGAAGAACAGACTAGTATCCCTCCTGCTATGTTGCGGCTAGTAGCCTCATTCCTGGCTGACAGGAAGTTCTACGTCTGTGTAGAGGACGCCATGTCCGCAACGAAACCCATCAGAGCCGGCGTACCACAGGGCAGCTGTCTGTCACAATTCCTGTACACCAACGACACCCCAACACTGGAAGGACATTTGAGCGAATGGGAGGACGACGTGGAGCTGGCGTTATACGCGGACGACAGCGCCTACTTCACCTCGTCGAGAAGACCTCATATCTGCATCCTGGCAGGATGCAGAGGCTGTTGGACTTGCTGCCAGCATGGCTGGATGAGTGGAGGATGGCCGTCAATGTTGGTAAGACGACCGCTCTGCTCACTCGCTGCTTCAGAAACCTACCACTGCCACTGACGCTCAGAGGCCAGGACATCGCATACCAAAAGCCCGTGACGTATCTTGGTTGCCGGATGGACAGAATGCTGCGCATGACCGCGCACGTCAATCTCGTCGTCCGTAACGCAAGAGGTGCGCGGGCGGCGCTGCGTCCCATACTGGCATCCAAGTTACCTATCAAAACGAAGCTGAAACTCTACAAGTTATACATAAGACCCGTATTAACCTACGCTGCTCCAGCCTGGTATGCGCTCCTGAGCGACCAGCAGAAGCGACGACTGCAGACCCAACAGAACCTAACACTACGGACCATTGACGGTGCGCCCCGGACGGGCGACTATTACCAAGAGAACTCCTCCCTACATAGATAAGGGAGTTGAGTAAAACCCACAATGCCACAGATAGGCTAACTTAGACGCCTAGGTCGAATCAGTCGCCTATATGGACGACTTACCCGACCAGGCCAACTCGGAATACCATAGGCGAATTAGAACTAAAAGAAATAAACCTAGCAAGCTAAAAGCATAGCAAAGTGACGAAGCAATCAGCTTTGTAGCGGTTTCTAACGGTTGCCGTTGAGCAATCAGTTTCAAAATAGGAGGTTCAGATGCCTGGGTGATCAGTAATCGATTGCTGAAAACAGAATTTGAAAATTCAAAACCGTTCTCGAGATAATCGTGGGACAGACGGACAGACATCGTGAAATCAATAAGTAACTTCGCAAGCTTCGCCACTTAATAATTTGTTTACATCACAAGAGTTTCCCCGCAATATGATGCCATAGGAGAATACCGAATGAGCATGTGCATAGTAAGCCGCAAGGGCAGTCTGAAAATCTGTCACACGTTTAAGGTATTGTAGAGCGTAAATAAAAGAGGGATATTTTTTACAACTTTTTGTATGTGCTGTTTCTAACCCAAATGCGTATCCAGGTCTATCAGCCTATAAAAGTCTAGTGGTGAACATAGGCAATCTTCATATATTGTATCATAGAGAGGATTTTGTTATAGTTGGCCTGGCAGAAAAATATGGGGTAGTGCATATTATTCTTACAACGCCACTACACGGACAATCATATTAAAATATTAAAGACAAATACATACATTTTATAATTATTTGGGTTATAAATAACGAGGTAATTCTAAGTTTATATTTCTTCCTAAATAGAAATACAACCTATTTGACAGATTTTTTAAAATTTATATTATGGATATTTTTTATAGAATAAGGGTGACGAACGAGTGCACAGTCCACCTAAGAGTAAGGAGATGATGTGGCTCATAAACATCTACATTTATCTTCAATTAAGAATCAAAATGCAGATGCGTTGTCACCCCTGAGGACTAAGATCGAATCTAGTAAAAAGAGTCTCCGCCTCTCTACATTCACCAAACTAAACACAGCAGCTTTAAGCTGTTATTTTACTATATTATGTGAAAGCGTGGTCCTTCTTGGCAGAACCGAGCCATTCGTAATACAACCATAATATAGCTGCAGCGTGGTACCACTTGTAACACCAGCAATAATAAGGATTTTTGACTTCCATCATTGTCACGCCATAAATTACATGAATATCTATTAATTCTGCTGTTCTATCGTTAAATAATGATTTGAAAATGCTAAACACAATACAAATCAGATTAGACTGTATGCTTTACGACTTTTGCCTAGCTCTAATTAGCAAATCGTAATCGTAACAAAAAAAATTGAATACGTGTCCCTTTTTGGTCTCTCCTAGCTTGCTACCACAAACTAGTAAGAAGTGCTAGCGCACTTGCTACATATATATTTATCTATGGTCTCTCCGCTCTTTGATTTTGTGATGAGCACAGGATAATATGATCAGTGATATTTATTATTTACGGCTGATCGTAACTAAGGGCGCCTATGCACTACACGGTGATTTTACTGTCATGCCATGATGCCAGTGGTTCCTCTGCTGCGCCGTCCTATTATGTTTTTGGGCTAAATCAAATTTAAATAATTAAACTTTACCGACCGATGTATTTTTACAACCCACAAGCACTTGAATTGTAATAATATATAGATATTATTGTTCTCATGTAAATGACAATTGCCTAAATGAGAAATAAAGTTCTTTAAACCGAACTTCAAAGAAGTAAAAATCTACTCCAAAGAACTAAATGAGAATAATAATAAATAATTTCCACATAAAATGTGGAAACTATATTAATCGCATTTTATTTTATTTTTGTGTTCGAAGAGAATAGAATAATTTTTACTAAATGAAAAAAATGTAAAATAATTTATTGATTTACAATGATACAATTTAAAGCAAGTGCAAGGACCCATGAACTAGGTTGGTAACCTGTATTACTGGCATACCATGTTTGTCCTCAGAGGTGACAGTACATCGGTAGCCTTCTTTGTTTGAAGCTGGCTGTAGATGTAAGTTCGTTTCTCGCCTCCGTTTTATAAACTTTACAATATTAATCAATAAATAACAAAAAAGGCAAGGCAAGCGCTAGCATTAGGGAGTAATGTAATTTGTAATATAATAATATAAGTGTGTGTGTGTGTGCGCGCGCGCGTGTATATTGTGGGTACTAAATATAGATTACAAGAATACTTATTGAAAGTTATTTAAGTTTTACCACTGGATCGAAAAAACCTTTGTCCTGGGCAAAAGAACCAGCAAGAAACTCAGCGGAATTTTTTATTAAACATTATATTTTATATAATATTTATACAAAAAAAATGAAATAAAATGTATGAAAACATTCAAAAATAACTTGTTTGCGATCACCTCATTATTAGGGGCTATTATCAATCATGTACTCTTTATTAGTATCATAACACTTGTTAAACAATTATTCCTTAATAAAAATTTGAAACTTTTTGTTTGATAGGTCCTGCATATTTTCTGGGATTTTGTTGTATAAGCATATACATTGGCCCATAAAGGAATTACTGACTCTTTGGAGTCGAGTGACTAAAATAAATAGTATGTACTTGTTCCTGGTATTTACAGAGTATACTATTTTTAATGAAACTATTTTTGTTGTTACATATACATATACCTACATAAAATTTTCGTAAATATATTGAGAGGCCAAAGTTAATATATTTCTTTCCTTAATTTTTTCTTCTTTTTGTTGCATTACCCTAGAGCAAGATTCCATATTATGACATTATAATATAGAAATAACTAACAAACTAATCTAGGTATTTTTAGTTTTTACACGTGTAAGATCTCTAATATTTTTTTACAGCAAATGCTGCAAAACTAAATTTGCTACCTAGTTTAAACATATGAAGGCCACATTAAAGCTTTGCTTCAACTCTAATTCCTAGGAAAACATTTAAATGTAAACTGTTGTTGCAGTTAACATTTGGTGTTGTAAATGAAATATATTTAATTTTATATCCATTTAAAAGAAAAATTTTAACGTTAAACCAGTGTACATATTTTGATATGTCATTAATACTCACTATGATATATCATTAGTTACTTCGGTTGTCACTTTTTAATAAAAGATTAATTTTATATCTTTTTGGGTATACTTATTAATTTCACAAGCTAAATGGAACAACCAAATTATCGATAAAAACTTACATGAAACTTTCACCCTTTGTTTTTCCAACCTTTGGGCGAAAGAATGAAGGAAGTTTTTCCTATTTTTTTAAATAGGTGTCATAAAAATTAGAGACACAGACTGAGTATTTATACACTTACAAACTCGATCCAGGATGTGAAAATAAAATACTCGGACGGTAAAATTATGGATAGTATATAGTACCCAGATCAGAGCGTAAAAAATGAAAATTACGGACGGTAATTTTACAGTGTAGTACAGAAGCAACCTAAAGTGAAAAGTGTAACAGTGAAGTATATTAAAATACTATATCGTATTATTTACCTGTAATAGACATAGACACAAACTAATATGATGCTTACGTATGACATAGACCAAGTAATATATATAGGGCGTTAGAGTAGAGACTAGAGACTACAGCCAAATCTCTTTGATCGCGACGTGACGTTTTATTTTACAATACTTGTACTCCATTTCAATTGCGCTTCAATTTGTAATAATTGCATCAGTTTGCTCTTGGGATAAGTGTTTGCGTTTTTAACACCAAGTTTCCATATTATTTCCATAAATATATCAAGAAGTTGTTTTGTTGCGTGGCGCTATAATAAAAGAATAATTAAATAATGACTCCGAATATTCAAACATTTATAAATAGTTTTCAAAATCGGCTGTGAGTATAATTTAAATGATTTATTTTACATTATATCAAAACATTATGCACATAAAAGATGTAATTATTTGTACCCTAAGTGAACTTTGAACTGACTTGTCACAGATTTTTCTACGCTATTCTCGAAGGACTGAATTTGTTTGTTCATGACTTGTGATTGGAAAAATGTCAATTATTAAAGAGTTGTTTTAAAATTTTTGTCGATTGTGTCTATTGCAGCTATAAGTTATAATAATTAATTGTGATATGCACACGCTATTATAATGGCTTCAGAATAATAATGCAGTAAATAGTGACTAAAGATGACGTCCTAGTTGCTAATTTCTTACCACTGCAACAATTCTAGAAGATGGATTTGTACATTTGTATTCACGTTTTTCATTTACTTTTTTTGTGATCACAGCTGTGCAGGTCTAATATGGCTATATCACTGCGATACATTTGTATTAGGCTTAACTGTACAAAACCTTCAATTGTTTTGAAGGTTCGGACTTCAATGAGGGATAAATGTTTTTATGAAGTAAAGCTATGCTGCAAATTTATTATGGTTGTAGTAAGAATGGGTTGGCTTAACCAGAGAAAGGACCACACTCATTGCAGCTAAATGCTGCTGTGTTTTGAACAGTGAGTATAGAGAACCGGACACACTTTTTACTGGAAATAAGACATTACATGTTAGTCCTTAGGAGTGAACATATTTGCATTTTGATACTTAATCAAGGATAGATGTTGATATGTCTTTGAGCCACAATATCCACTTTTCATCAGGTGCATTATGTGCTTGTTTGTCACCCTGATTCTATTATAAAATATTTTTAGTCTACAGATATACATTTTTAAAATTATTTACTTGACATTCAATTTTTTTTAGATTCAGAACACTGATATTTTTATTTAAAGATTAAGAATCCACTAACAATCTATCTATAAATCTATATAAATAAAATGAGATATATAGAGGTTTGCAGTTGTGCGTGCATCACGGAAATACTACTGGATATATTTCAATTAGGTTTTCTAAATTTTATTTCCCAGACACTGCCCTTATTTAAAAAAAATATTATTGTGATATCTTCATTAATATAAAGTTTCAAGAAAACAATGTTTTTATATGGGTTTTTTTGCTTGCTCTCATGTTACTAACCCAGATAATTTATATATTTTTGCTGCAAACCGAGCAACAAGTAGTATTGTTTATAAAGAAATTTTGTTAGCAAAGTATATTTTTGCTTAAAATTAAAATTTGTTAATTAAGATATCATGTAATATATACATATGTATAAAAAAGGACAGACAGTCAAATTGACACTTCCTTATTTGCTAAATTAACAGCACAAGAATATAAAACAGTAGAATGAAAGCTTCATATTACTGCCTTGTGCGAGATCACTACTACTTATATGTGACTTATCACCGACTTTGTGCAGGGTGCATGCACCGGCGCCTGCTAGGGGACAAACCGGTTTGACTTCTCTCAATGAGTGGACAAAGTTAAGGTGTGCCACTGGCAGTGACACAATGGTGTGGATGTTTAGTTTTGGTTTTAAAGATGCTAAACAATTTTTTATTTTTAAACAAATTCATCATATGATAAAGCGAAATAATAAACTACTATAAACCAAGCAAAATAGGAACAAAAAGTACTAAGAGTGTAAATTCTATAGATACTGAATTGTTTGAATAAAATATTTTGATATTAATAATTTTTTTAAATTTCTAACACCAAAATGTGGGACCTACTCAAGTTTAATCATACATAAACAAACATTACATATTACATAGTCTTTATTGATTATAGTAAAGCGTTCGATTCTCTGATACACTCTAAAATCTGGGAAGCCTTAAAGGAACAGAACATAGAACACAAATATATAAGGATTATAAAAAACATTTATAGACATAGTTCGGCATGTATCCAACTAAAAAAATAAGGGAAGTATGTTTCAAATATAAAAAAGCGTTAGACAGGGGGACTCCCTCTCACCAACACTTTTTCTGGCTGTATTAGAAATGATCTTCAGGAACCTAGAATGGAGAGACTTAGGCATAACCATTAATGACCGCACGCTAACGCACTTACGATTCGCGGATGATATAGTATTATTTGCAAAAACACCAGATGATCTAAGCAAAATGATTAATGACCTAGCATTAGAAAGTGCAAAGGCCGGATTGAAATTAAACCCAGAGAAAACAAAAATCATGACCAAACAAAGATCCTGTAACAGTGGAACAGACTCAAATCTCCTATACTGAGGAATACATATATCTGGGTCAACTGATATCTCCAGAAGATAATATAAATAAAGAAGTCGAAAGAAGAATTGTGAACAGCTGGAAAAAATACTGGGGCCTAAAAGACTTAATGAAAGATAAGAATCTACACATTTCAACAAAAAGCAAACTATTTAACACATGCATCCTGCCTGTATTGGCATATGGAAGTGAAACATGGGCTTTAACAAGAAACATATCAAACAAACTCTCCATATGCCAACATGCCATGGAAAGGATCTATATATGGTAGGGATCAAAAGAATGGACAGAATAAGAAATAGCAGCATCAGAAACAAAACTAAGGTCCAGGATATAACTCTAAAAATAAGAAGACAAAAATGGAAATGGACAGGCCACTTGATCAGAGGAAAAGACAAATGGAGCAAAATAAAAACACAATGGTACACAAGGGATGGAAAAAGAAGGAGCAGTTGACCACAGAGAAGGTGGGATGACGATATCAGACAAGTCGCAGGAATTACATGGGGTAGAGTGGCCATAGAAAGGCCAGAATGAAGAAGATTGGAGGAGGCCTTTGCCACCTGGCAAACGGACACACAAAAATGGAACAAAAGAAAAATATATGAATAACAAAGAAATACTATTTTTTTGTCTGATTAAAGGCTTAATATTATTATTATTATTCAGCAGCTGTACATTTCTTAAGAGTTTAAATTGAATTGCAGTGAAAATCTATAAATCTTTAATATTTTAAAGAACAAAAGTAATAATTAAACAAATTAAATAAAAAATAAAACTTCTTTGTCATCTTCGTTGCCCTGAATTGTTTCCAGACCTTCCAGAATTTCTGTCTTCTCAGTTGTCTTTCTCAGTCATAATCATTATAGAAAAATAAGTATTTAAAAACTTAAACACATTTGAAAGATAATATACTTAATTATTTTTCTACTTAAAATCTACTTTCAATAAATTAAGATATACAATAAGTATTTCATTTAATGAGTTTTTAGTTACAAAAAGTAGGTACTTAAATGTTATTGAATAAGTATATTAAAAATATGTAAAGTTATTAAATACAATGTATTAAGTGATCTCTGACAATCCTTATCCTATAAAGAAAAATATTCAAAGTCAATGAAATTCAAATGAAAAAATATACATACATTAATATACTAATCAACAAATTTACCCTTTTTTAATTGAATGATCAAAACAATGATATAAAAGATAATATTATGTGCAGAGTTGTCCCAATAGTAGTGATCTATGGCTTAGCATTTACGTTTGCGAAGTGAACACAAAACATGGAAGTATTACTTTAAGAGAATCAAGCGCTCAAGATGGCACAGAATTTCAAACAAACACACCACATTGAAATCTCATTGTTTATTAGCCAGCAGTTGATTATATTTTATTATGATTTTTGTCACAAACAAAAGTTGCCCTTATATCTCGATAGATGGTTTCAATTGCCATACAACATATAAGTTGCTTACTTTATGTGACGCCACTCCTCGCTCGGGAAGTTTTAATGTACTACTAAGATGCAAATTATCAAGTGCAATAATCAGTTATAGTATTTAAAACAACCTTCGAAAATTGCCGAAAATAGCTTTCATGTTATAACTTAGTATGTTGCTACAGAAAAAAGTAAGGTGTGTAAAAATGAGTAGTAATATAAATCATAAAATTATCATTATTGTTAGTTAGGCAGAAAAACATTGTTTGGGTGGCATAAACACCATCCCCATAGGCTCAATGGCACAATTTTATTTTAAATAGAAATAATATGAGAATTAGTATTGTACACTCATATGAAAACTAATTCAAGTATTTTTTTAACTAAAAGTGATTTACTTTCATGGTTGATAGTGTTGTCTATACAGTTTTTCACGAGAAAAAAATATTTTGAGACTGACCCTTTTAATATTTCAGGGAACCACCAGTTCGACAACATCTGAAAAATGTCTATGGCACACTAATGATGACTTGTGCATCTGCATCAGCTGGGGTGTTTGTAGACATGTACACAAGTTTCCAAGCTGGATTTCTATCTGCTATTATTGGAGCAGGTCTTATGTTAATGCTAATTGCTACTCCAGACAATGGAAAAAATACAAAGTTACGCTTGGGATATTTACTAGGATTTGGGTTAACATCTGGTAAGTTTTAAAATAAACTGCTAAATTAGCAAATTGACTTTCTACAATCTTTATGTGAAATAGAAAAGTATATTACATTAATGAAATCAATTCATGTGACTTAAAATTGAGTCAATATCTTCCTATTCATTTATATAGATTTCTATTACCATTAACAATTGTAAAAAATAACCCTGTTGATCAGATAATAAAGTAAAGTTACAGCTATATACTTCCTTTATACCTTCCTATATACTTCCCAGTGCAGGGCATAGGCTTCCTTTGCTCCAGTGCGTGTTGGCGGAATTCAGATGTCTTCAAAATATATTAATTCTCTCTGATACATAGGTTTCTTCACAGTGTTTTCTTTCAATGCCGCGCATATGGCAAATTAACTTTTACAATTGCAATTAACAATTTCATTGGTTTACTTGTGTACTGTCAATTTTTTTACAGGGAGCGTTTAATACCTCTTTAATATTCATGCTTAAGTATATTTGTATTGGTATTAAATTTTGGTTTTTCCTTTGCAGGCATAGGTTTGGGCCCATTATTCGAGTATGTTAGTTTTGTTGAACCATCCTTAATTATGACTGCTTTGTTGGGTACCACTTTAGTGTTTGTATGCTTCTCTGTTGCGGCTATGCTTGCTGAACGTGGAAGTTGGCTGTTCCTTGGAGGCACCTTGATGACATTACTTACTTCAATGTCTGTCATGGCACTAGTGAATATATTCACGCAGTCTTACTTCTTATATCAAGTAAGTTAAATATGATTTTACTGTAAATATCTACGCAGAATGGAGGCCAAGAAGTATAAAATTGTGCACAAAATTGTATTTTTATCTCAATATATTAGATGTTGATAGATTGTTCACATAACATGTTAATGCTAATTAAAAACGATTAGTCGAACACACTTCTCAAAAAATATAGGCATCGCACTCTTGGCCTCATTATCACTCGCAATTTTCTTTTACCCAAAGCTCTTTTCATTTTTTATTATTAAAATTACTAGGGGTTTAATCTGGGTAAGGTGGGATTTTCAAAGTTCAAAGCTCATTGTTTATACAGCAGATATTGTAAACTTTTGTCTTGCAAAAGCAGCGGACCATTATTTAATTTTCCTCTTCTTTTTTCCTTTAAGACGCTATTACAATATCATAGTTTTATTAGTAATAAGATGTCAATTTCTCTCATCATATTTTGTGATAGTGATAGCTGTTAGTCAAATATACATATTACACTATGATCAGAGTAAATTAATTGCAAGTGAACTTTGATCAAAGTTATATGAAGATCTGATCATTTAGTTATATTAATTTACGCCTCGTTTGTGTTAACTATGTAGATGTTTAAATAGTAGTATACTGTACTTGCTATGGGAACGGTTTAAAGAATGCGGTTGCAGTAATGTGTTTTATTATTTAATGAATTACGACAGACATAAAAGTCGGTGTTGATAAAGTGTAACATCATATTAACATTTTCCTTACACTAGCTAGTATACAGTAACAAAAATTATTTGATCTATTATAGGCTTACTAGCTGTACCCGCGACTTCGTTCGCGAGAAATTAATACTTTTGTTATGATAAGATTTATTTGTTCCTTAATTGTCATGAAGACCTGTAAAGACACTATTCTGTATAAAACATTGATTTATTCATACAATCAGACTAATGAACAAACCAACAGATGGATACACAAATGAACCTTTGGACGGACGCAAAAACGAAAGAAATATAATCACTGCAAGCTTTTACTTTAGATCAGGGTTTCCCAACCTTTTTTTTTACCAGGGACCACTTTGATTTTTTTGTAGACCACAAGGTGAAAGAAATATCTAAAAATAATTTATAATCACAACTATTAAACTAATGTGAAGCAGTGTTGCACTGCCCGCGTGACGAGAAATTAATAAATGTGTTATTTAAAACGATTAGGTAGGTAAAATATTTAAATCCTTGATCCAACCAGTGGTGGGTGGCAATGTATCTGCATTTCACAGCATCCACTTACCATCAGGTGACTCGTGGATGACGTACGAGGCAAGAGGAGATTCTGTTATGAGCCGTGTTATACGCCGTGTAATGGCGGCATAAATTACGATAATATTAGTAGTAGTCAGGAGGTTGCCGCACCACCATAGTTGTGCACCAATATTAATAGTCAGAAGTGCCGAGGAGTATATTTTTGTAGTTCAAAGAAATTTTATTTTAAGTAATGTAAATTTTTCTTATTTTAGGGGACATTGTATTTAATTAAATATGTACATTGGAAATAATAGCTTTTATATTCATGGTTTATATGTTTTTCTATTTATATTCTGTGTGAAATACCTATATTGAGTATATATACCTATATACACCCCATATATATATTTTTAATAGGTGTGGACTAAATTATTTTATTAGTTTATCTGTTTATTATATTTTCAAAATACAAAATATGTTATTTCATTGAATTATTTAATTTTTTAGTATGAATATATAAGTAATATAATAAAATCGAAAATTATATTAGTTATTATGAATTCACGATAATTTATAATGATTGATATGTAATTTCAGGCTCACTTGTATCTTGGATTGGTCCTGATGTGTGGATTTGTGTTATTTGACACACAATTAATAATTGAGAAACGTCGCATGGGTAACAAGGACTTTATTCAACATGCACTCGAATTGTTCATTGACTTCATTGGAATATTTAGAAGACTGCTCATCATTTTAACTCAGAAGGTGAGGTTTAATATTCGTTTTCCCATATTATGATTTAATATAGAAAAAAACAGTTACTCGGATTGCAACAAGAAATACTACATATCAAGTTGTAAAAATAATAACAGCAGCTGAGCATGTTATTTAAAATACAAAAATTAAAAATTTAATTCTGGATGGACATATTTGGCAACACTACTGGCTTGTAAGGAAGGTTGGAAGTCGTTGAGTGAGCGTGCGAGATGAATCATAATGACTTGAAAAAACTATAAACTATCAATTAAATAAAACTAAGTAATATCTATCTGATGATAAAGTGATGTATTCAATAATAGGTTTACACATATCCTTTTAATATAATATCTCAAATGAAAAACAAATTAAAGTTAATTTATAATATAATTTGCTTTTGCAGGAAGAACAAAATCGTCGTCGCAAGCGTGACTAGACAATCACAATATTAAAAACAAGAAGAAGCAGAAATATAGTGTTTTGGGAATACTTTATATATTATTACATATTCATATTCGTTAACTTCTTTGTTTATAAAATTATTGTTTCTTAAATAATAAACTATATTATATTCGTGTAAATGTTTGGTTTTATTTACTTCTGTATAATAACCTGTTACTTTTTATTTCGTCAAGACTGATATTGAATTTTATGTTATATATTAATAATAACACTTTAGTAATAATATTTCATGCCTCACTTTCAAGATTAAGTAACAGACACGCGTACACTGGCGCCATTTACAAAATAAGTTTATAAAATATGATATAGGTAAATAGTTCGTATATTTTGTGCGGTGAGTGGTCCTGGAATGACCACAATACTTTATAATTTTGGTGATTGGCTCCATTATGCTAAAATATAGGTTTTAGCTTATATCATGGATGTTATCCTTTTTATGATAAATATTTCTTATATAGGTAGTATATAATTTAAAATTTTGTACAACCGACCTCAATATACATTATTAGGGAGAACTCAAAAACTGTTGGTCAGACCTTGATCAAATTTATATGGGACCACATGAGAAGCACCAGCTTTCAAATAAAAAAGAATCATCTAAATTGATTCACGTAGAACAAAATTATGAGGTAACATACATTAAAAAAAACAGTTGCATTGAGTACCTCCTCCTTTTTGAAGTCCGTAGAAAATAGACACGTTGTTAAATTATTTAATATTGTATTAAATGAAAATAAATATTGTTACTACTATTTGATACTTTATGGTATTCTTGCCTGGTTGGAATGTATATAGATATACGTGGAAATGCCTCACTTTAGATATATTATGGTGGTAGCATGAATAGGTTGGCTTGACCGAGGAAGGACCCTTACGGATTACCAGCGTAAAATAGTTGCTTAATGCTACTGTTTCATATGGTGAGTGTAGTCTCAAAAATATATATAATTTATGGTGTAGAAAAGCGGAGATCTTAGTCCTCAGGGGTGACAAAGTATCTTCATTTTGATTATTCTGTGGGCCACAGCATCCACTTACCATCAGGTGGACTGTGTGCTCGTTTGTCACCCTTATTCAAAAAAATGTCCAACCCTAAGAGAATAAAAGGGATTACGTTTTTACAGTAACTATTGTTGGTATCTAAACTAGCGGCTCGAAAGGTTATTTTTTTAATTTAATAAAGCGCTACACAAGACCGCGCGTCGATCTCCGATCAGAGAGTTTGTTTTCAGAGAAAATCCATGTCTGTGGAGATAAACTAGAACAGTGTAAAAAAAACGTTAAAAGATATTCTAGGTATCAAGAAAATATAGACACCAAAACAGCATTTACAAGTTAACGTGTAATTTATTTTCGAGGTTTCAAATAACAGGACTTTCAATGGACACTTTTTATTATCCATTTGAAAAATACCAAGATACGTTACTTTATCAAACTATAAAGAAAACGACCGTTTGGCTTGCCTATATTTCAGAAATAAAAAATAAAAAAATCAAGGAATGTACTACCTATTCTCTAACGATAGACCGTAATCTTTACCGCAAATTTATGGCTAATATCATATATATATCAGGGTCTTTAGTCCACTCAAAAGTGTGAAACAAATTAAACTTAATAAAAAGTCAAAGCCGACTTCAAACAATTAAAAAGATAAAATAATTTCCGTATAATAGCTTCTAAATTCGATGTTGAGACATAATGTATAGAAGAATGCCACAAAAACGTAACTTGTAAAAAAAGTCAATTTATTTATTTAAAACTTAAAAGATTTTTGATATTGATATGGTCACTATAAGATTTTGTTAGGTTAGCTAATTACGTAATAATTTAAGACAGAAGGACCCTTAAGTAGGGACTGAATAAATTAACCGACTTGGTATTACATGGATCTCACAACTTTACGGTAGAAGAACTGAGTTGCGAGACTTGGCTTTTTTTACAAATTATGTTTTGATGGCATCTCATTTCTTTTTGTAGATAGTTATATCTAGGTACCTATTTACACCTATTAATCCATTATATTATACATATTATATAGGAAACAGAAACAAACTTTTTTATTCAATATAGATTATAAATAATACTTATTGAGTCACTCTTTTGTATGATTACCACTGGTTCGAAAAAAAAACCTCTGTCCTGGGAAGAACCAGCAAGAAACCCAGCGGAACTTTTTTTTTAAATAACAGCTTACAATCATGTATGTTACACAAATTAACAACACAACAAATTAGAAATAGCTTGGTAGCGATCACCTCATTTCCAGGGGTTATTATTATCTATAAATTCCTTAATATTATAATAATCCTTTTTATACAAACTTAGTTTAATAAAGTTTTTGAACTTTGAGCAGGTCAAATTTTGTATATTTTCTGGAATTTTGTTGTAAAAGCGTATACAGCGCCCCAAGAATGAATTACTGACTCGATGGAGTCGAGCAGTCGAGTAACTGGTACTACTAGCTTGTGTCTGTTCCTAGTATTTACAGAATGAATATCACTTATTTTTGTAAAACTACTTTTATTTTTGTGTACGTACATTACATTTTCATAAATGTATTGAGAGGCCAAAGTTAATATATTTTTTTCCTTAAATTTTTGTCGCAGCGACTCTTTCGGCTTTAAATCATAAATTGCTCTTATGGCCCTCTTCTTACTTACTTACTTACTTATCTTCACGCACAATCCCTGACGGGGTAGCCAGAGAGAACAGATCGCCAAGTGTCACGATCCTTACATACCTCTTTCGCTTCTTTCAGATTAATTATCTTCTTCATACATGCACGTCTAGGTATCCGAGTACTCTTGACCCTACCCTCTTCGAGCAATTTGCTCACATGGTCTTCAAAAGTTAGTCTCGGTCTACCTCGACACTTTCGCACTATATATTTTCTTCACCATTCGGTCTTCACTCATTCGCTCAACGTGCCCAAACCACCGAAGCACGCCCTTATCAATTTTTGTGATAAGGTCATCTTTCAAACCTGCCATATTGCGAATCTCTTCGTTTCGCTTTCGGTCGGCCATGGTAACGCCGCACATTTTACGAAGAGATCGCATCTCCACTGCATTCAACTTGCTTTTATGCTTCTTCTGGTATACCCAGGTTTCGCTGCCATATAACAAAGTCGGTACCAACACTGCGTTATGTATTGCAAGGCGTGCACTCTTCACTACGCCTTGCCTTTTGACTAACGCAGTCAGGGCACCATTGACTTTGTTCCCGGCAGCGACACGCCTGTCCACATCTAAATCACATCTTCCATCCCGGCTAAAAGCACTCCCCAAGTATACAATTTCATTTACTTGTTCTAGACATTCCTGATTTACCCATATTTCACACTTCGTTCTCTCTTCGTCCCTTTCAAATACCAGAACCTTAGTTTTATTAGCGTTCAAACGGAGACCCTTAATTTCACATTCCTCTTTCATACACGTGACTAATGCCTGCAGTTCTGCCTCTGATGGTGCAATAAGCACTGCATCATCAGCATATAGCAGACAATTTACTTTTATGTCACCCAATTTCACACCCAAACAGCTGTCGAGATACAGTATGAACAGCCAGGAAGACATGACACAACCCTGTTTTACGCCCGTTTGGACGCTAAACATGTTTGACAGGTCATGCCCTACCCGCACACAGGCTTTACAGTCACAGTAAAGAGACTGCACAGCCCTTAGCAATCGACCATCCACACCATACCCCGGCAACAGTTCCCACATTTTCTTCCTTACAACCTTATCAAATGCTTTCTCAAGATCCACAAAAGCACAGAAAATCTTCTGGTTAGCAGCCAGAAGCTTTTCCGTGATCATGCGGAGAGAAAACATTTGATCCGTGCATCCTCTTCCAGGTCTAAATCCGCATTGTGCCTCCCATAGAAATCTTTCCGATTTGTCTTGCATCCTACGTGTCAAAACCTTCGAGTAAACTTTACTTGCTAAACTGGTCAAGCTGATCGCCCGATAGCACCCGCAGTCAAAATGTGAACCTTTACCTTTATATAAAGGCACAATGACTGCGGATCGCCAATCATCCGGGACATCCCCCGTCCGCCAGCACAAATTGCACAGCAGATGAAAGCTGTCCCAGACGCGAGACCCACCATACTTGACCATTTCAGCAGTAACTCTGTCTAGTCCCGCAGCCTTACCACATTTCAATCTCTTTCATACTGATGACCTCAGTGTCATCGAGGTCCGGGTCTGGCGTACCAGTCACGGCGTCATCCCCGGATCCCTCACTAAGATCATCACACGCATACATTTCTCTATAAAATTCGCTCCATCGCTGCATGACGTCCGATTTTTCTGAGAGGACGTCATTAGTTCTCGAAAGCACTTTGTTCATTCTTAAGGCCGTCGCATCACTTCGGGTCCTTCCAACCTCTTTCCAGAAGAGTTTGGAGTTCTCCTTAAAGTTGTGCGACATCCTTTCGTCCGCTTCCATTCTACACCTTTCACGCACTTCCTCAATCAATGCTTTCGTGTGAACTTTCTGCAGCCTATATCTTTCTTTCATCTTCTCTCTCATATCCTTATCATTACTAGAGGCCAAGTAGTCTAACCATGCTTTCTTCTTCTTCTTTACAGCTTCTTTCACTTCATCATTCCACCATGCATCTCTTCTTTTACTACTGCCTCTTTTTATTGTTCCACACACTTCTTCCGCTGCACTTACCATTCCATCCCTAAGGTTCTGCCATGTCCTTTCTACACATTCGTTTCTGCCATCGATGGTGTCAAGCTTTTCGGCTACCCTCGCATGATATTTGTCCCTAGTATCCGCTTCCTGAAGCTTCCAGTTTCGGATGCGACAGACCGACTGTGGTTCTGTCACTGCCGTCCGGTAGCGCCAACCCGCGAACAGACCCCTAAATCTAGTAATCACTAGATAGTGATCCGTTCCCAGGTCAGCACCCCTGAACACTCACGTATCCATAACCTGTTTTCGCAGTCGGTCATCCACCAGGAATAAATCGATCATACTTCTCTCATTCTTTCTTCCTCTAGTATACATATGGATTTTCTTGTGATTAAACATAGTGTTTGTCACAAGAAGACCCTTTTCCTTGCATACCGCCAGTATAAGTTTGCCAGCATCATTAACCCTTTTATCGCCAAACTTTCCAAGTACTGACTCGTACCCTGGTCGAGCGGTACCAACCCATCCATTCAAATCACCACATACAACAATTCTTTCGTTTCCCCTAGCCAAATCTAGAACTTCTCTTACATTCTCCCAAAACTCCTCCAGCTCAGCCATGGACGACGAAGCTACCGGCGCATAAACAACCAAAAGGAATAACTTCGTCAGTCCCAATTTAAAGCGAACCCAGAGAAGTCTTGAGTTCACAAACTTATATTCAGTCATAACATCGACCAACCGAGAAGACAGCAGCACCCCCACTCCCTGGCAGGCGTTCTCGCTCTCCTGGACTCCGGACCATAGAGCTAACGTCCCGCCAGGGAGCTCTTCAGTACCACTGCCCTTCCGTTTGGTCTCCGACATACACACGACATCTAATTCTCTTTCTTTCATTATTTCGATCAACTCATTCGTCTCATCTCTCATGCCTCCTCTAACATTCCACGTGCCAACTCTGCACTCTGTCCTCCACCTACCGCCGTGTCGGGCTGTGCGTGACGGGTGGCGGTCCCCATCGCCGCTTTGCGCGCTGCATTCCACACCAACGGGGACGAGCTGGTGTGCGTCGCCTTGGGGGGACGCCATAACCCTCGTTGGCATGGGTGCGCAGCTGAGTAGAATTGCAGCCCTGAAAAGGGCTGGCAGGGGTCGCGACGAGCACGCTTCTACAATGACCCCCTCTTCTGTAAAACAAATATAATTTCAGAGTGAGCTGCGTGTCCCCATAGCAAAATACCATACGACATTATGCTATGGAAATAGCTAAAGTAAACTAGTCTAGCTGTTTCAACACTAGTTAGACTTCTAATCTTTTTTACGGCATATGCTGCAGAACTAAGTCTGCTTGCTAGTTTTGATATATGGGGGCTCCATTGAAGCTTCGCGTCTAGTGTGATTCCAAGAAAAATGGTGGTATCTACAAGACTCAGTTTCTCCCCGTTTAAAATTACATTAGTATTTAATTGTTTGACATTTGGAGTCATAAATTTCATACATTTCGTTTTAGTGCCATTTAAATGCAAATTATTAACATTGAACCAATTTACTAATTTAGATATAGCATTATTTACTTCGTCATATTTTAGCAATTGTCGACTTAATTTGAAAATTAAAGAAGTGTCATCTGCAAATAATACTATATCATGGTTATCTCCTACTATGTAAGGTAAGTCATTAATGTATACAAGAAACAGAAAGGGGCCGAGAATTGAGCCTTGAGGCACGCCCATTTGCACCATCGACCCGGAAGAACTCAAACTGTTAATGACAACTTTTTGCGTTCTCTTACTTAAATATGAAATAATTAATTTAAGAGCACCACTTCTTACACCGTAGTATTGAAATTTCGTGATTAATGTTTCATGGTGAACATAATCGAAGGCTTTGGATAGGTCACAAAATATACGCAAAACATCCTGTGAATTCTCCCATGCATTAAAGATATATTTAATCAGCTCAACACCGGCATCAGTTGTCGAGCGACCCCTTGTGAATCCAAATTGATTTTTATGAAGTAAATTATTTATATTAAAGAAATTTAACATTTGATCAAGAACATTTTTTTCAAAAATCTTACTAAGTGTTGGTAGTACAGAAATAGGTCTAAAATTGGCGGGGTCTAATGTACTACCAGATTTAAATAAAGGTATTACTTTACTATGCTTCATTAAATCAGGAAACACACCAGATTCGATACTAGTATTAAAAATAATATCTAAATGAGGCGCGATTGTATCTATTATAGACGCAATAACTTTAACGGAAATCCCCCACAGATCCGCAGTTTTCTTAACATCAATAGTTTTAAAATATTTTGCAATATCTTTTGATGATACTTTATGAAATGCGAAATTCATTGTACACGCATTTACATTTTGTTTAAGTAATGATTCGGCGACCGCAGGAGAAGAATTCAGTGACTTAGTGGTTAATATCGGAATATCAGTAAAATATTTCTCATAAACCATTGCCACGTCCTGATCTGATTCGGTTAATTTGTTACTAACACTTAATTGGTAGTTTGAATTGCGAGAGTTGCTCTTACCAGTTTCGCTATTAATTATACTCCATGTCATTTTAATTTTATTAGAAGCCGTCTTAATTTTGTTGCTCAAATGCAAAGACTTGGCTGTGGAGCACACTCTTTTAAATATTTTTGAATATTTTTTCACATATTCCCTAAATTCGACGCTATGATTATATGACCTTTCATGGTAAAGATCATATAACCTATGTCTGCTCGTATGGACTCCTACTGTCGCCCATTCATTAAATGACTTCCGACTGTACACTGGGTATAGGTACACTGATTCATTCACTGCAAATGTAACTTTGTAATCCTATATATTTATATGGGATTACAGTTATTTATGCAGTTAGTGTATCTCAAAAACTGGGACGAAATTGCAAAATATTTTAATTTTTACTTGAGTTATATATTAAACAATAATTGTATTCCAAATTTGAAGCTTCTATGTCTGCTAGAAAGGCCTTAGATTTTTGATGATCGGTCAGTCAGTGTGTGACAAAATTAAGAAACTTTGACTAGTTATAACTCTTAACCGATTCGTTGCGGCACCAATTTTCGACAACTTTTAGCTGTGGGGGCGAACAAATATTTCATGACACGCCGGGCGTGTCAAGCGCCACAGACATGTGTAAAAGTAATGTTCTTTTTTATGCTTTTTTATTTGTTTAGACCTAATTAAGTTTATTTGACATCAAACATAAGTTACTACGTGTAACTACGTGTTTTTTTACGCGTTTTTATTGAAATTGAGAGAAAGTGACTTTTTTTATGAAGAGATTACAAACCTTTTGTACTATTTTTTGTTGTTATAAAAAATCATTTATATAAGTAGGTACAGCTAAATCACCCTAGAAACCTTGGTTTTTATTAAATTAAATTTTCACCTAATAATAACATTTGTAAATACAGGGTGGGCCAGAAAGAATTGCGAATTTGAAAAAATAATTAAAAAAAACTAAGTACAATTCACATACAAATTTTTATTACTACAAAAAATTACATCTGGGAAATTCATTTCTTAAAAATAACATCATCCAGATGTGCACCATCGCGCTGCAAACATTCTTCGAATCTGAACCTCAAATTGGTAAAAACTCGCTGGCACATTGCACGGGGAATATCTGCCATTTCTTTCCGGATATTGGTCTTCAACTGGTCAATTGTGGCTGGGTTATTGGAGTAGACTCTACTTTTTAGGTATCCCCACAAAAAAAAGTCCAGTGGTGTAAGATCCGGACTTCTAGGAGGCCATTCAATGTCACCTCGGCGCGATATCAGTTTCTCACCAAACATCTCGTTTACGACCGCCAAAGAGGCATTAGCTGTATGGCATGTCGCGCCATCTTGTTGAAACCATGTTGCACGATTATAGGCTTCAAATTGTTGCAGTTGTGGAAAGAAAAAATCCCTTAACATGGCTATGTATCGGTCAGAATTTACAGTGACAGATTGGCCTTGTCGATTTTCAAAGAAGTGGGGTCTGATAATTCCGTGCGCTGACATGGCCGCCCAAACGGTTACTTTCGGCGAATGTAGAGGCTTTTGATGTTTTGCACGTGGGTTCTCTGCAGCCCAGTAACGGCAATTCTGTATATTCACCTGCCCATTTATGTGAAAATGGGCTTCGTCGGAGAACAGAATATTGTTGAAACTCCGAAAGCGTTCCAGCATCGTTTCAACAAAAGCTCTCCTTAAAATTGGATCATTTGGCTGTAACTCCTGCACAAGTTGAATTTTATACGGATGCAATTTCAGATCTTTCAACAAAATGCGACGCAAAGATGTTCTGGACACCACAAGTTCGGCTGAACGCTTTCGAGTCGATAGAGCAGGATTACGTTGAACTGAAGCTCTAACTTGTTCAATTGGGTCTTCCGTACTTGTTGACCTTGGGCGTCCCCCAGGCTTCTGTTTGAGAGTCGAACCAGTAGCTTCGAACTTTCTGACCCACGATCGAATCACGCTTTCCTTCGGACACTGATTTAGGTCATGTAATCCAAACTCACGTCGAAATAAACGCCGAACAATAGCGCACGAATCGTAATTTTTATAATAATATTTAACGCAGAATGCAGGTTGCGCTCCCGTGAAGTGATCCATCGCGACTAAATTTCCGAGAACCGACCTACTTAACCCCACCACCCGCGCAGTCCCCTCTCTAAAGCTTCAAACGCAAGAGTGTTTTTAAAATCGAACTCCTTTCTGGCCCACCCGTTATCAAACAATGAAGAACCTTAATTTGAAAAAAAAAATAAGGTATATCATTCATTGATATTTACAAATGTTAAATATTATTTAATGTTATACAAATGTAAAAGTAAAGTCGATCTGAAAACGTCTAATTAGTAAGAATAGCAAAACAAGTGTTTTCAAAAGGAAAAAAACGCCGGTGCCATACGGCGGCGGATTGACAAAAGACTATTTATTAGCGAACTTTTTTATGCATGAACAGTTTCGAACTGTTTCAAGCAAAAATAAACCTTATACCATATCACAAGAGCACATGGTACTTCGTAGGTCTATTCGGCCATATGATAGTAAAAAGACGGCAGTTCCACCATTTTAAGCAAAATTAAACAATAAGACTACACACACTCACACATATTGTACACTCACACTCACAAAAACATACACAAAGTATATTCATATACTCACCGTTACACAAACTTCTCATTCGTTTCTCACATACACATGAATTTAAACTGTTAATAATCCAGCTATACCCAAATATATTTTATTTAATAATATCTACACAATTTAATGACCCTTATTACAATTTTTTTTTTAAATATAAAATCAAGCAAAACCTACATAATATCTCTACCTCTAGCTTACATTTATATTCCGTGAATGGGTGACTCACTACACTCTATACAGGAATTAGACAAAATTGAGATAGCACATGCAGTTGAATGCGAAGGAAGTGATCTTGAGGGGCGCATACGTATTAATAAAAATGATTTTACTATCGTAGCTCAAAACATTGTTAGTATATATGAAAACTTTGACGATTTTATACTAACCCTATCAACTTTATCATTTGAAACTGATATGATTACTTTTACAGAATGTAGACTAAACCAAAATAAACCCCTCCCGCAACTAAACAATTACGAAGTCTACTGTACAACACGACAATTGAATCAAAATGACGGTGTGGTTGTCTATTTTTTTACGTGGTAGAGCCATGCTGCAGCTATATTAGTAGTATACTTGTAGCACAAATGGGTCGGCTCGACCGAGGAAGGACCACGCTCTCACAGAAAACCAGCGTAAAATAACAGCTTAACGCTGCTGTGTTTCGTATGGTGAGTGTAGAGAACCGGAGACCCCTTTTACTGGCAAAGAGGCATTCCATCTTAGTCCTCACGGGTGACAACGCATCTGCATCTTGAGTCTTTATTGAGGATAGATGTAGACGTCTATGGGTCACAGTAACCACTTACCATCAGGTGGACTGTGTGTTCGTTTGTCACCCTATCCTATAAAATATATATATATATATATATAAACTCTGAAACACAAAGTAAAAGAAGTAACATTACAGCAATCATCATGCCTCCAGGTAGATGTTCTAAATAACACCGTATTATGCATTTATCGGTCTCCATCGTATCCAAATGCTGAAAACTTTGTAAATTCATTAGAGTCTCATCTCGAGTCACTTCCTTCTCATAGTAGTATTATAATAGCAGTTGATATTAATATAAACATTAGACCTCAAACTACGGAACGACCACAAGAATACAAAAACAGAATGTACTACTTAGACATGCTTGCAAACTATGGCATATTACCCGGCCATACTCTGCCTACAAGAGAGCAAAACTGTTTAGATCACTTTATGCTAAAAATAAATAAATCTAAATATAAAGCATCAATCGCAGTTATGCAGACCTGATCATTCTACTACGCTCCTATCAATTTCTAAATTAAAAAAAACAGCTAAATGATAATAAAACTAAACAAATGACAAATTTTGAAAATGCTTTAAAATACTTACAGCCTAAAAACTTATCAGAATTATTACTTTGTAGCGATCCATTGACTGTAACTAACAAATTAATAGATGAAATTACTGAAAGTCTTAAACTAAATACATCAGTGGCTACTATTCCATGTAGTAAAAGAATAATACAACCGTGGATATCTGCAGAAATCTTACGATGTATAAGAAACAGAAATAACCTTCATAAAAACTTACGAAAAAACCCACATAATAACATTCTTCGCCTTACATACAGACGATACAGGAATTACTGTAACAATTTAATAAAAAGAATGAAAATACAATATGATAGAGAAAATATTATTAAATCTTTAAATAACAATAAATTATTATGGATAAATATAAAAAATATTACTTACACTAATAAATCACGAAATACTAACATTGAACTACTCAATTTGAAATCATCGCCAGCCGAATCTGCAAACTTCATAAATAGCTATTTCTTAAATATAGGAATCCAACTTGCCAATAAAATCCAGAATGTCAAGGAGACCCTTAGTATACCCGTAGATAACAATCCGGTAACATTACACTCCTTTATTTTACTATATACGGACATAGACGAATTTAAAAATATAATTTTAAACTTAAAATCAAACAGCGCTCCAGGCTGGGACAATATCCCCAATGACTTCTTAAAATTGGCAGTCAATGACTTGGCTCCTATTATTTCCCACTTAACTAATCTATGTTTCGATACAGGAATATTCCCTGCACCATTAAAGCAGTCTATTATTACGCCTGTCCACAAGGGCGGAGACAGAAATGACATTAGTAATTACAGACCAATTTCCGTTCTACCAGCAATATCTAAAATTCTAGAAAAGTTTCTAGAAGAGTCGCTCTGTGGTTGCAACAAAATCTTCTCACTCTAAATACAGCTAAGACAAATTTTATTTGCTTTAGCATTACTAACAACTCGCAACCACAGACTGACTTTTGCCTTAAAATTCATACATGTAATGAGGATGCTAAAAACAAAGCTTGTGACTGCCCATCAATTGAAAAAATCTCTCACACTAAATATCTCGGCGTCATTGTAGATCAGAGGCTATAGTGTTACTCACACCTGGAGCATGTCATCAGTTGGACTCGAAAATTGATCTGGATATTCAAAACCCTAAGACACGTAATACCAGATAATACTAAACAGTCGGACTCTCCCAGATATCTTCTAAACCAAATATACATATCCCTTGCACAATCTATCATAACTTATTGCATTCCGGTGTGGGGTGGAGCTACAAAGACCCAATTTCTTAACTTGGAAAGAGCTCAGCGAATCCTTCTTAAGGTGATGTATTTTAAAAAAGACGTTTTTCCGCTGAAAAACTGTATCAAATAAGTGGTCTACTCTCAGTTAGACAATTATACGTTACTATGACAACGCTCAAAGCACACAAATGCCTGCCCTTTGACCCATGCATCTTAGAAAAGCGGCGAAAAGATGTTGTGGCTGTGTCTTCTGGTTCCAAAACAGTGTTTGCTAGTAGGCAATTTAGCTCCCGTTCCGCATTCCTATATAATTTAATAAATAGAAAATTAAACATATACGACAAAACGTACAAGAAATGTAAAAACATTATACTAAAATGGGTGCAGTCAAAAACATATGACGAAACTGAATTTCTAATGGAACGTATTTCATAATTCGCTGTTCTTTACGATATATATAATAATACTTTCTCTACACACACACACACACACACATTCACACGCACGTGCACACACATACATACACACACACTTGCGTACATGCACACATATACTTTTGTACTTTTTGTAATTTTTGGTTGTAAAAATAGAATAAATTAGTTTTTGTCATTTTTTGTTTATTAAAATAGAGTAATTGGTTTGTCATTTTCGGTTTTTGAATTAAAATGTATGTTTAGATAAGGAAGAGCGGGGTTTTCAAATACAAGCATTACTTGCTTAAATGGAGACCCCAATCAACTATCTAATTAATTTAATTTCTGTGAAGAAAAATATATTTTTTTTATTTATTTTTTTAAACGCATTGTGTTTTTAACAGGAGACTTGTTTTCCAGAAATTTATTTACAACTTGTGTTTGTGAGCGATCGTAATGAGTGCTATTATTTGTTATTTATTAGACAATTTTTCCATAACATGATTTAAAACCCACAAAGTAAAAATAGTACCATGTACACATTAAAAAAAGGTTGTCAACCCCTAAAAATTTCAAATTTTCAAAATATCCAGAAACGAAGCTGCATGCATGAACTACTCGCAAAATAATGAATATTTTGTTCTGGATAAATTTTCAAAAAAATCAATTTGAGCGTGTTATAATAATTTTTAAAAAGACACGACTTGCGTGTCATACGCCACACACAAAAGTACCTAAGTAAGTACCCGCACTGAACCGGTCTGGTTCAAATTTAATGAAATTTAAAATATACTGAGTTTATACAATGCCTACTTGGTTGCTGAAAATTCAGGCTTCTAGTTTTATCCACAACGAAGTTATAGGGTTAAGAATATGGCCTGAACCGCTTCGAGAAAAGGATGGTACGGCCGTGCCGCTTTTTTGATCGACTTGGCGGGGGCACTGCCGTGCCCCCAGATAAAAACCTCAACTTGAGAAGCCATTACTTAAGACCTTAACAGTGGTTGAAATGCCTAAATCTAGGATATTTAAGTAAAAAAATCTCAATAACTGTTAATTTAATCAACAAAGAAAAAATACAGGGTAACAGAAGAGGATTTGGTAAATGTTTTTAATTTAACAAAATTGTATTTTTGTCAACCCCTTATTAGAAAAAAAATCCCCAAAGAGTACCTATCTTTGTCATATTTTGCAAAATTTCTCCAAAACGGCACAAGCTTTTTAAATAGTTCTTACACTAAAAAAAAGGTCTTAATAATATTAATATTTTTAAAAAGAGTTTTATTTTTATTACCCGTTTTATAAGAGAATATATCATTTTTCCCTGAAATTGAATATATTTACGCGAGCGCGCATGCTCCGTCGCCATGTAAGCTCTGTCACAGTCTGTGACTCACAGATCACAGTCCGTCACAGAGTACTTTTATATTGCAGTCCGTTTTCGGACATCGTCGAGGGTGGATTGCACGTCGGTGTTGGAGCGACTTCGTTCAAATATATATTAGTTTTTTATAAGTTTATACTCAATTATAAATATTTTTATGACTAGAAATACTTAATTTAGTTAATATCTGTACACTGGTAACTGTAAATATTATTTTATAAATAAATGAATTTTTAAAGTGCCCAAAGAAGAAGAAATTTTCGCAGCGACGTTGATTAGTGAAATTGAAAAATGCATATTTATATAATTTAGATATGGAACGATCAACATGCTCTCGTTACTTAGATTTCGATAGTTTTTAATACCTATGTAATTTTATTGTTGCATATTTTTATTAATTAGTTGATACTGAATTTTATAATTATGTATTACAATAAAACGCTGTTTTTATGAGTATGACTTTATAAAATATTGTTGGGGAGGGAAATATAGATACAGATACTTACATTTAGGTACACTGTTATCAAATTAAATCAAACAATTTAAATAAATAATAAAAATGGTTCGTCCCTAAGTATAAATAACTATATAAAGACATTCTTGGGTTTATGGTTTTTTTTTTATGTTAGGCAAACTATCATCTAAAATGTAAAAATTTTAAATTGGAGAGGGATTACTCTACGTGATAAAGTTAGAAATGAAGATATTCGCAATAGAACCAGAGTAACTGACATAGCCCAACGGAATATTAAAGTGAAATGGCAATGGGCTGGCTGTATAACTTGGAAAACCGATAAAAAATAGGAAGAAAGGTTCTCGAGTGGCAACCTCGTATAGGTAAGCGAAGTAGTACTCAACCTTTATTCCTCTTCACGTATTCTTATACGCTTTTCTTCACAAATACACACACACACACACACACACACACACACACACACACACACACACACACACACACACACACACACACACACACACACACACACACACACACACACACACACAAATAGGTCACAAATAGTTCGCAAATAATACTTACATAGTACTACGAGTATTAGGCAAGAGTGAATAGGTTTTTGTTAAGTCAGTGCAATTCACCATCTTAGGCTACATAACCAGCGATGGGATTGTAGTTGCTTTACTACTTGCTGGGAAAAATAGTAAAAAAAATTACCCTGTGAAAGTTTGCATTTAGATATAACTTTTCTAACCAACCATAAAAATATGATGAGAATATGTATATAAGTATAAAGATTGCCTCACACGGGACAGTAATAATATAATATCTTCTATTATCTAAGCATGAAAACTAAAATCTCTCAATCCCGAGGTACGTACATATTGAGAGGCTGAATAGAGCCACATTGATATGCATGGGGATCGTTTTGTAATTTCACGTCGTTATCGAAAAAAAATTGTACGTATTTCAGGTGGCGGTTTGTGAAACACGATTCCACAAAAATTCACTCAATAGAAAATAATTGCAAAGTTGCTTCTGAAAATATTTAAATTTTCAACGTCAATTTTTTCTTACGTGGTAGAGCCATGCTGCAGCTATATTAGTAGTAGGTATAGTTGTAGCACGAATGGGTCGGCTCGACCGGGGAAGGGCCACGCTCTCACAGAATACCATGTAAAATAGCAGTTTAACCCTGCTGTGTTTCGTATGGTGAGTGTAGAGAACCGGAGAACCTTTTTACTGAAAACGAGGCATTACATCTTAGTCCTCACGGGTGACAACGCATCTACATTTTGATACGTAATCGAGAATAGATGTAGATGTCTATGGGCCGTAGCAACAACTTACCATCAGGTGGACTGTGTGCTCGTTTGTCACCTTTATTCTATTAAAAAAAAACTCTCTGAGATTTCAGTAAAATAATGTTAAGTATTGTTAGCACTCGTACAATTATGTGTCTCATGTTAATAAAGCTATTGGGCTATTTTGATTTTTAATAAAGTGATTTTACTTTATAGGTTAAATAATTTATTTACCCTTCTATATCAAGAACCGTTTTTTTCTGTCACTCCTATTGAATTTGACAGTGCTTGCTGAAATTTAGCATCTTTAGATGGATCAGAATCGCGCGCTGATCCGGCTGTTAGATATTGCAAAAATAATCGAAAATATTTATTTTTACTCTCATGCCGAAGACTACCTTGTTTTATTTTATTACGGTCAAATATTTATTAGGTTATAAAGCAAGGTTTTAAAAATGTTTACATTATTTTGTTACTATCACGTCTTAGCTTTACACCAAGAATTACATTAGAAATTCTTGATGGGATACGATGTAATGCGCATACTTTATTTTCATCAAGAACTATAATATATATATATATATATATATATATATATATATATATATATATATATATTTGTTTTTTTTTACCAGTATAGTTCCAACACAATCTTAAAAAAGTTCAATGAATTAAAAACTGCTGATAATTATATAATTTCAAGTCAGTGTTTTACATTTAAAGATCAGTTATAAAGTGCCAAAGTTCTTATTTTCATTTGGATTAATTTAATTCGAGACTAAAAGAAATGTGAAAGGGCTTTTATCTGCAATAATAATTTTCATCAAGAATAACATAGACTTATAAAAGTCATATACACGGTCAATCATACTGAAGATTGTCAATTGTACTACAAAATATTTAAAAGACTATTTCCATTATAATGACCCAAATATCATCAGTAATGTTTGACTGGCACACTTAAAAGTTTTATCCCATGGCTAAATGATTGACTATTATATTATGATAAGATCATTTTTTTCTATAAAAAGTTATAATAAATTTTAAATCACGGACTATTGGTTTGTTTTACTTTTCACTTAATTAGTGAAAAACAAGATGGACTGATCTAGAAGTGTACTTTCTTGTGTAAAAAGTGCTATTTAGAATTTTATGCAAATGATAATTAAAGTTTCTATTTAAATAAGTGTAACATAGCGGGTATTATATTCAATGGTAGCGACCATCCATATTTGCAAAGCCAGCATCATTTCCTGTACAGAAACCGGCAAAGTGTTACTCAAGGCACTATAAACAAAGCAGCTGATAAAATGTTACACTCATAACTGTTAACAAAAACTGTTTCCGCAAATGGTCTTATAGATAATAATAACTATTCCGCCGTGTTAGGTGCAGGAGCTATTATTAGAAGGAGAAGAGGTAAAATTTTGTTTTAGAAATGCGCAATCAATATTGTTTTGTCTGCAATTGAGCATAAAATAAAAAATTACTTCAGCCCAAGACCATAACTGGCATTATACTTAGGTCCATCAATTGGTATGGAAAAAAATAATTTTACCAGGTTTCAAAAAATCAATAAAAATTCAAAAAAACATAAATATTAAAATCAAAAAATGTATATATGTATGTCTATACATACATATAATGATTTATGGCCGCTTAGTAACTGACGGTGACTCACTATAACATCCTACAGTCACGCCGAAACTAAGATGAGAGAATCACTGTAGAAAATGTAATAATTTATTGCGGAAATTTTGTGATAAAATTAAATCTAACTTAGTCTAACTTATCCTTATGCGTTACAAAAAAAAAGAACAAATAATAAAATAGTGAGATGGCGTCATTTTTTAAGAAGATATAACAAAAATAAACAAAAAAATAAATTTCAAAAAAGTTCAGTATTTAATTGATTTTATACCGCTGACACTTAATCACGCTTTTCGAAACCACGCCAGTTGTAAACAATACCTGTGTGAAAAGACAAAATCTTTTTTTCAAATTTCCGCCGAGTTGTAAGTAGAAGACCAAATAGGTCACGTATCAATTTTAATTAAATATATTTTATATGAAGTGATCTTGACTACGTTTCATCAATTAACCATTGGTAAAAATTAAAACAGGAATTTTACGATTGTGTTTACAAAAAGCAATATTAGCTGAAGCTTGCAGCTTGTTCATTATTTTTATTATAAATACCTATAAATGTATATATTATTAATAAATAGCTCCCATAATATTTTGGATTATTTTTTATTTTGCCCTATTTGCAATGTTCTACGCTCTATAGAAAATGTGGCGTATGACATGACTGACAATCTTTCGAACGTTTTATCTAGGTACAAAGATGTTTTACGTTTTCGTCGCCTCCACATGATATTTTGGTCAGCATAAGGTACTCTTCTATATCTGAAACGAATATAAATATTGCTACAAAGTAAAGTAATAGGCTATACAAGTCCCTCTACTGGGCACAGGACTCTTTTTTTATCTCTGAGTGGGTTTTAGGACAAGGAAATTCCCGCCGTGCTTCCCCAATGCGTGTTGACGAAAATTGCAATTACAAATTTCATTCGTGCTGTCGGGGAACAAATCCGGGAAAATTTACAGCGAACGCTTTGACCCAGATCTATTAATACGATACAAATAAATACGATTTAACATATATAATAAAAATCTCTTACGTACTTGAAACTTAAACACTTGATAGCTCGTGACGCCTACCGGACAAAGCTACAGCACAATGTAATTGAAGATGCGTAACCGCGACATAATTCTCAGTGATGCGCAAGCATAACAGGCAGTATGTCACTTATATAATTGTCATCTCTGCAGTCTATTAATCTTTGCACTTTTATAAGTAATACAGAACGTAGTTGCTAGACGGTGTTGACATCGGCTAAAATCTCTGCGATCGTCGTTTTGTCAAGGTCATTCAGGCTAGTTAAAGCCTTAAGTGAAAATTATTTTATTCTTTTTAGTTCTTTGAAGTCGACTATAACTTATTATTACGTAATTTTTTTGTAAAGTAAATCTAAATAGGTAAGTGCTATAAGTTTTCAAATACATTATTGGATTTTTTTTATATTATTCTAAGCCAGCTCTTAACTACAATCCCACCTGATGGTGAGTGGTGATATAGAATAAGATCGTGAAGCGCACTGATTTAACAAAAGCCTATTCACTCTTTCTTTGAAGACACCCAGACGGTAATCGGATGGAATGACATGCTGGCAACATATTCCACTCCTTTGTTGTACGAATGATGAACGATGTAGCAAACCGTTTGGTTCGAATGCGTGGTAAATCAACAACGAAAGGGTGGAGACCGGCCGAACGTATTTCTGTGCACACTCCGAAATGCATCCTGTAGAAAACCGAAAGGCTGACTACTTTGCGCCTGTGTTCGAGGCTTGTAAGATTGGTTCTAACCAAATTCGTGTCACCAATAAGCCTCTTACCACGCCTATCCCTTGAGCCCAAAGCTGCTAGGTGGCATTTTACAGCACCAGCCCATATATGGCAGCAATACTCCATGCACGACCGGACTGGCGCTTTAATAAAGTAAGCAGCTGTCCTGGTGGGAAGTATCACCGCACCTTTGCAAGGACTCCTAGCTTCTTTGCAGCTGCTTTGGCCTAGGACTCAATTAACCACCCGAAATTCAGATTTGAGGATATCTCAACCCCCAACAACTGAAGGCGGTCGGTGTATTCCAGTGATACATTTCAGAAAGAAGGCGCCAAGGTGAGCTACTGGCTCCATTTTGCAGTGAAGATACACGCTTGTGTCTTGAAAGCGTTGAATTTCACAATATTGGCATCGCCCTATTCGGGGACTGCCTGTAGTGTGAGATTCACACGCTCTACCATGGTGATATTTTATTAGTGATAATTTAGGACTGAATTTGATCCCGACTGGCATGAGGACTTGGTATCTCTCCACAACTGTGCTATCGTCTGCATACCCATATATACCGGGCATAAGCAGACCATTAATATGCAAAAGGAAGAGAGTTGCGGATGAACACCGGCGTTAGTCGTCACAGGATCAGATGTGCAGTCATCGACGAAAACCCGGAGTGACCGTTCACTCAGAAAGTCCATTACCCAGTCAATTAGACTAGGCGATAAGCCATACGCTGGAAGCTTGACAAACTCTGTCAAAGGCCTTCGAGACATCAAGGGAAACAGCAAGTATAGTTTCCCACTATTCTCAAGTGCCTCGCCCTATACTTGTGTGGCATACGCTAGAAGGTCCTCAGCTGACCGATTTCGGCAAAACCCGTATTGCCGGTCACTAAGGAGGTCATTCTGTTCTAGGTATGCCATTAAGCGGACGTTCAATATACGCTCCATAATCTTGCAGAGTATGGAGGTAATTGAGATTGGGCGATAATTGGCAGGGTCGGCCTTTTTTTGGAACAGGCTGCACGTTGGCAAGCTTCCAGTATTTTGGCACTATTCCAGTCCTAAATAAGAGGTGGAACAAGCGTGTCAGTATAGGAGACAACTCTGGTGCACAAGCCTTTAGAACTATAGCTGGTATACCATCTGGTTCACCAGCTTTATACACGTCTAGACACCGCAAGGTTTTAAGAACCTCCTTATTTGTGATACGAACCTCCGACATAGAGGTCCCGCAGTGAGGTACCATTGATGCCACTGTCCAGACGCGAACTGTAGGTAAAGAGTACAATTTTTTTTACGCCTGGAAGAAAATATCTTCTAAATGTACAGTGCACGGTAGTGGATCGCCAATCATCCAGATGGTGTGGATGGCGATTTTGCCGCGATGTGCGTTCGTGAAATTTGGCAGCTGGGATTAATCCGAACAACTCCTGAGAGCACTCCCCATGGTAAAGTGCGAAAGAAAATGCAAAGGGATGCAACATCTCTTCGCAGTGCCAATGAATCGAGCCGATCGGAAAGGACTTGGTCGTCGACGATTCGAGCCAAAAGTGGTAGCCTAACAGTTTGATAAAAAACTAGTGAAACTTGTTCATTTGACCTACGAAGTTCCTAACGTTGTCTGAAAATATTTCAGTAGATTTGCCGCGACGTGAAATAAACCGTGTCAGTGTCAGTAAATACAAATGTGTGTAGAGGTCACCTGCAAGTTTCAAATTACCCTTTGCGATTCTAAATAAGCACTGGCGTAATCGACACCACTGCGTAAAAAAAAGGAAAAACTTAGCGTAATCGACTTTGGTAGTAAATTATTACCCTTGTAATCTACAAGTACCATAGTTATGCACTATTTGTCTAGCGAGATCTGTCCTCGACGCCTCGGCAGTCTTGAAGGTTTGGACTTGTCCATCCTTTGGCTACGCGTAGACAGCAACGACCATCCGCGCGTCTACGGGTGCCTCTATAGGTCCCATAGGGGTAATGCCGAAACAGACAGACTTATCGACTACGTCCAAATGGCTACAGATTCCTTGCTACAACAGGTCCCATCCGCAGAGATCGTGATCCTTAGCGATTTCAACGCTCACCACGCCGAATGGCTCGGTTCACGTTTAACCGATCACGTGCGGAGAGCTGTTTATGACTTTGCCTTGGCATATGGTCTGACACAACTGGTTACTGCGCCTACGCGGATTCCAGATGTGGACGATCATATACCTTCCCTGATGGACCTTCTGCTGACCTCTCATCCGGACAGATATCAGGTTTAGGTTGATGTTCCCCTCTCGGCTGTTCGGACCATTGTCTGATCCGGAGTGTGGTGCCACTCACGCTCCCCTCGCGGTTGTGTTCTGCAGGTTGCCACCGTGTTTGGCATTACAGGTCGGCGGGTTGGGACGGAATGCGGCCTTTCTTTGCATCCTACCCATGGGGGCGGGTTTGCTTCTTGCCGGATGATCTCAACGCTGTTGCTGACTCTGTCGTATCTGTAGTACCTATCGGAGGCAGATCTCAGCCTTGGTTTGGTTGCTCCTATAAGACTGCATTACGCAGTAAGCAGGTGTTATCAAACCTGGGCTGGGGTTTCGGCGGCTCGGGATATAAACACCAGCGCGCTTAATAAGAAGTATAACTTCGCCTCCAGGTCCTTCAAAAGAGTTATTGCCAAGGCAAAGTCAGCACATAAGCAGAACTGGCGAGAAACTCGTTCGCCTTCCTTCGGGAACCCGTGCATTCTGGTCTCTCGCCAAGGCTGTCCAAGGGCATTTCTATAAGCCATCACTACCATCTCTGCACAGGAAGGACGATTCACTGGCCCACGCCGCAAAAGAGAAAGCCGACCTTTTAGGCTTCCTTTTTGCGTGCAACTCGACTCTTGATGACGGTGGGAACACACCGCTGACCATCCTGCAATGTGAGTGCTCCATGCCGGATGTACAGTTCTTACAGCGCTCGGTTCTCAAAGCACTCCTCTCCCTGGACATCCACAAGTCGAGTGGGCCTGGACGGAATCCGCCAATTGTGCTGAGGACGTGTGCTCCAGAGTTAGCACCGGTTCTAATACGTCTTTTCGGGTCCTTCCTATGGGCTTCCCGAGAAATTGTGCAATTGGATCACCAGCTGTCTTGCAGATCGGAGCATCAAGGTCGTAGTAGACGGTGCATGATCCGACTACAAGCCTATTAACGCTGGTGTTCCACAAGCCTGCGTGCTATCACCAACGCTGTTTCTTCTGCACCCGTACACACTAGAATAAATCTAGCTGCGCGGCGGAATCAACGTCGCAAAAAAAGAGATCTGCCTCGTCAAATCTACAAGAAGAGGGCGGTACCTTTCGTATATAAGTTTTAATCACATTATTACTATTTAATTATTTTAAAACTTAAAAACTAGCGATGTTCGATATCGGTTCGATTAATCGAATGATCGATTAATGAAATTATTGCAATTTGATCGATTAATCTAAAATTGAAATAATCGATTCTATCGATTATTTTATGCCCATTAATCAATATTTTGCGATATTAGATAAAAGTGATAACATTTCCACACTCTTCAAATAGAACAAAAGAGATTGACGTTTCATTCGACAACAACAATCTGTGGTTTTGTTAGTTTGTTTTGTTGTTTGTTCGTGGTTTTAGTTTGGAAGTTTTATTTGTTGCAAAGGGTCATTGGGTCACACCAACATGTTCTAATTTAACAATAAAACCTATATAGCTTTAAAGCTATGTTTATGAAAATAATAATAGTTTTTGTTTCATCCAAATTGGTGCAGAAATACGAAAGTTATAACGTTTTGAAGTTTCGCAATTTTTTTTAATTTTTACCCGCTCGTTCTCTGTGACGTGACGTCACAATCCAACAGATCGAACGCGCAGTAGGTACTTGCTAAGTTCAGTACCAACCGCGCGTTCGGAAGTATACGGTCGTTTACCTACATAATCGAATGTCAGGGTTAATGTCCGGTTGACTGTATTACATGACATAATACTGTTACGAGCTTGGGTTTCGAGACAATAAAAAACTGCCGATTGAATTAACAAAATTGGCACTTTAATTACACAACACTAATTACAATCTAAAATCATACTAATAATAAAACACAGTTCGCCGTTATTTCGCTTCGAAGTATTCTCTTGTATCGCCAATTCAATACTGCCCTGGTCGTGGTCCATAACGGCCTTATATAGGGCCTCAGGCAGTTTCCAAAACCTTTCACTGTAGCGACATCTAGAATGTTCGAGTACATATCGGTCCCGAAATTTCTGGAAGGATCTCGACTCTCCTAGTTCTGCTACTCGACACTAGAGGGCGCTAGTGTAACTAGTGTTGCCATGTACAAGACATTAATAGTGGCGCGCAACACTTTCTTTTACTCGACACTAGAGGGCGCTAGTGTAACTAGTGTTGCCATGTACAAGACATTAATAGTGGCGCGCAACACTTTCTTTTACTCGACACTAGAGGGCGCTAGTGTAACTAGTGTTGCCATGTACAAGACATTAATAGTGGCGCGTAACACTGCCCCCTCCTAAGACATGCTCGTCCCGAGCATTATTGGCCCCATAATAACGCGCCAGCCAGCCAGTTTCTGTATCCGGTAGGTTACGTCATTGATCCTTGTCACAATCCGGTACGGTCCGTCCCATTTAGCTTGAAGCTTAGGAGATTTCCCTTTGCTGCGAACTGGATTGTGTAACCACACTAGTGAACCTTCATCAAACCCCTTGTTGTTCATTTTGCGGTCATACCGTGTTTTCATCTTCTCAGACGTTTGCTGGCCCGTCTGTCTGACGTGCTCATAAATGTCATTCATTTTGTTCCGCAAGTCATTTGCATAATCGGTTATACTGCGTGGGGCATCAGGTGGTATTCCGGTGACCAGGTCTGCAGGCAGCCGCAATTCTCTCCCAAAGTTTACGAAAGCTGGTGTCACTGATGTACTTTCGTGAACAGCGCTTCGATATGACAACAAAAATGGTTGTATGTGCCTGTCCCAGTCTCGTTGCCGTTTTTCCACAACTTTTGCTTAGTACCTCTCCAATGTCTGATTAAATCTTTCTACCATTCCATCAGATTGTGGGTGGTAAGAAGTTGTTCGTGTTTTCTGAATACCCATAACTCGGCAAGTTTCCTGGAATATTTGAGACTCAAAATTCCTTCCTTGATCGCTGTGAATCTCTAAAGGTACTCCAAAACGACAGAAGACTTCATGAACTAGTTTATCTGCAACGGTTGAAGCTTCTTGATTTGGAATGGCGCAGACTTCTGGCCACTTAGTGAAGTAATCCATCACAACCATGAAATACTTGTTACCACTTTCAGTTTCTGGAAACGGCCCCGCAACGTCTATGGCCATCCTCTCCCATGGTGCACCAACATTGTACAATTCAATGCGCCTCTACTACGAATTTGAGGTCCCTTTACAGCCGCACAACTTGTACATTTGCGGCACCAGTCCTCGACATCGTCACGACAGTGGACCCAGTAAAACCGTTCTCGGATCTTCAGGAGAGTTCGTTTAACTCCCAGGTGGCCTCCTGAACAACCACTATGGTACAGCTGTAGAATATCCGGCACTTTAGCCTTAGGGACAACCATTTGCAAATGACACCTGTCTCCCCGACCATTTTCCCATTTACGGCACAGGACTCCTTCCTGAATCAGCAAGCTGTCCCATTGGGCCCAATAGCTATTCGTGATCGAACTCATTGCTGGGACGTCGCTCCACTTGGGCTTAGGAGCACTGGCCTTCATCCATTCCAGAATCGGCTTAATGTCCGAATCTTCCTGCTGTGCATGTTGTAGGCTGTCCTTCCACTCATTGCTGAGCTGATCTGTCCTGACCATTCTCACAGATACCACTTCCTTACCCTCTTGCCTAGTACAATGCTTGCAATCTTCAGGGCAAGGTCTTCTTGACAATGCATCTGCATTGCCATGAGATTTCCCGCTGCGATGTTCGATCACAAAGTCCTATTCCTGCAGTAGTTCAATCCATCACGCAAATTGTCCTTCCGGATTTTTGAACTGCAATAGCCATTTCAGTGCAGCATGGTCAGTTCGTAAGTGGAATTTCCACCCTAGAAGATATTTGCTAAAATGCTACAAGGACTTTACCACAGCAAGCAATTCCCGTCTTGTGACACAATAGTTCCTTTCCGGCTTTGACAACGACTTGCTGAAGTACGCTATCACAATCTCTTGATCACCATTCCGTTGAGACAACACACCGCCAAGTCCTATATCACTTGCGTCTGTGTCAACTATGAATTCCTTGCCCGCATTAGGGTACCCCAAAACAGGTGTTTTGCACAGACGGTTCTTGAGCTCCTGGAATGCAATATTGCAACTTTCATCGTGCAGAGGTTTGGCTATATCTGCAAAGTTCTTCACAAATCGCCGATAATAAGAGCACAAACCCAAAAATGCTCTAACCTGTGTCTTGTCTTTTGGGACCGGCCACTCCTTGACAGCAGCAATTTTCTCTGGATCCGTGCGGATACCTTCTTCCGACACTACATACCCCAAAAGGCTAACTTGCCGTTTGAATAGTGAGCACTTCTTTGGACTGAACTTGAGATTGGTACTCTGGATCTTCATGAGCACGCGTTCCAGGTTTTGAAAGTGTTCCTCAAACGTACGGCCTACGATGATGATGTCATCCAAATAGACCAGACAGGCATCTCCAATTAGCCCGGTAAGTACAAGCTCCATCAATCTTTCAAACGTTGCTGGAGCATTGCACAATCCAAACGGCATGACTTTAAATTGCTACAGGCCCTTTCCTTTGGAGAATGCAGTTTTCTCCTTGTCCTTAGGGTCAATTTCAACCTACCAGTAGCCACTTTTCAGATCCAGCGTACTAAACCACTTTACGCCTGTAAGCATGTCCAGCGTGTCATCAATTCTTGGCAAGGGATAGCTGTCCTTCTTTGTAACGTCGTTCAGGCGGCGGTAGTCAACACAAAACCGCATGCTGCCGTCCTTCTTCTTTACCAGCACCACACCATGGACTAGATGAAGGTTCAATAACACCATCCTTCACCATTCTCTCAATCATGGTTTCCACTTCCTTTTCACGTGCTACAGGCAATCTTCTTGGCCGCTGACGAATAGGCAATTCTTGTCCTGTGTTTATTTTGTGTTGAACTAAGCCAGTCTTTCCTATGTCAGCTTCGTTTGACGAGAAAACATTGGCGTACTTAAGTAACAACTTCTTCGCTTTGACCGTTTCATTCGGGGAGAGAACGCTGCGACAGTCTTCTAAAAGTGTGGTCACTCTAGTTTGTCCATCCTTGTCGATAGATATTCGCACCGACGCAACCAATCCACTTCCTCACTAGTACCAACCAATGTGCCTTTTTCTATAATCTGTTCCTGATCACAAAGGTTCAGCACACGTACTCCTGAGATGTCGGCGGTTCTGACCAAGGTTCGAGCCACTTTCCATGGAAGGTCATTGTCTACCCTTTCCACGAGTACACAACGAAGAGTTTGCCCAGGATTCCGTGGAAGTCTAACCGGCACAATCGTTTCCGATCTCGGCGGAAGAACAATCTTCTTAAGGCTGTACACATTCCCTGGTAACGCCCCTTCCACGAAAAGTTCCTCTTGTCCACATTTCAAAACGCTTAACGTCGATCTCACAACAATTCTTCCTCATAAAGTCTAGGCCCAGGATGCAGTCGTCCATTATATCAGCCACGATGACATTATGCAGGTAGATCATGTTGCCTAGCTTCAACTCCATCTCCTTCTCTCCATGGACGGGTATGCGCTGACCGGTGGCTGTCACCAAATTAATGCGTTCTCGGTTGTATGCGGAGTCCCCAAGGAACCGACTTATAAGTTGGGAACTGACAACCGTGCGAGAGGCTCCAGTGTCTATGGTCAGTTTACACGGCGTTCCGTTGACTTCGCCCTTGATGATTAGGCTGTTCCCATCGTGGGTTTGTGAGATCGAAATCCTTGGGGCTCTTTTAACATCAGCCAGCACCCGCCCCGCAGTCCTGGCTTTTACTCGTTTCCCTGCTGCTGCTGGGCGGTGCTATTATCCGCACTACCCTCTCGAGATCGATCACCTTCCCTTTCTACAGTTCGTTTAGGGCAGCTGGATCGAAGATGGCCCCTTTCCCCACAGCCGTAGCACCTAGGGCTGTAGCCCTTATTGCGGTCCTGAACTGTAGCTGCTGCAACCTCCCTGACGCGGTGGGAACGATGATCCTGCCGCACGGCTTCCACCTCCAGTGCATGGGTCAAGGCGTCCTTAAGCGTCTCGTGGTGCCCGAGCCTCACAGCAGCTCTGACTTCAAGGTCGCGGATGCCGTCGATGAATGTCTGCACCAGGTTCCCTACAATGAGCACAGGTACAGACTGGTACGCTTTTCGAACCAGCTTCTCCACCTCAAGGGCCCACTGCTGCAGGTTTTCGTTACTGCGTTGCACGCGATCTTTGAGCTGCGCACGAAAGACGTGTTCCAGGTGAGCATCGCCATATCTCGCCTCCAATGCCTCAAGGAGCTGCTCGTAAGTCACTTCCTTACCGAGAGCTTCCAGAACAGTTAAGGCCTGGTCGCGTAGGCCTATGGTGAGAGCAGTCATGGCCTGACTTTTATTCCAGCCGTAAGCTTTCATGACAGCCTCGAACTGGATTTTGTAGGCCGACCAGGAAGAACTCCCGTCGAACGGCGGCACTTTGAATCCACGTAGCGAAGGTGTTGTAGCTACCACGGGAACTGTAATTCCATCCCCAAGTTTGAGGTCGTCCAGCGTATTCTTCACATCAGCCACCACGTTATCAACCCGATTGTTCACTTGGTCGATTCGGGTTTCAGCTTCCGACAGGCGGTTGTCATGTTGAGCAACCCTACCTTCACCTCCTTTATCTCTTTCCCGAAGGTAGCGTGAAGGTCCTTCCTGAGGAGCATCTGTTCTTCCATACCGCGCTGCAGCTGCTCTTCCAACCGACGGGTCTGTTCCTCCTGTCGGCGAGCCTGATCCTGCAACATCATCATCAGAGCACCTAAGTCAGGTGCTGCAGATGCAGGAGCTGCTGACGGGCCGGCCTCCGTGGTTATCAGTCCGGTCCGTCTCCTGTTGGCGTTGACTTCGGGTACGGATACCCTCCGTGTCGTCTTTAGGTAAAATCGGCATATTTGATCCCACTTCTGACACCAATTGTTACGAGATTGGGGTTCGAGACAATTTTAATTGTCTCTTGAACTGCCGATTGAATTACCAAAATTGACACTTTAATTACACAACACTAATTACAATCTAAAATCACACTAATAATAAAACACAGTTCGCCGTTATTTCGCTTCGAAGTATTCTCTTTTATCGCCAATTCAATACTGCCCTGGTCGTGGTCCATACCGGCCTTATATACAGACGGGCCTCAGACAGTTTCCAGAACCTTTCACTGTAGCGACATCTAGAATGTTCGAGTACATATCGGTCCCGAAATTTCTGGAAGGATCTCGACTCTCCTAGTTCTGCTACTCGACACTAGAGGGCGCTAGTGTAACTAGTGTTTTGTACATGGCACAAAACATTAATAGTGGCGCGCAACACTTTCTTTTACTCGACACTAGAGGGTGCTAGTGTAACTAATGTTGCCATGTACAAGACATTAATAGTGGCGCGTAACAATACTTATAATAAACCCAACGACTATATAATAATTTTGAACAAATAATTTATGAATAATCTAATCTTATATGAATAATCTAATCCAGTGTAATCAATATTATTTAAGATGAATAATTTAATCTAATAATCTAATCTATTATTATGAATAATGTGATCAATGAACTATTAATAATATTTGACATTTGTATGCCCACGAGGCTGATCACAGACTGAACTTTATTTGTGTTTAAATAAAACTTTTTTTTTAAACTGTGAATCACAAACGAACTATTTGATTTGATTTATATATCTTGATTGAACATTTAGCTTTTATATGATTATATTTATATGTATAGTCAAGTGCTGTATAAAAAAGAAAATGGAAGCGGGCTTTGAAAAAAGACTGTCAGCTAATCTGCCAAAAGTGGATATTTTTATGGTTGCGCAGTATTTTTCAGAAAATTATGATTTTTTATCATCAGAAATGCATGGAATAAAGCTCTAAAGGTAAGTTACTAATAAAAGATTACGAAAAGTATACAGCTTAACCGTTGATTAGTAACTAGGCAGTAATACATAGGTAGGTATTAACTGACCGAACCATTAAGTTGCAAATGATTTACAACGACATAAAATGAAAAAACCCACTTAAACTTACTTAGTGAGTATTAATCAACTCGTACTGTTATTTAGTACCCAGTGACACGTGAAGAAATTTTGTTGGTTACGTAGTTCGTCAGTGGTTGCAAACATATGGTCCTAGTTTTACTTTGACTTACTTTTGAATAAACTGATTGCGGTATTACGTTGGTAGTTGGTACCTATTCTGTTTTGAAAATGCAATGGTCGCAAACATTCAATGCGTGTAATACTAAACTGATTTTGATGAAATTTTGCGTTAAGGTATAACTTGATCTACAGGATTTTATCTTCTCATATCGGACTTTTATTCCCAAGGAGCGTGATATAACAGAAATAAAAAATTAAAAAACAGAAAATAAAGGTTACTGATAAATAAATAACATGACAAGAAAAATATGGAGTAGTAAATATGGATAGAATAAGAAAAATATAACAATAAAGACTACTGGTGGCTTTGACGTGTCGATTTGTGACGTCACATCGCCATGCGGAGCAAAGCGGTCGCCCTTACCGTAAAACACCACTTTACTCACCAATATTTCAGACATTTGTAAGGTAGAAAAAAAAATAAGAATACCGTTGAATTCGTAATTTTTTATACAATCTTTTGATACCCTTAACAAAATTAGGTGGCCAGACCCGTTGTTTCAACATTGGTGTCTTCTAAAAGACTTTTTTCAAAGGCTGGCCTGATCGCTACTGACATTAGAAATGGGCTGACTGGTTCTCATTTTTCTATTTTTTTTTATATCAATAGATGAAAGTTTATTTGCTGGATAATTTTATTGTGTAAATTTACCGAGAATACAGTATTTCACATATGGCAGCATCTATCTAATCTATTTTAACGAAAAGCCTAGAACATTTCTTCGATTAATCGATGTAATGATTGCGATGAATCGATCAATTGATATCGGCACAATTGAATTAATCGATTATCAAATAACCGATTATTTCGCCATCGATTAGAAACTATTGCATCCCTATTAAAAACTACAATAATAACGGTCGTGTTGTTTCGGATTTGCTTACCAATACAGGCCGCTCGCCCTTCTAGTCTTTATCCGAGCTGTCGCGTCACCGAGCGATAGTGTAATGGTGGCCACTCACGGTCAGTTAAACTGAACAGATTAACTGACGTACATCCAAAAACTGACCGTGAATGTGAAATCTTAAGTTGAAATTTTTAACTAAAGACAACACACGGATTTTTCCGGGCGCACCGTAATCCGCTGGCTTCAGTTCTTTTCCATTATTGGTAAGTACATACTTTCTTAGTAGCTTTTATTTATATTTTATATTTTTTTTATAAGATTATTTGTATGCTGTTTAGATTTATATTATTTTATATATTTAGAGAAGTTGGTTTGACAGAGGATGGAGACCAAGGTGATGGTAATGATGTCACCTTTCTTATGGTAGACTCAGAAGGTGGGTAAAGGGTCTCAGTGATGCTACTACGTAGAACCATCGTGTTTGAACTCATTTTCAAATAGGTAAATGGAGACCTAGATGACTGTTATGATATCACCTTTATGTTGGTGCAATCCGAAGGTGAGTATAGGATCTCAGTGATGACACTAGATAGAAGGATCGTGTTTGAACTCATTTGAAAGGGGTCATAAAGACCTAGGTGACTGTTATGACCTCACCTTTCTGATGGTGCAATCCGAAGGTGGATATAGGATCTCAGTGGCGGCACTACATTGAACGATCGTGTTTGAACACATTTGAAAGGGCTCATAAAGACCTAGGTGACTGTTATGACCTCACCTTTCTGATGGTGCAATCCGAAGATGGGTATAGGATCTCAGTGGCAGTACTAGATAGAACGGTCGTGTTTGAACTCATGTGAAAGGGCTCATAAAGACTTAGGTGACTGTTATGATCTCACCTTTTCTGATGGTGCAATCTGAAGGTGGGTATAGGATCTCAGTGGTGGCACTAGATAGAACGATCGTGTTTGAACTCATTTGAAAGGGCTCATAACGACCTAGGTGACTGTTATAACCTCATCTTTCTGATGGTGCAATCCGAAGGTGGATATAGGATCTCAGTGGCGGCACTACATTGAACGATCGTGTTTGAACACATTTGAAAGGGCTCATAAAGACCTAGGTGACTGTTATGACCTCACCTTTCTGATGGTGCAATCCGAAGATGGGTATAGGATCTCAGTGGCGGCACTAGATAAAACGATCGTGTTTGAACTCATTTGAAAGGACTCATAAAGACCTAGGTGACTGTTATGACCTCACCTTTCTGATGGTGCAATCCGAAGGTGGATATAGGATATCGGTGGCAGCACTAGGTAGAACGATCGTGTTTGATCTCATTTGAAAGGGTTTATAAAGATCTAGTTCAATGTGATTATATTACCTTCATGATGGTCGACTAAGAAGGTGTGGTAAAAGATCTCAGTTATGCCACTACGAAACACCATCGTGTTTGGGCTCATTTCAAAGGGCTCAAGAAGTACCTACACAAATAATATAAATAAAATAAATAGTACAAAGAGTATTATTACTCACTTTATAATGTTTTCAGGCAATTAAAAAGCAGCAAAACTCCTAAGTAGGTATAAAATTAGAAATCGACCATATATTTTACAGGCAATAAAAAAAAGGCAGAACGGAAAAAGCATAACCAACTACAACCAGAAGACGAAAATATCTGCGTACTTCAAGAAAACCTACAAACACCATTAACACCAATTCCTATAAATGACCGAGTTACCTGTAAGCAGTATTTAGAATTCAATGATTTTTGACTGATTTATTACACGAATACTACACATTTAATAAAACAAACTTTACGGATTTTATTTTGTTTAACTTATTTTAATTCGTGACGTTTAGGTGCCTCAACTTTATTTTAGTATGTAACACGTCGAGAGCTCAATTAGATAAACATAGAAAGCTAGGCCATCCTAACTATTTCCGTTACTGAAAACCGATAAGCATTATCTGGTCATCATAAGACCTTCAGATTGTGCCCATGCCCACGGATTTTTTTGGGTTCACCGTAACCGGAGTGCAAGTTAGTATCAGTGGGGTTTCGCCCGCTCTACAGATAGGTTATTTAATAAACAGATAAAAATAAATAACACATTTATTAAATAAAATTTACCATAATGAGTAAAATTATCAAATATCTGACCCATTTCTTAAGTGTCTTAATACTGACCTTATCATGAATAAAAATATCTTTTGAAGTTTTAATATATAGGAAACGTTATTTATAATACATATACACGGAACGGAATACAATTCTCGACCGATGACGCCGCAGGCGTGCGCGTTTAGTTGGCGTGACTCCTATAAATTAAAAATATCATTCCCTATCTATTAACTAGCTGTTCCCCGCGACTTCGCCCGCGTGTAATTTATTACGATTTGATTTCATGGGTTTTAATTTTTTTGCACGGAACCCTAATTCTTTTTCTAAATTAAAATTAGCCTAAGTTCCTCCATATAATATCAGTTATCTGCCACTGAAAGTCTCGTCAAAATCAGTTCAGCCGATACGGAGATTAGATATATATTAATAGTCAGGAAATGCTATGAAATAAGATTTAGGTATTATTAAATATCATTTAATTTATCTATATACCTATATGATATTTTATAGGAGTCATGCAAACCAAACGCCCACGGCCACGCCCCACGTTTGAACTGGGACTGTTGATAAAATATCGATATATCGAAAAATCTATATTATTATTTAGAAATATCGATATTTATTTTTAATATTTTTGACGACATATATTGAAATATAAGTTTGATATTGAAATATAGATGTACGGCAGTCGATATATTTTTTAAAATAATTCAATTTATTATTTTTTCACGTAAATCATTTAATCTACAACACCATCGTAAACTTAAATCCTAATTCTTGATGAACCCAATCTACTATACACTATATAATGTTTTTCATTTTGCCCCAGTTTACTTATTTGCTTATTATCTTAAAAAGAAATGTAATGTTGTAAAGTATATCTCTATGATATTAAAATCACTATAATCTATGAAACTTAGTACTACTTTACTTACTGTGAGTTTGGGCAGGAGCTTGACCATTGACGGATGGTTGCTACTGTTTTATCGTTTAAATAATCGTTTGAAGTAGATTTTTATCAAAGTGATGCGATTATGTGTATTAAGTGTCTGCACATGTGAGCTATTAGAGAAAACGACGAAATAAGTGCTTCGATGTTGGTATAAGCCTCAAATTATTTTAATCGCTTAGGCGTGTTATGATTTACACGGAAGAAGAATTAGCACGAAATGCTATCAGAAATAGCTGTTAAATACTTGATTTCTTCAGCTGCATCCAAAGCATCTGAACGAATTACTTCTACAATTAATCCTTTAGTGCCCAATAATTGGAGTATTGAAACAGCTGAACATATAAAACAACGGGTATTTTTGAAAACTCTTACTGACAAATATTGGTAAACATAATTGTCTTATTTAAATTAAACAATAATTCAAGTTAAAGTTATAGCCTATATACGTCCCAATGCTGGGCACTCCTCAGTTGGGCAGGCCTCTCCTAACTTCTGAGAGGGTTTTAGGGCAACGTCCGCCGCGCTGCCCCAATGCGTGTTGGCGAACTTCACGTTTTCTGAAATTTTTATTTTATTTCTCAGACATGCAGGTTTCCTCACGATGTTTTCCTTCATCGCCGAGCACGTGGCAAATCAGCATTTAAAATTGCAATTAACAATTTCATTGGTGCCGGCGGGGATCGAACTCGGGTTGCATGCGTACTGTGAAATTTACAGCGAGCGCTAACCATCTGAGCTACCATGGCTCTTTAATAATTAGGTTATAGTTCTTAGTAAAATAATTACTAAGAACTATAACCTAACATTTTCATACATTTATAATTAAATTTGTTTAATAAATATACTAAGTTATAAACTGTGTGAATCATTTTTAAGCAATAAGCATCAATATATCGCTTATGTTTCCGATATATAAAACTCCGATATTGATATATTTATAATTATCGATATATTGAAAATCCCATATTTTAAAATTATCAACAGCCCTAGTTTGAACTGATCAGTTGGAATGATCAGTTGAACCGACCGTGTGTGTTGAATTTTTTTTGGATTAAATCCGTTTGAAATGATCAGTTGAACTGATGTCAGTTTAACTGACCGTGAGTGGGGACCATTATAATGTTATAGTGTTGTAATGTGTGTGATATTGTTAGTACACATGGACATAGAAAATGGACTAAGCATTAGCCTCACAAAAGTGACCATTCTCTATAAAGAAACAAAGCGACTGTGCGGCCAATACCTGTCTCTTTCCTGCAAGCCTGATTGGTTCACGTCTTGCAAGCCAGTCACGTGGACCAATCACAATTCTAGAAAGAGAATTCTACTACTGGCCGCACATTTACCTTGTCTCTCTCGCACTTTCCGTTTTGTATTCAGTGCACAACTGAATACGGAACGCACAGTCCATTCTCTATTTCTCTATGTATATGTTAGTACCTTTATTGTTTTAATTGTGATGTGTTTCGTAGTGACAAACAATTGTTTTAATGTGCACAGATTTCCCCCCGCAAAAAATCAGGAAAAAACGTTATGACTCAACTCCCCTCTGGTCCGCCAGTCGCCCGTTTTGCTCTATTTTAATTAATTAGTGAGAACAGTGAGTGTTAAAAATGTCACTTTTTAGTCTTCAAGAACTGCAAAATATTTATTCATGAAATTTGAAATTTTAGTCTAGTTTAGAAAAAGGCGAACACAGCTTGGGCCATCATCGCCACAATCGCGTGTACCGATAATTTACGAATATGCACGAATGTGAAGAGGGACTATAATATAACACACTGCCGGTGGGTCGCCCTTTTCTTTTCCGAAATTTGTTGATACAATGCCGTGTGTCTAGTGATACTCCGCGCCAAGTGAATGCCACAATGGTAACGAATCTTAAAAAAACAAAATGGTATTTAATTAGTACAATATTTGTTGTTTCTGTAGCGGATAAAATATACCTAGATGTTGTAGTATCTGTTGTAAAAGTGCGCGCGCAACTCCGCTGTGTATCATCTAACAGGTCAGAGCAAACCACAGATCAATAAGAGCAAACACATTTTTAAGGAAACAATAGAACTTTCCATGGTCGAATGGATAAATGCTGTACTTCTGGTGAAACACAGCGAACCCATCGAAGAATTAATGGTTTTGAGCCACCATTAAATTACCATCAAATAAGCGCTTGGATAATTTTTATTATTACTGCCATAATCAATTTGCTTTTCGTGGTACAAATCCAGTTTTTTGAACTAAAAGTGATATCGTTTACATTCTATGTTATTTTGTACATATCTCATATAATTTCCCATATAATTGCAATACTTCTTGATCCCGCGGAAGAAGAACTAAGAAAACGTGAAGTAAATGATATTCCAGAATTTGACCGTTCGATTCACGCTCATGTTATTGAAAACGGAAGGTGTCATCTATGCAATATATATACCAGCAATAAAAAAACAAAACATTGCGGCATTTGTAACAAATGTGTTTACCGTTTCGACCACCATTGTAAATGGCTGAATAACTGCATCGGTCAGAGGAACTATGCTGTTTTTATTATTTGTGTGATTACGTCAGCGTTAATAGCTCTATTAACCGCGTGTTTATGTGTAACTGACGTTATTTTATTTTTTACTTATCCACAATTGTTAAGTATGCAAGCACAAAATTTTATAAATTGTACTTCATCAATACAGTCACAAGATATTGTAAAATTCTGCAAGAATTCTATTGCATTTTTATCACTTTTATTAATAATTTTTATAAGTGCACTAGCTATAAGCTGTGCTTTAATACACTTGATTTGTTTTCATGTTTATATAGCGATTTTAGGTTTAACTACGTATGAATATATAATGACAACTGGTAATGAAAAAGCACACCGATTAAAATGTTATAAAATATCAAGAGCTAAAAGGTTTCACATGGGAAGCACAACCAAAAATAATACTATATCTAGGAAATTAAATTCGCCAAGTAATAATATTATTACACCGCAAAGTTTACAAGTACCAAATGATAACAATGTAGCGAATTTAATGCAAATATTAATCAACAAAGAAATAAACAGAGCTAGAAATCTATTATTTGATAAAAATAAGGTGCATCCACAAAGCTAATTTTCCTTGGTACGTAGGTTACTTAAAATCTACATAAAATCATTAACTTTAGATATTAGGTACTATTAATATTTAATATAGTTTAAGTTGAATGATATCGATGGTTTTATTATGACGATAATGCCTAAGTGTTTAAACTATTAGTTAATTACTTACTAACTTATATTTTGTTTTCATAGTTTTAACTTAATAAACATGGGGTTCGCTGATAGTTTTGCGTAACTCAAAAATAAAACAATTTTTAAGTAAAGTCATATATTTCCTGCTTTTCAAAGTATTCTCCATTCCATTTTAAATACTTTTTCATTCGGTAAAAAATTATTTGGAAATATAAGGACCATTGGTTCGCGTAGTGTATATTTTCTTTGCCATTTGTCTGCGGGCTGAGGCTGATGTTGTAAACGTGGTGGTTGAAAGCTATTACGGCATTTTTTTGGATAAGTAAATGTCAAACCTAACAAAATTTTAAAATTTTTCATATTTTCAGAAGTCATAACTGTTGGTTTCTTTCACGCGGTCATAATGTCATACATAGCTTTTGGACGTCCTTGATCATACTTTAACATTATTTTTCACACCAATCGTCGAGGATTCTAGCGGCAACAAACTTTTAAATTTTGATGTCAATTTTTTTTAATTTGGCCCATACAAATTATTGCTAATTTGAATTTCGTCTCTCAATCAAGATTTGATGAGAGGTTTGACATGACCGCATTTAATGGTCGACCTTCTAAAATTTTATCATGGAGAAAAACTCGGCTACGATCAAATACTGCGTACCAACGCTTTTTAATAATTGTATGAGTCTCAACGATAAGTCCGTTTCCGCCTCTCCGAACTTCGAGACCTCCAAAAGAGTAATCTCATCGAGAATATCTCTCCCTCTCATACAGTGTACTATCAGATGGCGAGAGCCCTCCGCATAGAAGCTATCACCAACACTACCTCTCTCTCCCGTCCCGACGGTACGGTTGCCTTCGAGGACGTGGAAAAGGCTGAGTGCTTTGCAGACAGCATTGCCACACAATGCTCTCCTAGCTCTAAACCCACCAACCCCTCCCACATCTAGACAGTGGAGGATGAGGTCCGCCGCCGGAACTCACCCCCCATAGCCTTTGACCCTATCACTGTGTCCAATGATGAGATCTCATCCCTCATCAAAGGACTGAAGCCCAAAAAAGCTCCGAGCGCGGATGGCATCTCCAACCAAGCCCTTAAACATTTTTCTGAGCAGGTGTTAACCTTTTTAGCTATTATCTTCAACGCCTGCCTCAACCATAGTTATTTTCATCCCCGGAAACTGAGGCATCGCTCTTCGAGAAGAGACAATGCATAGGATCGCCAACTCAAACATCGTCATCCTCATCATCATCATCTTCGGATGATAAAGGAACCACATCGCCGAGTAGGTACAAACCACCCCCACCAAAATCACCAAGCCCACCTAAACTAACCCCCTCCATTTCACCGGACCGTAGGAGCAACATTGACACGGCCGAGTATGAAGAGGGAGGCGAAGAGTCATATAGCTGGGGGTCCTCTACATATGCGACCCTAGCCCCATCTGCCGGAAGAACACCACCTTCGCCCGTTACCAACCCGTCTGGCCTAATAACGGATGACGGCTAAAGACCCTCAACCAGCTACGCCCAATTGGCAGCTGCTCTAGCAGTATAAACGTCACACGCCAATTACCGTAGAGTGCCCCTCGGACTGGACAAAGCTCTTTGAGGTGCTCGACAGGAAGTTGGGACACCCTCTGAATGCTCGTCCGTTAAGTGGGAACTCGGGAACTGCCAGTAGGCATTTAGTTATTTTCCCACCACGTGGAAAGAGGCAACTGTCATTGGTATCCCCAAGCGAGGAAAGCCTCACAACCTCGCCTCCAGTCATCATCTCATTAGCCTTCTCAAGGCCATGGGCAAAGTCTTCGATCGATCCTTACTCGCATGAGGCTCCATCTGTTTCCCACAGACGGAGACCCTCTTGTCATCCCTCACCAATTTGGATTCCGAGCGAAACATCGTACCTTTCGTTGTAGACACGAAGGCACGCTCTCCTCTCAGCGCCCCATCAAAGCTGGTGTCCCTCAGGGCTCAGTGCTTGCCCCTCTCCTATATATCCTATTCACCAACGACATTCCCATCCCGTCGAAAGGTGTTCAGCTCTCCCTTTTTGCAGACGACACTGCACTCTACTGTAATGTAAAGGTATCTCACTACCTTTCATACAGAACAAGATCAAAAGTCAGTTGATGACTTAAGAGCTTGGTTCCAAAAATTGCGCATCGATGTGAACCCGGAGAAGAGCTCCGCCGTTCACTTCGATCATAAACGACGCCGCCTCACTACCATTTCACCAATCCGTATGCTAGGGACCCCTGTCCCCTGGCATACGACCGCCAAATATTTAGGTGCCACCCTAGACACGAGGCTCACCTTCGAGCCCCATGTCAAAAGAGTAACCCTCAACGCACGTTTTTACCTGAGTAGGCTCAACAGTATGCTGGGCCGACACAGTAATATGTCCCTCCACAAGAAGCGAACCCTTTATAAGGTCTGCATACGACCAGTCATGACTTACGCGGGCCCCATATTTACCCACGCTAATCCCAAAATTATTAACGAACTCCAAATAGTTCAAAACCTCGTCTGTCTTCGAGCTACGAACGCACCCTGGTACGTCCGTAACGCCGACCTCCATCGAGACTTAAAGCTCCCCACAGTCCACCAATTTCTGAAAACACTCTGAGAACTTCTTCAAAGCCTCAGAGCCTCACTCTAATCACTTCATTCGTGAGGCAGCTTCATATGCAGCCCCACTCCCCTCTCGCTATCGAGTCCGAAGACCGAGAAACTCTCTCCGACCCGTCAAACAAGCTTTCGGCCGACCTGAATTGCCTCCTGGCGGCTCAGGCCGATTCTTCTTAATTTGCCTTAGTTAGGCTCCCCCTCAGCGGCTCGTCGCCGCCTGCGGCCTCTTTTCCCTAAAGAGGGTCGCTTTCGATTCAACAGAAAGACCTCATAAGCCAATACCAGTCTCAAAGGTGGTGTTTAGTGGGTAGACACTTAGGTTAGGTTAGTCGCAGTGAGCCCCACATAACCACGATAGCCGGCTGTCGTGGTATGCTTAGAGCATTCACCACCTCCCTTCCTCGCTTTCCGGAGGGTAGCCCTTTTCAATTGCTTCTGGCTGCAAAAAAAGGGGGGGTCGTGTAGAAATTGGTTGTCCACCTTGTAAGGGTAATTGACGATAGTAAATTTATAGTCGAATTATAGTACCAAAATATAATAATTTTAATTGTTTAAAGCGACAACTGCTATCATGTACATTTCAATAATGTATGAAAATATATGTAGCAATAAAGGAAGGTTTCATAAAATAATAATATAAGAATTATATAGCTATGTTAAAAGCACGTAATTCTATTGATTTAATGTCGAAATAATAATAAAATTGTATAAGAAAATAAAGTTACTTTCTTTATGCTTAAATGTTTTAATTTGTGAACTAAATGGTTGTATTGTTTAAGACATTCATGTTTATTCAGGCAGACATTATGTTCCGTACCGAGAGCTGCGTTCACGCCCACCGCGTCTGAGCATACGAGTGGGCAGGAACCGTCGCCCTTACCTCAGCGGAAAAAATCGGCAAGAAGTCATACATCCCCGGAAACTGAGGCATCGCTCTTCGAGAAGAGACAATGCATAGGATCGCCAACTCAAACATCGTCATCCTCATCATCATCATCTTCGGATGATAAAGGAACCACATCGCCGAGTAGGTACAAGTTACACCATTTCCCACCAAAATCACCAAGCCCACCTAAACTAACCCCCTCCATTTCACCGGACCGTAGGAGCAACATTGACACGGCCGAGTATGAAGAGGGAGGCGAAGAGTCATATAGCTGGGGGCCTTCTACACATGCGAACCATTTACCATTACCAACCCGTCTGGCCTAATAACGGATGACGGCTAAAGACCCTCAACCAGCTACGCCCAATTGGCAGCTGCTCTAGCAGTATTAACGTCACACGCCAATTACCTTAGACTGCCTCTCGAACTGGACAAAGCTGTTTGAGGTGCTCGACAAGAAGTTGGGACACCCTCCGAATGCTCGTCCGTTAAGTGGGAACCCGGGGGCTGCCAGTGGGCACAGATACCCAACAAACAGAGGAGGCTATCAGGGCAAAAGGATTTCCTCTCAGATACATGAAAGAATAACCCCCTCCCCACACACACACACACACACACACACACCCGTAGAGGTAAACCTGCATGCCTCTACTTTGCCTCTACAGCTGGACAACCTGAGCCTGGAGCGGCTAAATGAACTATATAAGATTGACGATGTCTAGTCCTGAGGAGGATTGCGAGGAAGCAGGGGATCACTCTGCCGGGGCTACTTCCAGAAGAGCCCAAGAGGATCCCGCAGAGTCGGGCAACCATTAGAGGGAAGGAGAGGCAACCAGCCCTCACCCGTAACACCAATAGAGACGATGGAACCAGTAACTATTAGGGTAACCACCAGGGCGACTCTTCAGCAACTCGCTAATGATGCCACCGAGGGGCAACCCTCTAAGAAGATGACTCACTTCTACCCCGACCCCAGCGGTAACGATACTAACGATAGCCCAAGCGCAGGTTACTACAAGGAAGGACATCAACGTGGGTAGAGCTCCAGAAAGGGTTCTATCAGAAAATGGAGCCCGCTCTGCACATAGAGCGTGCTTTATTCACAAGAAAATTGAAATACCGACACCACACATTAGACCAGTACCTTATACATCTACAAGAATACTGAGAGCCGGCCCCGACACAGCAGATGGCATCCAAAGATTGGTAGGCATCGCAATCTAGTTCGACAGCCAGTTCCTGGCCGATATAAGAGCCGGGACATAACCAATTAACGCCATAATGAAGGCACTGGCGCAACTACTAGTTCGGTACTACGGAGGCGAGTAACCCGAGTAACCAGCGCCTCCTCTATGGAATCTGGACGGAATCCAGCAGAAGCTACATGAACTCCGCACAGTCGCTCAACAAACAAGATATCCATGTGATATTGCTGGGTGAGACGAAATTAAGACCGTCCACGCGCATAAAGCTGCCAAACTATCACATCTACAGGTGGGACGAGATCAACGCTCAGGAGCCGCCTATAGAGGCACGGCGGCTCTTTTAAGGAGGGACATCGTCCACCTAGAACTTGACCTACCAGACTATCAATTTATGCACTCTATCGGCATATAAATGGAGGTGGCGGGCGTGGAACTAAGGATCTACGCAGCATACCGCCCGCGAGGGACTCCATTTTGCTCCTCAGACATCCGGACGATAATGGAGGACATAGCACCTATCATTATTGCGGAGGATCTAGACTGATCAACCCAGCGGGTCGTGAACTTAATGAAGACGCCGAAAGGAACAACTATGACGTTTTAGGTCCCGAAGAACCACCTCACGTTCCAGTAGATCATCGGAAACGTCCGGATGTACTGGACATCGTGCTCTCTTGAACGTCAACTGCCCGATAGTGGTAGAGGTGCTGTACGACCTGAGCACACAGCACCTCTGGATATTAATTACCCTTGGCTGGAAGAGTGGAAGGTGGTCGTCAACGTTGGTAAGACGACCGCTCTGCTCACCCGCCGCCTCAGGAATTTACCAGAACCACTAACGCTCAGAGGCCAAGCGATCGCGTATCAGAATGCCATGACCTACCTTGGGTCCCGCATAGACAGGATGTCGGGCATGACTGCGCGTCGACATCGTCGTCCGCAATGCCAGATATTCGCGGGCGATGCTCCGTCACGTGCTGACATCCAAGCTGCCAATAAAAACTAAAATTAAATTATACAAAATGTATTTAAGATCGAGGCTAACATATGCCGCTCGGGCCTGGTACGCGCTTTTAAGTGACGTACAGAGACAGCAGCAGTAGGTCCAGCAGAATTTATCACTACGGACCATCGTCAGTGCAGGTCCCTACGTCCAGAATGACGTCATCGCGGCCAGCCTAAAGATGGAGAACATCAAGGAGTTTGTGGTCCAGCTGCCGCGAGGCAAGTTTGACCGCGCCGACAATAGGCCATACCCCCATCTCAACAACATGGCACCTTTATATGCCCGTCCCCGGACGGGCGACCTCTCCCACGAGACCTCCTCTCTATAGAGATTATAGAGTTGTGTAACAATCAACAAAATCACAGATAGACCAACTTAGACCTTTTTGACACGAGACACGACCAGGGAATAAACCCCCCACCCCTCCCCTTATTATACTTAATGGGTCCCACGACCGGTTCTCTGAGTTGGACCGTGAGGAGAACCTGGGTAATTTGGGAATGCCCCGAGGCCCGATACCTGCTCTGTGCTAAAAAGCAGCACACACGCAGAAGACGACGTAGTTGCAATTCGTCCGGGACCAGCTACAGTTTCAGTTTTATAATCAAGAAAGAAAAGTGATTAGGGAAAGTAGTAAAAGTAGTGAAAGTTTCAGTATCACATTTCCAAAGGGAATTTTTGAAGAAATTAATATTTTATTTCAATAACCTTCAGCCTAATAGTAGGGAAAAGGAATATATAGTCCACTTAAGTATATACGCTGGCGTATATACTTAAGTGGACTGACCTCTGGCGTCAAGATCGGGACCATTTCCATAGGCGGCCCGTCATCTTAGTCGTCAACCCTTTCTTTTGAGAGAGAAACGTGATCGGAATCGAACGTCTTATTCAATCCACCTCGTTGTTTCCGAATCCAGCGTGGTGTCATATTGTTTTGTGAATAGAAAGTCAATAATTGGTTGATCTTTGATGCAGGGCGTGAGATGAAGCACCGCACTTCCTTTTTCACACTTTGAGAAAAAAAATTGGCATATTACCCCTTGCAGGCCCAAAATTTAAAAAGATCGATAGAAAAATTCTCAGTGTAGAAGAAATTCGAATACAGAGCCAGCGATTCAGTACCTACTCTGATATGTGTTTTAGTTGCTGAGATATGGTTACCTGTAGGCAATAACACTAGTTCTGGGTTTTCGTTCTTTTCTCAACAGACTATCAATAAAAAGTCATCATCATCAGCCTGTTACAGTCCATTAGTCCACATAGACATCTGCCACGGCGCATCACATAGCCCGATCTTCGGTTTCAAGCATCCAGTTGCTGCCAAACGCCTTGCGCAAAACGTCACTCCATATAGCCAGGGGGCGTTACCTAAGCCCGGCCTCCACTTTATAACACATCTACTTCAACGGTTATCGCTTCGCGACAGATGCCATTTCAGCTTGCAAAAACAGAAGGCTATAATTAATTAATTAATGTATACATAAATATAAATCGTGTGTTATTTATATGTTATGATGTGTAGTGTAAGTTTTTCAATTCATGCTCAGGTTATCGACTTAAAGAGGTTTTCTGTTTCTTCGTAGTTCAATTTTTTGAAAAGGGTATTTAAATGTTTTTTAAGTGTCTGTATTGTCTTTTCTTAATATTTATTGTAAACTAGTGGACCAAGAAATTTACAAAAAGAATGAGCAAATTTTGTTTTGTATTTAGGAATGTTGAAAACTAAATCCTCTCTACGGTTTCCAGAGGATTTCACAGAGGGCTGTTTATGTTGCCGTAATATAAGTTGCTTTAAAAAAAGTTGTCGCACAGTAAGAATGTTAATTTCTTCATAGAGATTATGAGTTGGATACCTACAATTTTTCAGTCATAGTTTTTAATACTGTTCTTTGTGCACGTTCTAGCTTAAGTAAAAGAGTTTTAATGCACCACCCCATGCTAATATGCAGTATTGTAATACTGATTGACAAAATGAATGGTAAACTGCGATAAGCATTTCTTTATAACCTATATGGCGCAAATTCTTAAAGATATAAGTTAGGCGTCAAACCCTTCTAGACATAATATCTACATGCTTATCCCATTTTAAATGTTGATCTAAAATTACACCTAGATATATGACAGAATCTGCTCTCGAAATATTCTTACACACACAATTTAACTTATTAAAGCAGTTGTGATATTTAATGTTATATGTGTCTCGTTTGGGTAATGAGTTAGACCTCATTCCATAAGTAATATACTGAGTCTTATCAATATTTAAGGTAAGTAAATTATTATCCAGCCACTTGCTAACAGTGATATAACCTTCCTCCGTAATTTTAAAAGTAGTGTACCATGACTTAGAACTAAAGGTAAGAACCGTATTATCTGCATAGCTGGGTATTTTTCCGTTTTTAAGCTCCAATCTACATAAACCATCTATATAGATCAAGAATAATGTAGGTCCCAGGATACTACCCTGCGGCACACCAAACTGGATTCAGAACTAAACATTCCCTCAATCTGTAGAACTTGTTTTCTATTTGACATGTAATCACTAAATAGTTTTAAAGGCGTGCCACGTACACCAATAAGTTCTAGTTTTTTCATTAAGATTGGGATATAGACTGTATACCTTGGCCAAATCCAGAAAAATACTAATACATTTTTCATCAGCATCTATCCTATCAACAACATAAGAAACTAATTCTTCTACAGCATTCGACCTATTCTGTCTAAATCCAAATTGGTTAGTAGGCAGTAGTTTAAATTTCTCGAGATAATTTGCGAGTCTCTTGTTAATAATATTTTCTAACACTAGAACTAGCGATGGAAGAATAGAAATTGGTCTATAGTTTGATACGTCGTCTTTGTCTCCTTTCTTGTATAGATATATATATAGGTGTGTATATATATATATATATATATATATATATATATATATATATATATATATTGTATAGGTATGATAATTGATTTTAAGAGCATCCGGAAAAACGCCTTGTGATAGACATTGGTTGACAATATACGTAATTGAAGTAGCAAAAATATTTATATGTTTTCAAAAAATATGACCGAATGCCATCCCAGCTAGCTGAAGAGGTGGTTTTCGATGAACATGAGATTATTCTTACCCTTAATGCCATCGCATGAAAACACAATGTTTCTCTCAAGTAATACATATTATATTAAATTAGATTGCTTAGTGCGATTGCCAAGTCAATTTATTTATTTCAAACAAAAGATTTTTGATATTGATATGGTCACTATAAGATTTTGTTAGGTTAGCTTATTACGTAATAATTTAAGACAGAAGGACCCTTAAATAGAGACTGAATAAATTAACCGACTTGGTATTACATGGATTTCACAACTTTTTACGGTAGAAGAACTGAGTTTACAAGTTATGTTTTTGATGGCATCTCATTTCTTTTTGTAGATAGTTATATCTAGATACCTATCTACACCTATTATTCCATTATATTATACATGAATACGAGGGCGGCACTGAAAATTTCGGGAATCAAGGAAGTGACACAACATTACTATTTAAAAATGTATTTATTGCTTTTCGAAGTATTCTCCGCGAAATTTGACACATTTTTCCATACGATGGAACCAATCATTGAAGCAACCATTCCATTCGGAAGTTGGGGTCTCCAAAATGGTCGTTTTGTAGGCGTCCACAGCTTCTTCAGGTGATGAAAATCTCTGTCCACGCAATTTATTCTTTATTTTAGGGAAAGTATAGAAATCATTAGGGCTTAGGTCGGGGCTGTACGGCGGATGGTCTAATAATTCTATGTTTTCTTGCTCTAAAAACTCTTTTGTTCTGTGTGCGGTGTGAGGAGCTCGCATTGTCGTGATGGAGGATGATGCGGCGGTTGCAGTTCTCTTTACGGAGTTCAGAAACGACCTGTGCCAAACAAATGCTAGCATACCATTCAGCATTAACCGTTCTTTGTCCCTCAAGAGGAATAGTCGTAACATGGCCGGTTTTGGAGACAAACGTGGCCACCATTTTTTTTGTAACACTCCGTGAACGAACAATTTTTGTTGGCTTTAACTCATTTTCGAACACCCAAACTCGTGACTGGTTTTTAGTTTCGAGTTCGTACGCATATATCCAGGATTCGTCACCTGATACGATGTTGTATACAGCATTTGAGGATCCTGCGTGGAATCTTTCGAGAGTTCTGACGCACCAAGTAACGCGAGCCGCTTTTTGCTATTCACAGAGCGAATGCGGTATCCATCGGGAAAACAACTTTTTTACACCTAATTGTTCATGCAAGATTATTTGTATTTGACTCATGCCAATGTCTAAAGTTGCCTGAATTTCGCGGTATGTCACATGTCGATCTTCCTCAATCAGCTTACGCACAGCATCAACGTTTTCTTGGGTGACTGCAGTTTTTGGACGACCTTGACGGGGATCATCACTGAGCTTGACACGTTGAAATTCAGCAAACCAGCGATAAATTGTGTTTTTGGATGGGGCTTCGTCACCAAATGCAGAAATAACCCGGTCAACACACTGTATTTGTGTTAAACCACTTCGAAAGTCATAATAAATCATCGCTCTTGAATTTTCTCGAGTCAATTCCATTTTCTCAACGACTAAACAAGTTTGATAAAACCTTGTGGCAACACCGAGAATCTTTTTTTAAATAAATAAATGGTATTCGATTTTTAAAACTAAGGAGTTTTCAATTAAAAAGATTTTAATATGACAGGAACAGTGGAAATATTCTATTCCCGATACTTTTAGTGCAGCCCTCGTAGGTACACTGATTCATTCACTGCAAATGTAACTTTGTAATCCTATATATTTATATTAGATTACAAAGTTATTTATGCAGTTGGTGTATCTCGAAAACTGAACCGAAATTGCAAAATATTTTAAGTTTTCCTTGATTTATATATTAAACAATAATTTTATTCCAAATTTGAAGCTTCGTGCCTTAGAGTTTTGATGATCGGTCAGTCAGTGAGTAACAAAATTAAGAAAGTTTGACTAGTTATATTTCTTAAACTACTGGTTCAAATTTAATGAAATTTGAAATATATCGAGTTTATACAATGCCTACTTGGGTAGTGAAAATTCAGGCTTCTAGTTTTATCCACAACGAAGATATAGAGATTCGAAAATGGCCTGAACTGCTTCGAGAAAAGGATGGTACGGCCGCGCTGCTTTTTTGTTCGACTTGGCGGGGGCGCTGCCGTGCCCCCAGATAGATAAAAAGTTAGACGTCTCTACATTAGGATCAGTTACACTTAAAATTGTATTCCAGTCAAAATTCGCAAGTTCTTTTGCAGCCCTATGGAACTTTGTTATGGTACTTATTAATTATCTTTTAAACTTATCAAATATACTACTAGCCGATACAGTATGATGATCCGTTATTGTAGTGCTACATACAATACTTGTAGTCTGGAATTTCGTTTTAATACAATAGTGATCAAGGCAATTAATTTCACGAGTGGCTATGTCGAAGCTATGTAAAGAAATATGTCGTTAACCTTTTTCTTCCAGTGGATTTATTACGAATCTTATCCACCAGAGAAACTCCGAGCATAGCTCTTTTAATCGCTCGCTGGGAGACTAAGTTTGTGGAGCAATCATACCGATAGTGTTCACGATGCGGCATTTTATGCGAGTAGAGGCAGAACGCACTAGTCTTAAACTTTTGTCTTTAAGCTTTTCGATATCGGCGACGAAAAGACCTAACGAAGCTTCCCGAACGCTACCCAGCCCAACTGATTCAGCCTATCGGTTTCTTCGTCGAAGTTGTTTTTAACTAACTGCACTATCTGGCCGAGGTAGATATTATACTCTTGAAGAACTTCAAGAATCTCACCATCAACAATAGTACAATCTGGTATGTCTTGACCGTAAAAAATCACTTTTGTCTATTTAAATTCATACGCATTAGGAGGATTCATTTACGTTGCTCAGTATGTCTTGTAATTCCTGCAGCGATTCTGCAATGACGACATTATAGGTAAAGTCCAAGTGTGAGATGTCATTGCCTTTTACATTAATGCCGGGTCAATTCCAATTTAGCTTCTTAAAAATATTTTCCAGTGCATTTGTGTACCACAGTTTGGTGGTATTATGTCCCCTTGTCTCACTCCAGGATGCAACGGAATAGGTTTCGTAAGACCACTCTGTACTTGAACGGACATCGAGCTGTCGTGTTTAGATGTCTCAACACATATATGCATCGCCGGTCAATCCGGCAACACTGCAAGGAATTCAAATGAATGAAGTCAAAGCAGTCAAAGGCTTTTTCATAGCCCATAAAAGCAAGACAGATTATACGAGTACCTATTTATTTGACCTCTATATAATTTTGTTTTATTGTGTGGATGTGCTCTATGGTGCCATAGCTTCGAAACTACTTAAGGTTTTTCTTTTCGAGAATACAAATAACAGGTAAATGACGATTGTAAATTAATGAAACTTTGAGTGGCACTAGCTCTTCTTAAACCTTTTAATGAATTTTTATACAAAAATTTTACAATGATTTTTGTCATAATTATAAAATGTGTAGGGTTAATAATTTGTTTACGCTAAAAAGTCTATGAACATACACACATAATACTACTTTTGGTCTTTTTGTGTTATGTGATCCTTTTATGTCTGATACTTTCCTAAGCACACTTCAGATTGGTTAGTATCTATGTTTGCGCATACACTCGTGGCACTATATCTTTGCGTAATCTGACAATGTTCGGAAATTGACGCCATGGTAATGTAGTCTGTCAGGAAGATATCAGTGTAGAAGAAGCACATGTACTGTGTAAGAATACAATTTTGATCAAGTAAAATGTCCAATCAATAATTTCATTTTTATTTCGTTATCAGGTACTTCAGGTATATTAGAAGAGGTCATAATACGTTCATTAACTCAAATAACAGATATAAAAATATATATGAAAAATTATTTGAAAGGTCTGCTGAAAAAGAGGTCTTGCAAGCAAAATTGGCTGGTAACAAAGTTCAATCAATGGGAAAGTTGTAGTGTTATTCACAATTAACATACCTACTCTACATATTAAATTAAAAAATTGTAAACTTTTACACATATAAAATTTATTTACGGTATTTTGAAAATTTCACACTATCTCACACGGCGTATAAAATTTGTATCGAATCGCAAGTCATACAATTTAATTGATATACATTTTAGTACATCAATGTTAGAACGCAACTTTAATGATTTTGCAAACGTGAGATAAAAGTTAGGTATCCATTAAATAAATAATAACTTGATCGAATAGAAAAGTAAAACAAACTATTTTATTCATACAACTCTAATTCTTAATTGGCATAAATTTAGTACTATTGAATAACTTTTTTTGATGATTAAAAATCTAATCTGTTTTAATAAATAAAGCTATTTTACATATTTTACAATCACATTGAACTAGGTGACATAAATTCTACGTTTCATTAATGTCTCCATCTTCTTTTGCTATTTTTGGTTTATATACACGGATACCATGGCCCTCACAAAAACGATCTTCTTCATAGCATTTGTTCCTACAACACTTTTTGCAAAACTGGTGTACACACTTTGCACCCTGGAAAATAAAAGTATTAAATCGGTCATTAGTGAAGATTGTGACAAATGTGCTGAATCACAGGATTCACATATTTAAAAATGTGTGATAGTGACAAATAGTGAGAGGTAATATAGAAATATTACCTCTCATTTTATAGACATACATACATAAGAGATCGACACATAGGACGAAGAATGACGTTGACATAAGAAAATAGGCTCTCCCGAGGCGTAGGGCCGGCGTAAGGTGGCCACTCGGAGTGGGCTTGCTTAGCCCACTCCAGATACGCGTTCACGTACTGTGGCAGTAGGGATGTCCTCTTCCCGCATCCGATGTGGAGTCGCGGGGGAAGAGGGATGTTAGTATGACGATGTGCCAATCGCCCTATCCTTCGCGACTCTGACGGGGCCACAAAGTTGATGCGGTGGTGGTGGGGCCGCGGGGGGAGAGCAGTGTTGGTATTGCGAGGGGCCGCGTACCAGATTCGGCTCTGGAGCCAGGAAGGCTGGTGCTTTCGAGTGATCGACTTTCCTGGCCCCATGGTCTTCGCGTACCAAACTCAGGGGCCGCGCTGTGCATGAGGATTTAAAGGCCGCGGTGGAAGTCGCAACTAATATTCTGGTGCGCTTTACCTGAGGTGAGTTGTCCTAGTCGGTGCGAGTACGACATAACCCATTTAAAAAAAAGCAATTAGATGTTTAATGATAAACTAATAGGAGTGGTGGTGATAAGTAAGGTGGAGGAATGTTATCTATTACCTCATTTCATCTCGTAAAATTCTATTACGGGAAATGCCAAAATCGGGGTATAACATCTAAATTATGTAAAACACAATATAATATAATCCTTGACTGACGACGACTGCTCTCCCCGTATGGCGATTGGGATTGTCCATAATTATGGTCAATCCGTCTACAAAATGTTTTCTTATAATATTAGGGAACTCAGTCTTGATATAAAGTGGCTACTGCAACCAATTTTAAACAAGGTGACAGATGGTATAATAATAATAATAATAATAATTTATTTTCTCGCCACATTAAATTAACAATATCGATTTTTGACAAAATAAGGCACAAAGTAAGGTGAGAGACTGATGCCTAGACTAGGTGACGAACTTGTATTTCAGGTCATCAGGTCTCTCTCCCAGTTGACAAATACAAAAGTATGTAATCTTGGAATACATATTTTAATAATAATTATTAATGATATGTTGTAATCCATTTACGTGTGGTAAGTATTATTATAAGTAAATATTTATTATATTTATCTTGATGGAATGTGCGTGCGCGCGTGCGCGTGTGTGTGTGTGCAAGTAAACCTCATAGCGTGCTATTATATTGTCTGTCATTACCTTAAAATCGGAACACACTAGTGGATGCACTGGTGTTTCAAATCGGAACACACTAGCGGGTGCAGCAGTGTTTCAAATCGGAGCACGCTAGTGGGTGCACTGCTGTTTCAAATCGGAACACACTAGTGGGTGCACTGGTTTTCAAATCGGAACACTAGTGGGTGCACTGGCGTTTTAAATCGGAACACGCTAGTGGGTGCACTGGTGTTTCAAATCGGTACACACTTGTGGGTGCACTGGTGTTTCAAATCGGAATACACTAGGGTTTGCACTGGTATTTCAAATTGGAACACGCTAGTGGGTGCACTGGTGTTTCAAATCGGAACACCCTTGGGGATGCACTGGTGTTTCAAATCGGAACACTAGTGGATGCACTGGTGTTTCAAATCGGAACACACTAGCGGGTGCAGCAGTGTTTCAAATCGGAGCACGCTAGTGGGTGCACTGCTGTTTCAAATCGGAACACTAGTGGGTGCACTGGTGTTTCAAATCGGAATATACTAGTGTTTGCACTGGCGTTTTAAATCGGAACACGCTAGTGGGTGCACTGGTGTTTCAAATCGGTACACACTTGTGGGTGCACTGGTGTTTCAAATCGGAATACACTAGGGTTTGCACTGGTATTTCAAATTGGAACACGCTAGTGGGTGTACTGGTGTTTCAAATCGGAACACACTGGTGGGTGCACTGGAGTTTCAAATCGGAACACTAGTGGATGCACTGGTGTTTCAAATCGGAACACACTAGCGGGTGCAGCAGTGTTTCAAATCGGAACACGCTAGTGGGTGCACTGGTGTTTCAAATCGGTACACACTTGTGGGTGCACTGGTGTTTCAAATCGGAATACACTAGGGTTTGCACTGGTATTTCAAATTGGAACACGCTAGTGGGTGAACTGGTGTTTCAAATCGGAACACACTAGTGTTTGCACTGGTGTTTCAAATCGAAACACGCTAGTGGGTGCACTGGTGTTTCAAATCGGAACACGCTAGTGGGTGCACTGGTGTTTCAAATCGGAACACACTAGTGGGTGCACTGGTGTTTCAAATCGGAATACACTAGTGTTTGCATTGCTGTTTCAAATCAGAACACGCTAGTGGGTACAATGGTGTTTCAAATCGGAACACACTAGTGGGTGCACTGGTGTATTCGGAGGTAAAAATAAAGAAGTAAATATTTTGGGTTGTAAAAACTCAAATGGACTTTTAAGCATTAAAGGTGCTATACCACGTAGTACTACTGATTATGCCAAATCTTACTAAAGAGGTCCATGTGTAGGACGCAGCAGAGACTATTTATAGACTGATGAAAAATCATTTATATTACATTAAATTACATATTATATATTACCAGTGGATTTGGACAAACATCATTAGCACAAATTTCTCTCACTCTATTGCTTTGTGCATCTGGTTTATTTGGTCTTCTCAAATATCGCCTCAATTTCTTCATTTTCTTTCTAGAAATAGTATTTCCGTCAGAATCCTCATTAATTCTTTTAATATTACAATCCTAAAACAAATAATTTGAGATTTCCCCTATTACAGCCGCTATTACACAATTTCATCACAATTTTTGTCCTACTCTGCCGAGTCAGTAAAACGATGTTGATTATTTACCACACTTATAAGCTAGAACTGTACAATCCTCCGTGATAATAAATGTGGTAGTTCTACAAGACTTAACGTACTGATTGAGCTTAACATAAACCTTTTCACTCTGGCTTTGAAGACAACTGGTCTTAGAATAGGCTGGAAAGATAGACCGAATGCTAATTATTCTACTGCCTTGCAGCGAATATGAATGGGGAAGCAACTCATTTGGCTCGAGTAGGTACGACAACAAAAATATAGAGACCTGCCGAGCATCCGGTTATCCGATTGTATATATATATATATATATATATATATATCATTTAATTCCACACTAATATCTCTATCATCTAGTATCAGTGAACATAAAACATAAAATAAATTAAGATGAGGAGATCCGCTTCAGTCATAGAGCAACACGGGCTACCGGCGTACTGAAGAGGAGTAGCCATACGAAGGCGTTCCTCTCTGTCAAAATACGAGTCCACGTGGTCCTATGCGTACAATTAAACTAGTTGCAGCCGCACCGCTCACTAGAATAAATCTAGTTGCGCGGCTAAACCAACGTCTGCCATGTCAAATATACAAATAGATGGCGTTACCTTTCGTATATAAGTAAAACACATTATTGATATTTACTTTTTTAAACTTAAAAATCACAATAGGCACCACGCCCTCATACAATATGCAGATCGGTCGAGCGACTGATTCGAGTCTGTATCCAAGGAGTCGCTGTGACCGATCGATACTGTTATAATGTATCTATGTGTATGTGAAATTGTTTTAATTGTGTGAGTTTCATAGTGACAGACGATTATATGTGTGTGCAGATTTCCCCTCCCAAAAATGACAGACAGCTCTGTATCGGAGAAAAACGCTATGGCTACTCCCTCCGGTACGCCGGTGGCCCATGTTGCTCTATGGCTTTAATAAAAAAATAACAATACGAAAGAACGACGTTAGTTAAAGTTTTTAAGTGATTGTTTGGGTACTTCAGTATATTATTATCTATACCTGAAAATTTAATAGTGGTTAAACGTGACTCAATATATAAATAATACAACTCGTAAGACGTCACTAATCTTAAGATTTGCATCTTAATGAATATAGGTGTTCAAATTTCCAAATAAAATTCGTCAGTAATCGGACAAGATTTAGTTTTTCGAGTACATATGTTTTGTAAGTTTCGGTATCGTGGACCCTTTTTAGGGTTGGATTTAGAAACATTTGGCATGAATTTGGGCGAGTAAGGTGTTTTAGTTGGTAGAGGTTTGGTCACCGATTATAACAATACCATTCGCATTAAAAGGTAATCCACGGTTTTTGACAAAATAAAAAAGATATTATAACCTAAAATATGTAAAACAAGAAAAAACGTATGCAATATTACTGTGAAAGCTGGATAGTATACAAAATCTTGTGTAAGTGCGACAAGGACGTAAGACCATGTCAAAGACTAGTGCCACATTATTATACTTCTATTTTATTTTACGTGGTAGAGCCATGCTGCAGCTATATTAGTAGTATAGTTGTAGCACGAATAGGTCGGCTCGACCGGGGAAGGACCACGCTCTCATAGAATACCAGCTTCAAATAGCAACTTAATACTGCTGTGTTTCGTATGGTGAGTGTAGAGAACCGGAGACCCTTTTTAATGGAAAAGAGGCATTCCATCTTAGCCCTCTCGGGTGTCAACGCATCTGCATTTTGATTCGCAAACGAGGATAAATGTATATGTCAATGGGTCACAGCAACCACTTACCATCAGATGGACTGTGTGCTCGTTTGTCACCCTATCCTATAAAAAAAAAAAAATTCTTCTGGGGTCTATACTCTCAGTCAACTGTTACATCGCATGACGTACTAATTTTATGCATTCCGCCGTTGGTTGTTTTTCTTGCGTGAATGTGAGGTCTATAGTGTATTATTGTAGCTTTTATCGTGCCCAGAAATACTTTCAGTTGTAATAGGTTAGAAGTTTCTGGCGGGAGCGAAGCGCAACCTTCGTGGTTATTTTTTTTTTACCACCCAGAAATACTTGAGCACTCAGAAATCCTTATTGTGATAGGAGACAACCCCGCGTTCTTCCTCCTGCCGGAGACGATAAATGTTATCATTTTGAGGTTAGGTCTATGGAATTTTTCATTTTTCTCACGAATGGTGTATTACCTTTTGATGGGAGTGGTGTTGGAGGTCCCCTACCCCTGCCCCCCACCTCCTTTCAAAGGAGATGTCCTTTCAAACGACTTTAAATTTTAAGCCCTATTTGAGATGGAAATTCAGCCAGGTAGCATTCTGCATCCACAAAATAAAAACATAAGTGAGAACGCTAAATCTGTTAATAAGAAAGAATTAAATTGTGTTGGTGCAAATTGCCCATCTTTGTCATTACCTAACTATAATAATTTTTTAGATATTTTAGAAAACACCAAATCGAGTTTAGTAAAAAAGGTTGTTTTCAAATAACATATACAATAACACAATAATAGCAATACAGCACATTCAAGTGTTACCTGTTGTTTACTCAAAAATTCCATTTTTTGCGTGTGCTCCTCCGGCGAAATTCTAACATATGGTTGGCATATCCACGGAGGTAATATTAAGTCAAATCCACGTCTGGTTATACCTTCATCATCCTGAAAATTTATTCTACCTTCATGGAATGGTAAGTATTTATCTCTAATGTTAATGCATACTTGTCGGAAGTCATCCAAATTTTGTGCTGTAGCAAGGAGCTGCCTATCTTCATTGTTATTGTCAAAAGTAAATCTAAAAAATGTATATTCATGAATTTGGATTATTTTAAAGATATACAAGATTAAATTACCCGCGGAAAAAAATAGAAACAATCACTCATTTTAACATGATTTAAAAATAAATATTGAAATAAAGTTATGTCCCTTGTTATGGCGGCATAAGAGAATCGATCCCATATCACAGATACAAAATCACTTTGACAGAAAATACAATGACTAATTCAATGCAAAACGTCTGGTAGGATGATTGTTAAGCCTAGCCTAGCATGTAAATTATGGCAAATCCTTTCTACTATAGGAGAGCACAAACAGTCTGTTGTTGAACATATTATGCCTCTCTTATAAAGATTAATGAAGAGATTGAGCTTTCTAATATGGTTTACATGATTTTTTGGTATGTAGTATGAACTAGACTCGAATTTTGACATTGTGGAGTTTTATTTCAAACTCGAGATTGTCTCTGAATATCGGCCTTAGCATATGACTATGTTCTGATGGGAGAAATATAAAAAATAATTAAAAAAAATATAACTGTAGATATATAATAATAATAATATAACTGTAGTGTTTTGTACGTGGTAGAGCAATGCTGCAGCTATATTAATAGTATAGTGGTAGCACGAATGGGTCGGCTCGACCGGGGAAGGACCACGCTCTCACAGAATACCAGCGTAAAACAGCATAACGCTGCTGTGTTTTGTGTGGTGAGTGTAGAGAACCGGAGACCCTTTTTTACTGGAAAAAGGCATTCTGTCTTAGTCCTCACGGCTGACAAAGCATCTGCGTTTTAATTCGCAAATGAGGATAGATGTAGATGTCTATGGGCCACAGCAACCACTTGCCATCAGGTGGACTGTGGGCTCGTTTGTCACCCTTATTGAATAAAGAAAAACTTATTTGGTAGTAACTTCTAGCAAATTTAAAAATGTTATTTTGAAAATTTACACATTCAAACCAAATACTTTTATAAATTAGTAAAATACACTGATCAGCTTCTTCCAAAAACTTCAACCTTTTCTACTGACTTCAAAAAAAGGTGGAGGTTCTCAATTTGACTATATCTTTTTTGTAGGTTTTTTTTCTAGGTTAACCGATTTTGATGATTTGAAAGCTGGTGCTTCTCATGTGGTTCCATATAAACAAGATCAAGATCTGATTAGAAATTTTAGAGTTATCCTTAATAATGCGTATTTATTGACTTCGACTTCGACATAGATGATGTTCTTATTTTATTTATATTGAAGTCGGTTGTACAAAATTTTTAATTTTACTATTTATAATAGACTGTATTTATTATTATTAATGGAGGTGTTTACTTTTGAGTTTGATTATTTGACCCTTTTGAATGGACTAAACATTAAAAAAATTATTCCCCATTTTAAACCTTCGAAATTTTCCTTCAAATTTAAATGAAACCTTGCTTGAAATATTTACAAAAAAGATCATTAAAATGGTTCTCATTTGTTATTATTAACAAATAGTTGCATTAGTTGCCTCATATACTTTGAAAAACCTCATAAGGACCTAAATCATACGAGGTTTTCCATTATTTGAATATTTCAGATTTCTGTACTTACATTTTATGGAACATTTTAAACAAATGGCCCCTAATAAAAGATGATGGACATGGATATTTTTGCACTAAATCAAGGTATTCCATGGTAACTTCCCAACTCACTGCGTTAACACCTTCAAAAAGGGCAGGATTTGTTAAAATTCCTTCTGCGCTCATAACACCATTAACTTGTGTGTAATTTAAGCATCTGTAAACATCCTCTAAGCATTGTATGTTACCATTTGCGAACATGGGTATTGATACCGCATCCCTGAAAAGGAATAATAGCAATGTTAAAGAAAAACTTTAACAAAATAGAAAAGTTATATTATAACCACTTATAATCTGTCAATCTTAATATTGAAATGTGAGCCCTAGATTCAACTCCTAGCTAAAGCATATTTGTGCAAGAAACAAGTAATAGTTTAAAACATTAGTGACAAACTAGCTAACACAGTTCGTCTAAGAGTTAGTGGCTACTGCAGCCTGTAGAATTCTTACAAATATATTTCTGATACATTTGAATTTGGTGTCGTGCATATTAAGATTATACCTACTACTACTACTAACCTAAGTACATATAGCGTCAGATTCATGTTAGGTAATTAATAGAATCAGGCGTTACTTCGCCGAACTCCATTTTATTATTTAACTAACTTTCATGTTAGGCATCCAAATCAAAAACACAAATATATGTTTTTTGTAAATGTAAATTATTGTTGACGGATATCTACTCAAATATATTGGAATATATGACCCTTTAAATTATTGATATTATTTACAAATTATATTTCATTACGAATTATAAAACGGGAATAATAAAAGGGAAAACATTAATTAACGTAGATTATGTTGACAGCTACATTTCAATAATGTCGTGCGCCATAATAGCGTAAAACGAACCAAAGCTTAAATCAGCACAAGCTCCTTACTACCACACAGAGCATTAGCTGCTACCCAGGCTTCCCACGTTTCATCATTTTCTTCAGTATAATTATAAAAAAGAGATTATAAAGAATACCATGTGAACATTGTAAAAATTGTGATTGAGAGTTAAATTGTTATGCATATTTTCATTCCATTCACTGTTAAATGTTAGACATGTAATGGTTGATGGCTATTCTAGGGATTCAGAAACGTGTCCAAAAACCTGAGTGGAAAGCAAAAAGATTTTTTTTTTCATAAAACTAAAGTGACAAATGCTACAGCCCACAGACAACCATCTTTTTTAAACAAAGAAGACTACAGATGCATTGTCACTCACCACTAAGGACTAAGATAGAATGCTTCATAACGTGTAAGTAACAGTGCAGGCTCTGCTTTTTGGCAGCAGAAATAGCTAAGAGGGTGGTATGTATCCAAATGGAATCCTAGGTATAAATGGAGTCCTACCACTTAGCACAAAGATAACATACCTTACATCTATGGAATAAAACTTGGGTAGAGATTACCACCTGACTTTCAGAAATATAGCCCAGTATTAATTTTTCAACCTTTTAATTATTGTGTATAATATATAGTTTATAACAAATTGTCATTTGTACTGAAGTATGAATACTTGTGTCTGCAATGAAGGATGTTAATATTATGCCATCAAAAACATAACTTGTAAAAAAACCGAAGTCTCGCAACTCAGTTCTTCTAACGTAAAAAGTTGTGAGATCCATGTAATTACAATTCGGTTAATTTATTCAGTCCCTACTTAAGGGTCCTTCTGTCTTAAATTATTATGTAATTAGCTAACCTAACATCTTATAGTGACCACATCAATACTAAAAATCTTTTATATTTAATTATTAATTAAATAATTAATTAATTAATTTAAAAAAATAATTAATAATTAATCTCAAGTAATATATATTATATTAAATTAGATTGTTTAGTGCGATTGCAAAGTCAATTTATTTATTTAAAACAAGTAAGTAATTGCTGTGGTCCAAAGACATCTATATCTATCCTCAATTACAAATCAAAGTACAGATATGTTGTCACCCCTGAGGACTAAGATGGAATGCCTCGTTTCCAGTAAAAGGGGTCTTTGGTTCTCTACACTCACCATACGAAGCACAGCAGCATTTAGCTGCTATTTGATGCTGGTATTCTGTGAGAGTGTGGTCCTTCACCGGTCAGCCAACCCATTCATGCAACAACTATACTAGTAATATAGCTACAACATGGCTCTACCATGTAAAAACGCTTGACAAACCTCACACTTTTGACAGTCCTGCTGGTCACATTTGACTGGGTTAAAATTAGTAATCAATTAATGATTAAACAAACCTAATTGCCTTAATATGTTTCCAACTTGCAATACCAGTTAATGGTCCCTTTTGTTCCCTTGTCCTTCCATGTACTGTTAACAACTTGCATCCAGCATTTTGTAACATCAAAGCATATTCTATCGATTTATCAATGCTTTCAAAAACTCTTACTTTACAAGTAATGGGTATTGTAACAGCTTTTGACATAGCACTTACTAAAACATAATAATCATATTTAAAATATGGTTGTAATTTTGATTAACATTATTATTTTTTTATTTTTCGATTACATAAATAATTACCAATTTTTTGTAATAGGGTCCAATCATCTTGTAAAAATGCACCATATTTGCCACGCTTTGCTATAGACTGTGGGCATCCAAGGTTCACATCTATTGCATCACAATCCTTTTCAACAAGTTTAGCAGCTGCGGCCATTATATCCGGGTCATTACCACAAAACTAGGACAGAAAAAGGTAGGTAAGTGTTATTGACTATGCATTCCAGAAAATAAATGATCATCCATTGCAGAGGTTGAGAAAATCGTTAAATTTTTATTACTGTGACTGACATTTTAGTTCCATAACAATTACTGTTAAAGGTCTTCCAATTTAAATCTGCATGTAAGATGCCTTGTATTTTTGTCCATTTACCATATTAGTTATCATTTTTTTTTTATAAGATAAGGGTAACAAACGAGCACACAGTCCACCTGATGGTAAGTGGTTGCTGCGGCCCATAGACATCTACATCTATCCTCGTTTGCGAATCAAAATGCAGATGCGTTGCCACCCGTGAGGACTAAGATGGAATGCCTTATTTCCAGTAAAAAGGGCCTCCGGCCACCTGCACTCCCCAAGCGAAACGCAGAGGTAAAACTCTACTTCACGTTGGTATTCTGTGAGGTCGTGGTACCACCCCGGTTCGAGCCGGCCCATCCGTGCGACAGCAAAAGCTGCCGCGTGGCTCTACCACTGTTTAAATCATATTTTTTAATTATCATAAATTTTATTGTTTTAGAGCAGGGTTTCCCAACCTTTTTTCGACCAGGGAGCACTTTGTTTGTTTTAGTTAGCAGCAGGGCATAGAATCTTAGTACATTAATGCTTGAAAAACGCAATTATTATTATACTAAATTTAGATGAACCAAAAGAACATATAAAGTCTATCAAACGTATAGTTTTTAGATTTTGTCGTATTGTAATGTACTAAATCCATCTGTTGGCACAAGATGTCGCTTCTGTTGATGTAAGAAGATAAAATTAAAACGCTATGTGGTTATGAGATTCAACAACCTATTTGACAACATTTTTAAAATGGTCGCATTGAGTTGAGTGCAAATTCCTCCAATCTGACATACAGACATAATTAAAATTATTGCGTTTATGAGAGTTTGAGACAAAGATTCTTATATTTTGAGTGTTGTTTTAGAGACAGGGACTCTTCATCTCCTCAATATTTCTAGTAAAAAGTATTGTGTTCACGGCTGCATGGACTCTGGAAGTAAGTATATTCCGTAATTTGATAAGATTACTAAACATATTATCAAAATCTCTTGCATCTGCTCTAAAATGTTTTTAAAGTAATCTGCTATGCCTGGTATGGACGGCTGTAGCCTGATATCCATATTAATATATTATTATATGTAATAAATGTAAGATTGTGATTTTGAAGTTACGCGGACTTCCACTGGAGTGATGACCTGGTATATGATGTAGGTGGCTAAGGACCGTGCTTTGTGATTTTTATTGAAGAGGCAAGAGGCCTATGTTTGGTCTGTAATGATGATGATGATGATGATGATTAATTGTTTGTTTTATTTAATGTTATAGTCCATGCTGAAAAAATTCGTCACCATAATAATAGTGTACTGTAAAATATCAGTTTATTAATAAATAATTTGTATTTGACACAATTGATTGTACTTGTATTAGAATAATAATAATAAAAATATTTCTATTCTTTTAATCAGTCCAGTGTAAGTCTTATGTACTCATGACTAAATTAAATTATGTATTTAGTCTTAAAAATAGTATGTTAATAAAAACAGAGAACCCATCACCTCATTTCGTCCCATGGGTGTTATGTTATAAGAGATATGACAAATAATCTCATGAGTTCTGTTTAGTCGGCGGTATAACCATCTCGTTTACGCCAGACGTAAAATCAAAATTGACGATGGACAAGCTGCGTCAAAGGTGTTCACGTCTAGATCTATGATTGTCAAGCCGCCTGCCAAGCATGACAGGCTCAAGTCCAGCAGTAAACTTTAATAGGCCAATAAAGAAGAAAAAAGTCACAAAAACCTTGCTGTGCTCTGATAATACAAGTATTTATTAATGGATTAATTAACTTTTTGTTTTTCAGAAAAAGGCATTCTTCCAAGAGAATATGCGGAAACTGCCGAAATTCTCCTCTTTTTTGACAAGGTATTCGATTCTGTTAATGGCAGCTATAATAAAGAAAATACTATATGTAAAGCCTCTTCTTGGACCAGCAAGGCCAAACTCAGAACACCATAAGTTGTGGAATGAAGCAAAAGCTATATTAAATAACATGAAATTTATAAATAAAATGTCTAATAATCATGAGAGTGAGTACTTGGTTTATAAATTCTTTTAAAAAATTGGAAACTAAGTATGGTATTACTTCTGTTTGGATGCGGCACCTCAACCAAGACCCTATTGAAAACTTTTTTGGAACCATAAGAAGCTATGAGTGCCGCAATGTTAATCCAACACCAGAACATTTTCAGAGTGCCTACACTACACTTTTAATTAACAATATGTCCAGTGTCCATGCCTCAGGAGCTAATTGTGAAAAAGATAATTGTAAGGCTTTAGAAACTGTTATCATCACAGATAACTGCAAAGCTGCTGCAACCTGTGTCCTTGGAACAATCCCGGATGTAGATATAATTGATATTAAAGAGAACACTGCTTCATATATAAAGGGGGCATTAGAGTATGTTAGTGGATACTTTGCTAGATGTCCTAAAAAATGTTTTTAAAAATTGTAGTGAATGTACTGCTAAAATATTCGCCTTACAAGAAAATGAAATCATTAACTTTTGGGAATACGCAGGTAAACGGTGGCTTTGCAGTCCCACTGAGTCTCTTATAGTGTGTGTATCTGCAGTGCAAGACATAACAAATTCAGTATTAAAAAATATTTAGATAGAGACAATGTTGAAGAATTAATAAAAATCTTGGTACTAATTCATGTAGATTTTGATTTTTTGCTATGTAAAATAAAATAAGTATTTATTAAATTTGTCTTGCTGCTTTTTCATAGTCAATTATGTGTTGTATGTGTCACAATAATGAAGATGTGTTTCAAATGAAAGCCAAAAAATATTTCCACAAATGTAATAAAGACGTTTTGTTCAATAAATTACTTAACTTTCTGAAATGAGTTTTTATTTTTACCTCAAAACCTATACTTATTGTAAGAAAAATTTCTTACAATAAGTAAAAAGAAAAAACTTCTTACAATAACTAAAAGGAAACAATAATTTAGTATAGTATAAAGGACTATATAGTAGCTATATATACTACGTGTATAGTATAGCTATATGATAAATATAAATTGTTATATCCGACACCACCAGACGGCAGCACATTCGTGAATTCATTTTTGGGCTTGAGATTCGTCTCTATTTCAGTATATAAAAAGTACTCTGTGGTTAGCAGGGACCACAATGTCATAGAAAAAATAGTGTTAATGTAACAATAAATTATAATCACAACTTTTAACATAATTATATAATAAAGTGAAAAGAAGCATTCATTAACAGTATTATTTGTAAAAGCTAGTAGGTACTTACTAATGTGAAGTGCAGTGTTACACTGCGCACAAATTACGCCCGCGTAACAAGATTTTTATAAATATTAGTATTGTTGTTCATGTAACTAACTATGCATAACATATTACAGTCCCTTTCGGACGACTTATTTATATTATTCATCCACTAATGGGATGAATTTTTGAAAGTGTCTATTCATACGATAGTTAAACAATATTTTTTTTTCATATAAACAATTATTGTGTCATTTATTTTTTTCTTCTGACATTTTATATTTAAAAAATAAATAAGATATTTGAATAAATATACTTCGATACATACTAGTATGTTTAGGCTATTTGTGCCTAATAATACATTATACCAATCTTTCTTGCAATATCAGTAACGGTAGGTTGAGGTCCTTCTGAGTACCCGCTTCTCATCAATTTTTATTCCCACTATGAACTGTGTTGTGTTTTATGCAATTGGCAAATGACTTTATGTATAAAAAGGCATCAAAATTTCTGAACTACATATATAATATATCTATACAAATAATTAAAATTGAAGTGTCTGTTTGTAACAGGGATTGAATACGGTCCCAAAATACCGGTATAGTACCGGTATTTAAGGGTTTCGGTACCTATACCGGAACAGGAACCAGAACCTAAATTAGAACCTTTAAGAACCTTTATTTTACCGGTTCGTAAGTAAAGCGAAAGCGAGTCCAAACTTGTTTGAGGTGCGGTCGGGTGGACGACGCGATGCGGCGCGCGGCGTAGTGTAAGAAGAGGGGAGTTTGTAAAATATCACATTTGTATAGTACATATATCTCAATGCATTTGTATTGGTGGATCTTATGTTACATATCAATGCAGTGTTGCCAACTCTACGGATTTTCTATAGATATACGGAAATTTGTCATCATCTACGGAACTACGGAATTCGATGTTGCAATCTACGGAATTTTTATAAACTTAAGAAGATTTTTTTTATCATGAGTGTGAATTTGCCGACAATGTCACTCTCTCTCTCTTCTTCTAATGTTTTCTGTATTAAATTATATTTAATAATTAATTTTATGCTATCTGTATTAAAATAAAACCATTCTTACTCATAAATATCAAATTTTTGTGACGTTAATCGATTTCAAATTTTAATAACTTAGATATTTTGAATAAAATTAGGTACGTTTGTTTCCTCTTTCTTCTTGAAAAATAGGCAATTAAAATAACCGCTTATAACCAGGCTGGTGCAACTTCCATAGTAAAAATTATATGTACTACAGGGGTCAAATTTTAATGACGGTTACTCTTCTTTATGCTTTTCGTGATATGTCTATTAACGACATTGTCAAATGAAATAGGTTCAAATGTCAAATCAAACAATTATATTTGTATATATTTTTTTAATTAAGATTGCTTTTAATTTTGCTATAGGAGCCGTTGTTCATTTACAGAATTGTTAAGAAATTAAATATGCATTATAAAACTTTCCAATTAAATGGTGCAAGAAGCGGAAAAAATGATAACAAGAAAAGGCTATTCGTAACAATATTTCCCTTAGATGATGAAAGGTATGTGGTGATTTCAACTTTAATAGTAATATGATATTCAACGCGAGTATATTTTTGGACTAGCCATCTATGTAGGACATGTTTTTATAGTGTACGATTGTGTGCACAAATACAAACACACTATTTCCTAAATCTGATAGTTCGATGGTTTGGCAATCCGAAACGAACTATACTTAGAAACTACAAGTCAATTCTGACTGCTAACATTCTATTTGTTCAATAATAATATGATTTTATTTATATTATTTTTTCAGATGCAAGCAATGGGTGAAATAGCTGGCACATGCACCAATTGAAAAGATTCACATGTTAAGACATATTTGTGACAAACATTGCATATGAACCCAACTAAAAGGAACTGTTATTTCTTTAGTGGACTTACTTTAAACTTCCACAATTTATGTGTATGTTAATTAGGTTTCATTTACATGTAGCAAAAGATAATATCCCTCTAAAGTCACATTTTGGCAAGAATTAGATTATATAACTAAATCATTATTTTATTCATCAATAAACATTAGCTATAATGAGCATTTGTTTTGAAAGCGATAATTAGTAAACGATCTCTGCGAATAGTATGTACATAGGTGCCTCTGTGAAGAAGCCTAGCGATTTGTACATGGTATTTGTTACACATAAAAGCAATTTAATACAATCAGTATTAAAAACCCAATATTTTTACCCTTAAAAAAACTAACGTTGAAAACAAGCATCCAGACGCAGACTATTTATTTTACAGCATAGCAACAATTGTTCAGTGCGGGAAGGAAGCCTCGGTCCTGCAATGCCGCAGCCAAACGCTTAGCCACTGCGCTACGGAGTAGTCATTTTTTTTAATTAATTAATTACTAGTATAAAAGTGCGTTTTTTATTTTATATTTTCTTTATACATACTTTTGTACCAAATTGTAGAGATATAAATACAAATTGCTGTGTGTAAAATACATTGATTTCTTATCCTCATCGGCATTTTTACTCAATCCACACGTTAAAAATTTCATTTCTCATAAATTATTCAGTATAGAGATCTAACTTTTCTTATGTAAAAATATCGATAGACAATATATCGATAAAACTATTCGAAAATAGACATTACAGCACTATTGTAATACGTCAATGTTGTCAGCACTGTTTCTCAAAACTAAATGACATATCTTGATGTTGGTAGAGTAACTTGGCGTAATTTCATGCAATTATTTTTACTATGGAAGTCCCGCCTCTTAAACGTAGTGATTATATTCTCTTTGCTTATAACCATTGAGTTATATGTACTACGTACTAGAGGAGCCATTCCGAACATTGACTATGTTCAACTGAACTGTAGATGTAGTGCAATCCATACAAACTAAATATTGCGTAAATTGAAGATTTGTGAATTCCATAAAATAATTATTATTACATTTTATTTAGAATATATTAAATTAAAGTCTTCGCGCATGCGCGACTACTACTCCCGCGCATGCGCGAAGACATAGAGTAGGACACAATTTTTGTTTGGAATGGCTTCTCTAGTACGTAGTACATGTAACTCAATGCTTATAACCTTTTTATAGATAATTGAGTTATCACTTATGTCTCAAATTTTTCTAATCCATACTATCCCATTTGTTTTTATAATTATTAAAAAAATTCTGCCGGATTATTCTTCGCTTTTCCTCGACCTTTTTTTTTCGAATTTCTCAAAGTTCTTAGTTGTATAGTTTTTCATTATCATCATCATTACAGCCCTTCACAAGTCCACTGCTGGACATATGTCTCCCCCAAGGAATGCCACAAAGCACGGTTTGAGCCACCTGCATCCATCGACTTCCTGGCATATCTTACCAGGTCGTCACTCCATCTAGTGGGGGGACGCCTCACACTTCGTCCGCCGGTACGAGCCCGCCACTCGAGAATCTTTTTTCCCCATCGGTTGTCGGTTCTTCGAGCTTTATGGCCGGCCCATTGCCACTCAGCTTACTAATCAGTAGGGCTATGTCGGTTACTCTGGTTCTACTGCGGATATTCTCATTTCTAAGTTTATCACGCAGAGAAACTCCAAGCATAGCCCTCTCCATAGCTCGCCGAGTGACCTTAAGCTTCCTCATCCGGCCAACAGTGAACGACCACGTCTCAGTTCCATAAGTAATCACTGGCAACACGCACTGTTTGTACAGTCTCGTTTTTAAGTTTTGAGGTATACCTGACGAGAAGATGTGCCGTAATTTCCCGAACGCTGCCCAACCGAGTTGAATCCGTCGATTGACCTCTCGGTCTAAGTTGGACTTACATAGTCGGACTATTTGTCCCAGGTAAACAAACTCGTCAACAACTTCGAGCTTAGTGCTCCCAACAACTACCGGCATAGGTGTCACACCTATGCCGGTAGTTGTTGGGACGTTAAACATGATCTTTGTTTTTCCCATGTTCATCTTAAGACCTATCCGTTGTGAGACACTATTGAGGTCATTGAGCATAGTGCTAAGGTCTTCCAGCGATTCTGCCATAAGGACTATATCGTCGGCAAATCGAAGGTGAGTGATGTACTCGCCATTGATGTTAATACCGTATCCTTTCCAGTCGAGAAGCTTGAAACGTCTTCCAATGCAGCGGTGAAGAGTTTCGGGGATATAACGTCACTCTGTCTTACACCTCTCTGCAATTGGATAGGTTTCATACACTGGTTCTGTACTCGGATAGCCATCGTAGCCCTACTGTACAAGCACTTCAGCACTTCGATATACCGACAGTCAACTTGGCACCGTTGAAGGGACTGCAGCACCGCCCAAATTTCGACGGAATCAAAGGCAAATTGTACTCCATGGACTTCTGTACAATTCGCCGAAGGGTATGTATGTGGTCTATGGTGCTAAAGCCCTTTCGGAAACCGGCTTGTTCGGGAGGCTGGAAGTCGTCAATTCTGCGCGCGAGACGATTCGTAATAACTCTCGAAAACAGCACGTAGACGCGGCTCAGAAGAAAAATCGGCCTGTACTTCTTCAAGAGCGCGTTGTCACCTTTCTTGAAGAACAAGACCACCGCACTTCTGCTCCACGCCTCCGGTGTAATGCCACCATGGAGGACGGAATTAAAGAGCTTCTGAAGGACTTCAAGTACCGGTTTTCCACCCGCTTTCAGAAGCTCCGCTGTAATTCCATCCTCGCCTGGGACCTTGCCGTTTTTAAGGTGCTGGAGAGCCATTCTAATCTCGCTCAGACTGACGTCCGAGATATCGTCGGAATAGTGTCGGATAAGACTCGCTCTTGGATCGTTACTCACTCGTGTGGCTCCAACCATGATGTGTACAGCTGCCCATAGAACCTCTCAATCTCACTCAAAACCTCAGGTGTCCCGGAAACGACGCTGCCACACTCGGTCTTCAGCTTCGACAGTTGGCTCTTTCCGGCAGACAGATCTCTGGCAAAGACTTTGGAGCCCTGGTTCTGCTCGATCGCTTCTTCAATAAGAGCAGTATTAAAGTTGCGTAAGTCCCGCCGCATGCATTTGGAGATCTGTCCGTTCAGTTGCCTGTATGCTGTCAAATCTGCTGAAGACTGCAGCTTCATATCCCGTCTAACAGCCATGAGACTAAGAATGTGATCGGAGTTTTTGTGTTCTTCTGCGGCGGGTCTTGCTAAACTTAGCTCCGACCGCATGGACAGTTTTCACGAGCTTGTCATTCATATCGTCCACTGCATTGCAATCTTCTAGGCACTGAAAACGGTTTCGTAGCTCGAGCTGAAAGGTTTCGGGACTTTGGAGTAGAGCACGAGGGAGACGGAGCGTTGATTTCATTAGTCGTGTCCTCTCCAACTTAAGTTTAGGTTCAGTGTGCTCGTCACCATTCGGTGATTGCTGCCGGTTTTCACTCTCGCGATCACTGAGACATCACTGAACAGTTGTCGTCTAGTTGTCATAATGAAGTCAATCTCATTTTTTGTCGAACCTTTGGGGCTCGACCTGGTCTACTTTCTCCGGTGCCGCTTCTGGAAGAAAGAGTTCATCATAAAGAGTCCCTCTTTCTCCATGAACTCTGCCAGCTGCTGGCCTCTTTGGTTCCGTTGCCCTATTCCAAATTTCCCTACTTTCAGCTCACCGTTCTCTCTTGTGCCTAGTTTTGCCTTGAAGTCTCCCATTAACACCGTATAGTGGGTTTTGGAGGAATGCATAGCTCTTGAGATATCCTCATACATTTCCTCCACCTCCTCATTGGGGTGTGTCAAGGTTGGTGCGTAAACCTGTATGACCTTCAGCGAATACCGTTTGGTGATTCTGAGTATAAGGTACGCGACCCTCGATGACACACTGCCAATCTTTACAACGTTGTTAACGAGAAACTTGTGGACGATAAATCCGACACCTCCTTGGGACAGGTGGTCGCCCTCCCCGTGATAGAACAAGTTGCCGGATTACCGTGTCCTCCCCCTTTCTTCGGACCTCGGATAGTACTATAATATTCCAGACAACTTGTCTATCTCTTCTTCCAGCTCCAGGATCTTCTCGTCAGTCCTCAGGGTGCGTGCGTTATAACTTGCCAGGTCGAGTCGTCGTAGGTGGCAACCGAACCTCCACCGGAGATTCTTAGCACCCCTGCCCTGCCGTTACCATGGTCGCCACCGTAGCCAGGAATAGCGGGGCCGACGGGGACTGGGGGCCGTCTCTTAGTAACTTTATTTATTTTGGGGGGTTTATTGCCATAGTTGCCACGCTTGGCAACCGCAGTTTTTTATTGTGATATTGCTGTTATCAGGAAGATGCTGCTGCCCATCTCCTGACTGTATCCCACTGTCGCCTCTTACGACACCCACAGATATTCTTAACCGCCACTAGTAGCTAAAGCTATAGTTAGTAGCCACTAGAAGCTATAGTTTTTCATTGTGACATAAATCACCCGAGTCTGAAACACCGTAATATATCAAATAATAAACTAACAAAAACCAGAAAATAAAATCCATGTTAATAAGTCGTTACAATCAAGGTCGAAACGTATTTTTTTTTGTATAACTATCCACAAATATTAAAGTGTGTATAGTTACTTTATTTGTTGTTTCCTAAATATTATTTAATTAAAAAATTTTTAATTATAATCAATTTTTTATGGTTTATTTTTCTTACATGTGTAGCTTCATTCAATGTTATACTACATTTCAACTTACAACAAGAATTTTCCATGACAGAATGAATTTATCAACTAAGTTCAAAAACAAATATTGTCTCTCAACAGAACGGATATTTTGAAATAGCATCTACGGAATTGTACAGAATATTTTATACCAATCTACGGATTTGGAGAAATTTGATTATAGGTTCTCGAAACCGGTATTTAGAACCGGTACATCAGAACCCGAACCAGGACCGATACCGGAACTGGAACCATACCGAAAAGAGGAACCTTTATAAGAACCTAAATGAAGAACCAGAACCGAAATTGGTACCGGTATTCAATCCCTGGTTTGTAATGTCAAAATAACAGGTTTTAACTAAATTCATATGAAAGTGTATACGGTACTTATAACAGAAACACAATTTTTGTCTGTCTATCAGTTTGCTCCGGCTAATCTCCAAAACAGCTGGTCCGATTTTGACGGGACTTTCACTGGCAGACAGTTGATTTCATAAGGAGTAACTTAGGCTACTTTTATTTTAGAAAAAACAATTAGGGTTCCGTGCAAAAACATAAAAACCCTATTACGTGAGCGAAGTCGTGGGGAACAGCTAATACATACATACTGTTCAGTAATAAACCGCAACTCACAAAATTTATACCGAGGCACAATGATCTGCTGCGATCGGAGCGCCGGTCACACCTAGTGGCAACATTGCGACGTAATATGCGTTGTAATAATCTGTGGAGTTAAAAAAAAGAGAAGAGGAGGGTAGGAGGCGAGACAAGCCACACACATTCTCTTTGTGTTCGTGATGTGAACATCTCTCCAAAAACTTAAAAAAGGGACTACTCCAGAGTGTACCGTGTACAATCTAATTGCTAGTGTATTCTACCGTGTAGAAGAAGCTACCAGGAGCTGTCAACGTTTGCTGATCTTGGGAGGCTGGCTAGTAAGACCGTGAGTAGTTTATTGCTGTTTTTGGTGTGATTTTGTGACTGCGGTAACTGAACGTTTCAGGGGATTTAGAATCTCAATACAGTCCACTATATCTAATAAAATAATCCCAATCCGCCACATTTCTGGCCTTCGAGCCGGATATATTCGAATTAGTGATCTTCGAATAATAATTTTCTACCCTTAATTCGCGTCCCGTGGACGTCATATATTTGAGTAAAACTACGCATTTAATTAATTTAATATCCCTTATTTAATTTGCCTCTTTTTTACCTGGATGTCCATTGCTCGCGGTGCGTTTATAAAGTATTAATTTTGTAATTTGTTCATAATGTCGGATAAATTACAAATAAAAAGGCAAACACTTATTTTTAAAAAGGAATACCTATTTGCTAAATTACAAAAGGTTTTCGATATCGCGAGATCCCAAATAAATGATCCCACACAAATTCAGAATTTCTTAGCCGATTATTCCGAATTAGAAAGTGTCCGCTCAAAGTTTGAAGAAACAGTGTTAAATATTATTGAAATAGATATATCATTAAAACCGGAGACAAGATTGTCAACGCGAGAATTAGATACATTTGATGAACTTTATAAGGCATGTAGGTTGCAATATTTAAGATTAAAACCGGACGAGCAGGCATCCCTCAGTAGGAAAGATAGGAGTGATGTAAGGCCGTCATTACCCAAATTACGTTTATTTGAATTCGATGGTGATATTGAGAAGTGGACCACATTCTACGATACATTTGTATCACTTGTCCACAATCGAGATTTCGATGAAATAGATAAGTTTCACTATTTGCTTTCATGTGTTAAAGGTTCGGCATTAAACATTGTTAAAAAATTGCCCATAACAGCCGCTAATTATACTGTCGTATGGCAAAGTTTATGTAATAAATATCAAGATGATCGAATACTCGTGGGTAGGTACATCGACAAAATGATAAACTTTACGCCGTTAAATAAAGACACTACCGCAAATCTTACTTTATTTATCGAAACATTCGATCACTCTTTTAAAGCCATCGAGGCATTAAAAATTAAAAATTTACATGACTATTTATTTTGTCATTTAGCCTTACGTGGGTTGGATGCGCATACTATGAGGCTTTTTGAAGAAAATCGGGATCAAAATTCACTTCCATCTTTTTCGGAATTAATTAGTTTTGTAAATAAACAAGTTAAAGTACTCGAACATTCATCGAATAGTACGATGTCGTTACAATCAAGAAATAAGTCTATATGTAACAATTACAAAGGCTACAATAATAACCACTACAAAAGTTATTCAAAGACAGTTTTAAATACTAATGTGTCAAATTATAATAAAAATAAAAAATAATTTGCGCGCATTGCAATCAAAATCACATGATTTATAGGTGCGATCAATTTCGTAAATTGACCGTAGATAAAAGGATTGACCGTGTCAATACCTTAAAATTGTGTCATAATTGCCTAAAAGGAAATCATGATACCTCAACTTGTAAAAGTGAGATGTCTTGTGGTGTATGTGCGTCACTACATCATTATCTATTGCATAGGGAGCCAGTGAGCGACACGCTCGTGCCAACATCCACCCGTCCATTGTGCTCTGACTCGCAAGTGCAACAAGCACTCGTCTCGTCTCAGGCTATGAGTGACTCAGAGCGTTATACGATAGATACGCTTCATTCCAATAACGCTCACTCGGGTTACGGTGTTGTATTGGGAACGGCGCGCGTGTTAGTAATTGATAGTAGCGGCCAGCTTCAATACTGCCGTGCAGTTATTGACTCTGGAGCTCAGAGCTCATTTATTACAACTGAGTGTGCTCAACGTTTGGGCTTACCTCGAAAGAAGTGTTCGTTTAATATTTATGGTCTCGGTGGAGAGGCTGTAAAAAATCACGGCATGATTACATGCACATTAAGGTCCCTACACACTGACCTACCTAGTTTTACACTGAACATGGTCGTAGTGACTAAGGTATCTGCTGATATGCCTAACGTTCGATTCCACTCGGACGTTATTAATAAATATAAGAATTTTAATTTAGCTGATCCATTATTTTATAAGCGTTCGCGTATCGATATACTATTGGGCAATGATATAGTTTCGGAACTAATTAAGGATAAACCTTATATTATTTCATCGGATATACCAAGCGTGATCGATACCGCTTTCGGGTTTGTTGTAAGTGGTAAACTTTATAGCAATGATAAGGACAATTTAAAAAATTATAATTTATCAGTCTCATTTGATGAACAAGAGTCTTTAGATCAAACGTTGCGTAAGTTTTGGGAAATCGAAGAATTGCCAAGCAAACCCTCGATTAATCCTTTGGAACAATTAGCGGAAGACATTTTCGTGGCTCGTTATAGTCGTACTGAGGATGGTACCTATTCAGTGCCGTTACCATTCATACCAGACCCGCCTCCGTTGGGCGCGTCACGAGCGGCAGCCGAGCGGCGACTCTTGTTCACCGAGCGCAAGTTGAATCGTTCACCTGTATTACGACAAGCCTATTCAGAGTTCATGTGCGAATATGAAAATCTAGGGCACATGGAGCTTTATTCGGGGGACACCCCAAGCAAATATGTGATACCTCATCACAGTATACTTAAGCCCAGTAGTTCCACTACTCCTTTGCGTGTGGTATTCGATGCCTCGGCTAAAACGTCCACGAACGTTTCGCTTAATGATATTCTATTGACCGGGCCTAATCTGTATCGAGATATTGGGGCTATAATATTGAATTTTAGGTTGTTTGAATATTGTTTGATTTGTGACGTATGCAAAATGTATCGGGCAATTAAACTGAATCAGTCAGATAGATGTTATCAACATATTTTGTATCGTCATTCGCCTAACGATGCCATTGACGTTTATGAATTAAAAACTGTCACTTACGGCTTAAGTTGCTCACCGTTCTTAGCTATCCGCACCCTCTTACAGTTAGCCTATGACGAGGAAGAACGTTTCCCACTCGCTGCAAAGGTTGTGCGCGAGGGCGTGTACATGGATGACATTCTATATTCTTGTAGTTCATTGTCACAGATATCTCGGTTACAAGATGAACTTTTAGAGATGTTTAATTCCGGTGGCTTTATACTCAAAAGGTGGGCGAGTAATAGTGCAAAAGTTTTACAACGCGTTCCGTTAGAAAACCGAGAGTGTCCTGTTACATTTATGAAAGATGGTAACGAATATTCAGTCAAAGTGCTAGGTCTGAAATGGTTCCCTTTGACTGACTGTTTTTATTTCACAGTAGATAAGACTGATAAAGTAACAACTAAACGTTCTGTTTTAAAATTATTAGCTTCTATTTACGACCCCGTGGGTTTTATTTCACCGTGCATTTTCATCGCGAAAGAGATAATGCAAGATTTATGGAAGCTGGGCATAGGATGGGATGAGCAGCTGCCAACTGACGTAACTAAGCGCTGGCTTAATTACGTTGATGATCTCCCGCGACTAACGGCAATCAAGATAGATAGACATATGCTGCTACCAGAACAGACCGAATGTGAATTGGTCGCCTTTTGCGATGCAAGCTCTCGCGGTTATGCTAGTTGTGTGTATGTGATCAGTCGTAACGATAGAGGTCAAACTAAAGTACGCCTGGTGACAGCAAAATCTAAAGTAGCCCCCGTCAAACCATTAACTATCCCGAGGTTGGAATTAATGGCGTCAGTTTTGTTAAGCAAATTAATTAGATATGTCCGTGACATTTTAACTCGTGTAAAAATTACTCGTATTACTGCGTTAACCGATTCGACTATCGTGTTGACGTGGCTTCAGACAGAAGCTTACAAATTAAAGCCGTTTGTTAGTAACCGTGTTACTCAGGTATGTGAAGTGTTACCTCCACACTGTTGGCGTCACGTGAGTAGTGAGTGCAATATGGCAGACATATGCTCGCGCGGAGCGTCTCCGTCACAGCTCGTGGAGTGCAGTGAGCGGTGGTTGAAGGGCCCATCTTGGTTGTACGACGACTTTTCGCAGTGGCCAGTGAGAACATTTATCAACCAACATGAAAGTAATACACCCGAAATGAAATCAAATCATACATTAGGCTCCTTCAATTTAATCACAAATGAAAATAATTCGATAGAGGAGACTAAGTTAGAGTTCTGTGACCGAATCTTTTCCAATTTCTCTTCTTATTATAAACTGCAACGTACGTTTGCTCGAATATTGAGATGGTTCCGACTCAAATCCGGTCACTCGAAGCAATCAATACTGACGACTAACGAATTAAATACTGCCCAAGATGTTTTAATTAAATTAGTACAAAGTGCATACTTCGCAAATGAAATAAATAGATTGTCAAAGGGCACAAAGTACGTTCCGTCGTTGAGAAAATTATCTCCATTTATTGACGAACGCGGATACCTCAGGGTGGGGGGTCGAATAAATTATTCAGCGTTACCTTATAACGCGAAGCATCCTCGTTTATTACCTAAAAATAGTAGATTTACCTTTTTACTTATTGAATATTTACATAAAAAATATTTACACGTAGGTCCACGCACCTTACAAAACATTATTAATCAAAATTTTTGGATTTTAGCATCCCGTCGCATTATTCGGTCAGTTTTGTCCAAATGCAAAATTTGTTTTAAACACAACCCAGTGCTCTTACAGCCTGAGATGGCACCTTTGCCAGCAGCCCGATTGATACCTTGTAATGTTTTTGAGCATGTAGGGGTGGACCTCGGTGGTCCGTTCTTTACAAAAGAAAGTTTACGACGAAATGCTAGGGTTGAACGGTCATATTTAGCATTATTTATTTGTTATTCGACAAAAGCTGTACACCTTGAAGTCTTATCGTCGTTGTCATCGGACTGTTTCCTCGCGTGTTTAGACAGATTTGTAGCGCGACGCGGTGTGTGCTCCTTCCTTTATTCGGATTGCGGAACTAATTTCATAGCTGCTAGTAAGCATTTAACCGAAGTACAAAGATTTATGCTCGAACAAAAAAACAATATATTAGAGGGTTGCTCAAAACGACAAATTATATGGAGATTTAATCCCCCTGGTGCACCACATATGGGTGGGCTCTGGGAAGCTGGAATTAAATCCGCCAAGTATCTATTAACGCGAGCCGTAGGAGAAAAAAGTTTGACGTTCGAGGAACTCACAACAGTGTTTTGTAAAGTAGAAGCGATTCTCAACTCGCGGCCGCTTTGTCCGTTACCAGCTAGTGATAATCCTGATGAGTTCAACGTTTTGACTGCGGGACACTTTCTAATTGGAAAAGGGTTAACAGCAGTACCTGAGTATAATGTAGAGGATATAACAATAAATCGATTATCACGTTGGCAATATATTCAAAAATGTTCACAAATGTTTTGGCGTAGATGGAGTCACGAATATCTAAATACGCTGCAACAGAAAGCAAAGTGGCATTCGGATAGATCTAATATAAAAATAGGTGATCTCGTAATCATAAAAACTGATAATGTACCGCCGTGCAATTGGCCTTTGGGTAGAATTGAGGCTCTTCACCCCGGTCCAGATGGGATTGTTCGTTGTGTTACGCTTCGCACTCAAAAGAGTACTCTACAGAGACCAGTTAATAAACTGAGTCCTCTACCTTATTCAAATTAGTTTTTACGTGTATTAATATTTTTTTTTTCTCGTTGAGGACATTCTGTGTCTCAGCGTTATTTTGCATGTTCCGTAGCTTAAGTTATAATATTTTCTCTAATATCTTTTTCATATAGTTAGGAGAAACCATCAAGATGGTTTCGGTGGGGGGTGTGTTCAGTAATAAACCGCAACTCACAAAATTTATACCGAGGCACAATGATCTGCTGCGATCGGAGCGCCGGTCACACCTAGTGGCAACATTGCGACGTAATATGCGTTGTAATAATCTGTGGAGTTAAAAAAAAGAGAAGAGGAGGGTAGGAGGCGAGACAAGCCACACACATTCTCTTTGTGTTCGTGATGTGAACATCTCTCCAAAAACTTAAAAAAGGGACTACTCCAGAGTGTACCGTGTACAATCTAATTGCTAGTGTATTCTACCGTGTAGAAGAAGCTACCAGGAGCTGTCAACGTTTGCTGATCTTGGGAGGCTGGCTAGTAAGACCGTGAGTAGTTTATTGCTGTTTTTGGTGTGATTTTGTGACTGCGGTAACTGAACGTTTCAGGGGATTTAGAATCTCAATACAGTCCACTATATCTAATAAAATAATCCCAATCCGCCACACATACATACATATAATCACGCCTCTTTCCCGTGGGGGTAGGCAGAGACCAGTTCTCTCCACTTGCTACGATCCTTGCATACTTGTTTTGCTTCGTCCACTTTCATTATTCCCTTCATACATGCTCTACGGTTTAGGGTACTCTTGACCTGGCCTTTTTTCAAGACGTCCCTGATTTGGTCTAGAAATGTCCGCCTAGGTCTACCCCTTCCAACACTTTCATTCACACTCGCCTTATACACTTTTTTCGTCAATCGTTCTTCATTCATTCTCTCGACATGGCCAAACCATCTCAGCATACCTTTCTCAATTTTTATCACTACATCTTCTTTCAGACCACAACGTTTCCTTATCTCACTATTTCTTAGCCTGTCACTTAGTTTAACTCCTATCATACTTCTTAATGCTCTCATCTCAACTGCATTTATTCTGCTTTCATGTTTCTTCTGCCATACCCAAGTTTCACTTCCATACATGAGTGTCGGAACCAACACCCCCTCATGCACAGCCAAATGAGCCTTGTTAGACACCTTCCGACTGCTCATAAAGGAGTGCAAAGCTCCATTCACCATGTTTCCTGCATTCACTCTTCTTTCGATATCACTCTCACACTTTCCATCTCTTGTAAACTTTGAACCCAGATACACAAATTCTTTCACCTGTTCAATTTGTTCATCTTCAATCACAATGTTGCAGTCTGTCACTGCCTCATCTTTTTCAAACACCATCCCTTTCGTCTTCCTTACATTCATCTTCATTCCCTTTCTAACAAAAGCTCCACTCATAGCAGTTACCATCTCCTGCAACTCCTCGGCCGAAGACGCAAGTAATACTTGGTCATCAGCATAGAGAAAACATTTGACGAGTAACTCATTCATTCTCAACCCACTTTCATTCTCTTTTAAATCTGTCAAACAATTGTCCATGAACAGATTAAACAGCCACGGTGACGCTACACATCCCTGTCTAACACCTTTTTCGATATTAAACCATTCAGTGTATGCCCCGTTTATCCTTACACAAGCACTAGAATCCCTATAAAGAGATTGCATTGCTCGTATGAGGATACTGCTCACACCGTTCACGGACAGTGCTGACCACAATTCATTCCTCACCACTCTATCATAGGCCTTTTCTAGATAGCTAATACACAATAAATTGAAATATGGAGACAAAAACTCAAGCTATTTGTTATTGTATATATGCTATTTGTATATACATGGTAGAGCCATACTTCAGCTATATTATGGTTTTAGCACGAAAGGGTCGGCTCAACCGGGGAAGGACGCTCTCACAGAATACCAGCATAAAATATCAGCTTAACGCTGCTGTGTTTCGTATGGTGAGTGTAGAAAATCGGAGACTCTTTTACTGGAAATGAGGCATTCCATCTTAGTCCTCATGGGTGACAATGCATCTACATTTTGATTTGTAATCAAAGATAGATGTAGATGTCTATGGGCCACAGCAATCACTTACCATCAAGTAGACTGTGTGCTCGTTTCTCACCCTTAACCTATAAAAAAAAGGTCAGGCTAGGATTATTAAAATGCCTATTGTTATTCAATGTAGCGAGGAACTACATATTTTTTCTAATGAATTTACCACATATCTATATATTATATACTTTATGGTAATAAGTTCGCAAAAGATAAATAAAATATTCCTAAGAACCAATAATTTTAGAATTATGAATAGAAATAATAAAATATTATGTCCATTCATTATTACTTTGTATAAATGAACATCTTTTCCACCAGCGTTGAGAAGTCCACAGATGAACACAAGCCTTTTTTTAAGTGGTCATCATCATTACACCTCATGAAAAGTCCACTACTGAATGTAGCATATGCTCCCCTCCCCCCACGACGAGGCCCAGAGCCACGTGCATCCATATCCGATAACTTTTTGCATGTCTTACCGGTGATTTATTCACATTATTTTTTTAATTTTCAAACAGCTTTTATTTATTACAGAAAATATTTACCTGCACAATTAAAGGGCGGTCTTCGTAGCATGTTGTAAAATATTCTTTTCTATATTTGGAGTCTTTAGTAAAAATACTACTATGTAGCATAGGTGTGTAACACAATTGGGCTCCGTGATTTTTACATAGCAATCTCCAAGCTAATTCACTAGCGTCAACCATGGGAGCCACAATGTATTGTGGCCTTCCGATACTATTAAACCATTGCGAAGACATGACACACATTGATGTTTAATGTCTCAACTCTAATCTATCAAAAATACATTTAAGTTTCAAGCGCTAGTACTTCTTTACTTTGCGTTTTTAGTTATAGTCACAGAACCCGCCTAAGGGTATTAGTGTTCTGTGCACAGAACACTAATATTCTGTTCTGTGCACAGAACCACAGAACACTAATACCCTTAGGCGGGAATATTCATAGATATTAGACACAAACTATATAGATTATAGAAACACTACGCGATATTAGATAAATAGATATGTACATAGATAAATATATATGTAGCAAGCTATGATATGTAGCAGATTGTAGCAGGCTAATATTATTTTTATTTAGGAGTTTATGGCCTGGTATCTAGACCTTTAGGCCAAAATAGTATTTTTTTTTTTTTTTGGAGTTTAGTCTAGTCTTATGTATTTTTATTCGGTTTATTGTAATTTCCCCACTCCTTCATAGTATACTGCTTCACAATATGTTGATGCGTCACATTGTGCAGTTCTTGGGAGATTTTGGCGGCAACTTGATCCAGCAGACAGCTGATAGTTGGCGATGGTATCTAAAGGTGCCTATGCAAACAAACAGCTTATCTTGAGAATCCATCACCATCAGAGCACTTGTTTCACTGTTTCCACTAATAGTTCACATGCGTAGACACTTAATACACAAAATCGCAACACTTTTACATATCAAAGTCCACTTCAAACCATTATTTAAACAATAATACAGGAGCAGCAAACCGCCGCCGGTCAATTTCCCGCCAAAACTCAATATAATTTTTTAATTATTAGCAGCGTTGCCAGCACCAATTTGTCAAATACCCAAAAATCAATGTCTAATTCCCCAATTTAAGGACAAAATTTCAACAGATTCCCCACAAATTCCCTCAATTTTATTTTAAGAAATGAAACAGTTTTCAACTCATCTTAAACGATTTTTTTTTAAATAACTTTTTCATTTTTACTGAAAGTATCATGCCCACTTTCCATACATTGATTGACATTGATCACTGTCACTTGAATCGTTTTACAGGTTGCGTGTACCTACAACTATTGTTGAATAAAAACAATTATTAATTATAATAACACAATAACTTGTCATCTTTTCATATAAAGGCCATACTATTAAGTAAATAAGTTTTTTACATAATAAGGTCAGGTCAGATTATAAGGACAGCCGCAGCAGCTAAGATAAGGTCTGACAACTGTCATGTCACCTCAAAAACTATTTTTTTTATAGGAGAGGGGGCAAACGAGCATGCGGCTCACCTGATGGTAAGTGACTACCGCCGCCCATGAACAACCGCAACACCAGGGGAATCGCAGATGCGTTGCCGGCCTTTTAAAAAGGAGTAGGCTCTTTTCTTGAAGGTCCCTAAGTCGTATCGGTCCGGAAAAATGGCTGGTGGTAAACTATTCCACAAGGAAGTTGTGCGAGGAAGAAAACATCTTCTAAATCGCACAGTGGTGGACCGCCAATCATTCAGATGGTGTGGATGGTATCGGGAGTTCAGTCCGTGATGTGCGTTCGTGAAATTTGGCGGCTGGGATTAATCCGAACAATTCTTCAGAGCACTCCCCATGGTAAATGCGAAAGAAAATGCAAAGAGATGCAACATCTCTTCGCAGTGCCAATGAATCGAGCCGATAGGAAAGGTTACGTAAATCCAATGTTCCAGAAAAATATAGACTTTTACTCCGTCTAAAAAAAAGTCCGCGATACCATATGTCTATTTCTTATACATAAGCGATAATTTGGTATTTTGTGATAAAAAATATTGAAAATTTAAAAGTGATTCATGAGCGATATTATTAGGTATGGCCTATTTATCCTTACGAACAAAATGTTACTTCATCATCAAGACAATTTTATGAAGATAAACTTTGTTCTTTATACGATGTTATTTCGACGCATAGTTTAATAGATAATGTAAAATTGAAATAATTCAATACTTGGCTGGGCGCGCCAAACCCTAGCCTTTATAAAATGCTTGAACTAGGTCATGTCGCGCACCTCGGACACGTGATGACGCGGGTGAAACTGAGGGGCACAGCTTATTATAATTTCACAACTTTTTATTCACTGATTAAAAGTTACTTTTATAATTGTTAGGTATAATTCTCCTTAACGTGAAAGCGCCAGGGTGGCCCGCAAATTCAAATTTTCTTAAGTTTTTTTTGCAATTTGCAGGTCAGTGTCAGGTTATATGTTTAACAAAATATGATTCATGGCCATAGCGAGTATGCGTTTACAGAATTATTATTATTATAATTGTCAATACTACCCTCTAAGTTCGTATAATCACATTGTATGGTTATTTCCAGAAAAACTCATACAAAGGGATTATATGAACGTTGTATTGGTGATTTTAATGATAATAATTCTGTAAACACATACTGGTTACGGTAGCAAATCATATTTTGTTAAACATACAACCTCACCCTGATCTGCAAATTCCTAAAAACGTAAGAAAATTGACGAATTTTCGAATGACGATTGAAGAAATAACTACGTTTAAGAGGCAGCACTTCATATTAAAATAGGGGCATCCTTAATTATATTTACTTTTACTAAGGAAGTCCCGCCTCTTAAATGTAGTGATTATATATTCTATTAAAACAAGTTCTCCGATGGTGATGTGATCTCAAGATAAGGTCTGCTTACTGCTTAAGCACCATGAGATACTATTGCCAATTGTCGGCTGGCTCAAATTGCCGACAAAATCTCCCAAAAACTACGCAATGTGTGTGACGCATCACATACTAGTGAAGGACATTAAAAAAAACATCGATTTTTTCGATTGAATGCATCGGATTGTAGCATCGATGTAATATCAATGTATCAAAAAATACATCAATGTTTTCTATACATCGATTTTTTTTCTATAAGTTAAATATGTATGTGGTTTAAAAATAAAAAGCAAGCATCTTTTAATATAACTTTATTACCTTTACATTTATTTTTAATATATATCCCAATAATTTTTATCTATACTTTGTGAAAACAAAATTTTACCCAAACTTTTACCCTTTAATCTATTCTTTTGTTGAGTCATTACCCGCGCCGCTTGTGAAAACAGTATCTCTGATGGCACTGATGTGCCCACCATTGTTAGATCTTTAAAGGCAATTTTATGCAATATTGGAAACTGTATTTTGTAATCTTTCCAAATTTCTAGAGGATTGTCTTTAAGTCTTCCAACAGGACTTCTCAGATAAACTGAAATTTTATCTGACAAGCTATCTTCAGATTTATTACTCTTCCAATTGCGATGTACCAGTTTGTAATGATCACTCCATAATGAAAATGTCTCTTCACTTTTATCAGACTTATCCGAGTCTGACTCGATTTCTTCAATTTCACGCAAATGAATCTTCATTAAAAATCCATTTATTTCTTTTTCAAGGCATACTAAATACTAAAGTAATTGGAGCCACCTAGTAAGTATAAAAGAATACCTGTGTCAGGAGGCACCGCTCTTCCTAATAACATTAAATATTGAGATAAGCCATTGATCATCAAATCTTTGATTTTCGATACAGCATTGCTACAAGCTATTGCATTATTAAAGTGATTTTTTTTAAACGTGGATCTAAAATGTTTACTATAGAAAGAGGAGTTACATGTTTAATGGAACTCATTCTTTTCGTAATTTCTTGCAGAGCCAGTTTTTGCACTTCTCGTGCCACAGGTCCTCCTGCGACACCTGCTGAAGTAATTTTTAAAATATGCAGCGGACTAAAGGTATAATTTTGCTTGTTGTGCAATATTTATCTGCAGAAATTTCTTTTGTGGCTATCTCCAAAGGCCACAATATCAGGAGGACGGATGAGGCAATGGATATTTCTGAACTGCTGAGCATTGGGGGTGCGGTGGCGTGTCGAAAAAGAATATCATTTATTTGCAGTTATAAAAATCTTTGTACCATGTAGTAAGTACTATTCCAGCGCGTCGGTACGCTTTGTATAAGTTTAGTCTCAGTAGAAGTAGCTTTGCGCAATTTGTTACTAGCAACGCAACTTTGTTTGAACCAGGTCACAATTCAGTCACAAACATGCCACTGTGCCCTCAGCCACCAAATTTAACGTATGATCCAAACATGGAATGTATTTCTTCTTACCAAACGTCAATTCTACAGCTTTCACCATATTGGCAGCATTATCGGTTACAACAGCCGTCACATTATCTTTTTTAATACCCCATTCTTCACAAGTTTTTAAAAGCATTTCAGAAATATATTGTGACGTATGTCTTTCATTGAGTTCGTACACGCCGAGAATAACTGAAATGAGTTCAATTTCTATTCTAAAATGAACTGTTACGCCTATAAAACTATATATTTAATGTTTTAGACCAAATATCTGTCGTCAAGGTTAAGTCTTCTATCGAAGACAATTTCTTTTTAAAAGTTTCTGCAACAACCTCATATTTATTATCCAGCCATCGTGTTAGACTTGTTCTACTTAGTATTTTATATTGAGGAGCAACTGCTTTCATAAGATTTTTGAAACCTTCATTCTCGACTATTGAGAAAGGCTGATGATATTTACAAATCATATATAACAAACAATTGTTAAGTTTTCTTGTTTTAATGCCGGATTCTGAATAAGAGGAGATTTCTTGAAAACTGGTCTTTATAGATTTTTGACGTTCTATTGAGATTACTTCCGAATTAGAATCTAAAGCTTTATTCAAAGGTTTTGACGTACTTTGAGAACTACTCGTCGAAGGAATAACGGTTTCGGAATCAGATTGAACTGATTTAAGTTTTTCAACAGTACCAATGCAAGGTGTCTCATTGGAAATTGAAGCAGCTGGCTCTAGAACTGATTGCGTGATACTTTATTTCTCCGATGTAGTCCTTTGAAACGGAACAATTTCAATGTAAGCAGCCTTTTGGACATTACGAATATGCCCAAATAAGTTTGTTGTATTTCCAGTACACTTGATAACTTTTTGACATAACTTACATTTAGATTTATTGTCATCAATTCTGTCGTAAAACTTCCAGACTAAACTTTTGTTTTTAGGCGCCATTATATTCTGAAATAGATAAAAAAGGAATGTATTTTCAATTAAAAAAAATATCGATAACGTGGTATCGATAACATGGATTCACAAGTGATATAATTCGTTATTAACTTCGGTTTATCTCATAAAAATGTATCGATTACCGTAAGTATCATTTGTTATGATAAATAATTACTCCCTTTAAAGTAAATAATTGGACATTTAAATGATTACTTAGATTAGACAGATTAATATGAAAAATATTTTTATGTTTCTAACCTAGAAGACTAAAACGCGATGTAATGTTTTACTTAAATATGTACGACATTAAGCACGAAATACAATTAAAGTATTAGTTTCGGAATTTTGTTTAATTTACAATTATGCTTTTACGGAAATCTCGAAAATTATAACTTATATATCATTTAGATGCACGCACTTACCTTTGTTTACTTGTGCAACGTGTTCACAGACTTATTATGATATTAATATTACATATAACGTGTTGTTCAGCTTAACACTTCGATCGATTTATAAATATTATTGCTAACACGACTCACCAAATTTTAAAATAAACTCTGTATCAAGCTGAGTGGGTAATTAATTAATACAAAAATTAAAATAATATGATTTTTGAAGCCAGAGACTGCAACTAATCGGATCAATTCAGTCGGCTCTTTGCATTTATATTTTTTATTTGTCGGTTGCACTGACCTCTATAATATTGGCTGCCTTTTCAACCAGTGATACCACTTTTTGACGAAACACCTTGCGAGTGCTAAATAATGTAATTGAAAAAGACAAAAAAATAGTTATTAACCGTAGAGAGAGAGAGAGAGAGAGAGAGAGAGAGAGAGAGAGCGGTAGGTTTGTTTGCCTTTTCAATGCATCGAAAAAAAAACATCAATGTATACTCGATGCTTAAAACTTAACTATACATCGGTTTGATTCGATGCATCGTTACTATACATCGAATATTTTTAAAACATCGATGTATATCGTCCACTCCTGTCACATACACATATTGTGAAGCAGTGTACTTTAAAGGATTATTATCACTTGATACTGAAAATCTATGAAAACGAAGATCCCCAATGAAATGAAGACATGACTTAAAAGACAAGTATTCAAGCCAAAATTTATTTATTTATGAAATTTCACTTTCAGTCTATTTATCTATGCTTTCAGTTACAGCTTAATAACAACAACAACTTCATTTAATTTTAAAACTTTTATTTTTCCTATAATTGAAAAATGTCTCAAGATCTTATGGTACGATTAAAGTTATTTTATTTTATAATAAGTTTGATGAACATTACATAAATTATTACTTACTTAACTTATTGTATATTGCATATTGTTTCAGAGTCAATTTTATAGTTGCTTTAATTTACCTTTGCAAGAGAGGTTAATAGAACTGACGAGAATTATAGACCAGTCAAGCCCAACTAAAGATTTGCAAGCATTATTTCCACAACTCATAAATAATATATTTGCTCCATCATTCAATAATGGCTGGGGCTTAAAAACAGTTACATGTGATGGAAACAGAAATTTGTTTGAAACATTAATGGCATTCTTAGAACCTCAAGGACCAATGTTTCAATTGTGTTATAAATTACTTTCTGATCCACAATTAAAGTATAATCTTCCACTTAATGCTCTTCCGGTAAGATTTTGACAACTTTAAAATTATCTTTGTTGCCTAAAATTTAAATAAATGTATAATTTTTTTATAGTTGGACTTGCAAATGACATTGGAAAGAGGTCGTTGCCCACAATTTTATGTTGATATGTTGTCAGTGGATTCTCATACACTAAATGTAGTCGGATTAACACTAAGTATCCTTTTTAAAAATTGCTTGTAATTGTATGAAATTGTTGTAATTTTGTAAAACAATAATTATGATCTTAAGTTGTGGCTAAGTATTTGTCTCTAGTACTAGGGTCACAGGGTTGAAAATTCTTCAGATAATTGTTTGAGTCCGGTTTTCCTCATGCCATTTAGAAACTCTTTATTGGATATAAAGAAATACCTACTTAAGTAAACTTAAAGTTACAGCCTATAATACTTCCCACTGCTTGGCATAGACTTTTTAGGACAAGGAAGTTTATGCAGATTGCCAACATAAATGGAGGCATATGTCTTGGAAATAAATTTTTTCATGTCATGACATGCACAACATTTTTGTTCAACACTGTGCATGTGGTAAATTTAGCACATAAAATTTTAACTAACTATTTCATTGATCCCAGCTGTGATCAAACCCAGGCTCCTTATGTATTGTGAAATTTACAACAAGCTCTTAGCCCTTGAGCTATCATGACTCTTATTCTAACCACCTCAATAACATAGGTGAGATTCAAGTGTATCTGATAACTAAGGATTCCAGAACTTTTCTTCACAAACATCTTATCTACATTGTGAGAGTTCACACTTTATAACATATCTGTCTACTAAACATATATCAATTATAATATTATATACCTATTTGTTTTTGCATCTTAATGAGTAAGGAAGGAAGTGGTGCATTGGCAGAGGTCTGTAATAAGATGTGCAAACATATGCAGCATGTGCTTAGTGCATCATTCAGTAGTCATATATACTCATAAATCTCTATTATATACTATATACTATACTCAGTAATCACATATACATATCAACTCATGGCAAGTTAATTAACATAGTTGTATCTAGGTTCAAAAATTTTCAATAAATGTCATATTGCAATATATTCTGTTGCATAGAATAATCAATAAGCAGGTGTGTAGTAAGTAATATTAAAATTGCGTATTATGTGAATATTAAAATCTTACATTTGATGCAATATTTTAATACAATATAATATTTTAATATAATAATTTCCTTATCATGAATCTCAGACCCATTTGACTATTATATATTTCATTTTGCTCTGCATCTGATCAGTAATAGCCAAAACAAAAGTTCATGGGAGAATTGGAACAGTGCTTATTTTTCTCTTGCATGTGACTATCTAATACATTTTTTGCCCTCGGATCCAAATGTACCAGTGCTACCACACATACCACATTATACGGGAAAAGTGCCTATGGTTGCTCCGTTGCAAACTGTAAATAGGTTAGTATTCAAATTGATGTAAGTGTAACTATATGCTTAATTACAATTCTTCCTCTCTTGTGTTAATTTTAATTTTTTACTAGCTTATGCCCGCGACTAGGATATACTTACAAAGATTTCAAAGCAAAAATGTACTTTGCTTACTAAAATTTCTTTGTAAACAATGTTATTCATTGCTCCGTTTGTAACTAAAATATTTTTAAATTATCTGGATTAGTAACGCGAGAGGAAGTAAAAAAACCTGTATAAAAATTGTTGTTTTCTTAAAACTTTACATTAAATGAAGATATTGCAATAATTTCTTTTCTAGATAAGGGCCTAAGAAATGAAACTTAGAAAACCTAATTAAAATCTATCCAGTAGTTTTTCCGTGATGTGTGCACAACTGCAATCCTCTATCATTTTATTTATATAGATTTCTGTTTTTTTTTCCTTTCCCTGACTTATAGCATATATTTCGGAGTTCAGTATGCCTGTTGGCAAACGCCTCCTTTAATGATTTCTATTGCTTTCTGTCCCTGTTTTCTAGTTTGGACCTCCTATGATTTTAAGTTCATCCTCCGATCTTCGACCTCTAAATCGTTTACCACTTCTAGGGTACCATTCTGTCAGGATTTTGCTCCAGTTGTCCTGCAGGCTCTGTAACATATGCCCATTTCCATCTCTCCCACCATCTCCATTACATTTGGTATATCTTAATCAGGATGTCTGTCTCCTGTCCTAGTTCTTATCAATGTGTTCAGTTTTGTCTAGTTTCTTGATTCCCAAAATGCTTCTCTGTATAGCTCTCTGACTGAGCATATTCCTATGGTGTTTGTAGAGTGCCCATACATAAGTAAGACAAGGGAGAATACAGGCGTTAAAGACTGTGCTTAATTTTTTACTGAGATCTGTTGCTTTCATGATCTCTCAATGATCAATATCTTTTCCAACCTTTGGCTATTCTTCCTTTGATTTCTTTGGTAGTTAGGTCTGTTTTAGAGCTTATGGTTGTGCTAGATATATGTACTCTTGACATATATTCAAGAGGTTGTCTTTTGATTATTATTTTGTGTGGAACTAAATTTGTAATAGCTGTTTTGCTTATATTCATTGTCAGCCCTGCCTTTTCACTTTCTTTCTTTAAATCTTGTATATTTGGGTTTACATTTAACAAGACAATATTGTCTGTGAATCGGAAATGGTTCAGTCCTACCATCTATATTAAGTCAAAATTCATCCCATTCTAGTTTTTGGAATATGTTTTTGAGCACTGCAGAGAGTAGCTCTGAAGATAGTGGGTGACCTTGTCTGACACCTTTTTTAATTTTGAAGGTTTCTCCTAGTGTTTCGATTTGAATTCTTGCTTTGTAGTTAGCATATATGTTCCGTTTTTCTAAGGTTTCCCATATTTCATCATGATTAATATTATCAAAAGCTTTTGCATAATAAATGAAATCCATGTTACACAGGTTTGTTGTACTCGCTGTACTTTTCTATAATTTGTTTGACAGTGTGTATACTTTATTTTTGGCAAAATTTTTCTTAAAGCCAGCCCGCTCTATTGGTTGGTTTTCATTCATTGTGATGCTTAATTAATTGATCCAGCTTATCTTGGAGAATACCTTATAATATTTGACATCAGGCTTATTGGTCTATAGTTTGATAAGTCTTTTTTTGAGCCTTTTTTGTAAATTAAGATTATGTGTGAGGTTCTGAAATGCTCCCTGATGTTTTTTTTTATAGAATAAGGGTGACAAACGTACACACAGTCCACCTGATGATAAGTGGATGCTGTGGCCCATAGACATCTGTATATTTATCTTCAATTAAGAATCAAAATGCCGATGCATTGTCACCCCCTGAGGCTTGAGATGGACTGCCTGGTTTCCAGTAAAAAAGGTTCTCTACACTCACCACACAAAACACCGCATCATTAAGCTACTATTTTACGCTGGCATTCTGTGAAAGCGTGGTCCTACCCTGATCGAGGTGAGGTTCATACTACAACCATAATATAGCTGCAGCATGCCTCCTTAAATTATTAGAATGTTGTTGAAGATTCTGGTCAAAATGGGTACAAGTTCTTCCAAGGAGCCTTTCAGTAGCTCATTTGTGATCTTGTCTGGACCTGGTGACTTTTGGCTTACTATAGCTTTTCTGACTTCACTTTGTAGTATTATTTCTGGTTCTGAGTTTGGGGGTCGCTTGTATGGTTTGCGTATTTTCTTTGTTTGGTATTATCCGGGTTGGAATAGAGGTTCTGGTAGAAATTGGATGCTGTTTTGATTATCTTTTTGTGGTTTGTGATGTTATTTATGTTACTTTCAGGTTAAGTGCCCAAGGGGTGGTTTTGCAGTTCTTTGAGAGCCTTTGCTAGTTCCTCCTGATGCAGTGATATTTTTTTTCTAGTATTTGAAGTCTATTGACTTTCTTGTCCTTTTATATATATGCCTTCTCTGATTTCCTTACTGAACTCTGGGTAATAATTATTGAAAAGAAAAATTAAAGACTTTTCTTATCACAATGAGAGTTCATATTGGTCAGTGCAGCGACACCATGCCTTTGATTAATAATTGTGGCTTAGGCTAGAGACCATAAAAAATATTATTGACCAATATAATTTTTTTTTATATACATATAATAAACTTTTATCATCGACCAAATCTCCCAAGATGTGTCACTTAGTTCGGTCTTCGACTTTACGCATCCACTTGCTTCCAGTCACATTGTGCAGATCATTGTTCCGTATATATAGTAGATATAGTCGGAAGGCATCTTACATTACGTTTGCCTAGATTTCCTAGGTTTGCCTGTTGTCACTTCTGCAACAGAAGCTAGTTTCTTCACTACGTTTTTTGCACTTTAAGCTTGTGGAGTAGTTGTATCATCAGTGTCCACAAGGCCTCCACACCATACCATGTAGGGTACAGGCACATTTTTAGCAAATCTTCGTACAGCACATGTAGATAGTGATGCATGTACAACAGGGTCCGCTGCACCTACTACAGCATCAACCACCCCAAGGTCCGCAACACATTTTTGGCTGAGTACAAATCCTTAATTGAACAATCCAAATCTGAAATATATAAAGATATAAGAGGTTAAGTTTTAGGATAGATGATAATTTTTTTAGTCGTTTTATGTACGTGTTCCGCAAGAGATTTAATTGTATATTTTATGTAAAATACATTTATAATTGTATACCATCGTATTTAGCCGCTTAACTTCGAGTTCGTAGATGTTTCCATTTTGGCGTAGAGTTCGTCCGTTATACTCTTTCTACGCTTCTCTGCATCAACTGCCCTATCCATCGCCCGTTAATCATTAATATGAGTAAACAGTCTGGAGATTGAAGTTTCAATCACAAGACACCTGTGACACTGTAGTCCATCACAGCCTAGGCATTTTGGCTCAAACACTAGGACGACAAGTCTATTGAAGAATGTAGCTTCATCTCCCGTCTAACAGCCATGAGATTAAGAGTGTGATCGGAGAGTTTTTGTGTTCTTCTACGGCGGGTCTTGCAGAACTTAGCTCCGACCGCATGGACAGTTTCCACGAGCTTGTCATTCATATCGTCCACTTCATTGCAGTCTTCTAGGCACTGAAAACGGTTTTGTAACTCGAGCTGAAAGGTTTCGGGACTTTGGAACAGAGCACGAGGGGGATGGAGCGTTGACTTCATTAGACGAGACCTCTCCAACTTAACGTTTAGGTTCAGTGTGCCTCTAACCATCAAGCTTCTGGACTGGAAAGGATACGGTATCAACATCAATGGCGAGTACATCACTCACCTTCGATTTGCCGACGATATAGTCCTTATGGCAGAATCGCTGGAGGGCTTAAGCACTATGCTCAATGACCTCAATAGTGTTTCCCAACGGATAGGTCTTAAGATGAACATGGACAAAACAAAGATCATGTTTAATGTCCATGTCACACCTATGCCGGTAGTTGTTGGGAGCACTAAGCTCGAAGTTGTTGACGAGTATGTTTACCTGCGACAAATAGTCCGACTAGGTAAGTCCAACTTCGACCGAGAGGTCAATCGACGGATTCAACTCGGCTGGGCAGCGTTCGGGAAGCTACGACATATCTTCTCGTCAGACATACCTCAAAACCTTAAAACGAAATTGTACAACCAGTGCGTGTTGCCAGTGATGACTTACGGAACTGAGACGTGGTCCTTCACTGCTGACCGTATGAGGAAGCTCAAGGTCGCTCAGCGAGCTATGGAGAGGGCTATGCTCGGAGTTTCTCTGCGTGATAAACTTAGGAATGAGGATATCCGCAGTAGAACCAAAATAACCGACATAGCCCAACGGATTAGTAAGCTGAAGTGGCAGTGGGCCGGTCATATAGCTCGAAGAACCGACAACCGATGGGTAAGAAAGGTTCTCGAGTGGCAGCCTCGTACCGGTAGGCGAAGTGTAGGGCGTCCCCCCACGGGATGGAGTGACGACCTGGTAAGACATGCAGGAAGTCGATGGATGCAGGTGGCTCAGGACCGTGCTTTGTGGCATTCTTTGGGGGAGGCCTATGTTCAGCAGTGGACTTGTGAAGGGCTGTAATGATGATGATGATGATGACTAGGACGACACAACACACAACGAAAGACTAGGATGGTTATTCCGCCATCCATTGGAAGTGTGAAATGTCTCGTTTTTCCTTAGTACATCCATAAAATGAGAGGGAGTGGCAGAATTCTAAGGCCTCCACCACACGGCATAATACACAAGTATTACCTTCGCATATATACATTTGAATTCAAAATTACTACTATAATTTACTAGTTGATAATGCTTTTCTGTGCCTTTTAGTAGTAACTCTTTTGTCACTTTGTTATAAAAAACGAAATGTACCTAATATATATTTCACAAGTTTATTAATAATATCCTATGTAAATAATTAACTCAAATACTTTATTGATTATAGACCCCTTGGCTCCCCATCATTGCTTCTAATACCAGATTTATCTGGTATAAGTAACCAGCATAATTCTTCCCAAACACAATCACGTAATGAAGTGTGGCGTTCAGAGACAGTTTTACAAGTTTTTATTGATATATGGATGAGCATTGAACAATACAGTACAGGCAATATTGAAGTAAGTAATCCAACGTCTATTTGCAGTTTTTTTTTAATTTATATTGACATAGTAAATTGCCCGCAACTTGCCCGCGTGAAGTAAAATAAATAATATATATTGGAGAATGTATTTTTAGGTCAGCAATAGTGCCACAAATAAACGTCCTATTATTACTCCTAAATTGTCTCGATTTCTGATCATCCCATTTGTGAATATGACCTTAAAGATTAAAGATAATGCTTGGCTACGGTTGTGAAAGTATCACTGTAGGACGCAATATTCCGACAATCGTGATCATTGCTTTATTTATTAGGAGACAGTTATTGAAATTTAAAATAGGTAAAAGAAGTGCACGCTCATTTCTTTCGAGGTGCGCTGCACTGTGTTCCAAACGAAACTCATATAATGAGCATATATACAAGTATTATCATATCTCATCCCAAACTTCGCTTATTTTTAGATTAATAAAATTGTAGTCCACTCTGAGATTAACTGTACTATATATACTAACGCACTGCAGTGTACCCTTTGTATTCTCTGTCACCCGTTTCAAAATGTTTAGAAAAATAAAGGGATTTGGACTAAATGGCACAATACTTTTGAATTACTTAAGGTAATTTTTTCAATATATTCCTTGAGCTTGAAATAAATTCTCATACCACTTCTTAAAGCCTTAATACTTAACAAATTTAAAAAAATGTATCAAGTATAAAATGTGAATCAGTATGTAGAGATCTTATACTATATGAAATTAGGATGTCATCGAATTGTTTTCAGAATTATCAACGAAATTATTCTGCCGTGTCTTCTAGTCCCGAGAGAGTGAGAACTGTGCGTGTTCTTGTTAAACACATTTATTCTTTTTCGGCAAAATATCTCTCAGATCATGCAACTCGATCATCTGCCCTTCGAAAATATGCGCGGCAAATAATGTGCGCAAGAGCATACCACTATGTGAAACATTTAGTGACGACATGGCCTTTAGATGCATCATTTAGATTAGTGTTGGAACTTTGGCTGAGTTTGATCCAACCTTGGCGGTATATTGACAACACAACCAGTCAGGAAAGGTAGTATAATTATTGAAGTCATAACATCTTTAAAAATGTTTTATATTTACTCTTAACTCTGTTTTTCTAGGTTTTCCAATGTACAACAAACCCATGAAGAAGGCAACACAAATACTCTAGATGCAAGCTTCACACAATTTATTGCTGAGAATTTTCCCTCTTACACCTGCATTTTTCAATTAGTTTTACCAAGATTTATGAGGCTGGACTTGACCACATACAAAAATGCTGTAATGCTGTTTAGATTAGGAAAGGTTTGAATATTGTCAATTAAATATGCCATGGTGTGTACTCATGAAAAACTAATATTGTATCTCAATAATTTATAGGTATTTTCACAACAACACCTTGTCCCGATTCTTTGGAATTTAGAAAGAGCAATGACAGAAAATGCTGCAGGATTGCAACATAGTCCAGATAACAGTTATAACAACAATTCAAATTTTGACCAAAGGTAAATATAAGGTACGATTAAAAGATATAAAGATCAAGTGTAAGCTGCTTTAGCTAGGTTATTGCTAATTAGTCATTTATGGCGTATACAGGGCGCAGAAATTACAAAGTTGGCGAGTATAACCTACTTTATAATTGCAATAACAATTTGTTTTAGGTTTGTAACTACTTATAATAGGTCGTGGAAAAAGTTTCTTGTTAGTATAAAATTGAAGAAAAATCTCTTTGGTTGTACAGTTTGTATCTGGCTGGTTTTAATATCAATACATATAGGATATTAAGAAAAAGAAAATAAAAAGTACAAAACACTTTCCCGCCATTTTTCAATTGTTTTTATATCCGCCAAAATGAGTGAATCTAACGAAGAAATTCGATACAGTCTGAAGTTTTATTACAAAAAAAAAGGGACAAATGCGACTTAAGCCGCGAAAAAAATTTGTAACGTTTATGGACCTAATGCAGTGTTAGTAAGACTAGCACAAAGTTGGTTCAAGCGTTTTCAGTCCGGGAATTTTGTTATCATACGGATAAGTCGATGCCATTTTTGAAAAAGTGGAGCATGGAGCAAGTTTAGTAGTAGAGAGCATATTAGTAGTTACGACATAGCCGAAGAATTGAGGATTGACCACAAAACTTTTGTTGTTTTTTTGTTTTGTTTTGACCCGTTTGAAACAATCTGGCTATACAAAAAACCTCGATATTTGAGTACCACACGAGCTCACTGAAAGAAACCTAATGAATCGTGCACTCGATTGCGATTCTCTATTGAAACGTAATGAAACCGAACCATTTTTGAAAAGATTGATCACTGGTGATAAAAAGTGGATCAGCTACGACAAAAAACGTGCGAAAAAGATCATGGTCAAAGAGTAGTCAAGCTCCAGAGACTATAGCGAAATCTGGATTAACACGCAATCAGGTGAGAGGCTGTATGTATGGTGGTATTGGATAGGCATCGTTTATTATGAGCTGTTGCCGTCGGGCAAAACCATCGATTCGAGTCTCTACTGCCAACAACTAATGAGACTCAAGCAAGAAATTGAGAAAAACTGGCCGGAATTGTTCAACAGAAAAGGAGTGAACTTTCATCATGATAACGCCAGACCACACATATTTGGCCACTCAGGAAAAATTTAGAGAGCTCGGTTGAGAAGTGCTAATGCATCCACCATATAGTCCTGACCTTGTACCCTTAGATTTTCACCTGTTTCGTTCTCTTCAAAATTATTTGAGTAGTGTTAGGTTAACATCAAGAGAGGGCTGTCAAAACTACTTGTCGCATTTTTTTGATCAAAAAACCCATGATTTCTACAGCAACGTGATTATGTCATTACCTACAAGATGGCAACAAGTTATCGAACAAAATGGCATATATAAATTAAAATTAAATTTAATTAAACTTTGAAAAAAAAAATGTCTTGAATTTGTATATATACAATAAAATACGAAGAAACTATTTCCCCGACCTTATGGATAGCGTCCTCTAGAAAAGATATTTCCGAAGTTGACACATTGACTTGGTTTAATTTTCTAATAAAGGGTACATCTATTTTTAATAGGCGTACAATAAATTTGTTGGGATGGTTGAATCCGTACGATTTTATGTTACCGTTTGGAACTGCAACATCTACGATTGATGTTTTTCCAAATATTTTTTAATTTTGATATTTTTCAACAAAATATTTTAATAAAAATTTCTACGATTTACAATTTTTCGAAAAATTTGCTATCACTACTTAGAACTCCTAACTTATATGCATTAATGAGGGCTAATAAAATCATACATTATACTTACAATCATACATATTACCCCAGGTGTCGTAAGAGGCGACAGAGGAAAATAAAACAGGAGATGGGCAGTAGGATCTTCCTGATAACAACTCAAAATAACAAAAAAAAACGTTGCGACCAACCTACCAAGCGTGCCAACTGGCAACTATGGCAAATACGAGTATCTCGCCTATGAGGCAATCCATGGGGAAGGATTATGTTCATCAGTGGACTTTTTATATGATGTAATGAATAAATTAATGAAACACACACTGCATAAAAAAAAGTTTAGAAGAAATTGCTTTCAGAACTATAAGATAATCTGTTGTACTAACTTAATGTATTTGTTTTTTTTTTGTTTATTCTGTATTGGTATACAACAAAGAATATTATTGTTTGCAGTTACACATATAACGGTATCGCTTTAAATAAATGGGTAACTATTGCTAAACAAGCTTTATCGGAACTGAATCTAACGACTGATTTTGAATACACTCCAATCTGGTCTGAAAATAGGAAACATTATGCACTGGAATTTGTAAGAAAAATTATTTCATTAAAAATAGTAGCTGAAAAGAATGTGGAAGAGTATGAAAGTAAATTAAGTAAACAAAATCAAGGTAATAATTGAATTAATTGAAATAATTGAGAGTTTATTTAAAAAAATGCTTGAAAATTTTCAAGTAACATATTAAAGCATGTTAAATGGCACTTTTTACAAAAAAAAAAAAGAGAAATGCTCTCTATTCAACTGTATTTTATTTAGAGGGTTAGTTAACAGACCTCTTTATTTTTAGTTTACATATGGAGTAATTCCATAGTGAATAAAATAATATTGTAAATTTCAAACAGATCCGATGATAACTGAAGTTAGTTTATATTTTTCCAATAATCCTATTATTTACTTATTACAAAACATTAAAAAATAATTTTAAATTTACTACTACTATTTATTGTATATTTTCTATTAATATTTTAGTAGTATAAAATTGTTTGATCATGATATTATGGCTTTAGCACATGAACTTTTTGATGTATAAGAAAAAAAAATTTAAATGTTTGAAATGCAACACATTTTTGGAATTTATTTCATACCAATAAACCAATTTTAGGGTTATGGTCAGCGGTGAAATACTGGTTGTTAATTTCGGACAAGGATGAGAACGAGTTTATTTTTGAAGAAATGAAGAAAGTTCCAGCTTATCTTAATAACTGTGTTCACTATTTTTGCAATATTTTTATGGTAAATTAACCATATTTTTATACAAACATTATTTATTTTATTGATTAATTGCCGTTTTGTAGAAACTATACAGATTAAATGTTTATTTCAGTTAAATGAAAACGTGTTACTTCCGCTAGAAACAGAGGTGGAAGATCTTTCGCAAGAAAACTCGTCTTTTACAAATTCTTTCAACTTTGCTCTTTCTATTACCAATAAGGTATAAAATGTTAAAATTGTGTTTTATTTTAGCTTAATTTTGTTTTGTTATTAATATTTGAAATTTAATATCTTCAGTTGAGAAGTAAGGCTAAATTCGTCAACTACATGGGAGATCCGGATCTAATGCCCATTGCGAGCTACGAGAACACCATCTTAGTGAGGATGTTTTATCAAATAGCATCAAGACTAAATGAAATTGTACGTATACCAACTACTGTTTTATGATATTTCATAACTACCAAAACTAATGTGGTATTTTATTTTTCTAGTATGGCCAACAGTTCTCTGTGTTGTGGCATCGAAATGATTTTTGGGGATATGTAGCGCGTGAAATATTGCAGAAACCTTGTACGATACAATCTTACATTAAAGATGTGACGAATCACAATAACATTGTGAGCCAAAACCTTCCGGCGCGGTTGTCTTTGCGACGTCTCGGCTCCCACGTTTTTATCTTTTGGATCAGCATAGGCTATTTGATCTTCAGGCTGTTCTCAAACAGTACTATATTATATATTGTTTTTTTATTTTCATTGTGGTTCCTGTTTGTGATATTAAAAGCTTGTTTGAAAATGCTGAAAATTATGAAAGATCACTAAATAAATGAAATTTTTTTATGAATATGCTGTGTTTTTATTGCATCACAAGCGCGAGCGAAGTCACGAGTAAAGGTTCTCATTGGAACTAGCGAATAAAAAGTCGTTATTGTATACTCTGCTTTTTTGATATTATAAGAATAACTGAGTAGAATGACGTTGACTATTTTAGGATAGTAAAGAAACATATTGAATTTCTTAAAATCTTCTTTTTTCTGATTTTGCACTATTCTCATCCATTCCCGTTCTCATGCTTGTTTTCTATTTTATGTAATAATTATTTATTTATGAAATACAATTTGGATTGTTTTCGATTTTTTTAATTTTATGTAGTAAAATGGTGGAAGCATCCAATAATTTTTTGACAAGTCTGCCTTACCAGGCCTTAGAATAAATAAGATTAGCTTAATCTTAGCCCAATACAACTAAGTTTTTCGTTAGTAAAGTCTGAACAAAGTCAAAGTACGGTCTATTTTAGACTTGCAGATTTTGGGCGTTGGACAGAGACAAACAATCGATATGACAGAAGCTTGATTTTCCAAGGGCGCCGCTGCTACTTGTAACCTCTTTTAATCCCATAAGCTTTGTTGATATTGTATTAATAGTGAACTTGTGCACAAACCTTTGCTTTCTGGAACGGTAAATTATATTTGTCTTCAACCTTATGATAATATAAATATATGTCTACCATAATATGCAATATCATTCTTACGAGTCGGATCTTATGATAGACATTTGATGTATGATAAAAGTATGCCCTTTCCTTCTCTCAAAATAGTGGAACTAATTATGTTCCGCTCAAGCTGTATGACGCAAAGCCTCTACCAAATTTATTACCTAAGGTATGCAAAATTAATTGCGGTTTTGCATACCTAAAGCATGATCACTTAAATTCATTTGAAGCTTATGTGAATGTGAGGACATCTGCTAATCAACGCTATGGATATGAAGTACTCTGTCCTATATACATGACTCTTTCTATTGGAAAAAACTCCATTATTATCGATCGTAACGTTTTTCCAAAAAAATCGAATGAACGAATAAAAATACTTATATTGTACACCACAAAATAAAAATATCAAAAAACATTAAAAGAGCAAGATAAGTAGATCTTATCTTATCTCTGCTTAGCCATCGCTCCCAGGCAACCAAAATATCGTTACAGCCTATTAAAATCCACTGCTGAACATATGCCACCCCATAGATTGCCATAGTTGCCACGCTTGGCTGGCAGCAAGCGGGTGGGCAACCCCAGTTTTTTATTTTTAGTCGTTATTAGGAAGACCGCTGCCCATTTGATTTGTTCTCCGTCACCTCTTACGACACCCACGGGATGATATGGGGTAGTGGATATTTTTACACCGCCACTACACGGTAAAACCAAAATACACATAAAGCTAATACATACCATAAAATGCTGGTGATAGGACTCCTTTTCTGTCTAGAAGTCTGTTTGGGTGGGTACCACCCTCTTGGCTATTTCTGCCGCCAATATCTGTACTCGCGCTACTGTGTTCTCTGAAGCTTAATGAATTTGAAGATTAGAGAGAGCCAGTATAATTCTGGCATTCCATCTTAGTCTAAGGTGACAACGCATCAGTAAGCTTTTTTGTAGTTGTTTGCGGGTGTCCATGGACTGCAGCAGCCACTGACCAGGCAACAGGTAGATTGTTGCGTGTGAAGTTCGTTTGTCACTTAAGTTAGTTACTTAAATAAATATAAGTACCTATACCTACTACCTACTATGGTCATAGGGGCACACTTTAAGTTCTGTTCTTCTGGCCGCTCATAAATGTTTGAATTTCCAATGTTGAATTTTTATTTTTTAAACAAGATGTTCTTTTAAAATAACTTTTGACGGGAAGTCGCATATTAATTGTTTTTACAAGTTGAAGTTCGTCATTCGTAGCAAAAATGGAATTAACGCGACTAGATTTTAGGGCGTTGATTTTTTTTTATGATTTTAAAAATAAACTCCGCAAGAATGTACTGCTCGTCTTCAAAATGTTTTTGGGATGGAAGCACCTCATTTGAGCACCATAAGGCGTTGGCACGCAGGATTTGATCGTGGCCTTTTTTCTCTATGATGAAATTCGCGAAGGTCGACCCTCAACTGCGATCACTGAGGAAAATTATATGGCCACTGTCAAGCGACTAATTGAAAATTTCTGACGCATCACCTATGAGCAGATTCAACTTCAAGGACATTTGGGTATTGATATAAGCCAAATTCATTGTTTTTACATCAACATATAAAAGTTGTTGCCTAGCTCTACTTAGTTTTTTTTAATAGGATATGGTGACAAACGAGCACACAGTCCACCTGATGGTAAGTGGTTGCTGCAGCCCATATATATTTACATCTATCTTCTATTACAAATCAAAATGTAGATGCGTTGTCACCCGTGGGGACTAAGATGGAATGCCTCATTTCACAGCAGCGTTAAACTGCTATTTTACGCTAGTATTCAGTGAGAGCGTGGTCCTGCCCCGGTCGAGCCAACCCATTCGTGCTACAACTATACTACTAATATAGCTGTAGCATGGCTCTACCACGTATAAAATTTGACGTTGATTTTTGAATGTTGATTGGTTTAAAATGTTGTGAAAGTATGATCACGGACATTCAAATGCTGTGTATGACATTGTGACATGAGATGCAACATGGATATATTGTTACACTCCGCAAAAGAAAGCACGGTCTTTTGTATGGGTAGGTATTTAAAGGCGACAGCTTGTCGTGAAGCGACAATTAAAAAAAAATAGAACCTAACCTAAGTACAACAAAACAACAAAAGTAGAGCCAGAAAACAATATATTTAAATTTATAAAAGGTATTTACAATTTTATAAAAAAAATGAAATGAGGATGATGATGAATGAAGTGAGAGTACAATTAGATTATAAAAAAAAAGGTGAGAGAATAGGGGAATATAGTGTTGTAGTGGGGCCTAAAAGTCGAAGCGACACACGTTGCGTTTGTAGAGGTAGGTTTCTTAGCAGCGACGGCGCGCAGCGCCTGGAGCCAGTACACGCAGCGTCCGGAGCCGGCGCACGTAGCGCCTGGAGAAGGGGCGCGCAACGCTTAGAGCCAGCAGTTGCAGCGCCCAAAGGTAGCGCCGGCGGTAGGTGCACTCGGCGCCTGGAGTAAGTAGTCGTAGCGCCCAGAGTAGTGTGGTCCCCGCGCTTGTAGTAGTCTCGAAGCGACTTCCGAGGTAGATGGAGGCTTGTAGGAATCCGGAGTGGTGCGGCTCCGCGTTAGAAGAAGGCTTCGCCGAAGACTTCACGTGTAGGTGGAGGCTTGCAGGATCCCGGGGCAGTGCGGCCCCGGGATAAGGCCTTTAGGAGATACTTCCAATTCGCGAACTGAAGCGAGACTGCCTTTCTTCACCGATTGTTCGGCTTTTATACCTTTCTAGAGAGAACGGAAAAATTATTTAAATTATACGCAATTTTTTTGTAAATGGTCAAGAGAAAAGAGGATTTATGTGGAATTATCGAAATAGGAATAACAGATCGGTAGCAAATTTGAATATAATTACCATGGAAACGATATAAATAAGAAAGACAAAACATGTCAAATTTTTGTTTTTGGTTTATAATAAGAAAACGGTAAGATTTAAGTGGAAAATGAGATATTATTGATATAGGAAAAAAGGTAGCGCAGCTGCCCACACAAAGCCCAAGATTGTAGAGTTACGGAAAACTAGCTAAAAGATCGAAAAAAGGTAGACTCCATTGACACCAATTTAAAAGTGCTGATAATGTGAAAATACGAAGTAGAAATGATTTGTTATTGTGTTCTTATGGTTTAAAATCGTTACAGGATCCTATGGAAATAAAGGTGATGTAAAATATCCAGTTTTGAGGTGAATGCAGAAAATCGAAACAGAATGGAAAAATGAATTTAAAATAATGTAAAATGATACGTAAGTAGCATAACACTACATTTTCCCCCCGACCCTGGAAAATTTTTGACTCAGCAAAAATTTTGATATATACATTCTAAAATAAACCATAAAAACACAGCTTTGCAGAAACAGACATCACCAGGCAAAATCAGATATACTATCTCTTACATACATCATCTGCCATTCAGGTAAGGGTGGAGTTCACATTCAATGACTACCACTCTAAAAGTGTGTTTTCGAAACGACATTAAGGCTTATTTAAGGAGTAGTCATCCGCTCCTGCGTGGAAAAAAAAATAAATTAGTCGAAGAAACACCACTCTTAAAAGTGTGTTTTCGAAAGGACATTCAGGTTTATTTAAGGAGTTGTCATCCGCTCCTGCGTGAAGATAAAAAAAAATTATTAAGGGAGTAATCAGCCGCTCCCAAGTGAAGATAAAGATAAAGAAATACCTCAAGTAAGCTTTAGTCGCTATGACTTAAGTAAAGATTAAGAACGGCCAGAGCGGTAGGGCTCAAAGCCAGAAAACAGCAACATCACCAACGAGATGTGTCTGAAATAAAAATAAAAAGTGACGATTAACCAACGAAAGTTCGAGGTCCTAAAGCAAGATGTGTTGAAGAACACTGGATCATCAAACAAACAAACAAATTAAAAGAAATAAAAATAATAAGGTGAGAATGATGGTGATATTTATACATATATACAAATTAATAGTTAATAAAAGTTAAGAAAATTTATGATTTTACATCTTTGATGTGCCACTTGCCTCTAACTCCATTAGGGTCTTCAAGTACATAGACTAGTGGTGACAGTTTAGCTATCACTTTACACTTGATGAACTTAGGGGCAAGTTTAGCATTAAAGTATGCGCCGGCATTGCTTAAAACATGATTTTTACGCCAAACAGTATCTCCCACATTAAATTCTTTAAAAGCCCGGCGAAGATCATAGCGAGCGCTATTTTTAGCGTGCGCTATGTAAAGTTTAGTTTGAACTTTGTGAAAGATAGATGAGAGGAGACCAGCATTAGACGCGTAAATATCACGAGGCATAAATATTAATTCCTCGAGGTTCTGAGTTGGAGTATAGAAGGAACCACAAGGTATTGTTTCCCTACCAAAGACTAAAAAGTTTGGAGTAAAGCCAGTAGCTACATTTGTAGCGCTGTTCATTGCGTACTGAATTTTAGTAAGATGGTTGTCCCATGATCTATGATCGTCTCCTACTAGAGATGCTAGAGCTGTAATAATTGTACTATTAAACTTCTCCGTAGGATTAACCTGAGGACAATATAAAGCTGTGTGAAAAATAAAAGGAACGTTATAAGAATTTAAGAATGAGTGGAATTCTCGCGACTGAAATTGAACAGCATTGTCCATTATAATAGTTTGGGGAATGCCATGAACTAGAAAAACTGAATTTTCCAAAACATTAATAATATTAGCTGAAGTAGCACGTTTAAGGGGAAAAATCATAGTAAATTTAGTAAAATTGCAGTTAATTACTAGAATATACTGATTTCGTCTTCGAGTCATAGGCAATGGACCCATAAGATCTAAGGATATAGTTTGAAAAGGTCTGGAGCAAAGTTTAGGTTTACCCATAAGACCATAGGGAGAATGATTAGGGTGTTTGTAGGTTAAGCAGGTTTCACAAGTTGAGATTAAATTGGCAATATCCTTAAACATACCAGGCCAATAGTATTTTAAAGATATTTTCTTGAATGTCTTGAAGATACCAAGATGGAGTTCTGAAGGGGAACCATGGTTAACTTCAATAATTGCATGTCTATCTTGAGGTAGTGGAACTTCTTTCCAAATAAAGTCATCGTTTAGACGATCGGGAGAATGGATGCAGCGGTAAAGTTTGTTATCCCTGATAGTATAGTTGGGATATGAGTCTGGGTTGTTGGAGCATCCGAGAAAAATCTTGTTGTAGTGCTCAAGTTTACGATCGGGTGGTTCTTCAATCGTAATAGGATGTACGCCTTGAGGTGAAATTTCTCGTGTATCAGGACGTTCTTGATTCTTATGTCTTGATAATAAATCTGGAACAACGTTATCCTTTCCTTTTTTATGTTTCAGGACAAAGTTAAAGCAAGATAAGCGTAAAGTCCAGCGAGCAAGTCTTCCTGATGGATTCGATAAGTTCTGAAACCATTTAAGTGCAGCATGGTCAGTATATATTGTAAATTCTTTACCATTGTCTAGGTAACATCGCCAATGTTCTAACGCAGTTATTACAGCCAATGTTTCTCTTTCAGTAGTTGAGTAGTTCTGTTGATTTTTGTTTAGTGCTTTACTCATGTAAGCAATCACGACTTCTTTGTCATCTTGATGTTGAGTAAGCATTGCTCCTATGCCATAGTTTGATGCATCACAATGTACAGAGAAGGGTAGTTCGAAGTTAGGACAAGCAAGGACAGGAGCAGTTACCAAAGCTTCTTTAAGTTTCTGGAAAGCAGCTGCAGCTTGTGAATTCCAAAGAAATTTAGGAGCGTTCTTCCCGGAACAGGTTAGTTGATTGAGTGGAGAGGCAATAGTGCTAAAGTTTGGAATGAATCTTCTGAACCAGCTGCAGGTGCCTATGAATCTTCGCACTTCTTTTCTACAAGTAGGTACAGGATATTCTAATATAGCTTTTATTTTATCTGGATCAGCACGTAGACCGTACTCGTCCACTAGAAAACCAAGGTATTTCAGTTCTTTCCTGAAGAATTGACTCTTCTCAAAGTTAATAGTCAGATTAGCATATGAAAGTTTTTCATGGACTTTCATGAGGAGTGATATGTGTTCATCAAAAGTCTCGCTAATGATAACGATGTCGTCCAGATAGCAAAATACCTTGTTCTCAAATTCAGGGGTAAAAAGCATATCCATTAATCTTTGTAGAGTTGCAGGTGAGTTAGAAAGACCAAAAGGCATTACCTTGAATGTAAACATACCTCTTCCAGGTACATAAAATGCAGTTTTATCCTTATCAGCAGGATTCAAGGGAATCTCCCAAAATGCTTTCGCAATGTCGATGCTTGATAAGTATTTGGCATTCCTCAAGTTGTCCAAAATTTCGCTTATTAGTGGCAGACTATAAGCATCACGACGTGTAACTGAGTTAAGCTTCCTGCTGTCTACGCAGAAACGCCATTCACCATTCTTCTTCGGAGTGATGAGAACTGGAGATAACCAAGGACTTTCGCATTGTTCAATGACGTTCCATCGCAGCATCTTGTCAACTTCATTAATTAACGCCTTTTGTTTTTCAGGAGACAGTCTGTAACATCTTTGTTTGATTGGGAGAGAATCACCAGTGTCAATCTTGTGGGTGATTAAGTGTGTGCATCCCAGGATACCTTTTTCTTCAAAAGAAATTGTCTTGAAGCGTTGGATGATGTCATTAGCGATGTTCTTTTGATTAGGAGTTAAATGCTCATAAGGTAAAACTTTAGTATCTTTAGTTTCGATAGCAGAACATTTAGATTCTGTAAAGTTAAGAGAAGATAAAACACTAGGTAAAAGATTAAATTTTCTCCAAAAGTCAATACCTAATATTAGCGAAGGAAAAATTTCAGGGAAAACGTAAGCTTTAATTAAATGAGTTTGATTATTGAATGAATAGGTAAGTCAAAATAACCCAAGGAATTAACTTTTTGATTATTAGCAGTAGAGACAGTAATAAGATCTGACTTGAAAAGTTTGCAGCCCAGTTTAAGAATTTTCAAATGAGAATTATTACCCAGAATAGTTACTGAACTGCCAGAATCTAGTAAACCAGATAAAGTTAAGTTATAAATTTTGACATTAATGAATGGACGATTAAGATCTTGTTCCTTGGAGTAGAGTGTAGAAGAGATTCTGTAACAAGAAAAGAAGTTTTGAATTGTTTTAATCCAATTAGTCCAATCGTCGTTATCAAAGTTTAAGTTACTTTTCAAGTCAGTAGTTAGTTTTTTGAACTAGTATTAGGTTTAGGAGAACAAGTAGGGCAATCTGCAGTTTTAAAACCCTTAAGACCACATTTGAAACAAATCACGAATCGTGGTTGAGTACAAGTGTTCAAAGAATGTCCTTGTTTACGACAGCGAACACAAAAGGAGGTTTGTTGAGGAGCTTTAGTTTGAGAGAGACTATTAACTTGTCTAGAAGGGTATTTGTAGGATGGAGTGAATTTATTCATGAGGGGAGGAGAGGGTCGTGAGTTATTAGAAGAATTTGGAGAGTCAACTGAACTTGAAGTGGAATGCTTGTAGTTGAATTCAGAAATAAGAGGACTTTGTTGTACATTTGGTTCTTTAAATTGTTTGTCTCTGTCTAGGAATTTTTCATAGTTTTGGCAAGTAGCCAGAAGAGAGTCGATAGAGTCAATGTCTTTTAGAGCTACGAAGACTGAATAACATGGGCGAATATTCCTTAAAATAATCTCCAATTGTTCTGTTTCAGAAAGTTTCTTTGAAAGACGAGAAAACATTCCAGACATGATGGAAATATAGATGACAATAGGTTCATCTCGACCTTGAGTTCGATTCCTAATCGCTTCTAAAAGTTTGTGATCATAATCAAAACCACCAAAGTCTTTGATTAATAACGAAGAAAGTTCGTTCCACGTTAAGTTTGGATTCTGATTATATTTAAATCTGAACCAATGAAGAGCATTGTCAGTGAAAATTTCAAACGCTTGTGAAATCAACAAGTCTTTGGACAAGCCACGAGCTATACAGTATTCTTCCAGTTTTTGAAGAAAGGATCTTGGACAGCTTTTACCATTGAAGGTGTGTCTTTTCAGATCTTTGAAGACGTTGGTTGGAGAAAAAGATTGAGATGGTGGTGGAGGATACGGGGTATGGACCTGAATAGAATTTTGAGAAACAAGAGGGAGTTCCGTGACTGTCGGGTCAACCGTGACAGTCGGGTCAACAGGAGGGTCAAGTGATGGAGGGTCATTTTCAGTTGGAGCTGGAGACAAGGATTCAAATTGTTTAGTAATATCGTCATATTTCATCTTCAAAGTATCGAAAATAGCTTTAAAGTCTGGATATAAGTCAGTATCTATTCGTTCCAATCTGTAAAAGATATGATTAATAAAAGTTTCTATTAGTCGCAAGTATTTGGTTTCGCCTTGTAAAAATTTTTTAATTTTACAGTCCAAGTAGGTCAAGGTAGAATCAATTTGAGACAAGTCATCCTCAATCGGAATTGTAGAAGTCAGAATATCTTCAGGGTGAGAATTCGCAACTAAACGCAAAACCTGTTTTTTTAGAAGTAAAACAGTATTAGCTTGGTCCTCACATCTAATCTTCACTTCGTATTCGAGTTCGGCCTTGTTAAGGAATTCGTACTTAATAACCCTTTTCATTGTTATAATTATGTGTAAAGTTAAGTTTAAGAAATAAAAATTTAATTAAAAATTATACCTCTTTAAGTTATCTAGAATAAAAATATTAAAGTGATGGATGTAAGTAAAGTGTTAAATGTAGGTCTAAATATAATCTAGATAAGTTGAAAAACTAGATGAAGTGTTGTTTTAGAATTTGGAAGGTATGAAAAGGATGAATAAATAAAGAGTTAAGAACGAAAGGGAGAGCAATTAAATCAAAAGGGAATGGACAAGGCGCAGTAAAGGTGAAGAATTAAGAGAGAAAGAGGACTTTTACGTCGGGCGCCAAATGTCGTGAAGCGACAATAAAAAAAAAAATAGAACCTAACCTAAGTACAACAAAACAACAAAAGTAGAGCCAGAAAACAATATATTTAAATTTATAAAAGGTATTTACAATTTTATAAAAAAAATGAAATGAGGATGATGATGAATGAAGTGAGAGTACAATTAGATTATAAAAAAAAAAAGGTGAGAGAATAGGGGAATATAGTGTTGTAGTGGGGCCTAAAAGTCGAAGCGACACACGTTGCGTTTGTAGAGGTAGGTTTCTTAGCAGCGACGGCACGCAGCGCCTGAAGCCAGCACACGCCGTTTGCGCTTGTAGAGGTAGGTTTCTTAGCAGCGACGGCGCGCAGCGCCTGGAGCCAGTACACGCAGCGTCCGGAGCCGGCGCACGTAGCGCCTGGAGAAGGGGCGCGCAACGCTTAGAGCCAGCAGTTGCAGCGCCCAAAGGTAGCGCCGGCGGTAGGTGCACTCGGCGCCTGGAGTAAGTAGTCGTAGCGCCCAGAGTAGTGTGGTCCCCGCGCTTGTAGTAGTCTCGAAGCGACTTCCGAGGTAGATGGAGGCTTGTAGGAATCCGGAGTGGTGCGGCTCCGCGTTAGAAGAAGGCTTCGCCGAAGACTTCACGTGTAGGTGGAGGCTTGCAGGATCCCGGGCAGTGCGGCCCCGGGATAAGGCCTTTAGGAGATACTTCCAATTCGCGAACTGAAGCGAGACTGCCTTTCTTCACCGATTGTTCGGCTTTTATACCTTTCTAGAGAGAACGGAAAAATTATTTAAATTATACGCAAATTTTTTGTAAATGGTCAAGAGAAAAGAGGATTTATGTGGAATTATCGAAATAGGAATAACAGATCGGTAGCAAATTTGAATATAATTACCATGGAAACGATATAAATAAGAAAGACAAAACATGTCAAATTTTTGTTTTTGGTTTATAATAAGAAAACGGTAAGATTTAAGTGGAAAATGAGATATTATTGATATAGGAAAAAAGGTAGCGCAGCTGCCCACACAAAGCCCAAGATTGTAGAGTTACGGAAAACTAGCTAAAAGATCGAAAAAAGGTAGACTCCATTGACACCAATTTAAAAGTGCTGATAATGTGAAAATACGAAGTAGAAATGATTTGTTATTGTGTTCTTATGGTTTAAAATCGTTACAGGATCCTATGGAAATAAAGGTGATGTAAAATATCCAGTTTTGAGGTGAATGCAGAAAATCGAAACAGAATGGAAAATTGTGGCAGGCAGCCAATTATTGTCTTTTCCCAAACGGGTCTTATCTGCCTCGATCCCACTTGATGAGCATAAGACGGTTAATGCCGAGTGGTACACCACCATTTGTTTTGGCCAGTCTTTTTGAAAAAGTTAGGGAAAAACGATCAAGAAGTTGCATCCTATTGCAACATGACAATGCAATCGTTTGCAAACGATTGCATTGTCATGTTGCAAAAATACAATAAAAAACTGTGGTTGCCAACCCGCTCGCCAAGCGTGGCAACTATGGCAATATACCCCCCATGATGAAAGTTACGAAGAGACGGCCCCCAGTCCCCGGCGGCCCCGCTATTCCTGGCTACGGTGGCGACCATGGTAACGGCGAGGCAGGGGGTGCTAAGAATCTCCGGTGGAGGTTCGGTTGCCACCTACGACGACTCGACCTGGCAACATACAACGCACACACCCTGAGGACTGACGAGAAGATTGTGGAGCTGGAAGAAGAGATAGACAAGTTACGCTGGCATATTATAGGATTATCCGAAGTCCGAAGAGCGGGGGAGGACACGGTAATCCTCGAATCCGGCAACTTGCTCTATTACCGGGAGGGCGACCATCTGTCCCAAGGAGGTGTCGGATTTATCGTCCACAAGTCTCTCGTTAACAACGTTGTAAAGATTGAGAGTGTGTCGACGAGGATTGCGTACCTTATACTCAGAATCACCAAACGGTATTCGCTGAAGGTCATACAGGTTTACGCACCAACCTCGGCACACCCCGATCAGGAGGTGGAGGAAATGTATGAGGATATCTCTAGAGCCATGCATTCCTCCAAAACCCAATATACGGTGTTAATGGGAGACTTCAATGCAAAACTAGACACAACAGAGAACGATGAGCTGAAAGTGGGGAAATTTGGAATAGGGCAACGGAACCCAAAGAACCAGCAGATGGCCGACTTCATGGAGAAAGAGGGACTCTTTATGATGAACTCTTTCTTCCAGAAGCGGCCCCACAGGAAGTGGACCTGGTCGAGCCCCGACGGTTCGACAAAAAATGAGATTGACTTCATTATGACGACCAGACGACAACTGTTCAGTGATGTCTCAGTGATCGCGAGGGTGAAAACCGGCAGCGATCACCGAATGGTTAGAGGCACACTGAACCTAAACGTTAAGTTGGAGAGGTCTCGTCTAATGAAGTCAACGCTCCGTCCCCCTCGTGCTCTAATCCAAAGTCCCGAAACCTTTCAGCTCGAGTTACAAAACCGTTTTCAGTGCCTAGAAGACTGCAATGAAGTGGACGATTTAAATGACAAACTCGTGGAAACTGTCCATGCGGTCGGAGCTAAGTTCTGCAAGACCCGCCGCAGAAGAACACAAAAACTCTCCGATCAAACTCTTAATCTCATGGCTGTTAGACGGGAGATGAAGCTACATTCTTCAACAGATTTGACAGCATACAGGCAAGTGAACAGACAAATCTCCAAATGCATGCGGCGGGACTTACGCAACTTCAATACAGCTCGTATTGAAGAAGCGATCGAGCGGAACCAAGGCTCCAGTCTTTGCCAGAGATCTGTCTGCCAGAAAGAGCCAACTGTCAAAGCTGAAGACCGAATGTGGCAGCATCGTTTCCGGGGCACCTGAGATTTTGAGTGAGATTGAGAGGTTCTATGGACAGCTGTACACGTCATCGTTGGAGCCGCACGCAAGTGTGAGTAACGATCCAAGAGCGAGTCTTATCCGACATTATTCCGATGATATCCCGGACGTCAGTCTGAGCGAGATTAGAATGGCTCTCCAGCACCTTAAAAACGGCAAGGCCCCAGGCGAGGATGGAATTACAGCGGAGCTTCTAAAAGCGGGTGGAAAACCGGTACTTGAAGTCCTTCAGAAGCTCTTTAATTCCGTCCTCCATGGTGGCATTACACCGGAGGCGTGGAGCAGAAGTACGGTGGTCTTGTTCGTCAAGAAAAGCGACAACTCTCTATTGAGGAACTACAGACCGATTTCCGTTCTGAGCCGCGTCTACGTGCTGTTTTCGAGAGTCATTACGAATCGTCTCGCGCGCAGACTTGACGACTTCCAGCCTCCCGAACAAGCCGGTTTCCGAAAAGGCTTCAGCACCATAGACCACATACATACCCTTCGGCAAATTGTACAGAAGTCCGAGGAGTACAATTTGCCACTATGTCTGGCGTATGTGGACTATGAGAAAACCTTTGATTCCGTCGAAATTTGGGCGGTGCTGCAGTCCCTTCAGCGATGTCAAGTTGACTATTGGTATATCGAAGTGTTGAAGTGCTTGTACAGTAGGGCTACGATAGCTATCCGAGTACAGAACCAGAGTACGAAACCTATCCAATTGCGAATACATCACTCACCTTCGATTTGCCGACGATATAGTCCTTATGGCAGAATCGCTGGAGGACCTAAGCACTATGCTCAATGATCTCAATAGTGTTTCCCAACGGATAGGTCTTAAGATGAACATGGACAAAACAAAGATCATGTTTAATGTCCATGTCACACCTATGCCGGTAGTTCTTGGGAACACTAAGCTCGAAGTTGTTGACGGGTATGTTTACCTGGGACAAATAGTCCGACTAGGTAAGTCCAATTTCGACCGAGAGGTCAATCGACGGATTCAACTCGGTTGGGCAGCGTTCGGGAAATTACGGCACATCTCGTCAGGTATACATCAAAACTTGAAAACGAGACTGTACACCCAGTGCGTGTTGCCAGTGATGACATACGGAACTGAGACGTGGTCCTTCACTGCTGGCCGGATGAGGAAGCTCAAGGTCGCTCAGCGAGCTATGGAGAGGGCTATGCTCGGAGTTTCTCTGCGTGATAAACTCAGAAATGAGGATATCCGCAGTAGAACCAGAGTGACCGACATAGCCCAACGGATTAGTAAGCTGAAGTGGCAATGGGCCGGCCATATAGCTCGAAGAACCGACAACCGATGGGGAAGAAAGGTTCTCGAGTGGCAGCCTCGTACCGGCAGGCGAAGTGTAGGGCGTCCCTCCACTAGATGGAGTGACGACCTGGTAAGATATGCAGGAAGTCGATGGATGCAGGTGGCTCAGGACCGTGCTTTGTGGCATTCTTTGGGGGAGGCCTATGTTCAGAAGCGGATTTTAATAGGTTGTAACGCTAACGGTATATAATTGTTTTACATTTATATTGAGTTACGCAAAACTTTCGCGAAATACACATACACAATATTTATATATATAAATAAATAAATTTTCCCCAAAAACAATATTAAGATTTTATTACAATATAAATAGGCATGACTATCTGTCCGATATTGAAATAAAAAATGCGTTTTCCTTTACATAGCTTTATTAACAATATTTCTTAAGAGTAAGTTTAGGGACGATGTTCATAGAGGCGAGTTCTTGGAAGAGTAGTTTGCAGGCATAGGGCATCTCAACGGTAGAGACGGCGGCGGACGAGCGGCAGGCGTGGCACCAGGCGCGGCTCGCCAGGCGCCCGCACGCGCCGCAGATGTCTGCGCTGAACGCGTCCGACGCCAACATCAGCCTCTCCATCAGCAGCATACTGAAAGCAAACATAAGTAGTATTTTAATTGAAACTTAGTTAGAGCCCGTTCCCACTTGTCGGGTGTCGGACCCGACAGCAAATCGGCTGCTCTAGTGGCAACACATTTTATATGAAGCTGTTCACACTTATTCGACACCGTATTTTTGTTGGCGCCGGCAAGAAATGTCGGTTGTTTTGCCAGTCCTCAACGTCCGTAAAAAAATCGCGTCGAATCTCGTTCGCCATGTAGTAAGTATGGCGCTGTTCACATTATGTTGGATGTCGGGCCCGGCAATCTACTATATCGCGACTCGCACGAGGGGTTGTTGCGTTTTTATTGTACCCAACGTATTGTACGCACTTTTGGTGTTTCGTAATAATGGAAAAAGATAATGTAAATACTGAAGATTTGATTACACTAGTTCAGGAAAGAGGTGTTATTTGGGACCAAAATGTTTTTTTCTTGGCTTTTTTGTTTTCCACCACAAAAGTATCATCGATATCCATAGTGCATAGATCTCGCATAGACTGCCAAAAAATGGCTACAGTTTCAATCGAGCGCATATGTGTGCAACCAGCAATGGGCCTTTGCCGGCTCTTAAACAAAGAAAGAAGAATGATATGCGTGAGTGCGTAGTCATGGTATCGGCGTCACTTGAAATGTACGTCTATCTTTCTCTGATAATTTAACAAAACGATCCAAACCATAAACTTGTTCAAAATAGGTTCATTCCACTAATTAGAGATCAGTTCCGCCTCTTCTCAGAGTCGACTCAAACGACACTCACAGATTAATTTACGCCGCTACCACGTATCGCAACTCATTACACGTATTAAACATCAAAACTTATAACATTGTTGGTTCAATTATATGCTTAACTTATTTTCAAAAAGAAAGTAATTTTTGTATTAGGACTTTATAACAGATTTGCAATATTTGCTTAGTATATTTTATACAACTACTACGTGATTGTCGAACAGTTATAGTATTCATCGAATCTTCTAACACATGGTGTGTTCTTCTACAACTCTATGTTGCTTGCACTGTTACTGTAACGAGCGAGCGATGTTCCCCCATGGATATATTATTAGCACGTTATAATAACTTTTGGTTGGTCACACATTCATACCTAGCTCCGTATCCGATTAGACAGTCGCGTTCCATTTCACCGAGCCGCAGCCCGCCATCTCGCGAGCGACCCTCGGTTGGTTGCCGAGTAAGGACTGCGCGGGGGCCTCGAGCACGAGCATGCATTTTATCTTGTACCATGTGTTTCAATTTCTGGTAATAAACCTGCAACAAAAACAATTACTTAATTTTTTATTTTAATATTTTTATCTAAGTATATAAAACTTAAAAGCAGATGCAACAGTATAAATCTGGAATAATTATGTTTAGAAGTTGAGTATTATTAAAATAGTACCAACGAATGTTGTTACAATGGGTGATCCAAAAGTAATGTTGCGCGCCACTATTAATGTCTTGTACATGGCAACACTAGTCACCACTAGCGCCCTCTAGTGTCAAGTAGCAGAACTAGGGAGTCAAGATCCTTCTAGAAATTTCGGAACCGATATGTACTCGAACATTCTAGATGTCGCTACAGTAGAAGGTTCTAGAAACTATCTGAGGCCCTATATAAGGCCGGTATAGACCACGACCGAGGCAGTATTGATTTGGCGATGTAAGCGAATAGTTCGAAACGAAATAACTGCGAACCAAAGTGATAGTAGTACAATTATGTTTTATTATTAGTGTAGTTTTAAGTTGTAATTAGTGTTCTGTAATTCAAGTGTCAATTTTAGTAATTCAATCGGCAGTTTTTAATTGTCTCCAACCCCAAGCTCGTAACAATTGGTGTCAGAAGTGGGATCAAATATGCCGATTTTACCTAAAGACGACACGGAGGGTATCCGTACCCGAAGTCAACGCCAACAGGAGACGGACCAGAGACAATTTGGTAATGTAAAGGCCGGCCCGTCAGTAGCTCCTGCATCTGCAGCACCTGACTTAGGTGCTCTGATGATGATGCTGCAGGAGCATGTCCGTCGATTGGAAGAGCAGCTGCAGCGCGGACAGGAGGAACAGGCCCGCCAACAGGAGGAACAGGCCCGCCAACAGGAGGAACAGGGCCGTCGGTTGGAAGAGCAGCTCAAACGCGATAAGGAAGAGCAGAAACTTCTCATGAAGGACCTTCACGCTACCTTCGGGAAAGAGATAAGGGAGGTGAAGGATAAGGTTGCTCAATATGACAACCGCCTGTCGGTAGCTGAACCCCGAATCGACCAAGTGTACAATCGGGTTGACAACGTGATGGCTGACGCGAAGAAAACGCTGGACGACCTCAAACTTGGGGATGGAGTTACAGCTCCCGTGGTTGCTACAACACCTTCGCTACGTGGATTCAAAGTGCCACCGTTTGATGGGACTTCTTCCTGGTCGGCCTACAAAATCCAGTTCGAGGCTGTCATGAAGGCCAACGGCTGGAATAAGTCAGGCCATGACTGCTCTCACTCTAGGCCTGCGCGACCAGGCCTTAACTGTTCTGGAAGCTCTCTGTAAAGAAGTGACTTACGAGCAGCTCCTTGAGGCATTGGAGGCGAGATATGGCGACGCTCACCTGGAACGCGTGCTCATGAAGATCCAGAGTGCCAACCTCAAGTTAAGTCCGAAGAAGTGCTCACTATTCAAACGAAAAGTTAGCTTTTTGGGGTATGTAGTGTCGGAAGAAGGTATCCGCACGAATCCAGAGAAAATTGCCGCTGTCAAGGAGTGGCCGGTTCCAAAAGACAAGACACAGGTTAGAGCATTTTTGATTTGTGCTCCTATTATCGGCGATTTGTGAAGAACTTTGATGATATAGCCAAAGTGCACAAGCTAACAGAGGACAAGCGACATTTCTGCTGGAATGTGTTGCGATACCGCATTCCAGGAGCTCAAAGACCGTCTGTGCAAAATACCTATTTTGGAGTACCCTGATGCGGACAAGGAATTTATAGCTGACACAGACGCAAGTGATACAGGACTTGGCGGTGTATTGTCTCAACGGAATGGTGATCAAGAGGTTGTGATAGCGTACTTTAGCAAGTCGTTGTCAAAGCCGGAAAGGAACTATTGTGTCACAAGACGGGAATTGCTTGCTGTAGTAAAGTCTTTGCAGCATTTCAGCAAATATCTTCTGGGGCGGAAATTTCACTTACGAACTGACCATCCTGCACTGAAATGGCTATTGCAGTTCAAAAATCTGAAAGGACAAGTTGCGAGATGGATTGAACTACTTCAGGAATACGACTTTGTGATCGAACATCGCAACGGGACATCTCATGGCAAGGCAGATGCATTGTCAAGAAGACCTTCCCCTGAAGATTGCAAACATTGTACTAGGCAAGAGGGTAAGGAAGTGTTATCTAAGAGGATGCTCAGGACAGACCAGCTCAGCAATGAGTGGAAGGACAGCCTACAACATGCACAGCAGGAAGATTCGGACATCAAGCCGATTCTGAAATGGATGTAGGCCAGTGCTCCTAAGCCCAAGTGGAGCGACGTCTCAGCGATGAGTTCGACCACGAAAAGCTATTGGGCCCAATGAGACAGCTTGCTGATTCAGGATGGAGTCCTGTGCCGTAAAAGGGGGAAAATTGTCAGGGAGACAGTTGTCATTTGCAAATGATTGTACCTAAGGCTAAAGTACCGGTTGTTCTACAGCTGTATCATAATGGTTGTTCAGGAGGCCACCTGAGAGTTAAGCGAACTCTACTGAAGATCCGAGGACGGTTTTACTGGGTCAACTGTCGTGACGATGTCGAGGACTGGTACCGCAAATGTACAAGTTGTGCGGCTGTAAAGGTACCTCAAATTCGTAGTAGAGGCGCATTGAAATTGTACAACGTTGGCGCACCATGGGAGAGGATAGCCATTGACGTTGCGGGGCCGTTTCCGGAAAGTTAAAGTGGTAACAAGTATTTCATGGTTGTGATGGATTACTTCACTAAGTGGCCAGAAATGTTAGCCATTCCAAATCAAGAAGCTTCAACAGTTGCAGATAAACTAGTTCATGAAGTCTTCTGTCGTTTTGGAGTACCTTTAGAGATTCACAGCGATCAAGGAAGGAATTTTGAGTCTCAAATATTCCAGGAAACTTGCCGATATATGGGTGCTCATAAAACAAGAACAACTTCTTACCATACACAATCTGATGGAATGGTAGAACGATTTAATCAGACATTGGAGAGGTACCTAGCAAATGTTGTGGAAAAACGGCAACGAGACTAGGACATACAACCGGTTTTGTTGTCATATCGAAGCGCTGTTCACGAAAATACATCAGTGACGCCAGCTTTCGCAAACTTTGGGAGAGAATTACGGCTGCCTGCGGACCTGATCACCGGAATACCACCTGATGCCCCACGCAGTATAATGGATTATGCAAATGACTTGCGGAACAAAATGAATGACATTTATGAGCACGTCAGAGAGTCAGGCCAGCAAACGTCTGAGAGGATGAAAACACGTTATGACCGCAAAATGAACAACAAAGGGTTTGATGAAGGTTCACTAGTGTGGTTAAACAATCCAGCTCGCAGCAAAGGGAAATCTCCTAAGCTTCAAGCTAAATGGGATGGACCGTACCGGATTGTGACAAGGATCAATGACGTAACCTACCGGATACAGAAAGGTGCCAGAGGTACTCCTAAGATCGTCCATGTGGATCGACTGGTGCGTTATTATGGGACCAATAATGCTCGGGACGAGCATGTCTTAGGAGGGGGCAGTGTTGCGCGCTACTATTAATGTCTTGTACATGACAACAATAGTCACCATTAGCGCCCTCTAGTGTCGAGTAGCAGAACTAGGGAGTCAAGATCCTTCTAGAAATTTCGGAACCGATATGTACTCGAACATTCTAGATGTCGCTACAGTAGAAGGTTCTAGAAACTATCTGAGGCCCTATATAAGACTATGACATCACCATTAATTAATTACATCATATAATCTGAATTTTCTATTTTTAGTAGTCTCTTAAAACTTGGTTGATTTACCAATTTAAGTTAAATTATTTTTTTCTAGTATTTAAAAATGTACAAATGAGATCATTTTTTTTTTAATAAAAACTAACTTTACTGTACAATAAATTCTCATACATTTTCTGTAGGAATGTTTATTTTGACAACTATTAAGTATTTCGGTTGATGTTTGTAAAACTACTCCTAAGTATCCAACAACGATTACGTTTGATTCTAAATAATAATCCATGATTTCGGAATTATTTTTAAATTTCCAAAGTATGGAAAGAAAATACATACCGGCCCAGAATAAATATAAGCTTCCAAAGGTTCGCCTGTGAGTCCCGAGTAAAATATATCTTTACCATGATAGTTGTAACCATGTTTTTCCAATTCATTACACACATCCTTAACTTTGGAACCTCCGAAAGCCGTACCTAACAAAAATAATATAAAATTAGTTTTAAAAAAAATGAAACTGAAGTCGTATACATTTAAAAAAAATTAAGAAATTAAAAAAAATATACCATAATGAAATTTGCCCTCCATCAAGCCAGCTTTGCCTGCCAACAATTCGATTGTTTTACCAACTGTCATTCTAGAAGGAAAACCATGGGGGTTCATTATCATGTCAGGACATATGCCTCTGTCGTTAAACGGCATATCTTCTTGTTGCACAATTAAACCCGTAACTCCCTTCTGTCCATGTCTAGAACTGAACTTGTCACCAATCTCGGGGACTCTAGTTTGACGTAACAAAATTTTTATCAAGAAAGCATCTTCCGCATTAGAAGAAACCATAACTTTCTCAATATATGACTCAACTGGACCTTTGTATGTAATGGGCACATCTTTATAATCAATTTGTTGGGGCTGGCCTTGACCGATCGGATTTATTGTGGCCGGTGGCATCTGTTTATTTATAAGGACCTGTCTGTTCTCAACCATTTCCCCCGGCGCAGCTATTCCATCAGTATCTAGTATATCATGAACTTTTATAATTTTACCCGTATTAGCATCTCTCGAGGGACCTAAAATTCTATCTGACGTTTGATTACTATATCTTTTCATTGTCGTTTTTGCACTTTTATAAACAAGACATCTCCCATATCCTCTGTCAATAGAAGCTCTATTTAGAATTAAGGCATCTTCAATATCATAGCCGCTGTAACTCATCACTGCGACAGTGGCATTTTGCCCAGCTGGCAACTTGTCGAAATTTGTTAATTCTATTGTCCTGGTTTTTACCATTGGACATTGAGGATATACCAAATTATACATCAATGTATCAATTCTGTTTTTTTGGTTGTAGCCAATAGTACCTGAAAAAGAATTTTGTTGATACATTATTCTGAAATAACTTAATAATAAAATAATACTTCTGATTTAAGTTGCCAAGATGGGTGTTTTTGCTTTACACCTGGTGTAAGTTCAAGATGATTAATACCGCCATCTGACGAAGACCACAAGATTTAATGAACATGTCTCTCAGTCAGTACTTAAAATACAATTAACAATTTCTTTAGTGCTGGCGGGGATTGAACCAGTTTGCTTGCGTATTGTTAAATTAGGCGATAGCTTTGTTATGAAACAAGTTAAAATTTAACGTGTATCTCTCTAGCAAGTAAGACGATCCAGATCCCGATCTTGAAGGTTATATGTTTATCACAAAATGTTAAATCGATTGCGTATTTTATTCGACAACGCTAGGTTTTTAAATATGTCAGATTTGTTACAACTCTCACAGGCTAAAAATGAGGTCGTGGATTATTTTATGCCGCCAGAATATTAGATTATATATTAATATTATATTTTTCATATAATATTAATAAAAATAAGTTAGTTTTTAATGATGGCATCCACGACTTTTTCTGCCACCAGGCTAAGGCGTAATATTTGACAGATTTCATAGCGGGGAAGTTAATTTATTCGAAAAATGTAAAGGTTAATGTTTTTTTCTGTACTAGAGTACTATTAGTTATTTTTTATATCAATTAGATTAAAAATAAATAAACCAAACCACAGATGTTCATCAAAGTAGAAAAATTATAAAAAAGAGAGTTAAAAATGTGAAAAAAATTAAAGAGCAAACCACTGAGCCATTGTTTTGTGTATTTATATAATAATATAGAAACTGATAAACTTTCATTAAAAACCAACTTCTCCATTAAATGACAGTGTGTAACAAAACACTTCACCTCAGTGTCATCTAGCGACATCTGGTGAGCGGAATATTATTAAGCCTCATTGGAAGTTAAAATTAAAGTGAAACATGCAGAAAGTAGATGGAAGCAAGTGTCTCGAGACAGGACCGTGCTTTGTGGCAATCTAGGGGGAGACCTGTGTTCAGCAACGGACTTGTGATGGATGGCGATGCTGATAATAAACTAGAAGTTGAAAGGTGTTCATATAATTACAGGCTTCTTAATGATTTTATTCGCTTAAGAGATATAAAAGTCAACTTTATCTCCAAATGCCAACTTCACCTGCACATAGTTTTACAAGAGAATTTGTATAAGAAATAAGAAAATATATTACCCATAGCTTGTTTTCCCATAGCACACTGGTAAGTATTCCTCGGGCTCTGATTATGATGCGGGTAAGGCACCAAACCGGCACATACACCTAAGATTGTAAATGGTTCTATTTCAAGGTGTGTAGTGACGTAAGGATCGATTTCCGCTTCAACAGTTGCTATATGGCTATCATTTTCTTCATTCACGTCTAAATATTCAATAAGACCATCATTTAAAAAGTCTTGAAACTTTCTGATACCTCTGTTGAGCTCATTAATATGTATCTGTTGAACCAAAGGGTAACCTTTTTCTACTATGATGTATGGACGACACAGCCTACCACCATCGCTGCATATATATACAGTTCTTTGGTTATGATTTGGATATATTGAAACAAAGGATGAAATCAGACCTCGCCTTCTAAACATTCTAAATATTTTTATGAGTTTTTTGTATTGCCGTGTTACACCTAAAATGTTTCCTGAAAAATATTTGTCACCAATAGTTAATAAAGTTATTAAAAATTGCGTGAAAAATATACTGATAAATATATATAAATCTTTACCGTTAAGAAAAACCATATATACAGCAGGGTGATTAATTTCTTCGCCTCCCAACAGCCTAACATCTTCGACGCCAGCATTACACGCCAATCTTGAAATTGGTTCTTCAGAACACTCCGTTGTGATGTGAGTCATTAGTGCAAGATTTTTTACCAGACCACAACCTTCACCCTCTGGAGTGTCTGATGGACACAACATGCCCCACTGTGAAGGTTGCAATGATCGGGGCCCCGATACCTTCCTAGTTTTTTCGAATTGTGAATTGACCCTGGTCATCATACCCAAAGCCGATATATAGCTAAGACGACTTAGCACCTGTGTCACGCCATGTCGTTCCATTTTAAATCTTTTGATTGTCCAGTTTCCCTGTCAATATAAACATTAAAACGTGAAGCAGACTGAATAAACAGTGTTTATTCAAATGAAATTAATAAAAATACTAACTGTTGAAATTGCTGTGAACAGACCATTAGCTATCAAATCAGGTCTCATGTGTTTAACAACATCAAAAGGAGCCGCTTTTACTTTTGGTATAATTTTATCAGCTATTGACTTTAGTTCCCAGTTAAATCTTTTGAACAGATCTTCAAACATCAAGGCTAAAAGAGAACCAGCTAATTCAAGTCTTTTGTTTCCATAGTAATCAGGGTCATCTATAGCAGCCTTGTTAGTCTCAGCCTCAATAACTCTTTTGACCATAATAGCCAAATATATTGCTTTTACATAAAAGTTGTAATTTTCGACCGCTACGTGGGCAAGTATAGTTGTAGCAAGTAGATCCCTTGCTTCGTCAACCGGTGTGCGTGCTTTAGCATTTGCTGTCTGAAATCTTATAAATTAATTTCTATGTCATTCATTGTTAATATGTCATAGTCATAGACAGTCATTTATTGCATTCATGCGTAAACATAGAGTGGTTTAAGAATTTACGGTACAATATCATGACACCCAGTTGGGAATAGCAATATAGATAAAAGGCAACATGAATTGAATTGAAAATACACCGTTAAAACTATTTAACACTCTATGTAGCAAATTCAATATTTAAGTAAAATAAAATTTGATAAGATTCAAGCTACCGGCGGTCAGGAGGGGGAGTAGCCATAGCGTTTTACCCCGATACAAAATTGTTTGTCGTTTTTTGCGGGCGGAAATCTGCGCACCCAATAAAATTGTCTGACACAACGAAATTCACACATAAAAATTAAATCAATAAAGTAACAATTAAATTAAAATTATAAAAGTATCATTCGGTGACAGGATAACGCGGATACACACTTGGATCAGTCGCTCGACCGATCTGCATATTGTATGAGGGCGAGTGGCCTGTGTTGGTAAGCAAATCCAAAACAACACGACCGTTATTGTTACTATATTTCAAGTTTAAAAAGAAGTTAATGGCAAAAATGTGGTAACGGAACGGGTCAAAAATGAACTTTGACGTAGGCTTAGTAATTTATGGGGAACACCCTAAATTCAAGCATAACATGAATTTGGGGAAATTCGCCTCTATCTCTGAGACAGAAATTTGCGCCATACTTCGTTGTGCGGAAATTAACCTGCAAAAACACTACGTCAACCATATTATTTATACAAACTCTGACAGTCAAGCAGCACTTCTAGCGCTGAGATCAAACTTTAGTGACCTCAAAGCTAGTTGGAGACTGCGTGAACCGTTTAAGCGTTGTTTTGAGATGGGTTCCGGGTCATGCGGGTATTGTAGGCAATGAACTTGCCGACAAGCTCGCACGGTAGGATTCAAAGTGTACACAATTTGGAACTAAACACCCGAGCTATTTTGTGGAACCTCAAAAAGCTTGGCCCGATTGACTCTTGAAACTCTTTATCACAATAAATCGCTTAAAATCTGATCTGATACACCAGCCTTAAAATATTCTAAAACCTTAATCCTCATGATCGTAATTACTTTGATGATGTGCCGATTCTGTTCCTTAATGGAAGAAACACCTCTACACATCCTAACTGATTGTGGACCCTTAATGCTCAACCGTAACACTCGTCTGGGAAACTACATACTTAGCCCAGAAGTGAAATTGCTTGCAGCTAAGCAGTGAATTATAGCCATAGCAGCGATTACAATAGATATAACAGGTCTGAGTGATAATGGTATTTCTAGACCTGCATAGCTGCTTGTGCAAATAAAGAAGGTAACGCCATCTATTTGCAAATTTGACGTAGTATATTTCTATTTACAGCAAAAATCTGAACGGATCGCCATTTTTGTAGGATGTCGATTCAGCCGCGCAACTAAATTTAGTCTAGTGAGCAGTGCGGCTGCAACTAGTTTTATTGTAAGCATAGGATGCTACTCCCCTCCGATCAGCGGGTGGCCCGTGTTGTTCTATGGATTTGAGCGTGTAACGGACCTTAATCTTTATTATATATAAAAATTACGTGTCACATTGTTTGTCCGCGATGAACTCCTAAACTACTAAACTGATTGCAATGAAATTTTGCACACTGTGTGCAGTTTGGTCCAACTTGAGAGATAGGATAATTTTTATCCCTATAAGTGACCCCCAATATTATTTATTAGAAATTTAAGAATTTTTATATGACACAGGGTCGTCGGAGATGGCAGAACAACGTCTGCCTGGTCAGCTAGTTTATATATATATATATTTCATATTATTATCATTAAAATATTCATTTAAATTATAATAAAATTTGTGTAATAATAGGCTTTTAATTAATTAATATAATAAATTTTGTTCAGCTCTTAGTTCGTTACGTAGCATATTATAATTTTTATTGCTGTTACATAGGAACTGTGAGACTGCGATTGAACATTTTAATTCGACAATTATGTATTGTTGCAGCTTATATTTATAAATTGTTACTTGAGAAATTATATTTTTGGGGACTCATTAAAGATTAAAGAGCTGTTCTTTTCTCTAGATATTTCTAAAATGTACATGTCGGTTAGTGAAAGGATTTTTAATTTAATAATAATAATATACATTTATTTGTACACCATAAAAGTCCTTAAACAATAAACATAAAATCTTTACTCATTCCACACAGCAGTATTTCAGCTGACGCTTACAATAGGATATTAACAATAATACGTATACATTTTTCTGCAAAATAAGGTCATTTGCGTTCGTACAATTCCCTCTGTCAAATAATGTCTCTATGCTCAGAAGGCTAATATTGGTGTTTTGTGATCCGTGCTTAGTTAAACTTTAAATCCTTTATTTTTTCTTTATGCGTCTTCCAGCTTAAGTGGCAATCTATTTCGAAATTTCGATACCTAATTGAGGGCAATTATTTACTTTTTATATATGCGTTATTTATTATTATGGTTATACTTTTGGTGGTAAAAATTTTATTATTCTAGTTTTAGAATAGTTTACTAATATGGTCTTTCAACCTTATCCTTTAACGTTAGAATTTCTTTATAATTTTATTCTGGCAATAATAATATAAGTAATGTTATTATTTCACTAATTAAAATGAATAAAATGACATAGATAAAGGAAACGCAAGTATAAAAATTTACAAGTTAAAGATTTAACTACCACTGGTTTCACTTTCGAAATCAATAATTAATTTATTAGTTTCTGTTTGTTGAACCATATGAACAGAAAAAAAAATATATTGACTTACCGTTTTACTTTCAATTTACTTCCAATATAAGCAAGTGCCTGATTTTGGGTGAATATTTTTAAATTATGACAATCCATAATGCAAGGTGCCATTTTCTTAGCAATCGAATCATCAGAACCAACAAGTTGCATAATTTCCTGGTCACTGCAAATGCCCATTGCCTTAAATGCTACAGCAATAGGAATATCCTGCAGATTAGAAGAGTCCAAAATATTTGATTTATTAAAAGCGCATCACATAACAACTAAGATTAAATAAAAAATAAAGTTGCAGTCTCTAAACGCACCACTGCTCGTACACACTGTACACGGGTACAGTGTGTACTTCCTCTCATTTCCGAGTTTTTAGGGCAACAAGAATGCGCCACGCTGCTTCAATGTAGGTTCGGCGACTTCAGGTCATATAAATATACAATGGTACGACATTAAATATAATATATTTCATTAAATATTGTTTACCGAGTTCTATAAAAATCCTAGAAAACCCTGCGCAATTTAATAAACAATTAAAAACATTCCTTATTAATAAATGTTATTATACTGTGAATTATATTGACGATAAATAATGAAAAAGAAAGAATACTTCGACTATAATGTATTTCTAATTTAAGTAAGAATAATATTGAATGTTGGCGATATGATATTTTATAATTTATCTTTAAAGTTAAATTATACAAAAATAGTTAGTCCTCTAGTGTTGCTATGCCCCTGCAGGGCGTCACATGTATATACCTATCAAATGTAACATCTTAGTAATGTGACATGCAATAAACAATTTGAATTTATAAGTCGTGCACTTTTGGATTTTCCAAACTTTTTTTAAATTGAAGTTTGACATAAAATTATCGAAAAATTGGAAGTATATTAATAAGGTCATTAGTGAAAACTAATGACCTTATTACTATACTTCCAATTATCTATTTTTAAATGTTATAAGTAATTTTTAATGCGCTTAAGGCATGCACAATTGGATTTACCAATAGTTCTTTTTTTATTTATTTTTCTATTTAGCTATTTACTTATAAGGAAATGATTATAATTTATAAACTAATACGTAATTATTGCTTATACCTATCAAATATCTTAGTAATATGACACGCAATAAGCAATTTGAATTTATGAGTCGTGCACATTTGAATATTCCAAACTTTTTTTTAAATTGAAGTTTGACATAAAATTATCGGAAAATTGGAAGTATATTAATAAGGTCATTAGAGAAAACTAATGACTTTATTACTATACTTCTAATTTTTTATTTTTAAATGTTATAAGTAATTTTTTAATGCGCTTAAGGCATGCACAATTGGATTTACCAGTGGTTCTTTTTTTATTTATTTTTCTATTTACTTATAAGGGTACGATTACAATTTATAAACTAATACGTAATTATTGATTATAATCTAATATATAGTTAATTTCAATTTTAAAATTTGTCTATTATTGAAAAACTTTCATTTTCAAGCAACAAAGCTGAAAAAAGAGTTAGAGAGGCAAACCCTTGTTTCCCTTTTGCCTATGGGGATAAGAACTATTAACCAAAAACGTCTCTTTCGCGATATTATGTTTTAACCTTATTATCTAAAATCAGTAGATACCTGATTACGCGAGCGTTGCAAAAATGCCATGTCTAATATTGACACAACATTGAGGTCACCGACTAAAAACTAAATACATAATATAAATGGGTAAGGATTAAGGAATGCACATTCCCGTGCGACGGGACGCGCGGGTTTCATTTTCTAGAGGTGTAGCAACGTCGCATAGGTCATTTCCTTCTAATTCGTGCAAATGGAATAAATTTTTTTCTCGCTATAATTTTTTTTTTCATTCGCAGTTGCGATTTTTGGTACAAACTTTTATGAATTGTGTATAATAGTTTACGTCGAATAATATAAGTACGATACCTAATATATGCGTTTACATTTAATGCCGTACATAGTAACACATTGTATATATATTTTTAGATTGTAGTTGCAGGTTTACGTGGTAAAGCCATGCTGCAGCTATATTAGTAGTATAGTTGTAGCCCGAATGGGTCGGCTCGACCGGGGAAGGACCACGCTCTCACAGAATACCAGCGTAAAATAGCAGCTTAACACTGCTGTGTTTCGTATGGTGAGTGTAGAGAACCGGAGACCCTTTTTACTGGAAAAGAGGCATTCCATTTTAGTCCGCACGGGTGACAACGCATCTGCATTTTGATTCGCAAACGAGGATAAATGTAGATGTCTATGGGCCACAGTAACCACTTACCACCTGGTGAACTGTTAGCTCATTTACCACCCTGTTATTTAAAAAAATTAATTAATTGTAAGGTCAAACCTTACATTTTATTGTATTATAATGTAAACAACATACATCGGATAATGCATTGTGTCTCAGGACATATTTCCCATTTTTGACTATAACATTTGTTCTTGTCTTCTTTTCATGAGTGGAACTTGTGACTTGACACTGTATGGCTCCTTTGAATTCATCCACAATCATTCGATTTCTTGACAATTGTTCTTGTATTAAAATAACTTTTTCTTGTCCTGTTCATATAACAAGATGTTTGGTGTTTCAAAAACATTCTCTAAATTTTATTTTATTAAGAATTTGTTTTTGTCACATTATTTATTTATTTGTGGGACAATAGGGGATGACATTTTTATTGTAACATTTAGACGATATTTTGGTTGTACCTTGAGGTGGTGATATTAATTAGTTCACTCAAAGGGGTCAAAAAATTTTACTTATATTAGTGTGAGTGCAAATCCGTGTTTTTACCGCAAATAGGCGGTGCCACTGGCATGAAAGTTTGAACTTCGGACATTATAAACGTCGTGCGCCCTTACTCCCAAAATTACTTTAAAATTCGATTCGATTTTCGATTAAAACTGACGTTGTTTCGATTCTGATTTCTGATTTTAAAGCTTAATCCTGACCCAATTCAAATCGAGAAATACCATCAAGTTACGATGAAGTATTGTCAGCGCAGTTAGGCACATCGGGATATTTCATTATGCAGAGATAATTTTTAATTCTTAAATGTTTTACTACATAGATAAATCAAACTAATAGAGAAAATGAATTCTTGTCGCATGCGATTACGAGTGCCATCAAGCAGCGAAGCTAAAGCCTTTCGTTCTGATAATTCCAATTTGAAACACCATTCGATTGTGCTCCAGCTACAGACTCGAAAATTCGAAATTTAAGTGAGTCTGAATAAAACTCGATTAGTTCAAAACTCGATAGTCGAGAGTAGACCAGCTCGATCGAGTTAAGATTAAGCAAGCGTTATCAGCGCCGTTAGGCACAACTGGATATTTTATATCCAGAGAGCATTTTTAATAAATTGATAATTCAGTTCTTAAATATTTGTAACGTGAAAAGTACAAACTTATGAAGAAAAAGCATTCACATCGCTTGCGATTACTAGCGCCATATAGCAGCGGACAACCTCCGGTTCCAATAATTCCAATTTGAAATACAATGTCACAATGGATAGCTATAGATAAACTAGCTATAAATAAACCACTTAATTAGCGGATCGCGGAAGTAGGCGGTGGCGAGAATCGGCGCACACGTAGTTAATTAACCCAAGATAGATCCCGCTATAATTTTCGGTGGATGCAATATGAAACAATGAAAATTTATCTTTATCTTGTTATATAAATTTTTTAGTTTATCATCTATAGGCTGAAATATAAAATGGGTTTGTTTGCAACATAATATTTATTTTATTTATAATACTTTTATATTAGAAAAATTGCACTAGATTGCTATCAAGTTCATTTCTTGCGTATTGTCTTTTGATATCTACCCATACCAACCCAATCGGGTTCAGATCTGGGTGCTATGGTGGAAGTCGTAAGACTTCGTGACACACAGCATTTAACACTTCGTCAATTTTATAAACATTTTCATATCTGTGTTGCTTGATGAATGTGAATAAGTCACATTTCCTTAAGGAAATATTAAAGTCTTTGCAGCCAGGCCTGCATGTCGGCTTTTGTTGACGCCATCGTGGGCTTTCTATCCACTTGTACAGAATGATAAGCAGCGATATCCATGACAACCAAGGAATGTGGTGGTAAATATGGCAAGTTTATCTTTTGTCCATTTAAAAAAAAAATCATATCTTTATGGTAATCTCCAGATTTACTTTTTGATTTAAAAATTAAAAGGGCTTCATTGATAAATCCACCGCAGCCTCCAGCATGGACAAAAATTAAAAGTGGCCCTTTCCCAATATGTGACAGCACTCCTCTTTCTTCTGTAGACTGCAAACACGATGAGACATTTAAGGAGGAAAAACATATGTTTCATTGGGGTTAACAATGTTCCCCTGATCTTTCCGATGCTTCAGAATGCATTCAGAGAGCTCAGTCGCCAAGATACTATATATGGTTTTTCAATAAGTAGCTTTCTTTTTGACTGATATTTCTTAAATCTATAGCAAAGTTTGTGCAAGAATATTCTCAAATATTCTCGACTGCTATTAATAATTCCGTCTTCTTTAAGATCAGCATTATAAATTTTTAATGTAGGAACCGTTTTGAAAATAGTATAAAATAGAGTTACCTTTCGTCTTATTACGCCTTCTGTAAAATTATCTATTTCAATTTTTTTCTTTCGGACTTGTTTCTTTTTTGTTGGCGATTTAGAAACTCTCTATTATATATACTATTCTCCTCACGTTTCAGATCGTTGCCTTCTTTAATAATTTAACTTACAGTCGACAATGAGAGTCCCCTTGCTTGTGCAACAATTTTGTTCACAACTTACGTCTTGTACTCCCTAGAACTTGTTTTCTAGCTTTAAAGAAATAATAAACATTGTACGCCATTTGTTTCGCTTGCCTGCTAATTTTCTTACCAATAATCTGAGGGCAATTCATCTTGGCATTGATTATGGCATTTTAATCTCGTGTGCGTTTTGTTCCAAGTGTCCATCAAAGATATAATCGTATGTGTATGTATAATGAAAAAAATTCGCCTGACTACCCTGTAACGCCCGTACGTCACTCCCTCCCGCGAACTTCTACCCCACGTGCGATCCGCCAATTAAGTAGTTTATCTATAGTTATTTTCAAAACACGACACTACCTTGAATTTGAATGAAATTCGATTATTTCAGAACTCGATTCTGTCAGGTTGGGAGTAAGCCGACTGAATTTATTACTTATATGTTTAAGGTTCAATGTATCAATCTACGAAAATATTATATCAAAATCTCTACAATAAATCATAAAGTTATTATTCATTTCTAGTTAGACAATAACATCTACAGCTTAGTAATAAGTATATTTCATACCTCTTATTATGAAGTAACCACCTGGGTCATGAGGGCATTCATTTAGCTGAGCAAGCTCAAAGTCTGATTTATTAGTTAAAACACAATTTGAAGACCGTAACATCAATGGCATTCTGAAAAAAAAGTATATTTATAAAATCTGTAATCCACTAAAAAGTTATTTATGTGTACAAGCATATACCTCCCAATAAGTTGTTTATTTTTAATAACCCTTTGGTTGCCTCTTATGTACTCTATATCAACTGTAATAGGGGCTGAGTAGGTCATATCTCTCAAACGGCACTCATGTGGTGTTGTTGGTTTAGTCATGTTAAAACCTTCTTCTAAATCTGGAGTCCCGACATATGCATTTAAGTATTTAATGTAGAAGAGAGGATCTGCATCACAAAATACTTTTTCATTTGCTTGAACTATTTTCTTTATTTCTACATTGATAAAATAATTAAATGAATCAATGTGTTGCTTCACCAATCCTTTTACTTGTAGAAAAGAAGGAACAAGTTTCCATTTATCCTGAAAAGTAAAAAATACAATGAAACAATTACATTATGAAAAATCTACAGTGGCTCAACGTTACAGTGCTAGGGGCTATCAGTTCAATTTCAGAATTGATATGTATTTGTAGGACCTACATATAACTGTCCATCTGAAATTTATGTCTATACTGTCAAAATCACCAAAATTGTGACTATGTGATATATGTGGTAGGTTATGGTAGTACTTATTTTCAGCCTGGATGTTCATCTGGCTATGTAGTATTCTCTCACATATTTCTGCTGCTAAAAATGCACTGCTGAATTCCGGTCTGAAGATATAGGTTAGAGCCAGTGCAATAAGAGGCTGTGAAGTCTTTCTTTGTGAAACTGGCTGCAGGTGCCAATGGACTGCAGTAGCCACTTACCATCAAGTGAAATGTACGTTTGTTTGTAATTTCAGATTAATATTTTTTTACTACATCTTCACAATTTTCTTTTAAATAACATATGTGATCCATCTACAAGGAAATGTAAATTATTTATGATGCATGCTTTTTAGTGTCAAAAGAGGCATCAATTAGTATATATATGTCATCAAAAAAAAAAGTATGAATGTGTAAAATACATTTAATGGGTCCTAAAAACTATTACAACCACAAGGAAACAGAAAATAACTACAATGCCAAGCGTAGCAATTATGGCAAATCGTTTGCACAGAGAGAGGCACATGTCCAGCAATGCACTTTATGAGCTGACAATGAAGAACGTGAGTCTTTAGTTAAATACTTTCTATTTCAGTGGTAAATAAAAAATTACTTTCAATAAGTAAGCAATAATCAATATTGAATAAAAAATCATTCTATTCTATTTTGGTAAGCCCACATGATTGAGAAATTAACTAATAAATGATGAGTTGTAAAATAAAGACGTTTGCTTTTACTGTAAACAAGCAGAAGATATTTTGTTTTTAAAATATCTATTTTTTTAGAAACTTGATAAGATAAGAAAGATAAGAAATTATTTTCACATTTCTGTTGATTAACCAGACACTGGAAGACGTGCAAATTTGTTCAGCATTTAAAGTATAGTTCACATAGGATAAATACACATGAGACAATAAATACACATGAATGTATTCGGGTTGGGTTCAGAATCAAGTCGCCTGAATTTGAGGAGTCTGCCACTGTGGGAGGGTCAAGGGGGCTTATCTCAAGCGCCCCCATACAAATTTAGCCACAGGAGCTTTGTCGAAATATTTAAAATTATTATCTAAATATATTCATAAATCACTAATTAATACCTGAAATGGAACTTTTGATATTGACAGTAACAGATATACTAGACCAAAGAAAATATAATCACGACATTTATACTCCATTTCGCAACTCACATCATAAGCTTTATTCCTTTGCTTCTGTCTTTATGTGAATGTGCTCCTTATTGTTATTATCTGCCTCCTGTTTTTCGACAACTTCGCTACCCCTCTGGAGACCGATTGATTGCTATTTTACGATTTCAAAGAAATGGTGGAAGTAAAAAATATGTTTACTTATTAAAGTAATTATAAAAGTTAACATTTTGATGTTTTATTAAGATGCAAGAGCAAGCAAAGCGGCGTTCCTTCAACTACACTTTGGTGTTACTTTGGCGGAGGGAGGTCACCTCCCCCTTCCTATTAAAGCGATTTTTTTCAGAAATCATTTCAAAAAATTTTAATCTTCAACATGTAATACAAAAAAATAGGCACGTTCGGCTGGGGAAAAGGGTGTGGGGGCGAATCTACCCCCCCCCCCCTACCCCTTTGCACCCCACACCAACCCCTCTATTAAGGCAACTTGATTCTAAACCTTACCCATGTATTCATTCAAATTTACACTCGAAGTACTCTCTTAACATTCGGATGAAAACTAATAGTCATAAATAGTCATAAGGCATAAATAAATTATTGAATTATGACACAACTGCTATTGTAAAACGAATATAATACCAAAGATTTAAAATTTGACAAACCTCCAAACATTTTATAGGTTCCCGCAAGCCTTTGGTGGACTCCCACTCGTTATTTTTTTTATTTATTTCACCCATCACTGAGCCTATAATCACTTTGCCTCGACTAAAATGACAACGTTAAGGTTATCAAGCAATCATAAATCTAAAAAGATGATTTTGTGCCCTAAAAGATTATTCCCATTTGCGATGGTTGCTTAGTGGTGGTAATTTTAAAAGGAACAGTAATTACTTTTGCAATACTGAATAGGAAATATAAATAATAAATATATAAATAAAAGCACTAATGCAGTAGGTAGTAGGCAGAAATCATCTTGTACACACAACTTTATAATTTGTGGCAGAAATGACAATTGACATTTGACAATGAAATTTTTTTATTAACTGGCTTTACGGCTCTGGGTTCTATCCTTTCTGAACCTGAAGTATGAAGTTATAATGTATAATTATCCTTCGTAGTACACTGCTTCACAATATGTTGATGCATCACATTGTGCAGCCCTTAGAAGATTTTGACCGCAACTTGAGCCAGCAGACAACTGAGAGTTGGCGATGGTATCTCAAGGCGCCTAAGTAGACAGACACCTCATTTTGAGAATCATATCACCATCAGAGCACTTGTTTCACCGTTTCCACTAATAATTCACATGCGCAGATATTTAATACATAAAATCGCACCACTTTTATATTTTTATTTATTTATTTAAAAGGACAACCAACAAGACGAACACTAATACATGGATTTTATGGTAACATGAATATCAAACTAAAGCTAAGCGTCATCTTAATTATAGGCTGCCACGGCATGCAAATAAAACTTAAATAGGTTAGTTAATACCATAATATAGAGTAATATATACCGGTTAATACTAAGCAAATGAAAACTTAAACATTTTAATCCTTATTTTTATATGTTAAAAAAAATCGAACAATGGATACGTAGATAGTTGAATCAAACAGACACCTTTGACTAGAGAAACTGACCGAGCTTGCGTGTAAATTTCAACGGCTTGTAGAAAAGATGTTGATGTTTTAAGACTTAGATATTAAGTTGTACTGTCTCTGTAAGCGATTTATGGTGGCGTGGTGACCTAAGCTACTTTTGGCACCTTTTGATGAGAACGTAACGTAACGTAAGCGACACGACAACGCGGGAATATTAAAATTGACAGATCACAATAACGCAGGGCAGTCAATGAGCCCATTGATAATCTTATAAAAAAAGCAAATGATCCATAAACAATATTTGCCCTTGTAGGCTAGGTTATTCATTTTAAAATAGGTAAGACGTTCCTTATATGAGGACATCAGTTTGGCTTTGTTTTATTGGTAGGATAGGTGCCAGAGAATTGTCTTCTGTATTCGATCGATTCGCTTAATATGGACCTCATAATGTGGGGACCAAACCTGAATACAAACCCCAACGAACCAATGCCAAATACAGGAGAATTTTTGTTGAGGGCTTTTTGAATTCCTTTGCATTTCGCAGCACAAACCCTAGCATCTGGAAACCTTTTGTTGCGACTTGGTCTATGTGCGGTCTTGGTTTTTATCCATAATGACGCCCAAACCGCGAATAGAGTCCACCTCTTATGATTTTTGACCGGCAATATTGTAGGACGACGACAAGTTCGTTTTGCATCTCCAAAATCTAATAATTTTACATTTTTCAGTATTTAAATATAACCTGTTCTCCCTACACCATCCAGCGAGTCGATCAAGATCCTCCTGTAATAACAATGAATCATTAATACCTCTGATCTGCATAGACAGTTTCATGTCATCAGCGTAAAGGAAACAAGCGGCATGATTAAAGATATCCACGATATCATTAATAAATATATTAAAGAGGATTAGACCCAGATGCGAACTTTGTGGGACGCCGGAAGTTGACAGAAAGGAATGCGATGAGCCATTAACCACAACATGCGACTTGCGTTGATAAAGATAGGATTCAAACCATTCCAGAAGGCTGCCATATACGCCCAAACGAGAAAGTTTACCCAGTAAAATTTTGTGATCAACTGAATCGAAAGCCTTACTAAAGTCGGTGTATATGGTGTCTACAGGAACACGGGATTCAAGGGAGTTAGAAACGAAATCCACAAACGAGATCAAATTGGTTACCGTTGAGCGAGATGCCAAAAAACCAGATTGGTGAGGAGAAATTAAATGCTTTATGTGATAGGACAAGACTGGGCAAACCAAGGATTCAAATGCCTTCCCAAAGACTGAGAGTATCGAAATGGCCCTATAGTTCTTCATGGATGCCGAATCACCCGACTTAAAAACTGGAACAATTCTCGCTTCCTTCCAGATCGAGGGAAATAGGCCATTCCTTAAAGACTCATTAAATATTATTGTTAGAGGAAAGGAGAGCGATTCACAGCATTGAACTACAAACAAAGAGGGTGTTCCATCCGGGCCAGCTCCCTTAGTCCTATCTAGTCCTTTCAGAGTTTTTAGAACATCCTCCCGCCGAAGGGTCAGCAGACTTCCAAGGAAGCAAGAGACTGAGTATTCCGGATCAGGTAAGTTGCAGAGGCAAGCTTGGCCGGTAAACCGAGGCAAAATAGGAAGCAAAAAGATTACAAATACCAGTTCCACAAGTTTATTCCTTATCATCGAATGTCATTGCAGAAGGATACGCGTTGCTATTGACTTTTTTACTAAGGTCCAAAACTTTTTTGGATTTACTGATAGGGACTTTTCGAGATACCAGTTACATATCAAAATCCACTTCAAACCATTATTTAAACAATAATACAGGAGCAGCAATCTGTCGCCGGTCAAGTTCCCGCATACGTAGTATCCAGTAAGTAGTCTGTGGTTCCCGCCAAAACTCAATGACAATGACACCCAGCCGTAGATAGAAGATACTAAATCTATGCTCTCAGCCGTAGACAGAGAAAACTATATATTATAGACTCCTGCTGCTTGGCGTGGGCACATGAGATAGGGAATGATGACGTCACAAATAGGCAAGTGTTGTCATACCAACTCGTTTTACTCGATCAGTGGGACAAGAATTCAAGCGGACCGTTGACGACCAGGCAGCAAAACATGGGTTGTCAGATTTAGCCAAATAAAAGATAGTGAATTGGTATAAGAACGAACGAAATTCAATTAACTTGTCTTAAAAACACGATAAATACTATTAAAATTGTCCCCTTCGATTTTAGGCCTATATCCCAGCGGAGGGGTGATAAAAGACTGAAGGAAAAAAAAACGAGAAACTATGTACTGAAATTTTATTGACTTTTAAATAACACGAGTTTATTACTAATGTTGCGAATTCTATCACTGGGTGCAAAATACTATTTGGTGTTGTGACGAATGCGTACCTCAAAGTAATGCATGGTATCTGCTTCCAATAGCATTAACCTATGATTACCAATCACTGATTTGTGATTCATAGGTTAAACTAACCACTCAAGTGTCCTTCAGCTAATTTTGTCATCCTACGACACTAAAAATGCGATAGTATAAGCAAAACTATTTATTAGAGATGCCGCAAATAGCCGTTATAGCGAATAGTCGAATAACGATTTATAAACAAAATCGTTGCTTCACACTAGGAATTTCACCTGTATCGTGGGTGCGTTAACAAACATATAAACTCACAACACCAACAACCAGACCCGGAACAATTATCTGTAGGCCATATAAATATTTGTTCCGTGCGGGAATAGAACCCACGACAAATTATATAAAAAATTTATTGTACAATATATTTTATAAAAAATATAATGTATAATATTATAATTAATTACCTGATAGACCTTTTGCCTGCCTTATTTGTAATCTGTTTGTAATGTATCAAAATAAAAAGTTCGTTGAAACAATTTTATTATTTCTTTCTATCAAACGCTGGCAGAAAATCAAGGGAATTTGCTATACGAAACTAACAACACAGAAAATAGGTTATGTAATGTAATTTTTAACATGAACTTCTATAAAGACATATAAATCCTAATGTTTAATGAAAAACCAGTTTAAAAAATACATTTTAATTCATAGCAGGCTAAAATTATACATTTTACGAGCTGAGATAAGAAAAAAAGGCATACTTACGAATGAAATGACAATCCTGGAATATTTTGTTCACCGTCACTTTTACAATCAAGAACACTGCACTGCACCATTGTGAACAATGAGGTTTTGCTTATAACTCCTTGATTAACACAAATTAACGCCGATTAATACCACGAATTCGCGAAAATATCGTAATTTATTTAGCAAGAAGCCATAAACGTCAAACTCGTTTAGCTAAATCTTTGTGCTGGCCTTGAAAAAACCGGCTCGCGGTGAGAGATGCAGATAGCCATGCTCTGTCCCTTTTCTTCTAATACGTTATGTATATTTACTTCTCTTTATTGAGTGGAGGAGAAGGAAGCTAACAAGCAGTCTATAGTTTATTCTGTATACGAGTACAACATTATGTGTATTGTATGACAGACATACATATTCCGATTCGGAATCTCGAACGCAGCAAGTCCATATAAAATCTATGAACCGCCACATACGTACGGTGTTTTTCCGTACGTTATTTCTCCGATTCAAGTTTCCGTCTGACCGCTTGTACGTTCGGAATCCCGAACGGAAATAAGCCGCTCCGAACGCAAGTCTTCCATAGATTTTGTACGAATCACAACACACATACGTAAGTTCCGTAAGGAATGCGCTCAGTGTTCGTCGCACGACCGAAGCGAGTAGGTGTGTTTATGTATATTTTTACATTTAATCTTGTAGGTTGTGTAGCTTTTCGTAACCTTTCATATTATTTTATTTAATAATTCGTCGAAAGAATTTACAGACATAAATATTTAAAAAAATATCTCTGGATAGATAGATCTTTTTGCATAATATTGACTATATTGCAAGCTTAGGGTGATAAGGGGATGCACCTAGTATAATGATACAGCAAAAATGGAATCGCAATTAGAAAATCGTTGTCATTATTCGTTGGCAGAATGTCTAGCCTCAATGCCTAACGGTTCTCAACTGACCCTTGTTATTCCGAACGGAAAAAAGTATGTGTGTGATGTATTCACGGAATCCCAATTCGGGATTCCGAAACGAAATCACGAAACGGAATTCCGTATGTATTTGGCTGACCTAATACAAATAAGGCTCAGAAAGACTAGAACCCAGAGTCGTAAAGCCAGTAAAAAAATCTAATACTAATTAAAATTAATACTGATGTGACGAGTTGGATTTTTTTGACTCGAGTTTCTCGAGTTCATATGGCTACTGACTCGAATCGTAACTCGAGTTGACTCGAATCGATGTCTGCTGTAGGGAAAGAGAGGCGACTCGGCCGACTCGGGGACCACGAGTCAGCTCGAGCTCGAGACTGACGAGCGGATCGCTAACGGTCAATCAACTAATAAAATTAAACAACAAAATGTCAATGGTTTAGTTTTTAAATAATTGCTTAATTTATATTATAGCAAGTTATAGTTATAAATAGTTATAAATAGTAGTAGTTATAAATAAAATAAACGAAATAAATATAAAAGAAAAAAAATGTCAATCAAAATAAACATTCAACGCAGTTTTTCATTCGCGCAATTCCGTTGCCGTTCCGATCCTGGCCGAGCGAGCCCGACTCAACCCGAGTTCTTTAATCTATTCGAGTCGATACAAGTACGATGCAACAATTGCAACACCTTACGAACGGCGCGCGCGCGTGTGTATCGTAACATAATAAATAATAATTCACTCAACTCGAGTTGATGCGAGTTACAACGCCTAACGAACCGCGCGTGCGAGCCGCGTGTGTAACTCGGAACAACTCGCGTGTGTAAGGCCCGCCACATACATACGGAATTCCGTTTCGAGATTCCGTTTCGGAATTTCGAACGGTCGGCCACACACAAACGGAATCCCGTTTTGCCCGCAAAATATCGAACGGAAAACTACCGTACGTGTGTGGCGGGTCATAGATTTTATATGGACTTGCTGCGTTCGGGATTCCAAATCGGAATATCGAAACGGAATCTCGAAACGGAATTCCGTATGTATATGGCGGGCCTAACTCGGAACACCGCGTATAACTATAACGTCCGGTTTGCGTTCGGACGACCGAGTTGATTCGAGTTGCTTAAAACTGAACTCGAGTAGACTCGTTTAAGGTTTGATTCGAGTTATTCGAGTCAAATAACTCGAGTCGCACACCGCTAATTAATATAATATGTGGATGTGCATTTTGCGGTTATCTGTAATCTACAAAAAATCTCTTGCTATCTTGCCAAACAACTAGGTTAGCTTGCTACATATATATTTATCTATGAACTAGGTACACTGTATCATATAACCATAGATTATGTATATGTATAATAAAAAGATTTAATTTAACAATCCTTACAATTTAATATGCGATTAAACCCAAAACTTGCTTGCCGATATGAATAATATTTCAAAAATGTTAATTAGACAAATGGTATGCTAAATGTATCAAGTTTGCCAAGATGGTGTATGAATCTGTACCTCGCACAGTTCGAATAATTTTGCTAGGTGAATCAGGGGTTGGCAAAACTTCCTTAATTCTATCTTTGGTAACTGAAGAGTTCACTGAACATGTACCTGCGAAAGCGGAAGAAATTACAATACCAGCAGACGTTACACCTGAACAAGTTCCTACCAATATTGTTGATGTGTGTCGTAAGTAACTTGTATTATTGATTTAAAAAAAATATTTTTGCTGTTTGTAAACATTTCCGTTCTTAACAAATCTGGAAAATATTTTTCTACATAACTAATATTCTTATAAAACGAAAGCAAATTTATAGTATCAGAGAAGCTCAAATTTTCAGTTAATTAATTTTTGTCTTTCAGTCTCTGAACAAACATCAGAACAAATAGCAGAAGAAATAGAAAAAGCTCATGTGATATGCATAGTTTTCTCAGTTGACAAACAAGAAACACTCAACAAAGTAGCATCTTACTGGCTTCCCTTTGTGAGAGATAATTGTCCAGATGACTATAGAAAGCCTGTAATTTTAGTTGGAAATAAAATTGACCTCATTGATTATTCTGTAATAGATGTAAGTATTACTTAATATTTTTTTTATAGGATAGGGTGACAAACAAGCACCCAGTCCACCCGAGGTTAAGTGGTTGCTGTGGCCCATAGACATCTACATTCATCCTCGTTTGCAAATCAAAATGCAGATGTATTGTCACCCATGAAGACTAAGATGGAATGCCTCTTTTCCAGTAAAAAGGGTCTCCGGTTCTCTACACTCACCATACGAAACACATTAGTGTTAAACTGCTATTTTACGCGGGTATTCTGTGAGAGTGTGGTCCTTCCCCGTTCGAGCTGACCCATTTGTGCACTGCTGAACATAGGCCTCCCCCAAGGAATGCCACAAAGCACGGTCTTGAGCCACATGCATCCACCGACTTCCATCACTCCTTCTAGTGGGGGGACGCCCTACACTTCGCCTGCTGGTACGAGGCTGCCAAAAATGTATTTTTGTAAAAAGAAAATCTAGTAAATTTTTAATGTGATGGCGGTTTTGTCATAATCTGCGAAGGTTTGGGAGGAGTATGTTTTAAGCTTAAAGAGTATGGTAAGTCAGAAGGTCTTACTAAGCAGCAATGTTTGCTTAATAAAGTCTTCCAAAGGAATTTAGAAGAGGCATCAAGATAGGAGATATTCTCTAGTAATTAGCTTAATAGTTTCAGTTTAGTGTTCTGGGCAAAATTTGCCTGTAGCTAGATAATTACCAGAACTGAATAAACAGGTCAGAGGGCCAGGTACATTGAATAGTTGGAAGTAAGTAGGTTTCAAGTGGTATTAAAGTAAGTAAAAGTAAAGTTACAGCCTTTATGTCTCACTGCTGAGCCAAGGCCTTTTCTCATATCTGAGAGGGTTTTGAAGTATAAAATGAGAAGGAGAGTACTTGGCCAGAGAATGTAAAGACTAATGTCTGTTTCAGAATCCATTCTACCTTATCTTATCACCCTTGTGCAACCTTCTAGCTTTTATGATTTCTCCATATTCTGGTGGAAGTTCAGATTTATACTAGGTCCTCCATGAAAGTATCATGTCTCTTATTACTCATAACTGTGTAATATGAAATGTAGGAATTACAGCAGAGAATTTAGGTTTAGCTACAAACTTATTATTATTAATTAGGTTAATTATTTGTGTAGGTTTTATGTTATCGACATTATTTTGAGCTAAAAATTGTCCAGTAATCCTAGTTTGTGCAGTAGGTGCTAGGGTGATGCAAATGATACATGGTCATGATTATTATACATATGATAATGATGCATGGTCATGATAATTGTACATACAATAATGGGAGATGGATACCCAAATTATTACAGAATGTTACACCTTAATACATGCCTGACATCTAGATTCTACCATGGCACAGAATCTACTGAAAATTCTGGCTAGCTATAATGGTTTTCAGTATTTTTATATTATAGAAATGGTCTAATGGTTGATTTCAATTATTTTTTTGTCCTGGACGTGTAGTGTGTAGCTGTGTAGTCGCAAAGTAAGAGAATCCACTACTCAATATCATTCCATGGGTATTGCGTAGGAGGCGACAAGAGGAAACGTAACAGGAGATAGGCAGAACCATATATATCATCTCTACTGCTTAGTACATATAAGGCCTCCTGGCTTACCATACTCTTTAAGCTTAAAACATACTCCTCCCAAGCGGGGCGACGGCGGCGGCCGTCGTTACTGGCAGTCGCACCGCACTCATGCAGCAAGCACCGTTCACGCGCGCGCTGCATGTGATCAACATCATGTTGGAGCGAACTGATTTATTTTCATGTTCATTGAGTAAGCTGGTTAAAATGGCATATCATACTGTATCATTGGCTACACTGTCGAATTAGGGTACTCACCCTGTAATGATTGTGTATGTTGTGTGTGTAAATAAATAAATAAATCTTCCTGATAATAACTATTGGAAAATACTCTAAAAACAATTTAGATAAATTAACATTTCTTAGTAACGACGTTACGTTAAAAATATTCATGGAATGCATAAGAAGTTAATTCAATATATCCCAATATAAATAAAGTGTAATGTTTGGACAATGCAATAAATTATACTCAATGATGCAGTTTAATAACTCTCTCTCTTTTTATTGGTTTGGAGGAGAATTATATATAGTGATTGTGACGTAGGTATATAGGTAGGGGGCAGGGTTTGTGTTACGTAGTTCCAGGTAGAGCCACATGAATGGTATCTTCTTCTATAAATATAATATGATATTACTGAACTAAATAGATGTTATTTCTACTCCTTATATGGAGTCCACGTTGTGTGATGATATCATTTAATATTCCAGTTATATTGCTTTGTCATAGTACCTACACCACAAAAGTATGCAAACCAACAACAACTTCGCCCATTATAATGCCACACAGCTTCACCTCTTTTGCTTGTACTAAAAGTATTACTATGATGGGCAGTTGTTTTGCAACCTCTAGGTTTGGCCAGTGGATCAGAATCTCGTCCGTATAATAAGCAAATTAAGTAACAAATGTGTATCATGGCAAGATGATGTTAAGAATGCGAAAAGTATAATTATAATATTAACATTGATATTTATGTGGTTTCATTTTTATCACGTTCTATCGTGCTATTGATTGTGTGAGATGTGTGTGTGAGATATGCGTGCGTGAGTGCGTGCGTGAGCGCGTGCGTGCGTGCGTGCGTGAGCGCGTGGGTGCGTGCGTGCGTGCGTGCGTGCGTGCGTGCGTGCGTGCGTGCGTGCGTGTGCGCGTGTGCGCGCGCGCGTTTGTGTGTGTGTGTGTGTGTGTTTGTTTGTTTGTGTGTGAGAGCGCTCCAGAGCTTACGTATGAAGACGACATTATTTAATAAATCACAAATATTTAATAGAAGCATGTCAAACTTTAATCCATCTGTATCATCTGTATACCAATAATATTACTCACTTGTATGTATTTATATGTTTTTGTTATATATTGTTAAATATTGATTTGAGATAAAGAAAGATTTCTTTTTATTATTCCAAGTTCAGTTAAATATCAGCTTTTTTTCATATTATATCATACCAATACGTGTCATATTTTACTGTTTGAAGTTTAAAGCTAATACAATTATTTTACCTACAAATATATAAGTAACTAATTTTAATATAACCTTTTCCAGAATATTTGGGATATTGCTGAAGAATATCCAGAAGTAGACAGATGTATAGAATGTTCAGCAAAAACCCTAACTAATGTTTCGGAGATGTTTTATAATGCACAAAAGGCAGTATTACATCCTATTGGACCCATTTATTCTATTGAGGAGCAAGAGGTAATTAAATTTATAATTAATAAATAACATATTTATATACATGCCTTAGGTAGTGAAACTAATAATGCTGTATTTTCAGTTAACTGAAAGTTGCAAGAAAGCACTCTCTAGAATATTTAAAATATGTGATTTAGATGGTGATGGTCTACTGGATGATTATGAAATAACAATATTCCAAAAGAAATGTTTTGACACTCCTCTACAATTGCAGGTTAGATGAATATTTTTTTATATCTGTGACATATCTTTTATAATTTATAACAAACATCGAATGTGAAGTAAAAAAAATTCTGTTAAATATAGATATACTATATAGTGCTAAACCGTGGCATAATATTCTAAATATAAGTACATAGATGTATAAAATTTAATAAAAACACTGCCTATTTTTAACTTGCTTATAAATTACATTTTTCGTCATATTATTTGTAGAGTAGGTAAATAAACTCGTTGGGTTTCCTAGAGTAGCCTCTAGCGGCCCAGCAAGCCACGCTGACAAGACTAGCGACCCTCACATAAATTTGTTTTATTTTAAATGTAAACAATATCAAATTGCTTTAATATTTTATTTCAGGTTTTGGATGAAGTAAAATCTGTTATTGCACAAAATATTGCTGGTGGAATAGAAAATGAATGTATAACAATGAAAGGATTCGTTTACTTACATTGTCTATTTATACAGCGAGGAAGGAATGAAACAACATGGACTGTCTTACGCAAATTTGGTTATGATGAGAGCTTGGAGTTAACGCATAACTATTTATATGCTAAGTATGATATTCTTATAGCTTATTTCTTTAATACTAACAATTTTTGAAAACTTAGTAATATACATGTTTTTATTTTATTTTTATGTAGCATAAAGGTGCCAGTGGGATGTACAACAGAGCTTTCATATAAGGGTCAACAGTTTTTGACGCAAACGTTTGAAAAATATGACAGAGATAAAGATGGCATGCTGAATCCTGCAGAATTGAAAAATGTTTTTTCTTGTTGTCCACGAGTCCCATGGCATAACTTACGGTATACTGTTCCGACTAATGAAAAGGCTAGTATCGGCATAATATCAATACTTTTAATGTTAATTATTGTGACAATAATCAGACAATCTTTATTATCATAATCATACATTTACGTCAATTCATAAGTAATGCATGCATATAATATCCTGTACATTGTTCTCATCATCATCATACAATACAATACACAAATATCAAGCTGCTGCTTTCTTGCGCGTTTTTAATGGTACTATTTATACATGCTTAAGTCTGTACTTGGTTGCGGCATTCATAACTTTGGATTTTAAAGCGTTTATACAATGTAAAAATAACAACTTAAAATTATTAATAGAATCAGGCGTTACCTTGCGGAATTCCATTATACTACATTTACATTAAGTGGACATAGGCAAAGTAACTTTTACCGTCTTTAATAATAATTTAACAGCCTAAAATCTACAAATCGAACTCTAAAATTAGTATAACTGTGCCTCTAAGTCCTAGAATTATTAGTTTCCAGTTTCTCACCAACTCTGCCTCTGTGGTCTGCTAAGGCTAAATAGTTTAGAAACTAGTTCACCATTCTCCTGAAGCTTGTATGTTGTACTGTCACCAAGGCTGAGAAGGAAATTTCTTTGTAGATCAAGTTTATTCTGAAAGGCTTGATTGGGCTTGCGTCTCTTATGTTGAATTTTCCACCGCATCTACCACGGAAAATCTGCAAGAAATTGTTCAAATTAATTCCAGCCGCTAAGTTTTACCATCGGACATTGGGATATAACTTTAAATTTCATCATAATATACAAACTAGCCTCAGGCAAAAATTTGAATTTGAAATGTACTTTTTAAATTGACCAGATCACTTTAAATGTTTAAAACCTTTTCGTATTGTATTTTATTCAGGCAGGAAAAAAATCGAAACCGACCGTTTTTTTTTTTTGCAAATGAGTGTAATAGAAAACAGTCAATTTTCTATATGAACCACTGTATTTAGTATTTATTTGTAAAAAAAAAATTATTTAGGTTGAAAAATAGCTTTCGAATAATCCGTCCTTACGATTATTTAACAACTCGTACAAAAAAGTGTTTACATACACACCTAGAAGTGCAATCAGGCAGAACCGAGTATGAACGAATTTCAGAATTTCAAATTTTTTCGTAGTTCTTCACATGAAATGTCCCAGCTGTGAAGTGAATGTATGCTTTGAGTATATAAGTTTAAATATTATTTGTGGAACTGCATATTTCGCGATAAAAACATTTTACATTCATTAGTAATAGAGATAAGAAAACATAATATATAGCTACAGCATTTTTTTCTAGTAGGTTAATTTTTGGAGAATGTATAATTGATAGAGACCGACTCTGCACACTTTAATTATACAATATTATGCTTTGTAAGACTACGCCAATTTTAGTCGTTGCGAGTCACTTCGACTGAAGTCACGCGTTGTTTTCCGCTAGTGTGTCTGAGCACTAGTGTTCGACCGAAACATTTTGCGCCAACAATCATTGAAATTGAATGAACTGTTACGAATGAGCGAGACCGCGATGAACATTTTTATCATCTATATTTAGATCAACTCTTAGTGATGGTTAAAATTACCTTTACATATTATAGACAATATAAATCATTAATTTAAAAGGTTTGAATATATTTATTTTATTGATTTTAATCAATCTTAAACTGAATTTCTTAGGGGTTTTAAGCCTTTCCTTCGGGTTTGGCCAGAAATCGACCTTCGGCTGGACACAACTGAGCATTAATAAAAAATTTCTTTTAGGGCTACTTAACATTACAAGGGTGGATGTGCCGATGGACATTAATGACTTTGTTAGACTTGCAAAACACAAGTGCCTATTTAGCATATCTCGGCTTTAATTTTCTTGAAAACGAGTCACAAAAAACTGCTATACATAGTAAGTATTAAGTAAACATTTTTGGGCAATATTCGACATGCTTTACAAGCCCAATAACTTTTAAAATCTTTATTTATACATATGTATTTCTTCTTATTGTAAATAATATTACAATGTATAAAGTTCTATTGTTCTAAATTGAAATTATGAATGCGTTTATTATCTAAGAAACTTACATTTGCCGCCATTTCACATATTATTTTTCATTGTGATTGTAAATAAATTTGCTGTGATTGTTTAGCACATAGTGGGTATTTATATGGAGTATCGGCTATTTGTTTATGTATCACACTATCAATAGGAACACTAACAATTCCTCTGTCGGAGACCATAAAGATAGGGGCTATCTCCGCGCCGTTAGGATTAGACGAAAAGTGAACTCTCTCAAAACCAGAATACGACGAAAGCCTACAAGAAAACAAAAAATATTGCCCTGGAAATAAAATAATAAAAATTGGACCCTGTTACCAATTACGATACGGTGCTTACCGTCGATACACAGGACAAGCCCTAAATCAGTCCCTGCAGCTTAGAGAGCTGATCTATCAAAATGCTTACTGTCTTAATGCATGGCAACTTTAAATATTTTTTAATATTCTCATTTTATTCAAATTGTCATTTTAGAAAGATAGATTGATATTGTTTACATTTACCAAACTGGCGATCCGCCTCGACTTCGCAAGGTTGATTTCTGGATCTCGACAACAACGCCACCAACCAGGTCCAATTGTAAATCTAAACCGTTCTCTAATCAACGTAATCACACACACACAATATTCATCAAAATCGGTCCAGCCGTTTAGGAGTTCAGACACATACACACGGACAAAAGGAATATATATAGTATATACATGAATAAAACTATTTTTATGGGTTCAATCGCGTTTAATTAACTTATTTATTCCCGACGTTTCGGAATTGTGTAATAATTATTAGTTAGTTAAGTTGATTTTTTGAAGTGTTCCTAAATATTACCAAAGCTTATTTATTATTTTTTTAAATATATTTAGTTATAATATACGACTGTGTTTTTGACTATGTACTGCTAGTTTTCTACCGACTTCAAAAAGGAGCTGGTACTCAATTCGACTGTATGATTGTTTTTTTTTGTGTGTGTTACCTCACAACTTTTTACTGGGTGAACCGATTTCGATGATTCTTTTTTTATTTGAAAGCTGGTGCTTGACATGTGGTCCCATATAATCCCATATATGATCAAGGTCTGAACAATAGTTTTTTTGAGTTATTCTTAATAATTTATATTGAAGTCGGTTGCACAAAACTTTTAATTTTAAATTATAATTTCAAATGTCGGTACCATATTACTCTCACGTACCTTATTTGATGATTAAAATAAATCCAAAGTTTATGGAGACAGATCCACGTAACGTAGCAATGATCAACTCAAGAGTTCTTGTGAATCACGCAAACACGGCAATCAAATTAGAAATCAAACAAAGTGTGAAATAAAAAAAATATATTTCCAACTTTATAAAGAAAACCTAGACGTTTACTTTTAACAACTTGACCAGCAAGGTAGCAAGGTAATATCGTATTGAAATCACTAGCACAGGTAATTCAAAAAAACTAAAACTCACTTAACGTCACTTGGAGGTGAATAAAAGTCAATTAGGTTCATGCATAAAATAAAATACTGAGAGTTAACTGTCCAACTGTAGTCTTAAGAAAAGGCTGATGATGATGTTGATGCATATACGAAATATAATTTACCCAATATTTTATAATGATATTCTTATTACCTCTCTAACCTTCCTTTTAAATACTTTTTACATTTTGTATGAACTTGTGATTTTCTTATTGGCCTGTCATGAGTTACGTTCTTTTAAACTAAATGCGGTCAAGCGCCAGATGAGCAATGTTTTGAGTAACTTAAAAATTATAGGTGAAGCATCGACCTGTTTTAGAAGTATTGCATTATTTTGTAAAATAGTGTTGAGTGGAAGTAAAGAAGTCTCCGATATCTATTTCAAGTGTGGAGATAACACTCTGTTCTGTGAGTGATAATAGCCTTTTAAAGCAGAACAATACATTCACGAGAAAGTAAATCTAATTCCTTTTTCCTTCAATAGGTTGTAAGGTTGTGTAACACTCTTCAATGGTGGTCTGGTCTAAAAATGATGTTGAGTATAGTAGTAATGTGTTGCAGTAACTCGTGAGAAGAAAGTGGACATAGCTAAGAAGCAGTCGAGTCGTAATGTGTACCAGTGTCACGTGATTGGTCCGAGGTCCTGCGGGAAGACTTCTATTTGCAGAAGTTTTCTCGGAATAGCGCATAAGGTGAGACCTACCGCAGCTGTTACAGTAATTTTAGCCAATTATGTCTTTTTTATATATAATTTACTAACTGTTACTTGCGGCTTCGTTTCTAAAAAGTCTGAACGATTTTTGTTACAAGGTTAAGAACAGGATAAAAAATATTTGAATCATTTGCTTGCGTCAACTAAAAATGCATTAAACCAAACATTACTTTATATTTAACACTTAACTTATTTCAGAAAATCAAGCCTCACGCTAACGAGCGTGGCGATGGCTACAGCACAGAAAATTGTTGCATAAACTCAGTAGTAGTGTACGGACAGGAGAAATATTTAGTTCTAAAAGAAATCCCGATAACGCGCGTATCAGACCCGCTGCAGCCACACGAAGTGAACTGCGACGTTGCCTGTCTTGTGTACGATGTCGCCGCTAGCAGATCTTTTGAATACATTGCTAGGATATATATCGTAAGTATATCCGAAAGTTTATCAATTTTAAAGTGGGAAGGGGGGGGGGGGGATATATTTGACGATAAGATAAGCCGATGCTGCTTTTTGGTAGCTGAGTTAACAAACTTAGTTTGTCATTAAGATGTATCAGGAAGATACTGGATTGGTAGTAAAAATAAATGATAGAATGCATTATGAGCATTCTGTGCTTAAGTGTGTATCATTTCCATGTATTTATAATTTTTGTCTATTTGCTTGGGTATGCATAATGTAAAAGGTACTATCTCAATTTAAATAGAGTTAATATAAAAACGTTGAGCACTCACTACTTGGAGTAACTTGTAGTTTTTTATTTCTTTGCGATCGACTCGGTATATTCAATGATGTTTAATATTTTTAAAATCTTCGATGAACAGTTTTGCACATATACATAATAATAATAGAACCCCTGTTATGTATGTACAAAAAACGCACTGTGCTTTCGATATTCGTATCCTCTCCAAACGCAGCATTGATATTGCGCACTGTCTCTGCGGAGGATCACGTCGGAACTCATATTCGAAAATTACTCTTATTTTTGGGGCTCCATGTTTAACTCAAATACTGAATGTAAGAACAATTTCAAGTCAAACAATAGAAAATTCATAATATTTTTTTCAATTAATAATGTTAGTTTTTCGGTAAAAAAATAAAACAGGAATCATGGACCATGCAGGTTTAATTTTTATCCAGAGTGGACATTTCACTAAAAGGACAACTTCATACTTTAACCCTTAACATTTAAGTCCTAATACAAGAAATTACTTCAAACGTTTTGCAAAGTCGCACGTGAAAATAAATGATACATAAGTAGTAGTAAGTAAGGCAAAGAACTATAGGTACTGGTCTGGAAAATGGACACTTCTAAAATCATTGTAATTGGGTTACGACAAAACAAAACTTGAGATGTGGTCCGGAATGTCAGCACAACACTATGTATATGTGATTGTTATGATTTTTGAATTATTCATGTGATTTTGAGAACTTATAATTATAATCATTAAAATATTATACTGAGAGTTAACCTTATGAATGTTTTAGATAAGTATTAGGTATGGCCATTTGTGCTCAGAAATAAATTGTTAAATATTCTCAAAGATTCAATCTATACTGTATCATAAAATAGTTAATAATTTTTATTTGTTTACTGTGTGTTTGGACCTTTGAGCATATACCTAACCGGAGGGGCCAAAGCAGGACCTACCCCGGTGCAAAAGATAGTACGAGGCCGGCGGTAATTTTTGTCATATACAACTACTTGTCGAACGTCCCGCGCCTGCCAACCAAATACAACGCCTGCGGAACGACATACGATAAAAATGCCGAGTTGCAGTGTATTTTGTTTCGAAAAAAGGCCAAAAACATCAAGTTTACGAAAAGATATGTACTTTCCAACTCAACATATTTAAGAAATATTGTCAGTTAACGAGTTGCCAATGAATCTTACACAACCTTTTTAAAATTGTATGTTCCTACCTACTTTATAGGTTTTTAATGTTATTTACCTTTAGCTGCATTATGATAACTTACTGTTCACGCACCTAGTTGCCCAGACTAAGGTCTACCAGATAGGGGCCCATACAGCTGTTAGGTTCGACGAACAACTAGGACGGAGCCCAAATGGCTTTATGGAAGAATTTCCTATTACACTAATCTATATGGAAAATGTTTTATCCTACTACAATTTAATGGGGAGGCTAGTCAAATAGAGATTACTTACCTGTATATGAGGCGACTGCTGTCTCAGGGCTCGGTCAGGCCGGAGGTGTGTATGTGTTGAGTATAGTGGTGATTTTGTGGTGTTGGTTGTGATAGACCTGACTGGACTGTTGAAGTCGGCAGCAGCCCGGACTGCAGCATCGCTCCAAATTGTGGTAATCTCCAGCGGCGTCACCCACAGTCACTTTCTTTCTTCCTCATTCTGTCAGTCTATTAACTATACCGTGCAATTAACTAATTTCCAGACGCCACTAACACTCGTTTATTATAAAGCGTAACACACAACACGAATACCGAATGTTCGGATCAAAGGTCACTTCCGTTTCGCGTGGCAACAATTATTTCTAGCACAATTCCGACGTTGATCGCAATCAATGTTAACTTCCTAACAATTTGTTAGCCTGGCTTCTAATTCTAGACTTAACAAATACCCTCGTCGTGGCAACAATTTGCTAACAAAACCGACTCTCAAAATGGAGGTTTCCCGGGCGACTCCACGACGTGCTCTCGACAGCACGTATTCTAGCAACCAACTGCGCTCGCGCGAACGTCAAACCGGTACGAATGCACTGCGCCGAGCGCCCTCTGGCGTCAATTCTTGAAATTAGCGTTTGGCGCGAACAGTTACTGTTTGCATTTTTTGTTGATATATATATATATGAGATAGCTGATATTATAAGAAGTAAATTAGGATACTTTTTAATTTTAGAAAAAATATAGTGTACCGCGCAAAAAAGTTAAAACCCATGAAACCGTAGTAAATTCCACGCGGGCGAAGTCGCGGAGGCAGCTAGTACATAATATAAATGGCCTCATAGGCAGAGCAGGCAGCTTGTACTGTGTTGTTTTAGACTTTCGTTAGCGACAATGAATTGAATGTTTGATAATATTAATGTTTATGTAGTTTTTAATTCACGCCGTGTACTCTTTTTCACTACTCCTATTGCTCGAAATCACAGTGTATCGCACTCACGCTCGAGGGCACAGCTAGTATTAAATACCCTCGATGGTAATACTCTTTCAGCTTAATAGTTAAGGGTGCGAACGCCGCCATTCGACTGCTGTCGTGAACCAATCCTTGCACAAGCATTTTAAGATTACTTGGAGTGCTGACTGGAAGTATTAGTAATGTGAATAGTATTAGTAATGTTCTTTAAAAAAATTAAAGTTCCACAAGCACCGGTAATTTTGGCCTGTGACGTAATATGATGGAATAGTTTCCTAGAGTTAGCTGTAACAGTATTGAAAAGCAGGCTTTTGTTCCTTATACCCAGTAGTGATTTTATCAGGCTGACGATATTGACATTTCTCTCTATTACTTGTTGTTTTCCGTCTTAGTTTTCAATTGTTATTACAGTGAAACTGAAACCTGGTTAATTGGGATCTCAAGGGACCAAGACATATTTACCAATTTTTGATGGTTTTCAATAATCCAGTTTTCCAATTAAGCAGGTTTAAATTATATTTGTCTCATTTACAGAGGCCCCCGTACTGACAAACAAAGCATGCGCAAAAGACGACGCGAGTTGTATGTAAACAAACATGTTAAAACGTTTTTTAAAACCAGATTAATTTGTCTCACTTATACATGTAATTCAGCTACAGAGTCTCAATTATAGAGGTAAACATCGAAAAATTCTTAGAATTCAAATCTTATTTAACCAGGTTCAAAAAGTCCCATTAACACAGGTAATTTAATGAAAAAGAACCGGGACCTTGTTGCAACTCTCAATAATAGAGGTTTCTCACTTATCCAGGTCCCACTTAACCAGGTTTCACTGTATCTAAGACGTACTAGAATTTGTCAAGATTGTGATTAGTATCTAAAAAAAAATAATATGTTCACCATTTTTTTTTCCAGAAATATTTCGCGGAAAGTCACATACCCGTGTTAATAGTGGGCACGAAGGGCGAAGCAATGGTAGCACGCCAAGAGTACATATTACAACCTGATGTGTTCTGCAACAAGTATCAACTTCTACCTCCGCAACTGTTTAATATCAGAGAAAACAAACACGATATCTTCGTCAAACTTGCCACTATGGCTGCTTTTCCGTAAGTATCGTGTAGATTTTTTTTAAATTTAGCTAAAAAGGAAATGACAAAAGTGCTTATTACGTACTTTATCTAAAAAAAACTAGGGTACACAGCTTTCATCACCTGTGACGATTTCAAATGCATTACTCAAACAACTTTCGTCGTACTTTTGTAGCATTCCGCGGCACCAAATTTTGATACGGTGATTTTGATACTATCTATTTAGCAAAAAGCTTCTAAAGCTATAGCTTATAAATACGCCCGAATCTCTCGGTTGAACACAATCTTATTTAGGTTTTTCTTGGTTAAGGTGTGATGATAACGATATGTCATCTAAGGATGCCTATGTCATGTATGTGTGTATGTGCGCGCGCACGTGTGTGTATACGTGTGTCGTGTGTAAATGTTATTGACGGTTTCATTCTCACACAATTATGTAATTAGGATCTGATTGAGTTTTTATCAAAATCGGCCCAACAGTTTCTTGTTATGAATAAGTTAACTAGATAAATGGCTGACTATCATCATCATCGACATCATCATTACAGCCTTTCACAAGTCCACTGCTGAACATAGACCTCTCCCAAGGTATGCCACAAAGAATTAAAAAAATGGCTGACTATAATTAATTTAATTTTACAATTAATAATTTTACTTTTTACTCAAGATGGTTCTGAATGTAGTGAGAGCTGTTTTTCTAGTATCTATGTAAAAATGGTATTACAATTTTCTTCTTTCATACTCCAGGTATTGTATTTTTTATCATTCCCTACTGGGAAGTTTGTGGTATGAACCATTCGGGTCACTCCCATTTTCGTAGTAACAAGTTATTTATTGACTATAACTATAATATATAAACAAATTAAGTTAATATAAATATAAAATGTATTTAACATTACACTGAAATTTTTAATAACACTATTCAAATTATTTTGGTCAGTCAATTTCAAGCCGCTTGGATTTTGTTCAGCAAACACAGGTTAGTAGTAAAAAGTTAGCTAATCGCGTAATTTTTAAGACGTTATAAAAATATTTTGTTTCGTTAAAATATCTACTTATATTTAAGTAATATGTAGTTAATAGTGCCGTGCCATCTATCGACCTGTATCAGCCTGTTACCGTCTGTGCGGTCGTAAGAGTCGACCATAAGAAATGCCAAAATGGCTTCCGATGGATGCGCTATGACCGTCCAGTTTATGCCAGACGTAAAATACCAAGACTCGCCCATACTGCGATTGCAAATCTACTTGCCAAGCATGGTGATTGTAACAAATTCTCTCAAATACGGGAGAGGCCTAGAGGACATCTGGGTGGGAGTCCTGATGGTCCGAAAAAAAGTTTTTTCGTCTAGTTAAGGCACCAGTCTCCCACATTACCTTGAGCTTGTTTTTGCATAAAAACATATAGTGGATGATCTGGCTTAAACATACCCCTTCATTGTTTTCCTTGATGAAATATATATTTTTAGGGTTGCGCACCTCAAAAGAAAAAAACGGAACCCTTATAGGATCACTTTGTAAGTCGGTCTGTCTGTCTGACTGTCAAGACCCTTTTTCTAAGGAACGCGTGGAGGTATCAAGCTGAAATTCATATCAAATACTCAAGTTTACTGTCCCTTGAAGCTGTGAAAAATCTAATTTCTAAGCCAACGCAATCAAAAGATACAGCCGTTTATACCGCAAATTTTCGACATTCGCAAGGGAATCAAAACCTACAGGGTACTTCCCGTGAACTCTTGAAATTGGGTATGAAGCAACGTATTATAGCATAGATAAAGGAAAAATTGCGAAAAACATAAAGTTTTAGTTACATCATATAATAAAAATATTTTTAATAATTTTAAACTTATATACCTACGGAATTGTCCAGAACCCTCGGTGCGCGAGTCCGACTCGCACTTGGCCAGTTTTTTTTTTTATAATAAAATATATACATAAATACAAATCTGAGTGATTGACAGCCTATGTTTTGGCAATGCTATTTTTAATTAAATATATTTAATTTTTTTACCGGTTACGGTCAATCTTTTCCTCGATGTAATTGGTCTCAATCGAAAAAAAAAATATATAGAAAATATCACAGCATTTTTGACTACCATTCACATAAAAACAATCATCAAAAACGGTTTGTTTTTAGGCGCGATTGCTAATATAGTAGATTTCAATAACAATATTTGTTGTAAGATAAGACAAGAATATAATTGTATATAAGTACTATTATTTTATTGAAAATGTAACTTAAGTATTAATTGTTACTTAATTAACTCGTCATTAGCCAGCCCTAAACCTGGATAAAGCATGAAGGAAATTTCATTGCAATATAAATCTTCTAACATTAAAATTTCGATAACAGTAATCTTAACGAAACAGGAACACCAAACAAACTAATCAAGCTTTCGTTTCACGAAACACCATCGTTTCTTTCGCCACGTTTTTCAATTAAACAAGTCGTGAAACACTACTGAAGCCGCTATTAAATAGAGTGTTTCAAAAGCCGCTATTGATATTCGATAGATAGTTTCGTTTCGTTACTCAAAAAAGCCGTTACAACCCACCGATAGATGCCAGAGTTGCTTCTAGAGCTAACTGCCGCTAGATATTCATAGCGCCAAAGCGCCATAGCGCCATGGCGGCTACTTATATAGCACGCGCTGTGCGCTATGGAAAGATAGCGCGCTATAATATGGCGCTATATTAACCACCATTACTCTAGAATATTTTTAGGTGGGAGAATATATTTACCTTTCTCTATTACACAGATAACTGAACGCGCGCCTTTCTCTTTTCCGGAAGCGTTTCACGCCCAGCAGCTATCGTGCATCCTTCCCTACCACACATAACGTAATATATATATATATATATATATAAAATATTGTTCTATTGTTGTGATGTGTGTGATATATATATTGTTGTGTTGTACCACGTTATGTGTGGTACATCACAACAATAGAACAATATTTTTTTATTTTATTAAAAAAAATTGTATGCAAATTGTATGTGGTTTTATTACCTCTGCATTGTCTGGGGAGTAAGAGGATTGTCAAAGACCCCGCTTTAATTAGCTTTAGCATCGGCTAGTGTCAGTAAGAGGTAATAAAACCAAATAAAAATATAAATTTTTTAAAAATAAAATTAAAAAAAATATGGTCGAGTTTAAAAAAAAAGTTATTTCTATAGGTTTGTATCCTGATCCTGATAACGTACTTAACGGGAACCACAGGGTTTTTGTTACATGTGTAGTATATATAGTGTTATCTGTCACGCCCTACTTTAAAATAAAATTGTTGAATCGTTAAATCGTGTCAATCACTAGTCTTGCCTCGATTTGAAAAGTCAACCATATACCATTGGGTTCGCAATAAAAATATCTATATTTACACATTAATTTTTTAGGAAAAAGAATGAGGGTAAATTATATCAGTTTACCTGTTTACACCTGGTAGACAGGTATTGTTGCATGGAAAAAGGTAGTCAACCATGCTGTGGCATTTTCTATATTTTTTTATTTCGATTGAAACCAATTTTATCGAGGAAAAGAATGACCGTAACCGGTAAAAAAAAAATTAATTAAAAATAGCCTTGCCAAAACATAGGCTGTCAATCACCTCGATTTGTATTTATTTATGTATTTTATTATTAAAAAAATGTATATTTCATCAAGGAAAAGAATGAGGGGGTATTTTTTTTAAACCGGATCTTAGACTAATACTGTAAATTGGATTTGGTGAAAAATAATTTTATTTTATTTATTTAATTATTCCCGTTGTGTTTTCAAGTATGTAATGTTTTGTTATATTGCATAAATACTTATAAAATTATAGAAAGATATTTACTATGAACATAATAAAATATTTATACTCAAGGTAATATACGAGAAGAGGTGAAAAAGTTCGCAGAATGAAGGGGATAACGTAAACGTGAAAATTTTTCCTTTTCGATATATCTCCTCTATTAACCCTAATTCACTTCTCAGACTGTTCAAATAACTTATTCGTTGAAATACCATCGGAAAAGAAATATAGTGTCAAAGGCCCTCAAATATTTTCGTCGTCATCTGTTAATTTCTTTCCTCAAAGCTCTTTTATCATATTTGGAAATTAATAATAAACCGAATGGGCCAAGTCTGGATATAGGGAGTGTGGTTTAAAGTTTCGAAGCCGCACTTGTGCAAGGAATCCATCACAACATTACTCTTGTGAACGCACCCGTGTCCTGCAAAAGGAACACACCTCGAAACCACTTTCCCCTTCTTTTTTCTTTATTGCATCCTTTAATTTTTCTAGTAGCGTAGCGTAATACTGCTCCGTGATATTGATGCCTTATATTTATAGTCGATCAATAGATCTCTCAATTCCAAATAACTGTAGCCATAATATTTCCAGCCGATTGTGACACCTTGAACTTCTCAGTCGGTGCTGCGCCTTTTTATGCCCCTACATGGATTTCTGCTATGATTCACATTTATATTAATTAATTAAACCCAAGTTTCATCCCCAGTCACAATTTGGTTCATAATTTTGTCCCTGTTCTCTCTACACAGGTCAGGTTTCTGAAGCGGTGTGATTCTTGTCACCCATCCTGCACTGACCTTAGACATGCCAAGATTGTTATAGACGAACATCTTCAAGAACAAATTTTTCAACTTTATCGACTATGTCTGAGGAAGTTGCCTCAATCGGTCCACCTGAGCGCTAATCGTCTTCAATTGAGTCATGCCTTGCTTGAGAAGGCTATGCCACTTATAAATCATCGTTTTTCCAGGGCAAGAGTCCTAGTGAAAAGGTGACGTCTCCACCATGATGATATGTGGCGTTTTTGAAACGACACTTAACTCAGTCTTCTCCATGGTAGTGTTTACTTATCGATTGACTTGTTTAGCCTGTGATTTCGATGGTTAATGAACAGATCTGGCTGAAAACACAGAATAAATAATAGTACAAGAACAGCAGGATCACTTTCTGATAGCAAACTTGCGAGTTTAAACTTAGTTACAATGTCTCTAATGTTCATAAAACTTTGCACGCCTCGGAAGTGACCTTCGTAAATTAGCCTACCGTTTGTATCGTCGAAAAAAATGACCATGACGTTATGTTATTTTTAATTAAAATTGACAACAGTTTTAGATTGCTTAAGTATATAATTTGTTCATGAAAAAATGGTAAAAGCCCATATATAACTTTATTGGTTTCAGTTGTGCATTGATATGTCAGTCAAACAGTCCGTTTGCTCTTTCATAAATAGAAATGTTAGAAGAAAAGAAGATCACTATGTATTCACATTAAGCTAAATATTTTGTAATTGTACGTAAGTACGATTGTAGTACGTTAATACTTATTTATTCAAGTACTAATGTTACATCAGCTGTCGGACTGTGCAACTCGTACGACACGATAAAATCATTAAGAAAAACAGAAAACTCAAAGTAGGTACTAGGTATACCTTTATTGGTTTCAGCTGTGCATTGATATGTCAGTCAGTCAGTTTTCTCATGTTTAGTATGTAGGATCTACGTACAGTAACAATAAACGTACCTATTGTAAGTACCTAGGTAATAATTAACATTTTGCAATATGCAACAAAGAGAAAAATTAAGATTATAACAACGTGAACGTCTTTGAAACTCAGATAATTTACCTACTTACCATTTTTTGTTTCACATTTTTTGCTATTTACAAACATGCGACTCGTGACGGCATTATTAATGAAAGAGTAGCTATGAGAAGTGCTGTTATTTCACTGAGCTCTATATATGGACTGGTTATACAGCGTGACACAAATACAACAAATTTTTAAGTACCTATATTATCAAATAGTTTTAATTTGCTTAACATTAGCTGCAAGTTCACTTACTTATTGGAATGTTATCCTACTTTCCTTTTGGTAACGAGTTTTACATATTACGCACACTCTCATTATTACTAAAAATAATTCCTATTATGTAACTAAAATCAAACATAACCAAACCACATAAAATACTTTCATTTTTTTCTTTCTTAGTTTTTTTGTTTTTGTAAAAAACCAAAAAAAAACTAATTTTATATTTAAAAATTCAAAATACAGAGATACGATTTAAATAAAACAACAGACTGGCATATTGTGTCAATTTTAGTTCCCGTTACGGACAACGAGTGCGCTTCAAATCATTTTATATGGCATAGCCCGTCCAGCGTACTTGTATAGAGGTCAGTGTGTTATTTTCAATCTCTTTCTTTTATCGACAGTGTTTAATGTAAATCAGTATATGCTGATCCAGGCGTGTCACTTTGTAAAAATCTGAGGTATGGAAAATGGTGGCGCGATTTTCAAATTTGTTCGCATTACTCGTGGGGTATTAAGGTTTAAGAGTTTGCAGTGTATATACTCAACTTATTTATTGAACTATAAGATGTGGGGTATTGAGGTTTAAGGGCTTGCGATTTATTTATATGGGGTTTGTAGTAATATGCGATTTATTTCCTAATTTCAGCTATGGAATTCCATACCTTGAAAAACTTGAGGTATGGAGTGCTCCATACCTTCCATAGTGGAAGTGACACCCCTGTGCTGATCTTGCATTAGTAAGCAGTCCCTAGCACTGAGAGATCTACTTATACTGAATTACATTTTAAAGTCATTGACATTATAAGCGAAAAAAACCGGCAAAGTGCGAGTCGGACTCGCGCATCGAGGGTTCCGAACAAATCTGTAGGTATATAAGTTTAAAATTATTAAAAATATTTTTATTATATGATGTAACTAAAAATGTATGCTTTTCGCAATTTTTCTTTTATCTGTACTATAAAACGTTGCTTCGTACCAAATTTCAAGATTCTGAGTTCACGGGAAGTAACCTGTAGATTTTGATTCCCTTGCGAATGTCGAAAATTTACGGCATAAACGGCTGTATCTTTTGATTGCGTTGGCTTAGAAGTTTGATTTTTTCACAGCTCTAAGGGACATTAGACTTGAGTATTTGATATGAATTTCAGCTTGATAACTCCACGCGTTCCTGAGAAAAAAGGTCTTGACAGACAGACAGAGAGACAGACAGACGGACAACAAAGTGATCCTATAAGGGTTCCGTTTTTTCCTTTTGAGGTACGGAACCCTAAAAAACGAAAATTGCGAAGCTGTGGTCACGTCGCTAATCAAATAATAAATCTGTAACTACGGCGTCCGTAACTAGGTACCTAAATATCTAGATCTACCTATAAATAATAATATCTTAGCTTTCGGTAACCTTAGGAACACTAAAAAATGAAAGTCGACATTCCTATTGTTATTTAGGCACCCGTATGCAGTACTTTTTGGCTTTTTGAGAGGCCATACTTGAAGAAAAACTCAAAAATAAATATCAAAAGTGCCTAAATACTTATTAGAGAAAAATATTTTTTATGTTAACGTAAGGCGCGCGTCAGCTCTCGAGCACTCGCGTTACAACGTCACTGAATTAGCCCCTCATACGGGGCCGCGCAGCGTAGGAATATTTTCATTCCTAAAGCGCGGAGTGCGAGCGGTGTAAGTACCAACTTTCAGGCCTGCTCAAGCTTGGTATTTATAGTTGTATTGAATCACCAAGTAGTGGTAGTGACAGTCACATGCTAATTATTGTTATATTTTTTTTTATTAATATATTTAATATTCATAGCGTTCTCATCTGGTTGGGATTTATTATTAAAACTATTATGTCGTTCTTTTAAACGTCTATTATTTAATGTGTTGTATATGGTTACTGTTACTACACAGGCTGCACTAAAAGTATCGGGAATGGCATATTTCCACTGTTCCTGCCATATTAAAATCTTTTTAATTGAAAGTCCTTAGTTTTAAAAATCGAATACCATTTATTTATTTAAAAAAAAGATTATCGGTCTTGTCACACGGTTTTGTCAAACTTGTTTAGTCGTTGAGAAAATGGAATTGACACGAGAAAATTCAAGAGCGATGATTTATTATGACTTACGAAGTGGTTTAACACAAAAACAGTGTGTTGCCCGGATGATTTCTGCATTTGGTGATGAAGCCCCATCCAAAACCACAATTTATCGCTGGTTTGCTGAATTTCAACGTGGACGTGTCAAGCTCAGTGATGATCCCCGTCAAGATCGTCCAAAAACTGCAGTCACCCCAGAAAACGTTGATGCTGTGCGTAAGCTGATTGAGAAAGATCGACATGTGACATACCGCGAAATTCAGGCAACTTTAGACATTGGCATGAGACAAATACAAATAATCTTGCACGAACAATTAGGTGTAAAAAAATTGTTTTCCCGATGGATACCGCATTCGCTCTGTGAAGAGCAAAAAATGACTCGCGTTACTTGGTGCGTCAGAACTCTCGAAAGATTCCACGCAGGATCCTCAAATGCTGTATACAACATCGTATCAGGTGACGAATCCTGGATATACGCGTACGAACCCGAAACAAAAAACCAGTCACGAGTTTGGGTGTTCGAAAATGAGTTAAGGCGCAGGTTGAGCAAAATGTCGCGCTAGTCGTTATTTGTGCGGTTTTCAGAAGCTATCTACTTTTTATTTAAAAGATATATCAACAAATAAAAAACACATTATATTTCTACATAATCTTGATTCCATAAAAGCTATATCCAATTTTTTTTTAAACTAATAAATATTAATATAATCTCCTTACAACGAAACCACATAAATGTGAAATTATTATTGATAACATGGATCTCCTCGTAAAGTAAGTATTATTTTATTTTGCGATTTACACCAATGGATAGACAATTTATTAATAAACATTTCTATAGTAAATTTTTTTTCAAAAGACCAAAATTTGATTTTATTAAGAAATTATTTTAAAATCTGGGCATATTCACTGCTCACGGGCTTGCTGGAGTCATTGAGCCCTGAGCTCTTCGACGCGAAGCCCGTGTCGTTAGAGCGTCGACCAGCGCCGCATACACTCACGTAATATCAGTCGATAAATAATATTACTTATTAGGTTATTTATAGGTAGTATTATTTGTTTGTTTTGGGTATAATTTTTCGTATTAGTTATACATATATTTGTTGTGTTTTTTACTGCGCGATGAAGCTTTTTGCGTGTATTTTCTTTGAAGTAAATGCAAATAAAAAAATGAAGCACCATTGGCATGTAAGGTTCGAATCCATAATTAAAATTTCGATAAATATTATAATTTACACTATAAAAGGCTAATTCAATATTATCACCCAACCACAATATCTTATTATGTACAGTACTACCTCGTTGGTCTAGTGGTTGTAGTAGTGCGACTGCTGATCATTAGGTCCCGGGATCGAATCCTGGGTCGGGCCCTGTCAGTTATGAGTTTTTCATTTATGTTCTAAGTTATAATTAGTATTACTAAGTTATAGTTTTTTGCTAAAATATAGTATATTATTTATTGCTTGTTTTTTCTTCTTTTTCAAAAAATAATTGAGTACATAAGGTGTTCTATACTTATACTTCGGTAAAAAGTATCTAAGTAGGTACTAATATACCTACTTTTTACTACTAAAAATTTTTAAAACTAAATTTAACTAAAAAGACTAAACTGACCATTTATTTTTTAACTCAAAACAGGACATGGGTTTATTTATACTCTAGAAACTATAACTTTATACAATTAGTGTTCACTGTAAAATTATATTCGGTATAGACGGTAATTATTAAATGCAACATATTTTTCTTAATTATTAATTACATTTGTCAGTGGATTAAATTAATATAATTTAATAAAGTTAGTGATGATTTTAAATAAAAATAAAATTCTGCTCAAGTTTTTTTATTGTTATCTTTGTTAACAACATCGCCTTTAGAACTCTGGAACCGTAAGTGTTTCTTTCAGACGTCCACAATTTATTCAAAATAAAAAAAAAATACTCTTTCTACCGGAGCATTCGTACCAGGTAGACATAAAATATATTCGATTAAAAAAAATTATGTTGAAGATTGTTGACTTTGAATGCTTCCATCCAACGAGTTACGGGACAATTTTGTGTCCCGGAGCTTTGTTTGGGGACAATGGGACAGGTGACCGAGAAAAGGGACAGTCCCGTTCAAAACGGGACGTGTGGTCACTTTAGCTATAACCCGGCGACGGCTACGTGGGGCAGTGGCTTAGCAATTAGTTGTTGCGCTGGGGGCCGCGGGTTCGAATCCCGCACGGAACAAGTATTTGTATGGCTTACAAATAATTGTTCCGGGTCTGGATGTTTGTCCTTGTGCAATTTATGTTTGTAAACTGCCTCCACGACACAGGAGAAAATCCTAGTGTGGGGGTAACGTTTTTTTACAATTGAAATTGAAAGATTGAACCCTTATACTTCTTGTTGATTTTTGTATTAGTAGTTAGGTATATTACTTTTCAATACGTGACACGTAAAAATTAACAATAATCAAAAACACATCTACGAAACATCCTATTTATTTATTTATTATTTATTGCACCAAATATTTGTACAAAAGGCGAGCTATCTATTTATTTACCTATAGTGAATAGGTATCTTTTAAACTCATAATTTTCAATGCTTCATTTTTAATATATAATTAATTATAAAATTTCATAATTAGATAATATATGAAAATACATAATTCTAATATAATGCAACTAATATACCGAATAAAAAAATTAAAATACATTTATCGTTGTACGCTGTGTGCAAAGATATTTTATGACCTATAAAACATCTTTGGCTGTGTGTATTTCCATAAATTAGTTCATTGATGTTGAAAAAATAATACTACGTTCGTACCTACAATAGGTGGTGGCGTCGTACATATTTCAAATAAGCAATATATTGAGGCGAGCGGCATGCCGCCGGCAAAATGCTCAAGGTCGTTCGCATGGAGTAGCCCCTTAAAGCCAACAAAAATTGTTCGTTCACGGAGTGTTGCAAAAAAAATGGTGGCCACGTTTGTCTCCAAAATCGGCCATGTTACGACTATTCCTCTTGAGGGGCAAAGAACGGTTAATGCAGCATGGTATGCTAGCATTTGTTTGGCACAGGTCGTTTCTGAACTCCGTAAAGAGAACTGCAACCGCCGCATCATCCTCCGTCACGACAATGCGAGTTCTCACACCGCACAAAGAACAAGAGTTTTTAGAGCAAGAAAACATAGAATTATTAGACCATCCGCCGTACAGCCCCGACCTAAGCCTTAATGATTTCTATACTTTCCCTAAAATAAAGAATAAATTGCGTGGACAGAGATTTTCATCACCTGAAGAAGCTGTGGACGCCTACAAAACGGCCATTTTGGAGACCCCAACTTGCGAATGGAATGGTTGCTTCAATGATTGGTTCCATCGTATGGAAAAATGTGTCAAATTTCGCGGAGAATACTTTGAAAAGCAATAAATACATTTTTAAATAGTAATGTTGTGTCACTTCCTTGATTCCCGAAATTTTCAGTGCCGCCCTCGTAATATCACTCTTTGTGGTGTCGCTGGAGGCGAATATGCGAAATGTCAGAATGTTCCCATGGCCTGAAATAAACCGCGGTATGTACATATCGTGGGAGAAGAATTTCATGTAAAGCAGCCAACGATAAAAGATATACGTCAAGAACGTAAATAGTTTTTGGTAACACAAAATATATAAGTGGCGAGGTATTCTCGACGCTACAGACTTTAGGCGCTCCCTTCTCCGTTGTCAAAATCACAACGTTAAAGTTACGTGGTATAGATAGGCCAGAATTGACAGAGTCGTGTGCGCTGTCTTACACTCGCACTGGGATAAAATCTTCACCGGAACCAGAACTGCTAAAATTTAATATTTTGTTTCTAGTCCGATTGTTTCTGAAATAACAGCCGAGAGCCCACGAGATCCTTGACTGACTTGACCACGATATCGTCAAATCTGAAAACGTGGCTGTCATTTTATAAATTATTGTTTCCGGACCGATGGTTCTTATAATCGACATCTGAGAGTCGCACATTATAGTTTATAATTTGAACTCGTCGTCAGAATTGAGTTTATTTAAAAAATATATCACAAATTTAGTTTCTGAACCTTTTATTTTTTTAATTTGCTTTTATTAAAGCTTTTTATTATTTTGGTGATCAGAGAATCATTTGGATTTTGATAGAAATCTGTCTATTAACAAAGAAATTCAATATGGCGACCATTTTTAATTCATAAGACAGATACTTTGAAAATCAATCGGTACATACCGATTATTTTTAAAGTAGCAGTCATTTTTTTTTACAACAGATTTGTTGTTCATGATCAGGACTTTCAGATCTCGAGTATCATATTTAAGTTTTATCGATCAATTCTGTAGATTCATAGATACACACACCTTCAAGTGTCTGATTCAATGACTTTTTTTTAAATCTAAATTAAATATCATATGTGTACAAATGTTTTATCTATACATATTTAATTTTCAAGCGTCGTTATTTTACTTACTTTGTCATTCCTAGTATGAAACGAACACGCCCAACCAGCAAAGTCGTCCGCTAACAAATCTATTTTATCACCGAAAGTTATAATAAAGCGTAATTAAAATATCCGTTACGACAAAGTATTCTATATTATTAACTTATAAAGTATTTCTGTTGTATAATCATAAACAGCATTTTGGTAACAAATAATAAGTGCTTTAAATGTTAATATCAACACCATACCTTTAACACAATAGTGTAGCTGAATCAGCCACATCAAGTATAGAACCATTTTATGCTATAACTAGTTGACCAGGCAGACTTTGTTCTGCCCTTTGCGACGACCATTTGCTTTCCTAAAAAAACTCCTGAAATTAGCAATAAAAAAAATGAGGGTCACTTATCGGGATAAAAACTATCCTATCTCTCAAGTTGGACCAAACTGCACACAGTGTGCAAAATTTCATTGAAATCAGTTCAGTAGTTTAGGAGTTCATCGCGGACAAACAACGTGACACGTAATTTTTATATATAAATACGAGTATAAACATTGACATTTTGAAGCGAATTAGTGTTATTGTGGTTTCCTAATGTGTTTATTAATGGAAGTTTTTAAATAGTGCTGAAGTAGACTGTAATTAAAAAGTGAATTTTCGATCTCGAATTACTATATTCAAAGGCACATTAATATGGTTGTGGTGGCTTTTTTATAATTTTTAGTGATAATAATGTCACAATAATCACTGTTATAACTTTTATTGGACTTATATAAAACACTAATTAGTGTTTCTCCAAACTATTTCTTGATCGCTATAGTACACGGTTTTGCTAGTTGGGTGCCAGCGCCAAAATTTAAAATAACATTTTAATTACATTTTACAGCTTTAAATTGTACTTTACAGACATCTGAAACACTTTGCGAGCTTGGCAGGAGACAATTCATCATGGTGGAAGGCCGGCATTGGCGTCGCGGCTGCTACAATCATGGGACTCGTGCTCATCAAGATGTTAAATTTCCAAAGACGATAGATTTTAAATCCACACGTACAAAAATACTGCCTGTGTCGCTCATAGAGTCACATTATGTGATGTTAAGTAGTAAATGTTTAGACATTTCTTGCAAAAACACCTCAAAAATATCAGCCAAAGAAATGTTATGCGTAGTATTTTTTACAGCTAAATAAATGCATTAACTCATTTGCTTTTTATTATTATAAATCCTATTTTACGCCCTTTAGGGGCGTATATTTAAATATACGCAAGTCAAAATCTACGCGATCGCCCTGGAACGGCGTAATATTGACGCACACTACAATGTTATTTCTTTGTGCGTGACTGTACGAACACAATACTAGTTGCCTTTATAATTATAGTTGCACGAATCCATAGAATTATTACGCATAGAATACTAGTACGCGCACCGAAAGTGAAGCAAGTAAAACTAACGCGAAACCGCGTAAGTTGACTCAGCGACAGCGACGCGTCAGTGCGCAACGTCACGTCTTACGGAGAAAAGCTCGCGAAAAATTGTAAAAATTACCGTTTGTGTTGTAAAATATTGTCACAACGGTGATGATAAACATAAAAGAAGTGACGGTATGTATTACATTTCACATATAAGTTTATACATTTAATTTATTATAAGAACGTAAAACTAAAAGAATACTTACCTAAGCTCTCATAATACAAATGTTGCTAGTTGTGGGGAAAAAATCACAATTTTCTTTTAAAAATATTTATTTTCTATTTGTGTTTAAAACGTTTAATCGCAACGCTCTGTGTAAAACTCAAATGTTTATATATACCTACTTCTCTAAGTGTTAAAACAATGGGTGCCTATTTAAAACTAATACGGAATGATCAGATAATCGCGATTCGTTGACGCCATTTTAACGCAACTATTTTATTTTAATTGCTTTGTTTATTGACTAAGGCTACGTTTTAGAGTATAGAATAAAAACTTTTTTATTTACAACATCAAGAGATTATTAATAAGAACGCCTTTACTAACCAGATGTCACTTTACACCGAAACATTAACCAGATGTTACGTTAGACTCAAACATAGCCTATTTTAACCGACTCCCAAAAAGAAAGTTTAGTAATATAATAATAATCTATATCTATACATATAATAAATCTGTAGAAAAGTCGTGTCTGTAATTCTAATATATTCTTGAAAAAACAAGTCCAGGGGACTAAATAAAGGGTTCTCAAGCCAAATCAGTGGTTTTTAGAATTTTTGTCTGTCTGTCTGTCTGTGTATTCCGGATTCACGCAAAAACCACTGGACCGATTTACATAAAATTTTGTATGTAGGTAGTTAGTAACCCGGGGCAACTTATAGGCTACTTTTTATCCGATTACGGAACTTAAAAAAAGAAGGTTAAGTATTTTTCTTTCTTTAAATGTTAATTTTCTATTATGTATTAGTTTTAGGCGGGATAGCGGGTGTTTTTCAAATATTTATAAATCAAATATTAATAATACCATATACCATATTTATTTATAAATAATTTATAAATAAAGTTTAAAATATAGTTATAAACTTGGTAAAATACACTGATGTAGTTATCAAAATAACGCCATCTATCATCAAATGGAAAAATTAGTATATTTTGCCTTCAGTTACTAATAAATTTAATAATATAAATAAAAATATGTATATGTTTAAATAATAAGATTTTTAAAATTATTTAAATATTGTATGTTTAGTTTTTTTAGTATTTTTGTTATTTTATTTTAAAAGTGTAATAATGTCAATAGATAATAGTGACATCTATCAAAAATATGAAAATTGATAAGGTTTTTATTTCAATTATACTAATCTATATGTAAACTGATTAAAACTGGTTTGTTTGCAATTATTGCAAAATTTTCATTATCTTTATAGCTTTATTAAACATATTTTTATATTTGTCGTGACCAGATCGTAGAATTGATCATATATCTATCATAAAGTAGTCTATCATTTCGTGAAATGGTGTGATCATTTCATGATATTTAGCACTGTTTGTTGACCATCTCATGATATAGCTTGAGAAAAAATTTTTATATTAATTACATTAGAAATGAATAAACCAAACTATAAATATAACTTAAAGTAGAAAAAATAAAAAAAAGAGTTATAAAGTGCAAAAAATTAAAAATCAAACCACTGACTCAGTGTTGTATATTAATATAATACTCTAGATAACGATAAACTATTATTTAAAACTAATTTCTCAATTAACTGACACTATGTAACGAAAAACTTTACCTCAGTCACAACTAGCGACATCTGGTGAGTGGAAGATTATTAGCCCTCATTAAATAATAGAATGTTACTGAATTGCGATGTAAATAATTGAAATTTTGTTCGTGGCATCGTTGGAAGGGTAATTACTAGGTAGATGTGGTCAAAAATCATACGCAAGCTCAGTTTCAGTTTTTAGAAATTGTATTTAAACAAATACGAGGGCCGTGTAGCTCTCGCCGTGAGATTTCATCGTAGCACGGGAGCAAAACTGTTATAGAAAACTTTACGTGCTGACTTAATACGTGTCCGTTAAAGTGGTAACGAATAACTTCGTGGGGAAACCTGATGTCTGAGTAATTAAAGTAGTCGTGGAGATGTAAAAACAGTTAATATGCATTAAAGCATTGCAGTATATGCTATTTTTCTGCCCACAAAACACTATAGGTAATGATGAGCGCCGTGGACATTAGTGAGGTGTATATTAGCTGCTACTTTACTTTTTTTACCTTTAACGAGACTTATAAATCAGTTTGTAAATTAAAATAGCTTTCATATTTTCAAACACATTAAGATATATTTGATAGTCCTGGTTTCATAGCTCATATGAATACCTATACGTAAATGAACAGGCTATTGCGGAAAAATACTTACTTACTAATTAAAGAAAGCCGGTTTTACTTAAACAAAGGTTCATTTTATTTTACTTGTCAATGCCGGTAATCAAACTGATTAAAACTTAAATTTCATGGTACGTAAGCATTATTATATATTTTAACATATATTTGAATTGCAATTTGGAATGTCAATTTACCACATTTTTGGCGGTAAAGGAAAACAGAAGTTTCGCAGTTGAGGACATCCCGCGTTGGAATTGCGCAGCGAAGACTTTTGGCCAAAAACTCGGCGGCCTGTGCCCAATAGTAACATGTATGTAAGCTGCTACTTTTTTTACTTTTCATAGGGCAATAGTATATGCAGTATTTATTTCATTCATATTTTCGAGTATGTTACTTTTTTGTTTTCACTCTACCGTAAATATTAAGGGTTGCAAAAATGAGTGGAACTCATTATCGTCAGCCTATCAAAAGTCCACTGAAATGATCATAGGCCTCCCCCATAAATTGTCAAGTAGCTGGATATTTGCTATAGTTGCCACGTTTGGTAGGCGGGTTGGCAACCGCAGATACTATTATTTAGGTACATCTGTTGTCAGGAAAATGATGCTGCCCATCTCCTGTTGTTTGTTTTCCTATGTCGCCTCTTACGACAGGACGATATGAGGTGGCGGATTCTCTTTCAACGCCACAACAAGACGAACATTTTTCTACTCCCGTTCATGAGTGTAGTGATTCCCACGTTCACTGTGAATAAAATTTATAAGCAATGAAACTAATTTTAAGGATTTTATCGCGTTTAATTTAAACTTTTTTAATTCCAGATGTTTTGGGCACTTTAGAGTACCCATGGTCACAGGAGGACTAAGGTGTTTGACGACCTGATATCATATTTAGAATAGAATAAAAATAGAAATGAATACAATAAATGCAATAATAGTATGCTTGGGTTTGAATTTAATTTTATTAATTACTAGCTGTTCCCCGCGACTTCACCCGCGTGTAATTTAGGATTTTAATTATGTTGCGCGGAACCTTAATCGTTTTTCTAAAATATAATTAGCCTAAGTTACTTCCTATAACATCAGCTATCTGCCAGGTCCAGCCGTTTCGGAGATTAGCCGGAACAAACAGACAGATAAAATTTTTATAAATTGTGTTTTTGTTATAAGTACCTACCGTATATACTTTCATATACATTTAGTAAAAAGCTGTTATTTTGACATTACAAACAGACACTTTAATTTTATTTATTTGTATAGATAGGGTCCTTACCAGATGATAGCACTCAGCCATCTTCCATTTTAAAATTAGGATGTTTTTTAATTTAAAAGGCTCGCGAATCTTCATTGGTAGGAATTGGTGTTCTATTGCAAGGATTTGTTGTATATCAGATCCGATATAATGGTTGGGACGATACTAAACATGTTGACATACTTTAGACTTCCCGGAGCGTCGGTGTTTCACATCAACGATGTGTTCTTTTAAGCGGGTTTTTATGGAACTTTCATCCAAAGACGCGTAAAAAACCCCACGTAAAGAAGTTAAAATTAAACGTGATAAAATCCGTAACATTAGTTTTATTCCATGTATAGTATACTGTATACTAAATTTTATAATTTCATAAATGCAGTTCCATAATGATGTATACTGTATTCATCACTATAGAACTGCATTTATGAAATTTTATAGTCTGCTCGAACGTAAAAAAAAATTATATCTATTTTATGGTGCCGATCAATATAAAATATCTCAAATAAACATTATCCCGTAAATTGATAGAAGACCATGAAACTCATCATTATTTTGTTAAAACTAAATTAACTTTAAGTAAATAAATTAATCTAAAGAGTAAAATGTAAATAATAGATAATAATACATTTTCATTCCGAGACAATTTACCTTTCTTATGGATACATCGGAATACATGCCCGATATAAAAAATAGTAGGTGTTTTCTATACATATAGGTACATTCACGTGTTCCTGTAGCATATTATATCTATGCCAAAAATACATAATCTATGCATATAGTACGTCTAATAGTCTTTTAGAGTTTTGGCGGGAAATTGACCGGCGGCGGTTTGCTGCTCCTGTATTATTGTTTAAATAATGGTTTGAAGTGGACTTTGATATGTAAAAGTGTTGCGATTTTGTGTATTAAGTGTCTACGCATGTGAACTATTAGTGGAAACAGTGAAACAAGTGCTCTGATGGTGATGGATTCTCAAGATAAGCTGTTTGTTTGCATAGGCACCTTTAGATACCATCGCCAACTATCAGCTGTCTGCTGGATCAAGTTGCCGCCAAAATCTCCCAAGAACTGCACAATGTGACGCATCAACATATTGTGAAGCAGTATACTATGAAGGAGTGGGGAAATTACAATAAACCGAATAAAAATACTTAAGACTTGGCCTAAAGGTCTAGATACCAGGCCATAAACTCCAAAAAAAAATAGTCTTTTAGAATTAAAAAAAAATCTTTGATAGACATATAGTGCTACCAACTTATCTGTTCAGGTGGACAAAATTGGAACTAAAGCCGCCATTTTGTAAATGACATTTCGCTGTCAGTTTCCGTATATACACTCTTATCTATGGCTGTCAGTTATTATTTATTCTGAGCTATCAGGTGAGTGTTTTTAAAAAGTGCAAATAAAATGCCTAAAGATATTAAAAGTGATGCGCGACAGATTATCCTGAAAGTTTTATCTTTTATGAAAGGCGAGAAACGTGTACAAGCCCCAACTATACAATTTGAAAAGCTGTATGAACGCGTTGCAGATGCAGCCGCGACAGGTTTGTATTGCCAGATATGGAAAATTAAAATCACCAAATACTTGTGAAACATAGTAAAAAATTTATTTCAATCTACTGTAAAACTGTTGGTTCCACCGCCCCAATTTAGATGATTATTAAGATGCATTCCATAAAATTACACCGGTGTAGTGAAAAAACATTTGTAATCATATAAAAAACTTGAAAATGAATACAGACTAAAATATGCGTATTTAGATGAACCCTTTATTATAGTGTCAGAGCGATATCGAAAGCGACTCCAGTGACTCAGAAGATGAATTATTGGAACCAGTAGCTAGCGCGAGTACATCTTTCAAAACACAAATTCCTGGAGTTCAGCCGCTTGAACTCCGAGATCACGACCACAATTATTTTTATAAAATATAAATAATATATATAATAACACTAATTCTCACTAATTTTAATATATTAACAAGATATTTGTTTTATTTTATATTATGTGTAATGAATATGTAGTCACCTATTTCCTCGGTGAATTTCTTAAATGGCAATAGTAAGCGCTCCACTAGCGACGCTGTCAACTGAACAGATAAGTTGGTGGCACTATAGAGACACAGACACTAAGGTGACTCTAAAAGCGATCGAATTTCTCTAAATTTGCCAGGGAATAGCATTTAATGGCGTTCCTAAATTCAAGCTCACGCGAGCGAAGCCGCGGGTAGAAAGCTAGTAATAAATATTTATTTCATTTCCAATTACACATGTTTACATACAGGAACAGATATGATTAAAATTAAATAAAGTAACAATAAGTCTAACAAAAATAACATGCTATGATAAAATTAAAACTATGTGTAGCTTAATAATATAGAATCTACAAAAGAAAAATATAAAAGTCAAGTTTATAATATTAGCTACCTGCCTGAACTAGGTTTACCTAGGAGTACCTGTGTTTCAGACATCACTTATACAATCGGTTTAATAATGTAGGACACTAGATATTTAAATAATTAAACTATATTATATAATAAGTAAAATAACTAAATAACAGTTAAGTATGTATGTACACTGATTTTAAGCTTGATCAATTCGTATATACATGCTGAAATTTTAATGGTTGTTGTCCCGCAGCCAAATTATATTATCTCGATAATAGAGCCAATTTATTAAATTAAAAACATGACAATTAAGAAAGGGCAGATTTACAATAGTAATACTTCATGTTATGAACATATATTAGTGGTCCTTCACTGTGTAGGAAGCGCGCGGTAGCGCGTGCGATAGACGTAACACTACATTACGTCCAGCGAATTTATTTATTCAGACTTTATTATAGTAATTCGGTATAAGCTAGCCTGCACGCCCGACCTACTTGCGAGATATTGCTATTAGTTTGAGATCGCATTCGAGTTTTGTATGTCTCGATTGTAAATCTGCCCTTTTTACATCCTAATAATTTTTATTTTAATAAATCTATTGTACTACTAAGGCAAAATCATTTTACATCGGGAAAACAACCATTAAAATTTCAGCGTGTATATTGGATAAATATGTGTGTATATCATTTCAAATAAAAAAATCTAAATCGGTTTAGAAATTGTAGAATTCTGAGGTAAAAAACATTAAAAAATACATCGAATTGATAACCTCTTCCCTTTTTGAATTCGGTTAAAATTAAACATTACACGATGTGCTTATTGTATTCGAGCAAATCAATTGTGTTTAATAATATTCTTAAATTTTATTACATCTGCATTTTTGTACCATATATATATGTATAATAAAGTCATATTAGTACCATCATTATCGTGTTTATTTTATTCCATTTTATATTCTCATAAAATACATCTTCGTACGTAATACGTAATCTTTATTATATCGATTATTTAAAATTAATCAAAAAATAGTGATTTGCACAATTTGATTGCAAACGCCAGAAACTGGTATCACTGAAAGGCGTGTGACGAGCGTAGGCACATTCGACTCGCGCCCACTAACACAATGACCTTGCATCATTTTAACGCTCGTGTTTTGTACTAGACTGCGTTTCTATGCGTAATAATTCTATGCACGAATCATTTTCGTACTATTTGAACTATAAGAATAAAATAATTTCCACGTAATAGCTTATGAGGTCGGTGCTAAGACATAAGGTACGTTGGGGTAATACCGGACGGATTTTCGAATAGTTGGAAGAGTCTGCCAAAAACTTTAATTTCTCGACATTCGTATACGTCAGATTTATGGAACATGGAGCAAACCGTTAATCGTTAAACGTAGTTTAGCTCTGAGAATCTTTTGCTTGTGTAAACTCAACGGTTTCTGCTTTAAAGGTGTGCGAAAACTAGACATACTTTTTTATATGCATAATGAAAAATTGGCCATTAAGGGGTAAGACCGGACTTAAATTTAAAACCACTTCTACTGCTTAGAGAAAAAAGTTTATAAAAGAGATTTGTCCTATATTTAACGCTCAAAAACATATTTCAATATGATCTATAAATTACTAGAAACATAAATGTTCCAAACGATTTTCTCTTTTTTTGTTTCTTGCCATCCGATCTTATCCCTGATATAAAGAAATTGTAATTTTATGTTTCTCAAACTTTGTTATGACATAAGATGGAATTACTCAATATAAGAGAAAGATCGGATGCATTTGATTTTATATGGGAAAAAAAATAACAGTAAGGACTGGCGAAATGCCCTGGGATAATGCAGGAGTTAAGGAAGATATAAATAGTTTAACAAAGCGGCATTTATTATTATAAATTATTTTTTAAATAATTATTATAAATTACATTTTGATTTGTAATAAAGGATAGATATAGATGTCTATGGGCCGCAGCAATCACTTAACATCAGGTGGACTGTGTGCTCCTTTGTCACCCTTATCCTATAAAAAAATGTATTTTAATGTGCACTTAAAAGTAATAAAACCATCGTATTGTTTTATTACTTTTAAATATACAGACTTGCTAACGAGACTGAGTCCCATAGTCACTTGAGTAATCAACGAAAAAATATACACGACCAATGAAAGTTTAACAACCACTGCCATATTTGTAACAGGCAAAGATCGGATAATATTCATCCGATCTTCACTCACGAGGGGAAACATCGGATCTCGGCCTACAGCGATCTTACCCTTGCATGGACCAGCTTTATTTAGCTATAACTTCATAAAAATGAGTATCCACACAAAATAATAACAAAAGAAGCCATATTCTCGCTAAAAATCGTAAATAAAAGTGATAGGGAAAGATCGGATGGACAAAAATAATACAAAAATTACATTGTTTTATAAAATGCCACGCAGCACAGGTCCCACTTGCCGGAGTGACTGGCGCGAACTGAGGGCCGGGGCAGGATGAAATGGCGTCGTGTAGCATATTGTTAGCTTTTCAAAATATAGCATAATTCGCCGGGAATTTGAATCCTACGGTCTTGCCCCATCACCGATCTTACCCCAACGTACCTTAGTGTATAGAATTAACATCGGATCTAGCCCCGATATCGGAAGCTAATATGTGGAAATTATTTTATTATTTTAGAAAATTCAAGTCTGCTTTACTTTCTTACCCTATTGAGTAGACTAAGGAATATCACAAGGTTACAAGGTCGAGGTAAGAACTATAAATGAATAAGTAATATATATTCGAATTGAAAAATATGTATTATACAAAATAGATATCGTTTGATATACTTTTATTCTGTTTCATAATCTAGTGTTCATCCAACTAACAATTTCATTGGGGTCGAACTCGGGTTGTTCGCGTTCGTAATTGATTAAAATATTAGCCATTGAGTTATAGGTACTACGTACTAGAGAAGCTATTCCAAACAAAAAATGTGCGGTACTCTATATCTTCGCGCATGCGCGGGAGATAGTAGAGTCGCACACATCTCTAGTATATAATATACAGTAATCTATGGTCGCACATGCGCAGTTAATATAAGGGCGTTGCGCCTGCGCGGTCGGTTTTTGTCATCATAGATTAGGTATACGAAGGTACAACGATCAGTATGTAATAATTGTTTATTTATATTGTATTGTTAATTCTTTTATTGTTATATTTATTTTGCACATGTGCTAATTTATAATGTCACAATTATATTATAATGATATTTTAAAAGGTAAACATGTAAAATATAAAAATATACATTTATATAATATTATATTATGTATTTTTATATTTGTAAGAATCACATTTTTCTGTAAATAAATATTTTCTCTTTGTATTTTCTTAAATTTCTCAGTAATTTTCTTTCTAGCTGCAGCTTGCGTAATTTATTTTTGAGTACAATTGTTGTCGGACCATCAAAAATTGAATTTAAACTGCTTACTGATTCAGACAACAGTTCTAATACTTCTTGTTCGCCACATTTTGTTGGCTGAAAAAAAAGATACTAGTTATCTGGGAAGCCTGTAAAAATTCTAGTGTTACAGTATTAAAAACCTGCCATATACTAGTACGACTCGCGCGCCGAGGGTACCGCCTCTCTTAAGTCCCGTAAACATACTGAATTTACACATTACAAAAATTCGTTCGTCATCTAATCACAAAATATAACAAAAATCCCAGCAATATTATATAATAATATAATTACGTTATCGCGTGGTACTGCAGATTTCTTTAAGTATACTCTTCCTGTTTTACTGACGTATTACTTGTTTTCTTTGAAATGTACGGAACATATGCGTGAATAATCTGACGGTAACCACGTTTCTTCGCTGCGATTCTTCTGAACAAATTTGATCCATGATTCTCTTTCTTTTAGTATTTACGGTCCATAATTACTTAACATTATACGTCAATAGTGTTAAGTCTGCGCATAAAAATGTTTTACTCTTTGACATTCCCGTATACGTTGCAGTTGATAAAATATAATTAAATTAAGCGTGTTTTCATAGATTAATGATAGGTCATCGCGCGCTCTGACTAGATACCGCGCTACCTGTAAGAAACAGCTCGGTGAATGCGGCAACTCAATATTCTAGTGTGTATAAGACAATTGCAAGGATGCTAGTGTGCGTGAAAAATTGTATATGCCAGCAGCTTAACTATTACCCGATTAACGGGAAAAATTATTTTATGCTATGGATTAGTAGTTAAGTTCATAGTTATGAATGTAGACCAGAAATACTCAAAAATGAATAATTTATTAATAGCGAATGTATCAATACGTTTATGTATATTATGTATAGGATTTTCCTCTGAATAAATGGCATATAAATGAGAAGGCCTCATTTTTATCAGTTTAATTTTTATATTGAAATGTCTGACTAATATTCACAAATTATTTAAAAAAATACATACATAAACACTCACGCCTGTCACCCAGAGGGGTAGGCAGAGACTACAGACTTCGATTTGGCGCGATCCTGACACACCTCTCTCGCCTCTTTTACATCCATATATCTACGCATACACGCTCATCGGTTAAGGGTACTCTTAATCTGGCCCATTTTTAATGTATCGCCGATTTGGTCGATAAACCTTCGTCTAGGGCGTCCCTTCCCGACCCAGCCGTTCACTTCTGCAACATAAATTTGCTTTGTCACTCTTTCCTCGTTCATTCTTTCTACATGACCAAACCACCGAAGCATTCCTTTCTTAATCCTTGTCACAACGTTATCTTGCAAACCACACTTTTGTTTTATCACACTATTTCTCACCCTGTCATTCAGATTCAGCCCTAGCATACTCCTTAAGGACCGCATTTCTACAGCATTTATTCTACTCTCATGCTTCTTCTGCCAGACCCAACTTTCACTACCATACATTAAAGTAGGGACTAACACAGCATTATGAATTGCCATACGTGCCTTAGTTGACACATTATGACTACTCATAATAGCCTGTAGAGCCCCATTCACTCTATTTCCTGCGTTCACTCGTCGTTCTATATCCTTGTCATATCTACCATCCTTGCTAAATAAACATCCAAAATATACAAACTCATCCACTTGCTCAATCAACTCCCCTTCTATTCTTATTTCACATAAAGTTTTACTCTCTTCTCTTTCAAAAACCATCACTTTCGTCTTACTTGTGTTCACTTTCGTCTTTCTTTCAATGACCAATTCATTAAAGTAACCATCATTTGCAACTCGGCCGCTGACGATGCAAATATGACTTGATCATCGGCGTACAAAAGGCATTTGACGGTTGACTCACCCATTCTCAACCCACATTTTTCAACTTTCAAAGTTTTCAAAAAAAATAGTTATATATTATATGGTGTAACCAAAATTTTATTTTTATTATATGTTGTTATAGCAATAATAGTCAATATACATTCTGTGAAAATTTCAAGTATCTACATATTACGGTTCATAAAATACAGTCTGCTGACAGACAGACGGAACGATAGTGGAAACTTAAGTCCCGTTGACACTCTTTGGGCACGGAACCCTAATAAACTGAAATAATGTTTTAATAATAAAAATAACAATTAATAAAACAACATATAAATATTAGGTCATTACAAAAATAAACATTAAATAATATAGAATTAGGTTATATTATAATAAGTTAAATATATTATATTATAAAATATAGTAACAATAAATTCACATATAAAAATCTCAGCCACCGGGAACGTTATTTTTGTACACGCGGCAACACTGAATGGCGTTTCATATTTGTAGCTTATTTATGGCTCATGTTATTTTATGTTGAAATTTCGAAATTGTATGATACTTACTGATAGTATGTGATTCCAGTGTCTTTCTTATTTGTTGTACTCTTATTTTTACACAGTTTCACTACGCAAACTGGTATTTTCCTTCGGATTATGATCAAAATTTTATAAGATATTCGGTACGTCTACATCACATATCGCCTGCAACGCGACTGGCTCGGGTACGCCGATTTCGGCGTAGTATTTGTTGCTGCATTTTACAAGAGCGCCGGTGGTATCTAGTCTGAGCGCGCGAAGACCTATCATTAATCTAAGCGTGTTTTAAAGATAATAATATGTTGAACTTACTGGTGAAAAGTTACTCCTTGACTTTTGCTTATATTTCTCGAGTTTTTTGAACAGTATCTCAATGCACACGAAGGCATATTAATAAAAATAATTCTTCACTCAAACGTCTCACGTTGCAGCAACCGCTTGACACAGACTAAGTGAGTTTGAGAGCGCGCACTCTAACGCGTGTTACAAACAATCGAGTTGAGGTGTCTCCTCTAGTACGTAGTACATATAACTCAATGATAATAGCAGAATTCTATTAAAAGAAGCCACGAACTAAAAGAAAAAAAAATGACATTTGTTTGTCCAACGTCTTTCATATTGAAAATATTTTCTGATGTTTGGATTTTAATATTTATTATTGATTTTTGCTTAAATTAAGTTATTGTAGGCTCAGAATACTTCAACTTCATTTGTAGGCGAATACACAGTCATAATATCGTCGTGAATATACAGTAAAGATTTTTTGTGAGATGTTAACTTTGTATAAGATATTGACTATAAACAAAGACATTTAAGTAGTAGTAATAGACCGGACATCAGCAACAAAATTGCCACCTTTTACTTATCTCCTATAGGATATGTTTTGGATTTGTGTCATTTTTAGTCATAGTGACATCGTCAAAAGCTCAAGACGCATTCGTTTAAAAACATTTTTTATAGAAAATATGCCCGATTGTGCATTAAGGTATTGTAAATCTCGATATGGAAGAAAAACTGAATGTGATTTCGGTTTATTATCACAAGAATAATGTATAATTTACCCAATAATTTTTAAATTATATTATTTCTGGTAGATTGTTCTAGAACATTTATCATTATTGTAATAAGCGCCCGCTGTTATCCAGTAACGTCATGATTTATTTACCAAAGAGTTAGTGATTGACAACGTTTATCGATTATTGTTATCGATAATAAATATTATACCGAATACCAATTTAATCATCTACAATATTTAAGTAGGTGAAACAGTAAACGATACTGTACTGGTACCAATAAAGAAATCGGCTGGGCTTGTGTTGGGGCACACGGTTTTGGTTTTAACATGAAACATCTATGTCAGCCAGTACAACCAATACAACCAGTCAACAAGATAGTATTTTTAAAAAAAATATAATTCTACAACACTAGGAGAATTGCAGATGCGTTGCCGGCCTTTTAAAAAGGAGTAAGCTCTTATCTTGAAGGTCCCTAAGTCGTATCGGTCCATAAAATTGCCGTTGGTAAACGATTCATAAGAAAACTCTTAATAAATCGCACGGTAGTGGATAGCCAAGCATCCAAATGATGTGGATGGTAACGTAAGTTTTGTCACAATGTTTGTTGATGAAATTTGGTGGCTGGAATTAATCCGAACAAATCCTCAGAGCAATCCCCGTGTTAAACACGATAGAAAATCGAGCCAATTAAAGGAACTCGGTCGTCGACGATTCGAGCCGCTCTGCTTTGCTCTGCTCTGCAGTCAAGTGGAAGGAGTTCGCACTGGGGAGCCCCGGCCAAGAGATGACAAAAGTATTCCATGTGAGGCCGAACCTGAGCTTGTAAAGTTGTAAACGGTTGCTTTTTTAATCACGCTAGTGTCCCGCTCTACAAAGTACGCCAACCTTTTTAAAAGTAAATTTAGCTTTCTCTTCCAAGTGACCATGCTACTGCAGGTCATTCGATATGTCGGTGCCGAAGATTCCGCTATTGGCTACGGCAACAAGGGAAGTGTTCTGAAACTGACGAGATATGATAAAGGTGTTCTTTTTAACGGTAAACGCGCAAACTTGTGAATTTGCATAATAATCCACTGTTAACGACTCGATAGTTCCAGTTCTTTGCGAATATGGCTGTACAGGGTGAATTAGCTGCACCGAATATGATCGACGTCATTCTATATTCTTGTGGAGCCTCATCGCGTCGATCTCCTCTCCAGAGATATCTTAAGGCATCTCTGTCTTCGCGTCTGACTTTGATTTGCATGAACATTTCGGCTATGTCTGCGGAGACAACGATATTATGGCGGCGAAAACGCATCATGACCCCTGGTAGTGATTACAGTAGGTCTGGACCCGTGAGCAGGAAGTCGTTCAGTGCCACCTCTTTTGTTTTATCTACGGCATCGTGTACTATTCGGAACTTCTCTGGCTTCATCGGGTTATGGACATTGAAGTGGGGTAGGTACCATGTCCTTCCCGGTGTGTTAGTTTTCGGTGCTATTTCGGCGTATCCCTTTAGTACTAGGGAATTCATGTGTTCATTATATTTTCGTTTTAGGTCTTCATTTCGATCTAATTTCTTTTCGATGGAAACGAGCCTTTTTATAGCCGTTGCATAATTACCAGGCATCTCGACATCTTTCTTTTTCCAGAGAAGCGCTGTTTCTATGTGACCATCTTCCAACTGACGGGTGCTGCTATTTAATATGTCTTCAGCTTTCTTCTCCGGATCGGAGTCTGGTCTTCTCAGATTGATTATGAGAGATTCCAGCGCGAAGTACTCGCGGAGTTGATCGTTTATGTTCTCACGAGCGAGGAGATGGACTCGATATCCACTGTTAACGATGACCCCAGCTTTCACACCGGCCAGAGTTCTTGCCAGCTCTCAGTAACTCATTAAAGAGGACATTTACGCTGTGTCATTGTGCTCATTTAGCTATTATTTTTAATACTAGTATCGAATCTGGTGTGTTTCCTGATTTAATGAAGCATAGTAAAGTAATACCTTTATTTAAATCTGGTAGTACATTAGACCCCGCCAATTTTAGACCAATTTCTGTACTACCAACACTTAGTAAGATTTTTGAAAAAAATGTTCTTTATCAAATGTTAAATTTTTTTAATATAAATAATTTACTTCATAAAAATCAATTTGGTTTCACAAGGGGTCGCTCGACAACTGATGCCGGTGTTGAGCTGATTAAATATATCTTTAATGCATGGGAGAATTCACAGGATGCTTTGGGTATATTTTGTGACCTATCCAACGCCTTCGGTTGTGTTCACCATGAAACATTAATCAGGAAACTTTAACACTACGGTGTAAGAAGTGATGCTCTTAAATTAATTATTTCATAATTAAGTAAGAGAACGCAAAAAGTTGTCATTAACAATATGAGCTTTTGCGGATCTTTTGGGCGTGCCTCAAGGCTCAATTCTCGGCCCCTTTCTGTTTCTTGTATACATTAATGACTTACCTTACATAGTAGGGGATAACCATGATATAGTATTATTTGCAGATGACTCTTCTTTAATTTTCAAATTAAGTCGACAATTACTAAAATATGACGAAGTAAATAATGCTATATCTAAATTAGTAAATTGGTTTAATGTTAATAATTTGCATTTAAATGGCACTAAAACGAAATGTATGAAATTCATGACTCCAAATGTCAAACAATTAAAGACTAATGTAATTTTAAATGGGGAGAAACTGAGTCTTGTAGATACCACCATTTTTCTTGGAATCACACTAGACGCGAAGCTTCAATGGAGCCCCCATATATTAAAACTAGCAAGCCGACTTAGTTCTGCAGCATATGCTGTAAAAAAGATTAGAAGTCTTACCAGTGTTGAAACAGCTAGACTAGTTTACTTTAGCTTTTTCCATAGCATAATGTCGTATGGTATTTTACTATGGGGACACGCAGCTGACACTGAAATTATATTTGTTTTACAGAAGAGGGCCATAAGAGCAATTTATGATTTAAAGCCTAAAGAGTCGCTGCAACAAAACTTTAAGGAAATTAATATATTAACTTTGGCCTCTCAATACATTTATGAAAATGTAATGTACGTACACAAAAGTAGTTTTACAAAAATAAGTGATATTCATTCTGTAAATACTAAGAACAGACACAAGCTAGTAGTACCAATTACTCGACTCCATCGAGTTTGTAATTCATTCTTGGGGCTTTTACAACAAAATTCCAGAAAATATACAAAATTTGACCTGCTCAAAGTTCAAAAACTTTATTAAACTAAGTTTGTATAAAAAGGGTTATTATAATATTAATGAATTTATAGATGATAATAACCCCTGGAAATGAGGTGATCGCTACCAAGCTATTTCTAATTTGTTGTGTTGTTAATTTGTGTAACATACATGATTGTAAGCTGTTATTTAAAAAAAAAAGTCCCGCTGGGTTTCTTGCTGGTTCTTCCCAGGACAGAGGTTTTTTCCGAACCAGTGGTAATCAAACAAAAGAGTGACTTTCAATAAGTATATTTATAATCTATATTGAATAAAAAAGTTTCTGTTTCTGTCAATTGCTGAAATACAAAGTTATTTGTTGTTAAAAAACTGTTCTTGTGAAAATAATAAACCTTTATATCTTATAAATCCGGACTTTTTTAAAACCAATTCCTTAACCATTTATTCTTTTAATTGCATATTATCATTTCCATATGGTTTTATATATGGGCACCCATGGTCGAAGTGTCTATGAATGGTGGGCATTCCCCTTTACGCATAGACATAGTATCTTACTATCTACGCCTTTACGTTGATGTTCTGTAAAGAATAATTCTCTGACAATAACTTGTGTTATATATCAGTAACAAGGGTGGAAATATTATGTGCAAAAGCAATAATAATGTGTAGTTTATAAAACAATCTGTCTTCCAGAAAATAAAATTACATAACTATACTTATTTATAGTTTTATTTTATCGTACATACTATTCTAAAGTATATTCGAGTAATTTTGATGCAACCTCTCAAATGTATGGGAATTTACCCCATAGGTTTGTGGGGCTTGAGCCAAAATTACTCGAATATGCCTTAAAAAGTTAAGTTACAGAATACAAAAGTTTGAAATTTTCGCGAAAAATGTTTCATATGTGGCGCTAGAAGTATAGACGCGTGTTTCAATTTTTTATTTTGGAGATGGCGTTCTTGGTAGAGAATACGAGGGCGATACTGAAAGTTTTTAGAACTGGCTTTTTTTTATTATATCGTTTACAAGTGTAAACGATATAATAAAAAAAATATGTTCAATTTTTGAAAATGATACTCGTTGCCAATATTTTGTGTATGTATTTTATTAATTTGTCCTTTGTTTACGATTTGGCGGCAAATGACAAAAGTACTAATATTTACGCTATGTACTTAGATCAGTCGCTGATGATGTCACACTGGCTCTAAGCGTGGTACACGTGATGTGAGAAGCCGCTAAAGTGTCTGCATAATGATAAACTTGGCCATTGAGTTATAATGTGCTACGTACTAGAGGATTGATTTTTTGTAGTGTAGCGGTGTTCTATAATAGGCCGAAAGATAGATGTAAAAGAAGAACACAAACGCTACAAAAGAATAGAACAAACGTTTCATTGACACAGTTAAAGGAAAACGTTACAAATAGGTTCTACATATTATATTTAACTATCTAGGCTTAAAATAATTAGGAGAAAATTATGGTTATTTGCAAGTTGAGACATTTTGTGTATTGTTAAGTGAGCAACTACGCAGAATAATCAATCATAGACCAGAGTGTGTCTATGGCAGTTAAACACCCGCGAATTGCTGTCTCCACTCTCCCTCCACGCGCCCTCTAGAGCGTACTTTATATGACGTTATCGATATATCGACTCAGCACACGAATGGACCTACCGGCCCGAGTAATAATAGATCGAGGAGATATGCGCGCTACATCCTCCCCCTCCAAGTCACTATTCCGTCTCGGTTATGACTTGGGTCTCCCTTTTGTTTTGGCGGTGATTGTTTGCGATTCACCAATATAAGGTGTTATCGAGCTTGTGTGGTATTTACCACGAATTCGACCTTCATTGTCTTCTACCTCATAGGTGGTGGCAGATAATACTCGCTTGATTTTAAATGGTCCTATACGCTGAGGTGCGAACTGCTACGAATACCCCTTGGAGAATTGACTCTGGGCATTATTGGTGATCAGGACAAGGTCTCCTGCCTGGTAAAGTTAAGCTTCTTGCCTCCCATGATCAGCAACTTCTTTGCGAAGATCTTGCTGACGTTTGTCTCCACTTAATCTCTTAAGACTCTCTGTTAAAAGTTAAAGTTACAGCCTATATACACGTCCCACTGCTGGGCACAGGCCTCCTCTCATTTCTGAGAGGGTTTTAGGGCAAGGGAAGGTCCGCCGCGATGCCCCAATGTGTATTGGCGAACTTCACATGTCTTCGAAATATATTTTTTTTCTTATTTGTCAGATATGCAGGTTTCCTCACGATGTTTTCCTTCACCGCCGAGCACGTGGTAAATTAGCACTTAAAATTGCAAATAACAATTTCATTGGTGCCGGCCGGGATCGAACTCTGGTTTCTCGCGTACTGTAAAACTTACAGCGTGTGCTAACCATCTGAGCTACCACGGTTCTGAAGACTCTCTGTAAGCCGTTTTAAATAAGGCATAATTAGAGAGACGAAATTAGAATTGTCTAATATGGAGCGGATATCGCTGATGATATCTATCGGTAAACGTTCTTTCATAAGCTCGCCTCTTAGCAATCGCGGGACCACAAGTTGTGGTCCTTCAGTCTCACCGTTAGGATCCACTCTATATAATACACAAGTATATATAATACACCATTGCGCGACACAATACCCCCTGTCAGTCAAACGGGTAAACTTCATGTCCTCGCTTTCGAAGTCCTTTGAAAATATTTTGGACGTACGGATCCTCCAACCGTGCAGCACGAATATCAGCAGGATCACGATGGAGCAAATCAATGGAAACAGGACACAAGTCACATGATCCATTTTCTGTCGAAAAGGAATGAGGCGGTCGACTAAGGGTATCGGCAATCACATTAATTTTCCCGGGTGTATACTCTATATTTAGATTATACGTTTGGATCTTCATAGCCCATCGTGCGAGACGACCATTGGGTGTTTTAAGAGACATCAGCCATCACAGTGGTTGATGATCAGTGGCGATCTGAATCTGTGAACCTTCCACATAACCCCTGAATTTATCAAGACCCCAGACCACCGCTGGAGCCTCACGTTCTGTGGTCGTATGATTGCGCTCAGCTGCAGTAAGCAACTTACTAGCGTACTCGATCGGGCGTTCGTCTTTGGCTTCTTCACCTTGCATTAACACAGCACCCAATGCGTAGGCGCTAGCGTCGGTACGAATAACGAATGGAACTTCAAAATCCGGCTGGCGAGGAATAGGGGCAGAAGTGAGTTTATCTTTGAGAGTAGCAAACGCCTGTTCTTCAACCCCATGTCCACTTTCCGGTCTTTTTCGTAAGACACGTGAGCGGTCTAGCTATTTCGGAAAATCGCGGAATGAATTTCCGGAACCAACTACATGTTTGAAGGAAGCTACGTAACTCTTTCAAATTAGAAGGAGATCTCATGTTTACTATAGCTGCGACCTTCTCAGGATCCGATTGGATTCCTTGAGAGAAAATCACAAGACCTAGGTATGTTACTCTGTCCCTAGCAAACATATATTTATCACGGTTGGCTTTCAAGCCAAACACTCTGAGTCTGTCGAAGACTTTTCTTAGATCTCTTACATGAGATGCAACATCATCAGAAACAACAAGCAGATCGTCGAGGTAGGCAAACATCATTGAGCCCGGACCGAAAGTGATCCATCAGGCGCTGGAACGTCGCCGGTGAGTTTTTAAGGCCGAAAGGCATCCGATGAAATTGGAACGTTCCGAAAGGTGTGGTGAATGTAGTTTTATGACGATCCTCTTCTGCAACTTCCACCTGCTTTGGAAATTGCAGAAAACGATCGTTCAGATCGGTAATATTCGTGATAACGAAGGAACAATGCTTAACGATTCTGAACGTGAAATTATTTCGTCTATGTTAATAGAAAATAAAGATATATTCACTCCAGGGGGAGATGCCACTAAAATTTGCGGTACATCGTATTAACACGGGAGACAATGCACCTAATGCAATGCCATGCAAATGCAAATTATCGATTGACTCCTGCGAAAAAGGAAATAGTACGCGCAATGCAGGTGGAAGTTGCAGAAGAGGATCGTTCGGATCGTTCAGATCCGTTATTGAACCTGCTTTCAGATCAAATATTGACATAATACAGTTGGCCTTTATTGAGGATACCAATTCGTCGATAAGCGGGAGTGGATATTTATCTGTGCGGGTCACCGAATTCAATTTCCGATAGTCAACACAAGATCGCGTTTCTCCATTTTTCTTAGGCACTAGCACGACTAGTGAAGCCCACTCAGATTCTGCTTCTTCGATAATTTCTTGTTCTAGCATCTTATCCAGTTCTGCGCATACTATTTCCTTCCGGGCATAATGCCCGGGCTACACTAACGAGAAATGCCGTTAATTATCGCGTTGATGGGCGTTGAATGTGTAGGGCTTGGTTGCTAGGCAAATAAAAGCGTCTTCACTCTTCCAAAATGTATATATTCTTCTTTTACAAAAGCAGTTTAAATTCCAAGCACGTAGCCAAAAAGATAATGACAAACGAATAAGAAAATACAATTAATAAGAAGTAAGGAGTGCCTGAGATAGGAAGCCGAGAATAAGTTAGTCGTGATTTAAAATAACCGTTATTCCGGCGGCGCGAGCGTGGGGTCTTCGGTAAAAACCGAAGGCGCCCGGACTGTCACGAAAGTAGGTCTAACGGAGCCGAGCATTTCCGACCCAAACCGACACGAACATCGCATCAGCGCGTACGCTGTTCCCTACACATACACAAAGATAACAAAATTGCATATCGCCACATCAGCCCGCCCGGAGACCTTTAGGGTCGATAGAAATCAGGGAATCGTACTCGGCGACCGTAGCGAGACGTCCTAAGTTGTGGAAGAGTTGAAAGTGCTCTTGTACCACCACTCGCAGCGTTAGTCCCATGCGTCCTAGGCATAGTTGACGTCGCACCAGAACTACCTGGTTCATCTGTCAGGATATAGGCCGGTTTCAATCTGTCGATAGAAACGTTGACTATTCTACCAGCAACGTCAATTTTGAAAATTTTTTTACCGCGCTCTATTACCTTATACGGACCGGCATAAAGTGGTTGTAAAGATCTCCGTACAAAGTCCTGTCGTAAAAATACATGTGAAACAGTCGCTAAATCTTTAAAAACGAAAATTTTTCGCGTACCGTGTCGAGTAACTGTTGTAGGTTGTAACCTTTTCATATGTAAACGCAACCTGTCCAGAAAGTCGGTGTAGTCAGTCAGTTTGTCAGCCGTCGGTTCAAACAAGTCGCCGGGTAACTTAAGCGGTTCTCCGTAAACTAGTTCAGCAGTAGAAGCAGACAAATCGTCCTTCCATGCACTACGAATACCCAGAAGTATAAGTGGAAGTTTCTCAGTCCAGTTCTCGTCTGCGTGACACATAATAGCTGCTTTAAGTTGTCGATGGAAGCGTTCCACTAGACCATTGGCAGCAGGATGATACGCAGTAGTTTGTATATGTCGTGAACCTATAAGCGCTGATCTCTGACTTAAAAGATGGGATTCAAACTGTTTCCCCCTATCTGTGGTTACCTTTTCTGGGCAACCAAAACGTGATATCCACGATGATATAAAAGCTTTTGCTACACTCTCCGCTCTGATGTCCTTTTACGGCACTGCCTACGGCCACCTGGTAAACCTATCTATAGCTGTGAAGCAGTATCGGTAATCATCAGAGACGGGAAGTGGACCTATCAAGTCTACGTGAACGTGAGAGAAACGGGCCGTAGGAAGCTGAAAATCCTGGATAGGAGCGTGCACGTGTCTCGATACTTTCGATCTCTGGCATGAGATACACGAGCGCGCCCAATTCCGGCAATCCTTCCTAATGCCCGGCCATACTTACCTCTCAATCACCAACTTAATAGTGGCCCTAGCTCTTGGATGACGAAGTCCATGAATATTGTCAAAAACCATTTTACGGAATGCAGGTGTTATGAATGGTCTATGTCTGGGCCCAGATATGTCACAGAAGATTTACGTACCACCAATACAGTCCTTCTGTAACTTGAGAAATGAACCGGTTCGTAAAATATTTTTGAGTTCTGAGTCCGTGTCCTGAGAAGCTGCTAAGGCAATAGGGTCTAGCGAGCATGTTATTGCATCCGTTCTTGATAACGCATCTGCAACAACATTGTCCTTCCCGGTAATGTGACGGATATCCTTATTGTTGCGGGGAGCAAGCGTCGCGGGACTTCTTAAAGGCTTAAATAATTGGCTTATGATCAATCAGTATAAAGAATGGTTTTAATTCTATCATATGTCGAAAATATTTTACTGACTCGTAAATAGCTAAGAGTTCACGATCTTATGCACTGTATTTAACTTGCGTTGGTGAAAGCTTACGCGAAAAGAATCCTAACGGCTGCCAATGACCTAGGAACTCCTGCTGCAATATTGAACCAATGGCGGAGTTGGATGCGTCAGTTACTATGTCCAACGGAGCAGACATATCTGGATGAGCCAGAAGAGCGGCATTAGCAATGCTTGCCTTGCAAGTATTAAAAGCGCTTTCTAGGTTAGCAGTCCAGTTAATGTTGCTCTTGCTCTTCACCGAAGCTTGGCAGCATCCTGTATAAAGCGTCTATAAAAGTTTAATGCTCCTAAAAACCGCCTAAGATCCCTGATAGTTTTAGGTAGTTTAAAGTCAAGAATGGCCTTCGCCTTGTCACCAACCGGTTTAGTGGCTTCAGAAGAAACCAGGTAGCCCAGAAACTCCACCTGCGGCACGGCGAATACGCTCGCACTAAGTCTAATCTACTAAAAAATTTACGATTAAAGAGATTGTGTGAAAAGTCAGCAATGTGGCGTACTGGGTATCGATCTGGTATCGTGCGAGCATTTAGTGCACGGTAATCCCCACAGGGTCGCCAACCTTCGCCTTTTTAGGCACTAAATGGAGGGGTGATGACCATGAGCTCTCCGACCTACGCGCTATACCCGTACGAACCATTTCTTCAAACTCCTGTTTCGCGATTTTTAAGCCATCAGGTACTAGTCGCCGTGGCCGCGAACACACAGGTGGGCCTGGGGTCGTTCTGATATGATGCTGCGTATGGTGCTTGATTTTTGGCTCCAAAGGAGCTCCGACCGGCGTCATTATATCAGGATATTCTTGGAGTATCCGATGGAAAGATGAATCACCTGAAATGACCTTTATGTGCGGGCACGGGCAAGCAAATGTAATCGAGGCGACTGATGTAAGCAAAGTGCAATTATTCATTAATCGCGAATTACGCACGTCCACGAGTAAGTTATAGAAGGATAGAAAGTCTACACCTATTATCGGCTTGCTCACATTAGCTATTACAAAGCGCCAAGAAAATGCGCGCATTAAACCTAAATCTAAACATAAATTTAACCAACCATATGTAGCGATTACAGTATTATTTGCAGCGAAAAGCTCATAATTAGTTTTATTGCGCCGCTGCATGCGGCGCAATAAAACTAATAAAACTAAGCTCAATGGGTAAACACAAAAGTCAGATCCAGTGTCAATTAAAAACTGCACTTTACTTTTAGCGTCAGTGACAAACAAATGCTTAGCGTTCGACTTACACTCATCAGCAGTCGCAGCTATCGACCGCCCAACTAGTTTTTTGGATAATTACAAGGCTTTATACACTTACCTGCTTTTTCGCCGTAGTAGTAGTGATGCCAACAGTATCGCTGGCCATCAGCTCGAGAACGACTTCTCGACTGACTGCGGCGCCGGCTGCTGGATTTCGACCTCCTTTTCGGAAAGTCACGACGTCTTCTTGCTGTCGACATTTCATCGAGCCTCTTGGTCAGCGCATCAATCTTCCTATTTAGGTCTTCGAATGCTGGAGATGAGCATGAAGTGGATGTAGTAGCTATTTGTTGTGCTGACGTTTGTGGCGTGGCCTCAGCTACTTTATCGGCTAATTGGGCAAGTTGTTCAAGTGGAAGGTTATCTTGCATAGCCACTATAGTTTGTAGCAAACTGGGTAGCCGACTCGACCATAAGGTACGCAGGACTTCATCTGGGAATCCTGATCCAGCTAAGCTGCATATATACCGCAAAACTGGCTCGGCTTGCGATCTCCCAATTCCTCCTTCATGAGCAACTGTTTGATTTGCTCGCTTCTTGAAGCAGATAGTCTAGCAATCAACTCACGTTTTAATGTGTCGTATTTTTCGCCGGTGGTCTAATTATTAGATCTTCGACTTCCGCAGCAATTATTGGGTCTAACACTGATATAACATGATAGTATTTTGTGACATCCGATGTAATATTCGCTAATGCGAATTGGCAATCCAACTGTGCAAACCAAAGCGTCGGTTTCTCGGGCCAAAATGGCGGCGTCTTAATGCCTACTCGGCAAAGTACCGCTTCCTTATCACTAGTGCTGCTTTTCGATGCGTTTGCGCTAGCATCTTGCCACATTTTTGATGTACTTTGTCCGCTATGTTCTTCTCGGGGTCACTACTTGTGGGGCTTGTTTGCTATGCAAATAAAAGCGTCTTCACTCTTCCAAAATAAATATATTCATCTTTCACAAAAGCAGTTTAAATTACAAGCACGTAGCCAAAAAGATAATAACAAAGGAATAAGAAAATACAATTAATAAGAAGTAAGGAGTGCCTGAGATAGGAAGCCGAGAATAAGTTAGTCGCGATTTAAAATAACCGTTATACCGGCATGCATATAATTGCATGTCGCCACAAATGTAAGTGTGGCCACCACTTAACGCGATAATTCTACAACGGCAAGAACAATGCCGTTTGACGTTGAACGATAACTCGAGTGTCGGTATATCAAAGAGATTAACGCACGAATTAACGCGTTGAAACGGCCACACTACGTTTGTCTCATTGTGCACGGTAAGCGCAACGGAGTCGCACGTATGGCTACGATAGAGTGGTATAATGAAAAAGTTATTACGTTCTTGAGCTGCAAACATAGCCATGCTTAGGCAATGATAAAATATTTTGCGAGTAGTTCATGCATGCAGCTTCGTTTCTGGATATTTTGAAAATTTGAAATTTTTAGGGATTCACAACCTTTTTAAACGTGTACATGGTACTATTTTTACTTTGTGGGTTTTAAATCATGTTATGGAAAAATTGTCTAATAAGTAACAAATAATAGCACTCATTGCGATCGCTCACAAACTCAAGTTGTAAATAAATTTCTGGAAAACAAGTCTCCTGTTAAAAAAAAAACAATGCGTTTGTCTTATTGTTTAATTTTGCTTAAAATGGTTGAACTGCCGTCTTATTACTATCATATGGCCGAATAGACCTACGAAGTACCATGTGCTCTTGTGATATGGTATAAGGTTTATTTTTGCTTGAAACAGTTCGAAACCGTTCATGCATAAAAAAAGTTCGCTAATAAATAGTCTTTTGTCAATCCGCCGCTGTATAGCGCCGGCGTTTTTTCCTTTTGAAAACACTTGTTTTGCTATTCTTACTAATTAGACGTTTTCAGATCGACTTTACTTTTACATTTGTATAACATTAAATAATATTTATTTTATACATTTGTAAATATCAAGGAACGATATACCTTATTATTTTTTTTCAAATTAAGGTTCTTCATTGTTTGATATTTACAAATGTTATTATTTGGTGAAAATTTAATTTAATAAAAACCAAGATTTCCAGGGTGATTTAGCTGTAACCTACTTATATAAATGATTTTTTTATAACAACAAAAAATTGTACAAAAGGTTTGTAATATCTTCAAAAAAAAAGTAACTTTCTCTCAATTTCAAAGAAAACGCGTAAAAAACACGTAGTTAGCCACTAAAAACAAGTATCCTTCCATTTGTAACTTATGTTTGATGTCAAATAAACTTAATTAGGTCTAAACAAGTAAGAAAAGCATAAAAAAGAACTTTACTTTTACACATGGCGGATGGCACAATAGGCGTTGTGGCGTTCGACACGCCCGGCGTGTCATGATATTTTTGTTCGCCGCCACAGCTAAGTTGTCGAAAATTGGTGCCGCAACGAATCGGTTAAATTAATACTTACTTGTTGTAACCAAAAATTAATTTTATATGTATTGTTGGTCAATAAATAATTACTAGTTGTTAAGTTATACACTTATAAAAAAAAGAAATGGTTCTAACTAGACCTTGTACTATTAGTTCTGAACAGAACTCAACTATGGCTTCAACAACTTCTGTTGCTGTCCAGAATGATGGTAGCCCACAGATTTTGATGAAACAGCCGGTGTCTCCTCAGGTGCGCGATGCAACAACACCACAGCTGGCGTTTCTAGGCAGTTCCACACAAATGGATCTCGCTAGTATGACATCACCTAATCAACCAGTGTCAACCCATTATCAGTCCTAATATCACTCCTGGACCAACATCAGTTGTCATGACAGATTATCAACTTTCTCAAATTCTAGCAATGGTTCACCCATCATACTACATGATTAGAAATAGTAATTTGCTAAATGTACAGCTAGTTTTGATGGTTCTAAGGATGCAGATATTGTAGCTTTTATAGAAGCTATCGAGGTATATAAAGAATGTGGGGCTATGGAAGAGAGTATCGCTCTTCGGAGATTGCCCATGTTATTAACTGGATTGGCTGCACCATGGTGGCAAGGAGTGAAACAATCAGTATTGATCTGGACGGAAGCAATGCAGTTGTTAAAACATAATTTTGGTCCCCGTCTTCCACCGGATAAAATATATAGAGAACTGCTTAGTAAGGAGCAAGGCGATGAAAGCACGGATGTATTTGTTTGTAAAGCAAGAGCCCTGCTAGCACAATTACCACCAGGAATGTTAGCTGAGAATCCTGTACAGTTAGACATGGTTTATGGACTGCTGCATAGGAGAATACGTGAAAAGATATTCAGAGCCTCTTTTATGACATTTTCAGAGTTACTTGAAAAAGCACGTGCTGTAGAGGACCTTTTTGAAGAAGGACGAATTAGACCACATATGCGTCAGCAAATTTCTTCTAATAGATCATTAGCTGTATCTTCATCTACCTCTAATAATAATCAGGAGCGAATAAATGCGTCTATTGCAACAAGTTATAGTGGAAATACTAAGTTTAGACCTCAGTGCATACTGTAAGAAATATGGGCATGATAAGGAAACATGTCAAAAACGGCCACAAGTTAAAATGGGTCAACAAAAAAAGAACATAGGTAAGAATGAAGCAGATGCTAAAGGTACTTCCGTTGTTTGTTTTGGATGTGGTGCACCAGGCGTGGTACGTTCGAACCGTGGCAATTGTCAGAAAGACAGTGGTTCTTCGGTAGTGACAAATTCTGTTTCTTTCCTATCAGAGGCTGCTGTACATACAAAACTTACAGAGCCTTATGCTCGACCAATAATAAACGGAAGTGTATATAACGCTAGTGGATGTGTTATAATAGATACCGGTGCAAAATTGTCTATCGCGAGTGATAGCTTAATAAAAGTATTAGTTAGTAATAATCATAGGTTGATTAACTCTGAACTTGAAATTAAATTAGATGATTGTTCAGTTTGTAATAGAAATGAAGAAATTGCTACTGTAAATGTTGGTATTTGTGGAATTGTTGTCTCCACGACTTTCGTTTTATTACCAGGTGCCAAGGACACATTACTTGGCATGAATTTCATTAAAGATTCCAGAATGGTTATCGATCTAAGCTTAAATAGATTTTCATTAAGAGATGTAACAGGGACATATTTTCCGTTACTTTTCGAAAATGAGGGTAAGTCTCTAGCGTGTTCGTCAATAGCTCTTCGTGATAACAAAGGCACAATGCTTAACGATTCTGAACGTGAAATGATTTCGTCTATGTTAATAGAAAATAAAGATATGTTCACTCCAGGGGGAGATGCCACTAAATTTGCGGTACATCGTATTAACACGGAAGACAATGCAGCTATTGCAATGCCGCCTTATCGATTGACTCCTGCGAAAAAGGAAATAGTACGCGCAGTGCAGGTGGAACTTGCAGAAGAGGATCGTTCGGATCGTTCAGATCGGTTATTGAACCTGCTTTCAGATCAAATATTAACATAATACAGTTGGCCTTTGTTGAGGATACCAATTCGTCAATAAGCGGGAGTGGGTATTTATCTGTGCGGGTCACCGAATTCAATTTCCGATAGGCAACACAAGATCGTGTTTCTCCATTTTTCTTGGGCACTAACACGACTAGTGAAGCCCACTCAGATTCTGCTTCTTCGATAATTTCTTGTTCTATCATCTTATCCAGTTCTGCGCGTACTATTTCCTTCCCGGCATAATGCCCGGGCTACACTAACGAGAAATGCCGTTAATTATCGCGTTGATGGGCGTTGAATATAGGTGTGGCCACCACTTAACGCGATAATTCTACAACGGCAAGAACAATGCCGTTTGTCGTTGAACGATAACTCGAGTGTCGGTACATCAAAGAGATTAACGCACGTATGGCTACGATAGAGTGGAATAATGAAAAAGTTATTACGTTTCTTGAGATTCTGCAAACAGAGCCATGCTTAGGCAATGATAAAATATATTCATATAATAAAAATTTACACTCATCAAACACAGAGTAGCAGCGTCAACGTTCATCTTGCTTGAAATTCAAGGAATATTAACGTAAAGTGACCATACGTCCCTTTTCTCGGTCACCTGTCCCGTTGTCCCCAAAGCTCCGGGACGCAAAATAGTCCCGTTGTCCTAAACCGCGAGAAAATTTAAAACTATGAAGTTCGTCAGACACGAACGGTGCGAGAACGGGACCGACCAAAAATTAACCGAATAAGATGATTTCAGTTTTCGCAAAAATTCGTTGGGTGATTCAAACATTTCTCACCAACATACTCAATATAAATTCTCTTGCATTTTAATCGAAAATATTTTATGTCTACCTGGTACAAATGCTCCACTAGAAAAAGTATTTTTCTATTATGAATAAATTGTGGACGTCTGAAAAAAAATCACTTACAGGTTCCAGTTCTAAAGGCGATGTTGATAACAAAAATCTATGTAAAAAAAACTTGCCCTTATTTAAAATCATCACCAACTTTATTAAAGCAAATTTGTTCCACTGACAAATATAAATGTAATTCAAAAATATGTTGCATTTAATAATTACTGTCCGAGGAAATTTGCTTTAATGAAGCTGGTGAACTGGTGATTAATTTTTATTTTTTACAATTTGTTAAAATAAAAATAAATATGATTATAATTATAGTGAACACTAATTGTATAAAGTTACAGTTTTTAAATAAATAACACAAATTTTTTTTATTGTTAACCTGCTTACTGGGGAGTATAAATAAACCCATGTCCCGTTTTGAGTTAATAAATAAATGGTCAGTTTACTTTAACACCGTTCAACGGCATTGAAATTGAAATGTCGTTGACCGACCCAAGTGTGGCCACTCAGTTTATCGCGTTAAAATTAAGGTAATAATTGTTGCGTTTATGGGCATTGACGTTTCTCGTTACTGTGGCCCGAGCATAATGCCCGGGCTACACTAACGAGAAATGCCGTTGATTATCGCGTTGATGGGCGTTGAATGTAGGTGTGGCCATCACTTAACGCGATAATTCTACTACGGCAAGAACAATGCCGTTTCCCGTTGAACGATAACTCGAGTGTCGGTACATCAGAGATTAACGCACGAATTAACGCGTTGAAGCGGCCACACTACGTTTCTCGTTGTGCATGGTGAGCGCAACGGAGTCGCACGTATGGCTACGATAGAGTGGAATAAAGAAAAAGTTATTACTTTTCTTGAGATTCTGCAAACAGAGCCATGTTTAGGCAATAGTAAAATATATTCATATAATAAAAATGTACACTCATCAAACATAGAGTAGCAGCGTCAACGTTCATCTTGCTTGAAATTCAAGGAATATTTACGTAAAGTAACTATACGTCCCGTTTTGAACGGGACTGTCCCTTTTCTCGGTCACCTGTCCCGTTGTCCCCAAACAAATCTCCGGGACGCAAAATAGTCCCGTTGTCCTAAACCGCGAGAAAATTTAAAACTATGAAGTTCGTCAGACACGAACGGTGCGAGAGCGGGAACGACCAAAAAATAACCGAATAAGATGATTTCAGTTTTCGCAAAAATTCGTTGGGTGATTCAAACATTTCTCACCAACATTTTCAACATAAATTCTCTTGCATTTTAATCGAATATATTTTATGTATACCTGGTACAAATGCTCCAGTAGAAAAAGTATTTTTCTATTATGAATAAATTGTGGACGTCTGAAAAAAAATCACTTACAGGTTCCAGTTCTAAACGCGATGTTGATAACAAAAATCTATGTAAAAAAAACTTGCCCTTATTTAAAATCAACACCAACTTTATTAAAGCAAATTCATTCCACTGACAAATATAAACATAATTAAAAATATGTGGCATTTAATAATTACTCTCTAAGGAACTTTGCTTTAATGTAGCTGGTGAACTGGTGATTAATTTTATTTTTCACAATTTGTTAAAATAAAAATAATTATAATTAATGCGATTATAATTATAGTGAACACTAATTGTATAAAGTTACAGTTATTAAATAAATAACATTTTTTTTTTTATTATTAATCTGTTAACTGGGGAGTATAAATAAACCCATGTCCCGTTTTGAGTTAATAAATAAATGGTCAGTTTACTTTAACGCCGTTCAACGGCATTGAAATTGAAATGACGTTGACCGACCCAAGTGTGGCCACTCAGTTTATCGCGTTAAAATTAAGGCAATAATTGTTGCGTTTTTGGGCATTGACGTTTCTCGTTACTGTGGCCCCAGCATAAGAATATAAGTTAGAGTAGGTGCATATTACATGCCTAGAAGTTTGTTACATTAATTATAATTATTTTAATTTCAACAAATTGTGAAAATAAAAATTAATCACCAGTTCACCAGCTTCATTAAAGCAAAGTTCCCCAGACAGTAATTATTAAATGCAACATATTTTTTTAATTATATTTATATTTTTCAGTAGAACAAATTTGCTTTAATAAAGTTGGTGATGATTTTAAATAAGGGCAAGTTTTTTTTACATAGATTTTTGTTATCAACATCGCCTTTAGACCTGGAACCTGTGATTTTTTTTCAGACGTCCACAATTTATTCATAATAGAAAGAATAATACTTTTTGAGCATTTGTACCAGGTAGACATAAATATATTGGATTAAAATACAAAAAAAATTTATGTTGAAGATTGTTGGTGAGAAATGTTTGAATCACCCAACGAATTTCTGCGAAAACTTTGAAATTATCCCATTCGGGTTATTTTTTGGTCGGTCCCGCTCTCGCACCGTTCATGTCTGACGAACTTCATAGTTTTAAATTTTCTCGCGGTTTAGGACAACGGGACTATTTTGCGTCCCGGAGATTTGTTTGGGGACAACGGGACAGGTGACCGAGAAAAGGGACGTATGGTCACTTTACGTTAATATTCCTTGAATTTCAAGCAAGATGAACGTTGACGCTGCTACTCTATGTTTGATGAGTGTAAATTTTTATTATATGAATATATTTTATCATTGCCTAAGCATGGCTCTGTTTGCAGAATCTCAAGAAACGTAATAACTTTTTCATTATTCCACTCTATCGTAGCCATAGGGGTCGGCATGACAGGTCAGAATTGTCCTTTTCTAAAATCTTAGATATCCCCGCAGGCCGTTTTGGTAATGAATCAATTAATTTTTTTCATGTTATTTGGCATGCTTATTAAGGTTTGAAATCTGCCTGCCCATGGGCGGGCTCGGCATGTAAATAAAAAGTTGGGCGGGCAAGGCACTGAAAGGGTTAAAGCCACAGAAAAATGGAACAAAAATGTGTTATATGAGGAAGTTTTAAAATAAGTTACTTATAGCTATTAAGCTAAATCTGAAATAATATATTATACCTATATAGATAATTTTTCAACCCAGGCAAAGCCGGGGCGGGCTGCTAATATAAGCTAAGATTTTGTAATTGCACAACTCGAATCCGAGCCAGACAAAAACATGTCATAGTTGATACGTAAATTGCAATATGCGAGGGGTGTGCAACATGCTCAGAAGATATACAATCATGTTTTTATCTATAGTTTCGAATATTTTATAAACTTTTATTTCAAGATTTTAGGGAATGAAGTGTTAAATTTAATAAACGTTAAAGAATTTATTCACAATTTTTTATTACACATACAACATAAATTTCTTAGTGTACATAAACATGGATGAGAATAGATTTCAGTTATCTTGAGTTATCTCTCTTAACTAATACATACACACATGTATTATTATCCATTACTTGTTATGTAACAAAATCATCCAAATAGGAAGATTCACTTTTTATTTTACATACTATATATTTAAAAATAAAGACTTGTAACTATTTCAGACTTACATTTAATGATATTAAAACAATGAAGTTTGCGGTCACATTATAATTAAGATTAAGTGTTTTCTACTGAAGACATGATTTATTCAAGTGTAATGCTGAGAAAATATTATTGCCGGTTTGAGTCTAATTTACTCCTTACACAGATGATACACAGAAGGAGTAATGTATAAATACTTACAATTACTGCTAAGAATATTAAAAAAAAAGTTGTCAAATGTTTTAGCTATGGAATAAGTTGAAAATTCTATATAAATCAGTCACAAGCAATGAAAAACTTATTACAAATATCTAATACTAAAATGCTAATATAACGTTAATATTAATATGGTCTCTGCCTGTCTCGGCCCCTGTAACAAAATAATTAAATTACTTTTGCATGTATTACATAGCAATGTAAAGCATTTCAATTTTTCCTGGGTGTCTAAAAGACTAACTACGGAAATGCTAATGAAGTATTGACATCTGACAAAAAAATGATAATATACTGATATAGATAGATCACAAAATTTAACAAACCAATAATATTCAGAACAATATGAAGAGCCAATACTTTAAATTACGAAACATTCTACCAAGTATGTACATTGTGTCAAATTATTTTGTTTATTTAATTATTTAAACGTGGAATTTAAAAATATCAGGTTTATTTTTTATTACTACCCGTTGTGACAACCCTAGCAATTTAATTGTTTACGTTGGCTTTTCCTACTACGTCTAACAACATGACTGACTACTTGTATGTCCTTTGTAAGCGGCTGTGGTAAAGATTTAAAATATGTTTAATTTGTTCCTTTGATATTGTGTCTATTTTGTTTAAAATTTTGCCTTTTTTATTTTGACATAATAACTACTAAAGGAAATTGAAACTCTTAAATTACTTTACTACTCTTAAAAAGCTTTACCCTCCGTCTCCTCTCATGGCGCCTCCGCCGGCACCACCACTGCGGTCTCCGCCACCGCCGTAACGCCTGTCCCCGCGGTCGCCCCCGCGGTCGCCGCCGCCACCGCCGCCGCGGCCGCCCCAGCCGCCGCCGCCACCGCGGCCGCCGCCGCCGCGCCCGCCGCGACCCGGGCCTCCCCCGCGCTCCCCGCCGGACGGCGCACCACCACCTCCGCCGCCGGGTTTCTCTTCGTTACATCTGTTACATGCTTTCCTCCACGAGAAGTTGGTATTTCCACAACTAGGATTCGGACACCGCCAGTCCCCCTCGCGGTTACCGGACGGCGGGCCGCCACCACCGCCGCCGCCGCCACCTCGGCCTCCTCCGCCACCACTCCGTCCTCCGCCACCACCGCCACCGCCGCCTCCGCCACCGCGGCCTCCGCGGAATCCACCTCCGCCTCCTCCTTTGCCTCCACCCCATGTATTCTGTCTTTGAGCTAAAGACACTTTTATTGTCACGCCATTAAATTCTTTGCCATCAAACCACTGAATAGCAGATGAAGCAGCATTGCTATCTTCATAAGTGACTGTGGCTTCCCCTTTAGGCTGTCCGGTAGCTTTGTCCTTATACATCCAAACTTTAGGTCTCTGCGTTTTTTTATCCATCTGAAATTGAAGAAAGGAAAAAAAATTATATTGCATGCAACATGCAAGCTAAAAATACATGTATTATAACCCAACTTTATACCTTAATAATACCAATGGCACCAAAATGTTGACATAATTCATCTTCAGTGGTAGATGGGTTCATGCCTTGAATAAAAACTGTATCTTCTTGAGTGATCATGTCACTTCCACCCCGATCTCCACCACCATAGCCACCTCCACCGCCACCGCCGCCGCCACCTATACACATTGTAACTATATAATCATAGAATAAAAAAAAATAATACACGACATTTTACCCTATATCGTTGTTTAATTATTCATCAACTTCAAATAAAAAATCAAACTTGTCAATATCATAGTTGAATAAAACAATATTATTCTATACATGTTGAACCAATATTAGTTTACCCATAATGCTTTTTTCCAGTATACCTTTTCATATTATAAGTTTTACTTTATTACACTTTTCCTTGCCCTTTGTAATGACAATATATAATAACATTATTTAATATTAGCAGCAAATTGTATTAGCCTTCATTTTAAAATCTAAACAATTTCTGTCAGACAACTGATCCTTGGAACCTTGAAAGTTACTAATTCAAAATTATAAACCATTACACATTCGTAGATACATCCGTTTGAGTTCGCTTAGTGATAATACTCAAAGTTTAACCCCTCCTCAACAAGCCATTGAGATTTATATTACGTAAAACGCAACCATCAACATAAAGTTTCAAATTTTCTTTTAAAAATAACTAAACTTGAAATAGGGCTGCCAAATAAATATACAGTGTTTCTGGAACATTTGAGTCATAAATGAGAGATGCTAATAATGTAATTTGCAAGTACCAGAAATTAAACTTAAAAACTAAACTTTTTTACTCTACAAAGTGAAGAGATTTTGACTCAATACCAGTTACTCTGTATAAATATGTTCTCATTAAACATTTTTATGTATCTAAAAATGAAGACTGCTGACAAGTAGTTCATTTATCATTAGCTATATGATATGTTATTTTTTTAATCCTGAAAACGAGTGATAAAATCACTTAAAATTCCTGTGTAATCTTTAAATGAAAATCAAATAACATAATATTAATCACTGACACAGAAGACACCTTATTCGCTAAGTTTATAAAGCTAAGCAAATACATGGCTATTTTACCCCAGTTATTATAATGTAGAACCAACAAAGATTTAGCAAATTGATGCAAAACTTGGGGATAAATTAAGATATTTCTAATATTAAATACTGTGTTTCTCCCACCCACAATTCACTTTTCCACACTTTTCACTCATAAATTTCTTTTGCCATTTGACTTCTTTTGAATTCTCACAATTTTATCACAGACATAAAACATAACCTGATATAATCCATTTCTTTAAATTTAGCTATTTAAAATGATCTTCCATTTATTCATGAACAGCCATGCACAACACTAACTGTACTTGAAATTTAACAATACTTTTAAAACTATAAATTGTCAACAGCCAAGTAATACCATAAATTAACAAAGTATGTAATGAATGTGTTTTGGCAGCCCTTCATAAGTAACATATTAAAAATATGACAACAGCACCACTCGCTTATCACGAGGAGCTTTACCTTTATTATAACCACCCCCCCTGCCGCCGCCACTAAAACAATAAGAAGACCGTTTAGTTTACACTGGGCAGGCTGGGGGCACTCTGAACGGCGCACGAAGATTGTATGACACCTAGGTACTGTTTAACCAGTAACCTGAGACCAGTGTTGGATCCTTTTCTTTACCATAATGTTTAACCTTGACACCTTGAAAATCTTAGAACTGTTGGAGACAATAATGTTGCACACTATGTAGTCACATGCACATTTAGTACAAATCAATGATATACCAAATATAGACATTTAAAATAAACATATATATAACTAAAAACATTTCTTCAATTTAATGTTCTATTTAGAAGAGGAATTACTTAGGATGTTACATTGATGTGAAACGTGAACAAGCAGTTAATCTTACAAGACCATAAATACTTAATCAGTTTATGGAAAAAATAATAACTATAGCGATAAATTAAGTAGTGATATGGTGAAATAATGCTTTTGAAAGTTATTTTTGTTTGGGTAAACCAAGTTTAGTCTTTTATAACAATTTCAAACATACTTCAAATTTTGGAATATTTTAGAACACAAGTTATTAATTGATAATTTTTATAGATCAGCTTTTTGTAACAACTGCAATGCAAATTTAGTATAAACTACTTCCTTAGTTGCCAGATTAGTTGTTATATTTTAAATATAAACTACCCATAATAATGAATAGCTTTTCCAGGCTATGTTTTACTTTTGTATTAGGGTGAGATCTAAAGGAGCAGCACCACTTGCAAAAAAATGTTGTAATTTCTCAAATGTGACCCAAGCAAGTTGTATTCCCTCAAGATGTTTTTGATGTTGGACTTAGCTATTTAGAAAATTTGTTATCACGTGATTAAAACATAAAAACCTACAATTAGTAATTTTAATGTTTTTAAGAAACCTGAAATGTTCCTTTTTTTATAATCAACAGTTGCACACACTATTGATACTTTTGAATTAAAATACTGTATGTAGAAAATTGTTAGTTTAGTTTGTAAATTTTAAGAGGAATTTTCCAACAATGCCACGTTTTTCATACTGAGTATATAACTTTACTCTTGTAATGTTGTTCCTCATCACCAGACTGTGCAATATGGGTTAAACAGTTTTGATAGATTTTCCACCATCAGTTTGTAGCCAGAGCCCCATCTGTGTATTTTTATTTACTAAAGATTTTTTTATTAACGAGACAATATTACCTATGTTTTGAAATGATGATAGGCTGTAATTAGACTTGCAACGAATAGTATAATTAACCAAACGCCAAATATCGAATATTCTACGGACTTCCTGGCCGAATAACCGAATATTAGGCAAAAGTATTTGGCCAGGAAGAGAAATATGTTTATTCTTCTTAGCATCTATTCTCTGAAGGTGGGACTGTCTACGAGAAGGAAAGAAACTACTGCTTAGTCTTTCTGCACCATTATCTTTCACTTTAATTACGATAATTCCAGTGCATAGACATTTATCTGGTAGTTCTTCTTTTAATTTTTATAATATGGAAGATGATTATGTAAGTATGACTAACATAATGATTACAAAAAAAAAATATTTTCATTTTACCAGGTTAATTATTATTCGGTATTGGACCAAATAGGATAAAAGTAGCCGAATATTTGTTGCAAATCTAGTTGTAATCATTATGTCATCAAACATTTTATGACTTTTTTCTTGCCTCAGTTACTTCTTGTAAAAATATAATGTCAATAAATAACTATTATTAAAATTTAAAAGTGCACCTCATTTATATGTATAAAATACACATTTATGGGTACTACATTTTTCTACAAGATTTAAAAAGATATAGACATTTATCAAAAACGTATATAAACGTTATTTAGAGCAATATTTTCTTACATTCATTTCATGTGTCATGTACCAATATAATATAAGTGTAATTACTTCAATAATTAGCAGATAGCAAATAGCAGAAATAAACAGAACCAATGTTCTGATGTGCATTTATTTAACATTACAGCCAATCGATAAGTCCACTGTTTACAATACCATAGGTCTCCCCAATATATTGCCTCAGATGGGGGATATTTGCCATAGTTGCACGCTTGGCAAGTGGGTTAGCAACCACAGATTCTTCACATTTATTCATATCCATTTAGTCATTGTGAAATAAAGATATTTTTGATTTTGATTAAATCATTCCCTGGGAGTGTTTAATATTTCAAATGAGTACATACACCTCCAATTTTACTAATTCATATAACACCAAAATTTCACATTATCATACATAATAATCATTCATTTTAAAATGTCTGTTAAAACTAAACTTGAGGTTAGATGAATATTTAGTAAATTATTTAAAACATATATTCTTTGTGTTAAAGCAAACCTTTTACATTTATAGCCTAGCGACACACCCCGGCTTCACTTGGATAGGATCCATTAATGTAGCATTAATTAGATTTAAGATATTCAAAGACTATTTGTTTAATCAAATTTTCGTTTTTTTTTAAATCTTCAAGGATGTCTGATAAAATATTGCTTAGATCTTTCCTGGCATAGCTCTCTATCTGTTCAAAGTTTCATCACAATCAGTTTAGCCATTCCGAAAGTGAGTCGTAAATGAAAATACAGCTGTCATCTTAATTTATGCATCTCGTCTGTTATCTTCTAGCTGTTCCCCGTGACTTCGCTCGCGTGTTATTTGGAGTTTTAATTTTTTGCGTGGAACCCTGATTCTTTTTCTAAAGTAAAAGTAGCCTAAGTTACTCCTTGTGACATCAGTTATCTGCCAGTCAAAATTCCATCAAAATCGGTGCAGCCGTTTCGGAGATTAGCCGGAACAAACAGACACAGACAGACAAAAACTTTATAAATTGTATTTTGGTTATTAATACCGTATATACTTTCATATATATTTAGTAAAAAGCTGTAATTTTGACATTACAAACAGATACTTCAATTTTATTTATTTGTATAGATTATGCATCTCGCTATCCACCCACATGATCCACAGCTGTGACACAGTTTTAGTTCTGAATTGCCAGTCTAGTAGTATACATACAATTCTTTGGTTTTAACAGTATATTGAGTGTCCACCTAATCTATTGATGACTGTTTCATTAATGATTAAAAGCCTTAAATAATGTAAGTTATACATCATTCAGCCACTCGAAAGACATCTATTTCTTTGACGTAGTGAGACATCAAAAAATTTACTGTCAAAAACAATGTGGGTATTTTGATCAGGATGCAATTGTGATTTTTACTATTCAATACATAGAGCAACACGGACCACCTGCTTACCGCAGGAGAGTAGCCATGGCGTTTTTCCCTGATACAGAACTGTCCTATCATTATTTGCGGAGGGAAATCTGAGCACTCAAAAACAATCTTCTGCCACTACAAAACTCACACAACACACATACAATTAAAATAATAAATTAACAATTTTATACACACAGATAGATACATTATAACTTTATAATAGTATCATTTGACTGACAACTCAGATACAGACTGATCAGACACCTGACCGATCCACATATTGTATGAGGGCGAGCAACCTGTGTTGTTAATCAAATCTGAAATAACACGACCGCTCATATTGTAATTTTTAAGTTTAAAAGAAATAAATAGCAATAATGTCATTAAAAAATTACTTATATATGAAAAGTCAAATCTTTCTGTAAATATGACGTGGCAAAAATCTTTTTGGCACAATACTAGATATAGTCTAGTGAGCAGTTCTACTGCAACCAGTTTTATTGTATGCATAGGACCGCATGGACTTATACTTTCACATAGAGGAATGCTACTTCCCTCTGATCCGCTGGTGACCCATGTTATTCTATGATTCAATAAGATCACAATGACGGCCTTTAAGTAAACACATGTTTATAAATATTTTGATAAGCATTTTCAAAATATATACATAATTTTTTTAAAAATTGGAGAATATTTAACAAATTATATGATGCCATAAAGAAGAAGATGTAGATCACCTCATATAGCTTTCGATAGATGGCAGTATATTAATTTAGCTTACACCAGAGGTAAAATACTCTTAAATATGCAATGGGCAGTAACATCAAAGGTGCAAGATTTTGCTATTGTATTTTTTTATTTAGCTTTTATATCAAACATATGTCAGCCCCATCCTACCCTAATATTACTGACGCAAGTTGAAAAAATCTCATTGAGAAGAACTAGAATAATAATTATTTGTGTTTCATAACCATATAAACCAAAAAATTTGCAGCATCCAACGATTGTTCTAACACAATCGCACAAACTCTTAAATCTTACATATTTATCTTAACATTTGCATCAATAATTCTCTTTCTTTTAAATTTAACACTTGCCATTAATAAATGTATGTGTTACGTAAACCGGCGATCTGCCTGCCAAGCTTGATGATTAAGTCAAATTATCCTTACAACGGGAGAGATCCAGCAGTAGACTTTAATGGGTCCATGAAGAAGTAGATACACAATATTTAATAAATATAAGCAAGGACATTTTTAACAACATATAAGATCATCAATTTTGTTCTTTTAACCTTTCGTTTATGACCACTCACATAGAATTTTGTCAATATTATGTCAATTTTATATTAGTTAGATCATTGTACTTAATAATTTGAATATTGTTAATTTTGTTGTAAATACAGTTTTAGGGAAAATTCACACCAGCTTTTTTTAGTGGCAACAAATTAATAACCGGTTTATTAGTAAAGATTTCTTTGCTTCATATGCACCTACAGAGCCCATTTACAATTATTAGGTGAGTAATATTTTTATAGGATATATGCATAATTTGACTGTTTCTTATAGGATTATTTTTCATTGATACACAGAGCTATAAGACTCTCCTTAATCAATACAACTATTTTAGCAGCAGTTTTTGAGAACAGAGGATAGTAATTGAAACAAACCCAAAAATAAGCAAATAGCAAAATTATAATAAGGCTAGAAACAGTTTTATAGAATTGTTAGTTTGCACCACTAAAGTACTTACTATTGGTAAGCACCTAAAATATAAAAAATTGTATATTATTCCAAAAATTTGAGGAACTTTTAGGGAGGGAGAAGACATATTGTCAGGTCTCGACGAAAGAAAAATCGCCAACTTTTGTGTTGTCAAAACGTGTTGGTGACAAAAGTTTCTGTAACTACCTTGTGGTGGTTGTAAACAAATGTCGGGAACCGTGTTCCCTTTTTTATCAGTAAACATCAAAATTGCTTGTTGCATTTATTCTCTTTGTGGGGACCCTTGTTGGAAAAATCAGTTGTAGTTTCCTTTTGGAAACATATTGTTTCTAAACTACAATTACAATTAATCACATCAGACACAATTTTAGTCAGTGCAGATGTCAACTTATCCCCACATTGTTATCAAGTGAAGGAATGAAGGAAAAAAGGAAGTTTTTAACACCTATGAATACTAAATTTAAGTAATTTAAAAGAGAGGTTAAAATGAGGTTGAGTCAAATAAGGGGTCTGAAGGGAACAATTAAGAATATGGATAAAATTTTGGTTTATTAATAAATTAAATACTTTTTAAAATATCACTTACCCATATCCACTGTCTCTATTTCCCCCATCTCTATTGTAGCTGGATCGGTCACCCCCACCATATCCTCCCCGATCACCACCAGAGTAACCGCTTCCACCTCTGTCACTTCCTCCATAATTGGAACCACCGCGGTCACTGCTACTGTAGTTGCTTCCACCACGATCACCTCCACTGCTTACATTGTAGTTGCTACTACTACCACCACTGTTACGATCATAGCTTCCACTTCCATAGCTTGAATTGTAGTTTTGACCATAGCCATTGCCTGACTGACCACTGCTCCCATAATTATTACTACTACCTAAAAATTGTGTAACCACATAAATAATTTAATCTGTGTTTTTTAGGATGGAAGGTGATAGCAAAATGTAATTTTCCCATTTTATAGTCTAGTATTTAAGTGGCTGGTTTAAATATAATTAATGTTGCAGATATAGCAGTTGGAGGCCTATGCCAAAATGAACAACTTGCTGAGGTACTTAGTTGGTCCTACAGTAGTAACTCAAAATAATGTACAACCCTAAATTTTAGAAATAAATGGCTATATTATTATTATTATTATAAATGTTTCTTACCAAAATTAACAAAATGCATCTGTTATAAATTTACTTTAGTGTCACAGGTGTTTTCCTCAAAAGCTATTTCATTAGACAATAGATTGGTGTAGTTATAATATGCAGTTACTCTAATACAAATGTGAGGTTCTAAATTCAGATTTCAACTAAAAGGTGTTTGGGGGGGGAAACAGTAATCTACATACTTTTCAACAAAACCTTTACTTAAAAACACAATTTTTCATAGATTGCCTATTAGGAGGAATATTTTCCATTGCTGCCACACTTGGCAACTGCATATTTTTTTTCTAGTTGTTATAAGAAAGACTGTTGCCTTGCATTTTCTAGTTGAGAAACAAACAAATAATCTGTTGCCTCTTAAGCCACCCTAGAGATGATAAAGGGTAGTGGATATTCGTATACCTAACTACACACAAAGTAGGTGAAGATTGCAATTTAAGTATAAATTTTATTTCATGTTTTATTTGCAAATGCAAAGAAATTAAAGACTTGTGTCGCTTTAACTATATGGTTTTTAGTAAATTACGTTGCTCAAAGCAGTTGGACGCTTTAACTATTTGTACTAAATGGATGAACTTTCAAGAAAGTTGTATGAAAATTTAACTTGACTTTGCATCTACATCATTTAAAACAGTTGGTTGTCATTGACAAAGTTGTGCAAAACAGAAAATATGTGTACTGTGTTTTCTGTTCTATAGCATAAAGTTGTTACTGGAAAATATTCCTCTTATTTAAATAATGTATAAGTCTGATGAATTAATGGTACGACTTTCCATTGACTCCCATCGAGTTGGGGGTTGATACATATTTTTACAGAAAAGTTACAACATGCGGAAGCGCGTAATTTTTGAGAAAAAAGTTATTGAAAATCAATTATTCTTGCATTGTTTATGTCTAATCTTACAATAAAACTGACGCCATTTTTTAATGTTATTGTCAGTACAGATGTCGATTCTTTCCGAAAAAGATCAATTTCTAAAATATCTATATTTTTTTCATGTTTGCATTTATAATGTAAATATAAATCCATTTTATGAGAAAAAAATCCCCTTCATCATAAAATATAGGGAGACTGATTCAGAAGGATTTCTGTGTCTATTTTGAGACTGCTACGTCTCCGGCGCTGCGGGAAGAGCAGCCTCTACGCCTTAGTGTAACAAATCGTAGGCATCCCTCTTCGCCTCCGCAGCTTCGGCTCGTCCGATGCCTACGATTTGTTACAGCAGGCGGAGGCTGCTCCCCCTACGCGCCTCCGGCTCTTTAAAACCACTCTAGGGGTAGGACAGACTCGTACCAGGTGGAGTCGGGTTCAATCAATTCGGTTCTTTGACATAAGTTGAACCTAACCTATTTTATTTGTTATCTGCCCTAATTAGTACTGTTAAAATAAAACAAATTTCAATAAGAGATCATTTATTATGGTATCTTTCTTGTTTTTCATAAAATGGAATTATATTTACATTATAAATGCAAACAAAAAAATATAAATATTTTAGAAATCGATTTTTGTGAATCGATACATCAGCTTACGATTTGAATTGATTTAAAAATCGACCTTTTTCGGAAGGAATCGACATCCCTACTGACGACAATGACATTACAAAATGGTGTCAGTTTTATGGTAGGATTAGATATAAACAATGCAAGAATAATTGATTAACAATAACTTTTTTCTCAAAAATTACGCGTTTCCGCATGTTGTAACTTTGTGTGTGTGCTTATAATAGTGTAACTTTTCTGTAAATATACGTATCAACCCCCAACTCGATGGGAGTCAATGGAAAGCTAAGCCGAATTAATTAAGTCTATGGCAATAAGGAGACCTGTGATTGGGATTGAGCTATTAATAAAGTATTTAAGTAAAATGCTTAAAAAGTAAGGAGTAGAGAAAATAGGAAGTTTAAAAATAGTTTTGTGTAACTATTTTTTACGCAGAAATAAAAGCTCTACAGTAAAATACCAAAGCCTAGAAATATACCTTTAATAAATATATTTAAGCTGTGGCAGTGATGCTGGATGAAATTTATTCACTCAGAACAAAGCACCAGTAGGTAATTAAAAGGAAAAAGAGCTATCAGATATTAGGTGTAATATTAAAATTTAAATATTTCCCCATGAAAACTGTTGTAAACTTCTTTTTTCCGAGTAAATAAATACAATTTTTTTATAATAATTGTTAATAATTATATTATTACTGTTACAACCTAAAAAAGGTCATTGCTCATTACAGGCCTCCCCCATGAATTACTACATAGGAGGGATATTAACCTTAGTTGTCACGCTTAAAAAAAAAGTTTATTTTTGGTGATTAGACAGACGCTGCCGATTTGTTTCCCTCTCTAGCCTCTTACGATACGCACGGTGTGATATAGGGTTGTCCATATTCTTACAGTCACTACACGGCGAGGTGTTAATTATGCCTACTTGCAATTTATGTGTATACTGTGTATAACATTAATAATTATTTAAGTTACCTGTGGCGCGACCGCCACATCCTTACCTGAACTTGGCTGATTCCAATCTTGTCCTGAACTTTGTCCAGAATAACTACTCCCACTACCATAACCTCCTTGCCCTTGTTGACCACCGCTGTAATTGTTTTCCCCTGAAGATACGGTAGGTGGTGGCACAGAATAATGAGAGGAATATCCCCCACTATTGTAATCACTTGATGCATAAGCTACAAAACGATGATAATGTATAATGAAGAAATAGAAAACGAATATCAAAGAGAAGCACATAGTGAGTTGGAACTTACGGTCACCCATCTTGTAGTTTTTAATAATTAAGATATAAAATAACAAATTATGTGCACAGGCACCTAATAAAGTTTAAAAATGGAACATGTATTAAACACAAAGTTATATTTACTAATTAACAGTAGCTGTTTAACACAAAGCTAAGCCGAAAGAAATCGATTGAGAAAATGGCGGCAACACACGCTAATGGCTAAATAGAACACCTACCAACCCAACACCATAAATTAGGGATGCTCGATGTCAAAAATGAAAACATCGATGTTTTAACATCGATATTGCCACATGTCAAACATCGAAACATCGATGTCAATAAACCCATAATCGATTATTGGGTATTTGCGAACACCGCGAACCCGCGAAATCAATATCAACTAAATCTTGCATCTCCTCTAAAATATTTAAAATTTTGAATAATTCAGAATGCTTGAACGCATCGATAACCTAAAAATATATCATAACATAATATGGTGTATCAAATTTAACTGTCATGTGTCAACTGTAATGTCGCAGTTGTCACTGATGTTTCGTTTTGTTATTGGTGTCGTTGTTGGTTGTCTGTTTCTTTGTCGGTTGTTTTTTAAAAAATCCGATGGTTGATCTTAAACACGATCCAACTGCACGTTTAGAACAATGTTATTGGTATGCGGTGAGATATTTGATCACTATCGCTACATCAACGCCATCTGAGTAGTTATCTACCGACTTCAAAAAGAACCACTAAAATGTTAAATATTTCTTGTTGCAAAATAATGTTTAATAATAAAAACCAGTTTATTAACATTTTATAATACTTTGTATACAGAGTGTTTGGTGGAGGGTTAGACATGAGTTTGTATTTATTTTAATATAAAAGATATATTTTTTAATAATATTTTATAATTGAATGTAGAAAGAGGCATTGAGCCAGCAATTGTATTGTCAAAAGTCAAGAAAACTATATGTTCTTTTTTTTAACTTCTTTCTCGGTAAACAGATTTCGATGATTATTTTTTTTTATTTGAAAGCTGGTGCTTCGTCATGTGGTCCCATATAAATTTGACCCCTATAAGTCTTACCAATAGTTTTTGAGTTATCCCTAATAATTTATATTGAAGTCAGCTGCACAATTTTTTTATTTTTAAATTATTTTCAATAGCTGGCTCAAGCCTTTATCAACAGAGAAACAGATTGAAAGGTCCTTCTTTATTTTTAAGTTGTTAAGAATTACTATTTATTCAATTAATAGGTAAAAATATTGGATTATGTAACAAATGAACTAGATATTTGTGAACTTCTTCCAATTTATTTTAACTACTGTTTTACATTGTTTATTAATTTCTTTTAAATCATTAATTATAAACTATAGAAACATGACAATTTTTTATTCATCTAATTCTAACCTAATAAATAGATGTCCAAAAAACATTGATAATGGCCATCATTGATGTTTTGATTAGGATATACATCGAACATCGATGTTGAGCTATCGATGTCAACATAGATTTCATCATCGATGTTTCTACAACATCGAACATCCCTACTATAAATTACTCTATGGATGTAATGTGCTAAATCGCCACAGGAAAAGGAAATCGTAGTTTCGTAAGTTTTTTTTTCATTTATAGTGACATTAGCTAGTATGTCTTCAGCCAATAATAGTCAAGGATTCAAAAGATACAAAAATATTTGTACTGAAACAATATGTAGAAGTTCTGATGTTAAAACGAGAACTGAAAACTATGACCTTAAGCCGAGTCACCAAATTAAAATTGCCAATTTTTGTGTTGTCAATACGTGTTGGTGACAAAAGTTTCCGTAGTTACTTTGTTTTGGCAACAAACCTTGTGAAAAATGTCGGAAGCCGTGTTTCTAATTTTGACGGTAAACATTAAAAGAATACGCTTGTTGCAAACATTTATCCGCTTTGTGGGTACGCTTTCAGTTGGAAACATTATTAAGCAACATGTCTGTCACGTGGACTCACGAATTAATTTAATCAAAACGTTAATTGATTTATATTAAACGCAGCACAACGTCCTATAAAAATTACAAAAATAAAAACATGAAAAAGGGTGCATGGAAAACTATCGGCGATACTATGGGGCTACACGAACTTGAAATACAAAGGCAAATATAAAATTGATGGCACAGTTTTTTAGAGAGAAAAAGAAAATAAAAGATGAAAATAAGTCTAGCGCTGCGACTTCCGATCAAGGAACATACTACTCTCTAGCGAGAGCCTCTGCTTCCGATACTCCAAGATGTTTTGCTTACCAACGGTTTCTTTTTTTCAGGCATTTTGACAACAATACTCTATAAAAGCTTTAAAAGAAATTACTTTACAAACATCCGCTCTATAAAATAATATAAAATGTCGTGTCTTACCTAGTATGAAGAGCACCTCCCGCCCTCCCTCAATTGCGTGCATCCCCGTCACCACTAATCCCAGCACCACTACTCCCAACACAACTGCACTAGGAAAGACACACCACTGACGACAATACGACACGTGTTTCGCCTCTACACGAGGCATCCTCAGGTGATGTAGACTCTACGGTGGCTGACCCTTAAGTGAGCGGTGAGCCAAAACAGTTGCGTTTTATATAGACCGCTGACGCAACCGCTCCCTGCTTAAGGAGCGAGCGACCGCGTCATGCGATAAAACATGCGACCAATCACCGCCGGACTTAAGCAGCCGTTTGTAAAATTAAAAACAAACCGCCGCGCAATGCCCGCCTACGCCCGCCCACCCTCCAACCACGCAACTAATCGCCGATCACCATGAGGGTAACAAACGATCATATTACGAGGCTGTCTGCTATTAGAGAGCAGGCTTAAAGATATTTAAGAGAGGTGAGTTAGAAACATTTGTTTGTTCATTCAGCAGTGCAATGTTAGTATTATTACTTTTTAATATCTCTATTTGTTCCAGCACACACAGTCGCAGCCCTTTATTACACGTGTGCACGTATGTAAGACTTTAAAGGAGTGGTCGTTGGCTAGGTTGTGTCCAGTGTCCAAAAGATGTTTAGCAAAATGAGATTTATCGGGATTGCAATTCCTGTACGCGGCTAAATGCTCTTTATAACGTGTCTCGAAGCTGCGACCAGTCTGATCCACGTAAACGGCGTGGCATTCGTCACAAACAAGTTTGTAAACACCCGACTTTTGACGAATATCCAACTTATCTTTATTATTACAGATATTTCTAAGAGAATTGTTTGTTTTGAACGCCATATAAACGCCGTTTTGTCGAAGAGTATTAGCTACTTTTTCAGATATGGGGCCTAAGTAGTCAAACTGTTCACATATCGACGAACACTTTGAGGTTGAACCGCGTACAGAGAGTTGCGAACAACATGCTTTTGTTTCTTTTTAATTAAATTGTTTATGAGATTGTTTGAAAAACCGTTAGAGACCGCTATTTGATAAATTATATTAAGCTCTTTTAAATAATTCTCTTTACTTAATGGGACAGTGAACCATCAATCCACGACACGGCCATCTCCGACTAGCATCCGTCCTCGGTTGCAGTGCCTGTAGACAAAATATGCTCAGAGATTAATCTAGCTCGGCTATTCTGCCAATAGAAACAAGGTCGATTCCAAATGGTACTTTACTTCTCCTGAGTCGAAATACAATAGTCAACTGTCATAATTGACAATGCCTTGTCATTAAGGCTTCATACACAGTGCTTCCTGCACAACATGATTTATTGTGAATCCAATACAGTAATTCTCACAATTTTGTTACTTTTACCATAATTCATAAGCAATGCATATTCAACTCGTGAAAATTTCATTGAAATCTGTGCACCAACACAGGCCAGAATCGCACCAACGATTCTTTACATATCCGCCGTCACATATGCCAGAATCGCACCAACGATTCCCCACATATCTGCCGTCACAAATGCTACGTTACTCAAGGGGCTCTGTGTACCAACACAGGCTAGAATCGCACCAACGATTCTTTACATATCTGCCGTTACATCGCCAGAATCGCACCAACGATTCTCCACATATCCACCGCCAAATATGCTACAACACATCTGCCGCCACATATGCCAGAATTGCACCAACGATTCTCTACATATATGCCGCCAAATATGCACCACACAGACAAGAATCGCACAACTAACGCAATATGTGCTACAACACATGAAGCGCTCTGTGCATCAACACAGACAGAAATCGCACCAACGATTTCCTACAGACCCATCGCCACATGTTACTCATGAGGTGCGGTTTAAGTTTTCAAGTATGAGTACACAAGCAATTCTTAATCAGATTTGGTTTCACTACCGCTGTCATCAACTATGACACCTAACTCTCGAGGAACTTGGTGATCGGGGATCTTCCTCACATGATCATTTGGGTGAAAGGGTATTTTGCACACTAACATGACCGATTTCGGTTTAATTTACAATATTATTCACGTTTTAGCCATTGAATTTTGGCGCAATACATTGGGCACCAGAATCATAATAAAATGGGTACGACTCACCAGTATTCATTAGCATACCGCTAGGATTGCTCACATAGCAAACGTCAACACGACGCTCATTGCTCGCCTCTACGGTAGGCATAAGGTAAGCGCACGTGGCTATTAAAACAAACCAGCACACGCCACAGTTAGCTGCCATGAAGCAAGCTTACGTGGTCAAAACAACAGCATAGGGCGTGCCGCACTCGCACAGCGAGCCGTCGTGCCGCACTAGTGCCAGCGAAACGCTGCGTCGCATCACGCACTCGAAGCGTCAACGGGAGCAGCAGGAGCACACCGTTGGCTATCCTCTCATCCATCACGCATACGAGGCCCTCGAACAGAAATACGTTCTCATACCGTGGACTATAATAACTTCGCTTTCACAAGTAAGCATACATCTCCATACGAAGTATCTCACACATACTCGTACTTGAACTTACGAGATCCCACGTTAACCACGAAAAAAACGTGAACCAAGACAACGCCTGCCAGGACAGTGTTCAGAGAACACGACTTCCGCGCATACAGAATATAACACTTCCGCGCACATATAGTGTACGACTTCCGCGCACACATAGTGTAAGACTTCTGAGGCACCGCCATGTACAGCATACGCGCGCTCCGGGAATGTGCATGCGTATACGCGCATACGCGTCTGAAGAAAACAGGTCATACTACAGCTGGGCCTGGCTATCCGTTCCGACTAGCAAGGCACACACTCTACTCACGCTCGCGCACGTGTAATCATATCACACGTGCTACTGTAACACAAAAGGAAACATTAAAAATATTCAGTAAGAACTTTTTCTTTTTAAATGCGGCACTACTCTCGGGACACCATTCGCCTTTCTAGGGCACCAAATACTGAGCTGCGGCTACACGACAACCTCTGGTATGGTCCGATCCTCATGTAAACTTAAATACTCTCTTCAATGTCAGAACTAATTTGCTCTACTTCACTTTCATCAGTTATACTTTGGTTTTCCGGCATTTTTCGCAACCAACTCGTGTATCAAATGGTGATCGGTAGCAGCGGCAAATAATGTGTCCGCGGCCTCATAAGCCGACAGCATACATCCACTCAAGAGCGAGCGCCACAGTACAACGCCTTCCACTAAACCCTCAACATTAAATCCCAAGTTTCTCGAACACATAACGATCGGATTAAACTGTAACACTTATCATCACATTAGATCACAAAAATACTACTTAGTGTTTTTAAGTCATAGCACATTAAATTAAACATGTTCTTTTTTTGGTACATTGTTTGAACATTTTGAACTTTAAAACTAGCCCATGTATATCACACCTCGTGTACCAAATTATAACATAACTTGAGCAAGTTAAACTGAATGCAAACTATAACTCATTTAGAATACCTTCAACATTTCTTTCGACATTTGTTATCATATTTGGGTACGTTAAGAAATAATGAAAGTACTTACGGGTACTTTTTATTATGAATCGAACAAAAATTTTAACTTTTGGCTTAAAAGATTTCACTTTAAACTTTTACTCTACACTTTAATGTTACGTCAAAGTCTTAAATAGGACAAAAAAACTTCATTAAGACATTTAACATCATAACATAACGCGAGGCGCGTCATATTCTTTCATCAACGTAACCCTCACACTATTCGAAGGTTATATGTGGACGATAACAGGGACTTTATCCCACTTCTGATATCGGAAATGACAACAGGAGATCCCACTTCTGATGTCGGAGAATTACAACAGGGGATTCCAATTTTGATCTTGGAAATACATCAGGATAGCGTTAATTGTTTAAAAATAATAAAAGTGTGAGAGCGGATGTTCAACTTGCTCTCTTGCTTACGCAGTTTAATCATTATCAGTAATAAGACAACGTAACGCACTATACATTCAGTATAGTGAAATTACAGTTCGACCACACCGTAATACGTCTCAGCCACAATCACACACCAGTGTAACGTGAGGTACGTAATTACATGATAACACCAAAATACTCGTATGTACAGCAACAGCAACACTACTTATCTCAATGTAACACAGGGCAGCCTCTCAGCAACATCAATCCTCCTTGCCTGCACTAGAAGAATTACCACAACGAACAGAACCACGACAATATCTGAGCACTAGTCGAATGACCACACCCGTTGAATGACTTGAGCGGAATCTCCCTCGCACGGCACCTACAGTGAACATTATACTGCACAAACAAGCGGGGGTTTCTCGATATACCCTCCATTGCACCTCGATCCAACCGGGTATTTTATAGACGCTCCGACATATGAGACAACTGGACGAATAGGAACATGTTCTTTATGTGTTTTGGTAACTCATATAAAATGGGTGCTTGAGGATGCATTGGAACAAGACTACTCCGAGACAAGTTGTGATCGGGAAAAACATATAGCTTAATATCCGAAGTAAATTTTTGGTTTGGTCAGACTCCAATAGCTCAAAGTCATCACCTTGGATAACATCGTTAACTTTCCGGCTGTACCCGCTACTCTCCATAATGACAACAGTATTGCCCTTATCGGCTTTAGTAACAATAAGTTCGTTTTCACTTATTCTCTGCCTTAGTGACTTAAAAACAGGGAACTCAGGATTGAAATGGGAAGACGCGAGCACAGCCCGAATTTCATTAGCTACCAAACTTTTAACGATGTTATCTTTCTTCCCGATCCCAACAGCCATCTCCGCGTCAACGGCCACAGTCTATAACGATTTTTGGGAGACCGAAGGTGTTAAATTATACTTTAGGCCTTTATGTAAAAGGTAATTTTACAAACGACTGCGTTAGTCCGGCGGTGATTGGTCGCATGTTTTATCGCATGACGCGGTCGCTCGCTCCTTAAACAGGGAGCGGTTGCATCAGCGGTCTGTGTAAAAGGCAGTTGTTTTGGCTCACCGCTCACTTAACGGTCAGCCACCGTAAAGTCTACATCACCTGAGGATGCCTCGTGTAGAGGCGATACACGTGTCGTATTGTAGTCAGTGGTGTGTCTTTCCTAGTGTAGTGGTGTTGGGAGTAGTGGTGCTGGGATTAGTGGTGACGGGGATAGTGCACGCAATTGAGGGAGGGCGGGAGGTGCTCTTCATACTAGGTAAGACACATCATTTTATAGAGCGGATGTTTGCGAAGTATTTTTTTTAAAAGCTTTTATATAATGGATTTCCGCAAAGTAACGCCTGATTCTATAAATTATAACAATACTCTCGTAAAAACAGCTAGTTGCAACTAGTTGTCAAATAAAATGTTTCTCAAATTGTTAGCAACTTGTTTTAATTCAATGGGGACACAATGGAAATAAAAGTTGGTGATTTTTGGAGTTGGAAACAGAAGTTGCCAATAAATGCGGTGGAAACGTGCCTTTATAAAGAAAATAACAAAAAGCTAACAACATTTATTTTACCGGTACACGAGCCAGTGCCGAGTTTAGAGAGGGGAGACCCAGATGCTCAACCTGTGTCCCAGTGTTGAGGGGCACTACGAGCGACATTTATTTTACAAACCTTAAGCCTTGACAACATTTATGTTTTCAACTGTTTTTAACTCAATCATTTCCAGATGTTTTCGTACCGAATTGAAAAATGTCGTCGACAATTTGAGAAACATTATTGTTCACAACTTGCTGTCTCCACGTTTTGTTGGCAACAATATATCTTCAAGTGACGATATTATGCAGGCAGACGCAGTATTTATAATTTATATTAATTAGAAAAAGAATATCTTTATTTTCCATATTTATTTTAACATATATAACATATATTGTATAACGAAATTAAATGATTTTTGTACTACTCAGGGTGGAAGACGCTGACGGCTGTAACAGAGTTTATTCTTCTTTGAAATGTTATTTTGTAATTTATAATACATATAATACTTAAGTGTAATTTGTCAAACTGGGGTATCTATAAAGTTTTCTCATCTAGTTGGGCTGTATAAATATATAATTGTAGATGAAAATGATAAACATACATAAATATAAAAAAACCCAACCAGATGTAAGCCCTCGGCAGGGGAGACCAGACGGCCGAGGGTTAGGAAGAAAGGGAAAGAAACCGGCGGACAATGCGTGCGGTATCGAGGAGCACTGCCTTCTGTATCTGAGTCCCAGTCGCCTCAGATGACCTGAGAGGCTGACTGGGATTAGCCCGTTCGCAGAAACGACCACAGGAATAATTTCGGTCGGCAGACCACCTCACATGTCGGTCACCTCGTGAGCCAGGTCCAGATATTTTGTCTACTTATCTATTTCGGCTTTCACGAGGTTCTCATCATAAGGAATGGTAATGTCGACCAAAACTGTCCTTAACTGTGCCCGGTCCATCAGCACAATATTAGGCTTATTCGCAAGAATAGTCCTGTCTGTGATGATGGTCCGGTTCCAGTAGTCTAGCGCGGTCATTTTCAAGCACGGCTTCGGGCAAGTACCTGTAATAAGGCAGTTTCCGAATCACGAGACCGTCCGAAGAGCGAACTCCTGGTGTAGAATCCTGGCTACTAGGTTGTGCCTGTGCAAGTACTCAGAGTTAGAAAGCGCCGAACAACCGGAGATGACATGCCTAAGTGACTACTTGCACAGTTATTATTATTATTATTGTGCATAGGGCTTGCTTCCAGGACACTCGATACCTACGAGAGGTAACAACTGTCTGGATCACTGTATGTTAAAAATAGATACAAATAAATCGAATGCAACAATCGTAGTGATAAACACAACTATCACAGATCATTACATGACCTTCCTTAAGTTAAATCATCTATACATATATTAAATCTGTAGAAAAGTCGTGTCTGTAATTTTAATATTTTCTGGTAAAAACAATTCCAAATAAAGGTCACTGAGGCCAAATTTTTTTTATAGGATAGGGTGACGAACGAGCACACAGTCCACCTGATGGTAAATGGTTTCTGTGGCCCATAGACATCTACATCTATCCTCGTTTGCAAATCAAAATGCAGATGCGTTGTCACCCGTGAGGACTAAGATAGAATGCCTCTTTTCCAGTAAAATAGGGTCTCCGGTTCTCTACACTCACCATACGAAACACAGCAGTGATAAGCTGCTATTTTACGCTGGTATTCTGCGAGAGCGTGGTCCTTCCACGGTCGAGCCGACCTATTCGTGCTACAACTATACTACTAATATAGCTGCAGCATGGCTCTACCACGTATATAATTAGTGGTTTTTAGAATGTTTGTGTCTGTCTGTCTGTGTATTCCCGACTCACGCAAAAACTACTGTACAGATTTCCATAAAATTTTGTGTGTAGGTAGGTAGAGACCCGGGCAACGTATAGGCTAGTTTTCAATCCGATTACGTAACTTAAAGAAAAAGAAAAAAAGGAGGGTTAGGTATTTCCATTTTAATTTAATTAATTTCTATTTTATATTATAGATTATTGATGTTTTGTTTCTAAATAAAGAACATAACATATTTATAAATAAAGCCTAAATTAGTTATAACCGTTGCGTAATAATTTTAATTACGCCGACAATCAAAGTTTCTCTTTATTTCATTTTAGTAGGAATGAATAGATTCCTACTAAATGTTACTTGGTTGCTAGATTTACTAGCAACCAAGTAACTAGGCTAATAATTCTAGCGGCATGAATGATGATATTGAAAGGAAAAAGGCAGTCTTTAGACATCTAAATAACAGAGTAAAAGAAGTAGTTGAAAGGAAAAAGCAAGAAAGAACGGATAAGAATGATAGAAGAATATCGCATAATTTCCAGGCAAACATTAAAATGTTCTGGAAACTCGCAAGAACTGCCAGGGGACATTCAAAACAGCCTGGAATGAATGCTATACGAGACCAGAATGGCTTTATTCTAAATGACGAAGTTTTGAGTTTAGGGAGATGGAAGGAATACTTTGAAAGCATGTTTATGAGTGATGAGACGTTTGAATTAAATGAAATAGAAATTCCGAAAGAAGAGGAAATAGATAGAGACATAAGTATAGATGAAATAATGAAAGCAATGAAAAGTATGAAAGCAGGTAAGGCAGCCGGATATAATAGAGTATCTCTCGAAATGCTAAGGGTTGGAGAAGGAGTGGTGGCAGACCTGCTGTGCACCTTGTTTAATTTATGTTGGGAACTTAAGCGCGTACCGGGAGACTGGTGCAAAGCCGTAATAGTCCCAATATATAAGGGAAAGGGATCACACCAGGACTGTAAATACTACCGTGGTGATGCCTTCTTAGCATTGTGGAAAAACTGTATGCTAAGGTTGAAAGAGTTATGGAAGACACTGATGGAAAAATTTGGGATGTGCAAGCGGGATTTAGAAAGCGAATGGGTCATACTTGCGTCGTCGGCGGCCAAGTTGCAAATGGTGGTTACATTAATGAACAGGACATTAAAAGAAAAGGGAATGAAATTGAACGCAAGTAAGACGAAAGTGATGGTTTTTGAAAGAGAAGAAAGTAAAACGATATGTGAAATAAGAATAGAAGGGGATTAGGTCGAGCAAATAGATGAGTTTATGTATTTAGGATGTGTATTTAGCAGGGATGGTAGATATGATAAGGATATAGAACGACGAGTAAACGCAGGAAATAGAGTGAATGGGGCTATACACTCTATTGTGAGGAGTCAGAATGTGTGGCAGGCACGGATGGCAATTCACAATGCTGTGTTAGTCCCTACTTTAATGTATAGTAGTGAAAGTTGGGTGTGGCAGAAGAAGTACGAGAGTAGAATAAATGCTGTAGTAATGCGGTCATTAAGGAGTATGTCTCTGCCTAACCCTCTGGGTTACAGGCGTGAATGTCTATGTTAAACTTTATTCAAAAGTTTATAGTAACTAATTAGGTACTACTTAAATAGTAGATAATTGAGACATCTATCGAAAATCATAAAATGTGAGATATTTCTAAGTTTAATTTCTACTCTATAAAAAAGTTTCAATTATCTATAAATAAACTGATAAAACTCTCACTATCCATATAGTTTAATTAAAGGGATTTTTATATATGTATTAGCCAGATCTTAGAATTAATAGTATCATAAAGTAGTTAATTATGGCACGAAATGGTGGCATTTAATTAAATTTAACATTGTTTTTGACTATATCATGATATAGCTTGACCATTAACAACTAAACAAAATTTGCGACATTAACAACTAAACACAACACTGCTATTTCTTCATATTGTTATCTAAATCTATCTATACTTATAATAAATCTATAGAGAGGTCAATTCTGTACATGAAATATATTTCCAAAATAACTATCAGGGGGTGATTAGTGATCGATACTGATGCCAAAAATGCAAACAGTAAAATTTTTGTCTATCTGTCTGTATGTTCGTTATAGAAACAAAAATTACTCGACAGATTTTAACGAAACTTGGTACAATTATTCTTCATACTCCTGGGCAGGTTATAGTATATTTTTCATCACGCTACGATGAATAGAAGCAGAGCAGTGAAGGTAAATGTTGGGGAAATGGGAGAAATTACTCCATTTTTTAAGCTTCCGTCGCGTGTGCTGCCTTAATGGTTAAAGCTACACAGAAATCATGTATAACGGAAATGTTTTCCTTAAAATTATATAAATAATATCCCACGACGGCATATGTCTATCTTTTATGGTTGACTCACAAAAACACGTGTAACTCCCGATAGCTTAGCAGTTCGGAGCTTTCTGATTATATTTGTCTACTCTTACGTTTATAACAATCTCACTCATTCCTAATTGAAAAAAGTTAACATTATTATCTATTCAATAAAAAAGAATCAAAGAATGCCGTCGATTAAAAATAAAATACACAATGCCACCTAAAAACGATTATCTTTATCTCGAAATTCGACAGAAGCTAAGAGAATTATAACGTTCCATCCACGAATGAAGTTGCTGTAGTATTGGTCGATCAGGAATGTGGTAGGCGTGTTATCGTTATCCGTTCCAGAGACAATCGTTTGCAACGTATTTACGAAACCCACAGGGCTTACGACAGTTTGCAATATCTTTTCATATACTCTCGAGGGGAAGATGGTTATAATTTTGCTTTATACCAAACTGATCCGCGTACAGGCGCTCCTAATTATAATAAAAATATGTCATGCCTTCAATTTTATTGTTACCACTTGCAAGTGAGACGGAATAGATTTGTATACTTTCAACGTTTTCGTGGCTTATTCGATCAGTTTATTGTTGACATGTACGCAAAAATTGAAACCGAAAGATTAATTTATATACAAGCGAGCTTATTGAGGGTCAAGCACCACATGACCGCCATGATATTATCGCAAGAGTTTTTCATTTAAAATTAAAATCAATGATAGATCTACTTACCAAAGATAACATTTTTGGAGATGTATTGTGTTATATGTATAGTGTTGAGTGGCAAAAACGCGGCTTACCTCACGCACATACCCTGCTTTGGTTAAAAGATAAGGTTGGACCTAATGATGTAGATAGTTCAATCAGTGCTAAAATTCCAGATCCGATTGCAGATCCCGTGTTATATGACATTGTTAAAACTCATATGATACATGGTCCATGTGGTGCATTTAACGGGAATGCTCCTTGCATGCAAGACGGTCGTTGCACTAAAAGATATCCAAAAGCATTAATGGATGAAACTGTAACAGGACATAATGGTTACCAATTATATCGTCGCCGTTCAAGAGACAATGGTGGTTTTACTGTTGAAAAGCGAGTGTCTGGACAACAGGTTACTTTAGATAATAGGTCGGTCGTTCCGTATTCGCCTGTGATGTCTAGAGCAAGCTCACACAAATGTAGAAATGTGTAATAGTGTAGAGTCAATAAAATATATTTGTAAGTATATTAACAAGGGCAGTGACCAAGCTACATTTTCGTTGAGAAATGAACATGATCAAGTTACTAGATTTCAGTCAGGCAGATATATCAGCTCTTCAGAAGCTGTGTGGCGGATCTTAAGTTTCAACATTCACGAAAAATATCCACCTGTGACTCATCTGGATGTTCATCTTGAAGGCGGTCAACGTATGTATTTCAACGCCGAAAATGTTACAGAACGATTAGAGAACCCTAGACAAACAACTTTATTAGCATTCTTTCGACTTTGCCAAACGGATGATTTTGCAAAATCTCTTTTGTATGAGGAAGTTTCATCGTAATATACCTACGATAAGCAACGAGGTGTCTTTAATCGTAGACGCCGTGGCAGGCTTGTAGATGGCGAGTCAGGTATTTTCAAAGAACATGTTCTTGGTAGAGTGTATACCGTTCATCCTAACAACGCTGAGTGTTTCTATTTGCGATTATTATTACATACAGTGCGAGGACCAACATCATTTATAGATTTGAGAAAAGTAGACGATGTTGTTTATCCAACTTATCATGCAGCTTGCCAAGCGCGTCGTTTGCTTGAAAATGATCAGCATTGGGATGACGCTTTAGCAGAATCCTGTGTTAGTGATAATCCACGACGGTTACGCCATTTATTTGTAACATTACTCACTTTTTGTAATTTGTCAGATGCTGTATAATTACGGGAAAAATATAAAGAAAAATTTGCAGAAGACTTTCTTCGGAATATATCTCACAATGATGAAGGCGCAACTAATGATAATTTCCGTGATCTTGCCATAAATCTGTGCTTATTAGCTCTTCAGGAAGACTTAACAGCAGTAGGCGGTAAATCACTAAATATGGTTTGCCAACAACAACTTCAGTCGTAGAGGTTACCAATAGGGAATATTCTGCAGAGATTGGTTACAACTCAATGGAACTGCTGGCAACATTAGAAAACGGTGTCACAATGATGACTGCAGAACAACGTTCAGTCTATGATCGCATGTGCGAGAGTGTTCAGAATAATTTGGGAACAATATAGTTTTTAGATGCACCTGGAGGAACTGGGAAAACCTTTTTAACTAAATTAATATTAGCTTATGTTCGAAATCAGCGTAAAATTGCTCTTGCCGTGGCTTCATCAGGTATAGCTGCAACATTGCTACCAGGAGGTAAAACTGCTCACACTATGTTTAAAATACCAATTGATTTAGATCGCACGGAAAGTCCAACCTGTAGTATTTCAAGAAATAGCGACAAAGGTAAGGTATTACGTGAGTGTAATTTAATCATATGGGATGAATGTACGATGGCCCACCCAAAAGGAGTAGAAGCGGTAGACAGAACTTTAAGGGATATAAGACAAAATGATCGACCAATGGGCGGTATCACGGTTTTATTTTGTGGTGAATTCCGACAAATCTTACCAGTAATGCCACGGGGAACCCGAGCTGATGAGGTTAGGGCTTGCCTAAAAAGCTCTTATTTGTGGCGTGATATACAATCGGTACATTTGACTATAAACATGCGAGTGAGAACTGGAGATAACCCGGATGATCGTCAACTTTCTGATAAATTATTAAAGATTGGGGAAGGTACCTATCCACAACTACACCAAGGAAAACTTATTCTGACGCCTGAGTTATGTTGTATAGTGCAATCCCAACCACATCTTACATCGTCGGTTTACGGTGACGTAACAATTATATTAAATAGGGACAATTTTTGGCTATGCGAAAGATCCATTTCAACTCCTCGCAATGACCAGGCATCTGAGATTAATAACAAAATACTATCGAATATACAGGGGGAAAACAAAGTTTATAGTTCAATAAATAGAATGGTCGATGAACAAGAAGCCACTAATTACCCGACAGAATTTTTAAATTGTTTAAATATGCCCGGACTTCCTTCTCATGAAATTTGTTTAAAAATTGGCATTCCGATTATTCTGCTCCGAAATTTAAGACCACCACAACTTTGCAATGGAACTCGGTTAAAAGTAACCCAGTTCCAACAAAATATAATCGAGGCTCAAATTTTAACAGGTTGTGGTGCAGGAGAAACCGTCTTTATTCCCAGAATTCCCATAATACCAAACAATTTTCCATTCCAATTTAAAAGAACGCAATTCCCAGTATAATTGTGTTATGCAATGACAGTAAGTTAATTCGTTTCTCGCATGGTCAGTTGTACGTCGCTCTTTCCCGGGTTAGCAGTTCTAGAAATCTTTATGTTCACGTGCCGGACGGGTCAACTTTCAACATAGTTTACCCGGAAGCTTTGCGCTGAAGTATTTTTGTTCTATAAGTACTTAAGCCTCACGTGAACGTGATCTAAACAATATTACCAATATATTAACTTAATAACACACAAGGAGTTACACTCCATCCAAAGCCCAGCGACACTATAACATATATTTTATTGGGACAGCTACAGCCCTTAAAAATGTCGTAGATGACGTGCTGTCTTTTTCGGATTCTGGCAAAGGCACGATCCTCACTCTTTTAGATTTTTCTAAAGCATTCGATTCGATAAATACGGATTTGTTAATAGATAAACTATCATATTACGGATTTGATAACGGGGCATTGGTGTGGTTTAAGAGTTATCTCAATAATCGTTTACAACAAGTTATAATTAACAGGAATGATGGCGAAAGCTATGTTTCCCAACTTCTTCCTGTCAATAAAGGTGTCCCTCAAGGATCTATTTTAGGCCCTTTGCTTTTTATCATTTATAGTTCCGATATAACAGCATGTCTTGAAAATTGCAAATACCATATTTATGCTGATGACCTACAGGTGTATATTAGTGTAGATAGTAAAAATATAAATACAGCGGTAGATAAGTTAAATGATGATCTTCAACGTATTAGTTCTTGGTCACAAAATAACTCCATGCTCCTTAATCCTACAAAATCTAAGTTTATTATTATAGGTACTAAAAAGCAGGTACAGGTCATAACTTCTACTGATCCTAACATACGTATTGATGGGGAAAACATTGAACTAGTTTTTGAAGCACGAAATCTTGGGGTTCTTATGGACAGTTATTTAAAGTTTGAAAATCATGTAATTAATGTCGTAAAAATTGTTTTTTCCGATTAAAAGTTTTATATTCAATTAGGCAGTTTATCACTGTAGACTTACGTGTAAAACTATGTGAAATCTTAGTTCTCTCTAAACTAAATTATTGTATAACTTTGTATGGACCTTGTCTATTTAAAAAATCAAAAAATTTAATTCAAAGGGTACAAAATGCTTGCGCTCGTTACTGTTTTTACATCTCAAGACGAACACATGTTACACCTTACCTTAATGCCTCTAATATGCTTAAAATGCAAGAACGTCTCAAATTATTTTATGCCTCCCTGCTATTTGGAGTGATAAAGACAAAGAAACCAGAATACCTATATGAAAAGCTTCAGTGGAGACAAAATCAACATATGTATGGTATTAGAAAGTGTGCAAAAGTACTTTGTATACCTCAACATAGGACATCAGCATTTCGTGGTAGTTACAAATTTATGGCCACAAAATGTTGGAATGATCTTCCACCACCATTACGAGTCATAACAAATAAGAACAGTTTTAAGAGAAAATACAAAGAGTATTTATTAAGTACGCAGAAAATGTCATAAATATAAAAAAAAAATTTCGGCAGGGGCTGAGTATCCCATATTTAGTTATATTCAATTATGTAACTTACATTTACTACCAATATTCTTTTTAATAACCATTACGATGTTCTAGCATAATTATTATAATTAGTCTGAATAAATAAAACACTACTGTAGCTCTTACTTTTAATATTGTTATTTTTTTTTTTCATGTTTTCGTTTATATTTTGTTTATATTATGTTTATCTTTTGTACATGAATATTAACTATCAATTTATTAATAGAAATAATATGAAAACTTGTACTGGTTAATTAAATAGTTCTTGTACTGGCTGAATTAATAAATAAATAATTTAACACTACAAGCTATCTATTCTATATACATATAATAAAACTGTAAATAGCAGATGTCTGTACATTTTATATTTTTGTAATAAAAGTGATTGAGGGGTACTAAAAATAAGTAATTAAATACATTTCTACCATTTTTAGAATTTTCTGTCTGTCTGTCTGTTTGTTTGTTAACGTATCACGTATAAAGTACTAATTTATATCATAAGAATTGTTAAGGAAATTATAAAGTGTATCTTCGGGTTACATTTAGTCTTTATTTCATTAAAATCAGTTCATTCCATCAAAAGTTATGATATTCTGAAGTATGGGTAGGGAAGTATAGGTACGAATTTGCTCAACGGTGGCTTTGTTTGAGTCATCAAGTGCATTTTAAACTAATATCATATCATAAATCATAGTTAAATTATGTAAAATAATGATATAATTATGTATATCTAAAACGCAGTAAACAAAAGTATTAAAGAACGTATTAAATATATTATACAAAAATATATTAACCTTATTAGCTAAATCTGAAGCACAATAGTTAACCCATTTCTTCGATAGATGGTGGTGTTGTGAAAATGTAATGCAATTGCAATGTGGTTTTTTCCTGTAGATGAGTTTTCATATTTACTGCTAATCTTTATTATATTACTCGCTGCCCTACTGCGTGTTGACAAACTCAATTTCTTCTTTACCGCCGAGTACTCTATGTGGTAAATCAAATTTTAAAAGAGCTATTAACAATTGCGTTGGTTTTGGCGAGAGTCAAACTTTATTTTTTGCTTACTGTGCAGGCACTGATTTATAAGTTCTCTTGCGTTTTATATAATGTATCAATCGCGTCAATTAATCGCTTTTATTTTTAGAATCGATGTTAGCAGCGCCATCTCTCTTTAAATATATACATATAATAAAAATGATGATAACATGTTGTGTCTCTTTCTGTACATTGTATAGGTATATATTTTGGTGGCTAAAATCATTATGGGGAACTGAAAATAATTAAATAAGAACATTTTATCATTTTTAGAATTGTCTGTCTGTCTATTTGTCTGTTATTATATGAACGCATCACGTCTAAAGTAAACATCTTTTATTTTCAAAGAAATCGTTAAGAAAATCATAAAGCGTATCTTCGAGTTACATTTAATCTTTGTTTTATTAAAATTGGTTAATTCTATCAAAAGTAATTATTATTATTTTGAAATGTGGGTTCGGATTTGTTCAATGGCGCCATAAAATCTTAGAAAAAGTAATAAAAAGATTTGTGTGTAAAAAAAACGTTCCATAATAATTAATATATTTATACTTAAAACACAAAAAGAGATTTAAAAAGGATGTTTTCTCACACAAAGGACGTAATGGATGGAGTTGTACAAATTACAAAATTTTCTGAATTGCTGTGTTGAGATTTTTCGCCGATGAAACGTATTGAGACTTACTGAAGAAATTTGTATACATCGAAGCCATACAACGGAACCCGACCAAAAATAAAAATTTTGCAACGAAATGTCGTGATATTGTATTTATAATATACGCAACACCAGTACTGTTATTTTAGCGCTTTGGGAACTAGATTTAGCGCTTTTTTGGAATGTATAGCGCGCATTTCGAAATTTTAGCACCTAGCGCTTAATCCAGCGCTTTTTGGTGTATTTAGCACACATTTCAAAATTGTAGCGACTAGCGGTCTATCTAACTCTTTTATAGGAGCTCTGTTAGTCCACATTACCGATAATAATAATAATGACCTTTATTATTTTTCCCACAAATAGTACATTGCAGTTTATCTTTTTCAAACATATTTTTTCCACAAAACAAAGAGCGTGGGAGACGAGTCCAAACTAGGATACCCTGTGCTATGTATCTCCTGGCTTCCCCTTTAGGATGATCAACTTGATTTTTTTACCGACGACTATAAGCGGGGAAATCCCCTTTATTAAAGTTTTCGTTCATGGTTTTGGCAACGCATTTATTTTGTTTTATTCAGTTTCAGTCAGTTGCTTAGAGCACAGCTAAGTTAAAAGTTACTTAGAAGTTATAACACAAAGAAACTGTGTAGCAACCGCAATCAGATGCTGACATCTGAAACTAAGTTGCGAAATACATTGCACTTTAAAACAATTAATGACATTTTTATTGTTCGTACAGTACTAACTACTGTTGACAGCAATTGCCATAAATATAAGTCGATGTCCTGCGAAGTATTGATACATCAAAAAAATATTGCCAGAAAAAAAACTTAATGTTGTTTTCTTTATTATGATTATATAAAAAAACACAAACTTTGTTTGTAGTTAATTTAGCGCGAAATCTAGGGCTTTTTTAAAGCGCTGTTTTCATGAAATCTAGCGCTTTTTGTGTTGTCCTAGAGCTGAATGAGTTTTTTTTTATCTGGCAGCACTGCCCAAAAACCCTCTATTAAGAAGTAACTTTCCTTTCAGTTTTAAGCGCGTTCAGTTCCCAGTCACAGTCAGCGTGTGTTATGCGATGACCCTAAATAAAGCGCAAGGTCAAACTTTACGCGTTGTAGGAGTGTACCTCAGTACTGACTGTTTTGCACATGGCCAACTCTATGTTGCTTTTTCCCGCGTTAGTAGCCCCCGTAACCTTTTTGTGTACACCCCGGCTAAGCCTACTTCTAACGTCGTTTACACAGAAGCTCTATCATAAACGACTTAGAACTTTGATGATAATGATTTATTTAGTTACCACTTATTGATACAGTAATGAAATAAATCGTTTTATATTCTCTTACCTAAACGACAAATTCTTTATGTAAAACCTGTACACGCGAGCTACGCCGCGGGCACAGCTAGTTTGTAATATAATCAGTGATGTACGCGTACTGTTATACTTTAGCTCACTAAGTAGGTATATGGGTGCTGACAGAATAACAGCGTTGTAGATTCTCTGCAACACATGCTGAGTCAGAACCCTTTCATTGTCCTTCCAAAAATATCATTTTTGTATTAGTTTAACTTTTAAATATTTTATTACTTTTGGTCAATGAATAAATATTTTATTATTATTATTATTATTATATAGGAATGACGTCTTAGCAAAAGTTGTTTAGTCTGATGGGCATTTCCTGTTGACTTACAAAAATGAAAGATCTAGAACGTCGAATCGTCTCGCGGATCACGTTGTTTTCCCGTCCCCGGGCTCTTAGAATTCAACATCAGACGTTTCAGATCTTCGATTTTGACGACCCCGTTGTCGCTGGCATAAGCAACAGGATCCGCGTACGAAGTCGCGGGCAGAAGCTAGTCGTAAAATAATTTCATTACACACCGCTAGCAGCGCTGACATATTTTTGACAGATGTAGAATTTTTAATAGAATCTACAACACTTTATGCCTAATTTATGTATTATATACTTATTATATGGTGGCGGTATTGTTGTGTGATTGGGCCACGCCAGTACCGCTCCTCAACTTATGGCCGCTGAGTACTAGAGGGTACGGTTTCTGTTTTCATAGTTTTAATCTCATAATGCCGCCATCTACTTACTGCTAAATAAACTAACAATAAGTAAGTGATGAAATTAATGAGAATTCTATTGAATACTTATTCTTCCAGCATCAAAAATTGTCAGACCTAAAATATCCAAACTGGTGTCGGGATGATTTATCGTTATTTTCACTTTTAGCAAAATGACTAACAGAACTGTGTACACAAAACTGTGATTAAGACAAAATGTCTTTAGTTGAATATGTTGGGTGTTTTTTTTTTATAGGATAGGGTGACCAAACGAGCACACAGTCCGCCTGATGGTAAGTGGTTGCTGTGGTCCATAGACATCTACATGTATCCTCGTTTGCGAATCAAAATGCAGATGCGTTGTCACCCGTGATAGCTAAGATGGACTGCCTCTTTTCCAGTAAAAAGTGTCTCCGGTTCTCTACACTCACCATACGAAACACAGCAGTGTTTATCTGCAATTTTACGCTGGTATTCTGTGAGAGCGCAGTCCTTCCCCGGTCGAGCCGACCCATTCGTGCTACAACTATACTACTAATATAGCTGCAGCATGGCTATACCACGTTTATCAGCATAGCAATATTTTCCCTACTTCTTTTTGTATCAAGTCCGATGTAAGTAATTGAAAATTAAGTGGACTGTAAGATTTACATATCTAAATGATGGAATAGTTTGATTGACTAATTACAAGGTAGATGGGGTCCACAATAGTGCAAAAGCTTCTTTTCAGTTTTTATGTTTTATTTAAGCAGACTTGAGAGCTGTGTAGCTCGCCGTAAGGTTTCAAAGCACAGGAACAAGAGAGTTCGATTCCCGCGAGGATCAATTAAACGGATAAGGAAATTTTATTTGCTTATTTTCCACGTGCTCAGTAAAGTGTTAAAGAATAACTTGATGTCCAAGTAGTTAAAAAAATCGTGGACATCTGAAACCACTATTTTGCACATGGATAATTAACAGCGTTATATACAGTCGTAAGACGTATGTAAGCTGCTTCTTTACTTTTAATGAGACTTTTAACACAGGTTGTCATATAGTGAGATATCTTTCATGTTTTCAGACATAAGTACCTATTGAAATTTTTGTGACAGTACCGATTTCATAGCTGGCATGAGTAAATCAACAGTGGAATGTATGGCTGCTACTTTTTTACTTTTAATAAGCCTATCCACTGCTGATCATAGGCTTCTCCCATTATTTGTCAAATAGGCCGGATATTTGCAGTAGTAGCCACGCTTAGTGAGTGGGTTGGCAACCGCAGCTTTTTATTACTCCGCGCTGTTATCAGGAAGATGCTGTCATCCATCTCCTGTTTCAGTTTCCCTTCTGTCGTCTCTTACGACACCCACGAGACGAAATGAGGTATTGGTTTCTATTTCCCTGCCTCTACATTGCTAACATATCCCTCCATTCAACTCCCGTTCATCATTTCGATTCCCTCCATAGATTACGAAATAAGTTGGATATTATCCGTTGTTGCCACGCTTGGCAGACGGGTTGCCAACTGCATCTTATTATTATTTTGAGCTGTAATCAGAAAAACGCTGCTGCCCATCTTCTCTATGTTTCTACTTCCGTTCATGAATATAGTCCCTGTCACACTTTCATCGTGAATAGAACTACATTTATGAAATTTAACTATAATTGAAGTAATATTAATGATATTTCTAAAATGAAGACAACGCGAGCTAAGCCGCGGATAAAAAGCTAGTTTTTGTAATAAAACTGGATTTAGTAATAAATACAAAAGGTGAGCAATTATGAAAATGCTATTAAAAGCCTTTACAAGATCTGCTTTTATGCTCTGATTCTAATATTTTAACTGAACTGTTGATAAATAAAATCCAAACACATATTTTCAAAAACACCTCTGTAAAATTAGTCCCCCAAATCAACTCTCATAATAAAACCCTGTATGATACAAGATTTCCTACGATGCATTAGGAACCGTAATAATATGATTAAAATAATATGTCTACTTTTTATAGAAGTAAGCACAAACGAGCATAGTTCACCTGGTAGTGTGTGGGTGCTGTGGTACATATCCACATTTATTCTCGATTCAGAATCAAAATGCAGATGCGTTTGTTTACATGTAAGCACTAGGATGGAATGCCTCGTTATAATTATTCTATTTCACGATGAAGTTTTGACTTTGGTTGTTGTTAGCCGTGCACATACACATTGTGTTAGTGTGCGTAGGCTGCGGGCGCCCGGGAGTAGCGCTCGCTTTGAGTGAGATTGAGACGTTCTATGGGCAGCTGTACACATCATCGTTGGAGCCACACGTAAGTGTGAGTAACGATCCAAGAGCCTGTCTTATCGGACACTATTCAGATGATATCCCGGACGTCAGTCTGAGCGAGATTAGAATGGCTCTCCAGCACCTTAAAAACGGCAAGGCCCCAAGCGATGATGGAATTACAGCGGAGCTTCTGAAAGCGGGTGGAAAAGCGGTACTTGAAGTCCTTCAGAAGCTCTTTAATTTCGTCCTCAATGGTGGCATTACACCGGAGGCGTGGAACAGAAGTGCGGTGGTCTTGTTCTTCAAGAAAGGTGACAACGCTCTCTTGAAGAACTACAGACCGATTTCCCTTCTGAGCCGCGTCTACGTGCTGTTTTCGAGAGTCATTACGAAACGCTCGCGCGCAATCTTGCGCTATGCTCAATGACCTCAATAGTGTTTCCCAACGGATAGGTCTTAACATAAACATGGACAAAACAAAGATCATGTTTAATGTCCATGTCACACCTATGCCGGTAGTTGTTAGGAGCACTAAGCTCGAAGTTGTTGACGAGTATGTTTACCTGTGATAAATAGTCCGACTAGGTAAGTTCTACTTCGACCGAGAGGTCAATCGACGGATTCAACTCGGTTGGGCAGCGTTCTGGAAATTACGGCACATCTTCTCGTCAGGTATACCTCAAAACTTGAAAACGAGATTGTACAACCAGTGCGTGTTTCCAGTGATGACCTATGGAACTGAGACTTCACTGCTGGCCGGATGAGGAAGCTCAAGGTCGCTCAGCGATCTATGGAGAGGGCTATGCTCGGAGTTTCTCTGCTTGATAAACTTAGAAATGAGGATATCCGCAGTAGAACCAGAGTGACTGACATAGCCCAACGGATTAGTAAGCTGAAGTGGCAATGGGCCGGCCATATAGCTCGAAGAACCGACAACCGATGGGGAAAAAAGGTTCTTCAGTGGCGGCCTCGTACCGGCGAACGAAGTGTACGGCGTCACCCCACTAGATGGAGTGACGACCTGGTAAGACATGCAGGAAGTCGATGGATGCAGGTGGCTCAGGACCGTGCTTTGTGACATTCCTTGGGGGAGGCCTATGTTCAGCAGTGGACTTGTGAAGGGCTGTAATGATAAATGATGAGGACAGTGTGTAGTGTATTTGTGTATTAAAATAGTTGTTATATATGTAAGTACTTAGAATATCGCTAGACCGTGACCGGACACACTGTATAGGTTTGTAATATACATACCTACGTCGCAAAATTTTAGAAAATTCTGACGCCTAAAAGTTGTTAAATATAGAATTATAAAATTACATTACATTCATACACACATTAGATACATACAAGGAACTTCTGTCAGCCATCTCTCCCATCTTTGCACATGGAGGACGACTCACTGGGGTCCGTGCCGCAAAGGAGTAAGGCTATCTGTAAGGCTCTCTCTTTGCGTCCAACTCGACTAAACGTTAAAATAAGTAGTAACGTTAAAATAAAGTCTCCTTAAGTCTAAATAACGTCACATTAATAGATCCCTCCCAGGCGAAGCCAGAGCGGGTCGCTAGTTATAAATGTTATTTTAAAATTAATGTACCTACTTGGGTATACAGTTCTTTTAAAATATTTTCCTATTAATAAAAAAAATATCATATTTACCGAATAATGGAGCGTCATAACGACATACCGTTATTAGCGGGTTTCCGCTATTGGTACTGTACGGGCTCGATGAGTCGCCATTTCTAATCCCATTATTTATCCGTACGGACTATACATGCAAAACTTCCTTTAAAATTTTCTCACATGATGTTGCAGAAATTATTTGAATCGGTATCCCTACAGCACGCAACAAAGATAGCGCGAGTAGCTGTTGCTTATTAATTCGCCAATGAGGCTAGGTACGTAGGTCACCCATATACGACTTTTTCTGCCACCAGGGCGGCGCCACTTACGAATGAGGTGAAATATTTGACAGATTTTATAGAGGCGGAAGTTAAATTGTTAGAAAAGTGAAGAGATTAATGTTTTTTTTCTGAAATATTAGTTATATTTTATATAATTAGAAATGGATAAACAAAACACCGGATGTTTATAAAAGTAGAAGAATTAAAAAGTTAAAATGTGTAATATTTTAAAGTAATACAGCACTGCGGCAATGTTTTGTGTATATAGGTACATACACTAGAACTCGAAAAACTTATAATTAAATCGCAACTTTTCAATGATGATGACAGTGTGACCATTTTGAAAAAATAAGTTCACCTTAGTCCCAACTAGCCACATCTGGTGAGCGTAAGATTATTAGAATAGAATAGAATAGAATAATTTTTTATTCAATATAGATCACATGTGTAATTCTTATTGAGTCATTTTTTACTTTTCCACTGGTTTGAAAAAAACCTCTGTCCTGGGAAGAACCAGTAAGAAACCCAGCAGGACTTTTTTTTAAAGAAATTTTTACAATGATGGTTGTACAAACTATATAAGTACAAAATTTATATTAGAAACAGCTTGGAAGCGATCACCTCATTCCCAGGGGTTATTATCGACCATGTATTCATTTATACTATAATAACCCTTTTTATACAGTTTCAACTTAACAAAACATTTAAACTTGCTAATAGAGAGAGCCTGTACACTTTCCGGGACCTTGTTGAAATAGCGTATACATTGCCCCAAGAATGAATTACTGACTCTGTGGAGTCGAGAAACTGGTATCACTAGCTTGTGTTTGTTCCTAGTGTTTACAGAATGTATATCACTTTTTTTACTAAAACTACCTTTGTTTTTGTGAACATACATTAAATTTTCGTAAATATACTGGAGAGGCCAAAGTTAATATATTTATTTCTTTAAATTTATCTCTAAGAGACTCTCTCGGTTTTAGGTTGTAAATAGCTCTAATGGCCCTCTTCTGTAAAATAAAAATAGTTTCTGAATCAGTCGCATTTCCTCATAGCAAAATCCCATAAGACATTATGCTATGGAAATAACTGAAATAAACCAAGCTAGCTGTCTCGACACTAGTGAGACCTCTAATCTTTTTTACAGCATAGGCTGCAGAACTTAGTCTGCTTGCTAGTTTGGATATATAGGGGCCCCACTGAAGCTTTGCGTCGAGAGTGATGTCAAGAAAAACAGTGGATTCAACAGGGCTCAGTTCTTCCCCATTTAAAAAAAACATTGGTACTCAGATTTTTAACATTCGTTGTTGTAAATTTAATACATTTAGTTTTATTTCTGTTTAAATGTAGATTATTAACAGTAAAATGTTTGTCAAAAGCCATAGCAACTTCTTGATCAGATCGAGTTAAATTATTAGAAGCAGTTTTAATTTTGTTACCATACAAATAATTAGCACTGTTTTTAAATGAAAGTGATGATAGTCTTTTATTATATTACTTCTAAACCTCTCCAACCGATGTTCATTTATTGGAACAAACACAACTTTCTTATTTTTCTGTTTCTTGTGTATGTAAGGCAATGATACCAACTGTCCACAGTGATCTGAACTTAATTTTGAACAATTGATTTATGCAAGGGCTTAACATCTGTAAAAATATTATCTATACAGGTCGCACTACACCCAGTAATACGTGTTGGTTCTAAGAATAAATTAACAAGATTATACGATTTAAACAATGAGCTAAACTTAATACTAATGGATGAAGTTTCAAGTCTCCACATATTACAACAGACTTGTTCTGTTTACTAAGTTTGAGCAAAACTTCTTCCACAATCCTTTCAAAATAGTCATAAATAGCACATGGGGGTCTGTAAACACTTACAACAATGAGGTGCTCGAGCTCGACACAAGCCATTTCTACAGTTCGCTCAACAGAGAGGCTCACTATATCCTTACGTTCTTTATATAATAATGATTTATCTGCTAGTATTAAGGAGCCACCACGTAAACTTTTTTCTCTATTGAAGGAACTGACCACCTGGTGATTTCTGAAATTAAACATGAAATTGTAATCTTTTACCCAATGTTCAGTAATACAAAGGATGTGTATATTGTTACTATTTAAAAACAATTCAACTTCTAATTCTTTGCCCATCATGCCTTGTATATTTTGATGCACCAGGTGTAAACAATTTTTATTAATTATTTGTGGGCTGCATTCAAAGTTAATTAAACTCTTATTATTGCTAGAGATTGCCTCTATTGTCACATTCACTAATTTAGTTGGAACTGATTCCAAATTAAATGTCAAATGATTATGCTCAATAAAAGCAGTCTTGGTAGCCAAAAACTTGGCTGAGTTAAAAAGTACATAATAAGATAGCACATTTGCCATCAGTCTTAAATTATATTTGGATAGGTAATACCTATCTTTTGTCCAAAACTTTTTTATTAAATTATTTATATCAACTAAATGACGGCTCCGTAGCGCAGTGGCTTAGCAATCGAATCTTAGCTTTCGAATCCCGCACGGAACAAGTATTTGTATGGCCTACAAATAATTGTTCCGGGTCTGGATGTTTGTCCTTGTGCAATTTATGTTTGTAAACTGCCTCCACGACACAGGAGAAAATCCTAGTGTGGGGGTAACGTATTAAAAAAAAAATAAAAGAAAGAAAGAAAAATGAAATTTGTCATTATTATCATTACAATTATATGTCAAATTTAAATTATGTCTTAGATTATTTTCCTGTGGCAATCCCTGTATGTAAGGCAGTGTGAACAAGACAATTTTGTGTACATTTAAGTTATTAAGTTGCTCAATATATCTTAATAACTGTTTTTTGTTTACACTGCCTCTTCTACCAACAAAAATTATTATTGTACTATTTGGGCAAAATTTAGTAACTATAATTTTATTTAGGATGTCACTAAAAGATGCTCCAGGCATGCAGCAATTTTGTAACTTTTTGTCCCTTTAAAGAGTAATTTAAAGTTATACCTAGACGTTATACACAATTATATTATTTTTGTTAATATTTGAGTTATTTTTTATTTTAAGCTTCTCTGCTATGGCACTGTCATACGAGTTTTGGTGGTGGTATAATATTATCAGCACACACCGACCCTGAAGAAGCTGGTATTGAATGCTGACACTCACATTGATGTTTAACTAAGGAGTCAAAACGCTCCTCATTGTATTTACATGTCTTTACCAGATTATCCATAGCCAGTATGTGTTCTTTTATTTCGTTTTGGGCTGATTTATATTTATTGGATACAGTTTGAAGGGAATTTGTAAGAGATAATATTTCTGATTTAAGGCATTCTACGTCAGTCTCATAACATTTTCTTATGTTATCCACCTCAATTGAATACAATTTAAGTTCATATATCAATGCTTGCTTTTGTTTACATAAATTAACATAATTTTTGGTATTAATCTTATTTTTTATTAATGTTTGTACTTTCCTTATGTATTTATTAACTTTTATATACTTCTTTAATTTGGTTTTATTGCGCAAGCTGGAGTTGGTTCTCCATCTGGCGCGTCTTGGCGTTGCGAGTATTCATTTTACTATTTATTATAAATAATAAAAGAAAACAAAGATCGAAAACAGAAGGAGCAGAGTAAGCTAATATCGAGTTGTTGTTGTTTTTTTTTATTTTTTTTTATTTACAAGTCTCAAATCAAATTATCGTTAAAACAATTCGAAAAGAAACTTGCAAAGAATGTAAAAATCCGAGTAATAGAATAGATCTTTAAATTATAAACGGAATGATATTAAATAAGAATTACAATAATTTTAAAACAATGTTAGTTACCTGTCACTTTTTGTTCCAACACCAAAATGTTGTTATAACATTTATGTACCGACTTTCTTAAATATTAAATACAAAGCGGCAGTAATTATTAACTATAACATAAAATTGAGGTGGATATAATGAATTTACAATATTTAAATTATTAAAATTTATCGGGACCAATTACTTTTACAACTTATCACCAAGGTTGCCACAGCAAAAAAAATTACCCATTTTCTGGCCGATATTTTGGAACATATAGTGCGTCGCGGTATCTAGACATTAAAAGACCTTAAGGAGTAAAGTAAGTGGTATTACTAGATGTAATTCAGGCAAATCTTCCCAACAAAAGGAGATGGCCTATGTTCATCAGTGTACTTTTACGGGCTGAAGAAGATTATGTTTTATTTTAACTCGTAAAATTTTGTCTAAACTTTTATTTTCATGCTTAAAAAATTAACATTTGACTTATAGATTATACGGGTGGTGTTTAGTCTATACATACATATTCCCCTGTTTTCTCCCTGGATAATGACACTAGAGCAATATTTTTATATTACGTCTGTATCTACTTTATAATCTATATCTATGACTGCCATGTCCTATGTTTTGTTTTTCAATAAATTAATTATTTGAAAAAACTAGGGACCTTCTAAAATAACTAAAACTAAAGCCGTTATGACATATATTTAACAAACACAAAAAAATAATAAAAGAAATACATACAGACATAAGAAATCTGTCTTATCTTGAAAAATAAATTAAAATCGACTCCGTTTTGAAGCAGGAACCAGGGTTTCAAACACAAAACCGAACTGCAGTTCTTTCTCGGTTGACTGGTTCGGTCATTCGGGCATCACGCGACGAATAGATTGTTGAAAACCTTAGCTCGGAAATCCTCCTTATGGTGACGTATTAAAACAATCGAATATGTTAAACATTGTTTATTGAATTACTTGTATGATAAGATAATATTGATAGGAGTTAGAAGCTTAAAAATAGGAAACCTATAAATTCTTCTTACAAACAATGTTTTATTGTTATCATGTGGTTTTTTCGATTTAAAAATTGCTGAATAGCACTTTGTGAAAAGTGGAGATATCTGGCTCTACATTTGAATTAGTGCTGTACAACGCCGGCTTGGTACTGGTCCTAGAAAAGAAGACAGACTAATTAACATGTTACATATTATGACTTTTTATTATTATATTCTAAAAAGGAAAAGTGAGTTTTTAATTGACAAATTCATTATCAAATGTATCTGTGAAAATGCAAATTCTTAATGATTTTTTTCTCCGAGTTCACACTAATTTAAACAATCAAAATTTAAAGTAACATAAAAATACATAATATTCTGAAATTATCCATGTCATGAATATTACTGATTGTTGACTAGATCTGGTCTTTACCTATGGAATCACTGTTTTATACGAGAAAACGTAAAAAATTTTTTTCAAAAAAATCTTTAACTATTCAAAATACTAAGTCACATTCATGCCATTTTATTGACAGTTTGTTGTTGATGACCTAGCTATAGAAGGTTGCTGCAAAGGATCGATTAACTGTTTAAAGGTGATCTTTGTTACTTCTTCGGATTTAAAATGTTTCCCTACCAAATAGTTATCTAGTCTTCGAAAAAGGTCTGTTGTATTATTAGGTGAATGTAAAGAGCCACCAGCTTTAGCTCTGCTAATTTTTCTAATGTCTGTTAAATTGAGTATGCGACGGGGCGTTGTCATGAAGAAGCAATAGCGAAGAACGGTTCAACAATCTGAATTGTTTATGTAGAAGCTTCTCCGCCATCATTTGCAATTCTTGACAAAAATAAATATGATACCAGCTTGGATGCTGGCCTGTCGCTGTGCGTGACTCAGTTTGTGAAGAACCTATGTATCAAAGCTTCTTTATTTTACCGATTCACCGCAAATGATCTGATATTGCTTTGACGCTTACACGAAAAGCCGAGTTTATCATTACCAACCCTGCTTCTCTGGGTGGTTACGAGTTTCATTTGAGAGGTCGAAATTTCCCGAACAAAGCGATTGAACCAATAACGCACAGTTCGTTCTTCAGTAGTGCTAGGTAGTCTCAAAATATTTTATTAATATTGTTTACTTCGTTACGTGCACTTCTACAATACCTAACCTAACTGTTGCGCCTAAATTCTGGAAAATGAAAATTTAGTTTTCGTCAACGTCGGTTGCTCTCATTTTACGTGTTTTAGTCAACTCGTACCACACCAATCACATCGTGGTTAATAGTTCTAATAGATAACGCTAGTTTTAGTAAAACGCGTTAGGTGAACGTAAGGATGACCATAACTTTACTTTCTAAATCAACGGTATTATTAGGGCAGTCTTGTCACGTTGGAATGAACTACTAGATATATATAGAATTAAAACTAATTTAAAATCTAGTAGTTCAAAAAAAATCGAAATTACCTATCAGTTGCACATTTGTAAATTTGTTTTGATGTAATCCCATTAGGATAGTTGAGTTAGGTTAAAAATTAATAAATATTGAATACCACTTAAAAGAAGATTCAAAAAATAATACGATAGCTGAAAAAAAACTAACAACCGCCAAAATTTGGCCTATATTAAAGTAATACACTTTAAAAATTTCTTTGCAGTCTTCTTCCCGCAAAATAGATAAATGGCAACATTAACTTACTTCGACGATAATCTCAATGACGAAATTTTGTGTGCATACCATCTTTCTCTGTTTAACTTGTGTGTATGCAACTTGAAAGCTTCCACTTACAGTTCAACATGTATTCAAATCAATAAAATATAGTGTTAATTAAGTTGTTATAATTCAAAGATACTTTATAAACTGCTTGCATTGTATTCGAGTTTTACCACTATTTTACCACCACTAGGGGTGGAATTTTTCTCTAAAATATAATCTATTTAATAAAAAAAGAATCATCAAAATTGGTACACAATTGACGAAGATACTACGTAACATACATACAAAAAACATGCAGTCCAATAGTCGTCCATCACCAGTAATCAATATTTTCAAAAACGGTTCGGTTTCATTACGTTTCAATAGAAGAATCGCAAATGAGTACACGATTCATTAGGTTTCTATCAGTGAGACCGTGTGGTACCCAAATATCGAGGTTTTTTGTATAGCTAGATTTTTTCAAATGGGTCAAAACTGTCATCAATTCCTCGGCTATGTCGTAATTACTAATATACCGATCTTGCTCCACTTTTTCAAAAATGGCATCGACTATACCCGTATAAGGGCGGCCAGAGTGGGCCGCATCTTTGACATCGAAATTCTCGGACTGAAAACACATTTTTTTCGGGGCCTGAGTCGCATTTTTCCCTTTTTTTGTAATAAAACTCCAGAATTTATTGAATTTCTTCGTTAGATTCACTCATTTTGGCGGACAGAAAAACAATTGAAAAATGGCGGGCAAGTGTTTTTTGGTTTTCATTTTTCTTTTTCTTAATGCCCTATATGCATTGATATGAATCAGAATCAGAATCAGAAATATTTATTGGCCATAATATAACAATCGTTACAGGCAAGTCATTGGTTACAAAAGTTCTTAAATTTATAAGGTTAAATTACATTATTTAATTACATTATTGTACTAGGTAATAGAATTAGGTAAGTTATTTTGTTTGCACTTTGCACAAGAATGATGATTCCAAGAGTTATGAAAACTAGGCAGATACAAACAATGCAACCAAAGAGATCTTTATTCAATTTTATACTTTTGGGTAAAAACTAAAAACCCAAACTATTATTTTATGCCGCACTTGTGGTTGTAAATTATCATATTAAATAAATTAATATTTATAATAATATTCATACTTTAGTTACCATAAGCCACTCATGTCATTTGTCTAAATTGAAAACTTGAAGCCATAAGTTATGTATTATAATATACGTATTTTACAATTTATTCTACATATAATATGTATATAAATATTAAATATGTAATATTATGTATGTAGAATAAAATGTAAAATAATTTTTATGCTTGGCAGATAACATTATTATAATAAATAAACACTACAATAATTATCCTATCGATACTCTACATTCGTCTCATTCTCTTGAAGTGTAGTTTTCTGAAGGTTTCATTTCTATTGAGTCTGAACTGGTTTTTTTATTTCTTTATCTGGAAGTAGGTTTTTAGTTGTCTGCAAGCAATGTTTAAGTTTTAGCATCCAAAATTTTAGAATTTATAAATAGGTAAAAGGGACCAAAGATTTTCCCATATTAATATAATTGAAATCCAAACTAAGTTTAAAATCACATTTCTGTACACATCTGGTTTTATATTAATAAGTACAGTGTATAAACTCACCGCACATTTGTAGGTGTCGAACGTGGTGTAACCAGAAGGCAGTTCATTGGTTGTCCATCCAACTGTCGATTGTGATATAAATCAACTGCTCTCTGAGCATCTTCTATGCTCTTGTATATTACTTCTGCTGTTCCTGGACGTACTAAACGTGACTCTAACATTCCACCAACATCACCGAACAATTCCTAAACAATAAGGTTCGTAAATTAATAAGATATTTAATTTTTAATTATAACCTCATTTGTTTTTAATATTCACTGTTATCAACCCGATAAGTCTTATGCTAAACATGTGTTTCCCCGCGCTGATATAGGCTGCTGTAATGACCACGCTTAGTACGGTAATTTTTGCTGGTCGTAATGGTTCTACCGCTATCCTTCAAGGGCCACTCTCCTTTTGGCAACTTACAGTGAACTTTTTACGATTCCCGCAAGACGAGACGGGATGATATATTCTCATACATTATCACTAAATGGTTAATCATTTTGGTTCAAGTAAAAGTTTCACAAGATAATAGACAATTTTTTTTATGCAAACCAATGAAATGTGATACCAAATTCGTACGTTATTATTCGACTGTTACCTGGAATCACTCGTAACACAAGCTTTTAAGCTTATTTGGAGCAGTTAAAGGAAAAATTGTTAAAAAGCATTCTTAGTTTATCTAAATTTTAGGACAGCCCCTCGCATCATAGCAATGGTCAACGCTAAGGGTTTGTAGTATTTTAACTAGTGCAGGTTATTGTATATTAATCAAATTAGAAATTAAGTAAAGTAAAAACCAATATAGCCTTAGGTAATAACTTGGATACTCTTTGATTAAAGATCCACTTTCTTGGAACATTTTACATTTTGATTTGGATCCTTCTTGGAGTAACTATTTGTACACCTAATGTAACATATTTACCTACTTGTGCTTGACAAATATGCATGCAGCACAGAAAAAAGTGCTAAAAGCTTTTTAACTTAGAAAATCCTCGATTTAAGCATTGTAAAAATAACGAAGTAGGCACTCCTTCTGATTGCTGTGATGTTCAATGATGGAATGATGAATGACCAGGGTAATAAATTGTTTCATTATTGTGCACGTTTTCCAAAATGCATTCCATAAACAAGGGCAGATAGATATGGAGCCAAGTATAGACCTTTATTTGACAGGACTGGCACAACTACCTTTTTAGGACATGTTGAAAACCTTCCTTTGGCCTTGGGAGAAGCGAATGTGTCAAATCAAGAGACAACTCGAGTGAACTGGTCTTGAGCACTATATGGCTGCTATAAAATAAGCCTCATTGACTTTAAAAATGAAATCTTACGTAGAATTAAGAACCTCTTTATTTTGAAAACTGGTAGATCCGGAGTTAACTAAGGTAGCAAGCGAGCAACTGGAGTTCGATCACAGAAGGCACAAAATTATTACCAGTTAACGGTAATATTAAGTACGGCCCTTTTTACTGGAAATGAGGCATTCCATCTTAGTCCTCACGGGTGGCAACGCATCTGCATTTTGATTCGCAAACGAGGATAGATGTAGATGTCTATGGGCCGCAGCAACCACTTACCATCAGGTGGACTGTGTGCTCGTTTGTCACCCTTATCCTATAAAAAAAAAAAAGACTTATCACGTGCAGGAAAGTAAAAGAAAACGTGATGAAACCTATGCGTCTAAAAACTAAAATATTTCAAAGAAATATGAAGTACGCCAAAACGCATTGCGGCAGCGTGGCGGACTTACTGCTATGTAACCCACAGGATGCCTATAGCAATGTGACGTAAACATGCTGTAAATAAACAAGAATAAAAAATAATAAAAGTAAAGTAACTGCATGTTTACATTCCACTGCTATTACTTCACTTTTACTACTTTTTTATTCTTATCTTTCTTACGTGAGAGGTTTGCGGGCAAATATTACATGCGAAAAATTATCAAACAGGTTTAAGCTTTAAAGATGCCTATTGACGATACGTCTTTTTGTAATGCTTCTAAATGGAATACTCCTAATGGAAGTATACCAGATTAAAGGCATATTGACTAAACTTCCATTTGGATGTACGCGCCGTCACATCGAACGTTGCATGCTGTTCAATTACACGTACGGAACAAATAATAAAATGGATTTTTTTAACCGTGGCAACAGCAGTGTGTATTTCGATAAAAAGACAAAAAAAACCTAAGAGAATGGGTGGTTGGACAATTTAAAACCAACAACGCCAACAAACCATGCATTGCATTTCTCTTTTCCCTATGATAATAAGGATGTTTCATTTGCTATAAACATGGATGCGATTTATATTTTTCAATTACTTCTAATACAAAGTCACAGATAGTAGACGTAATCTATACATATAATAAATCTGTAGAAAAATTATGTGTTCACGATTCACGCAAAAAATACTGGACGGATGTCCATGAAATTTGGTACGTAGGCAGTAAAATTTAGTGCCATAATGACTGCTGATGGTTCTATGAATCATAGAGGATTTAGCTATACGTGTATATATAAGTAAAGAAAAGTGTGTGTGAAAATGGAACTCATCGCCAGCCAGAAAGGGAAGAACGGCGTTTACCGGGCCAACTAGTAACATATAATTCAATCCGGAGAATTTTGTTTAAGCGTTTCATAGACTACCACAGAGCTCCTATGATCCAGCTGGTAATTCCACTGAGACAAAACTGAAAAACTGAGACAAAAATCACAAAAAATAGACGTGGTTTTGCCGATTGGCGTGGACAATTCGGATGGCTTCCAAATGGCGTGACCATTGAGTTATATTTACTACGTACTAAAGAAGCCATTCCAAACAAAAATTGTGTCCTACTCTATGTCTTCGCGCATGCGCGGTAGTAGTAGTCGCGCGTGAGCGAAGACTTTAATTTGATATAAAATAAGATATTAATATAAAATAAATATAAGAATTTAATATAAAATATCTTAATTTAATCTAAACAAACATATTTCTAAATAAAATGTAATAATTATTATTTTATGGAATTCACAAATCTTCAATTTACGCAATATTTAGTTTGTATGGACTGCACTACAGTTCAGTTGAACATAGTCAATGTTCGGAATGGCTTCTCTAGTACATAGTACATATAACTCAATGGGCGTGACGCACATTTTTGACATTGACAGTTGGCCGCGAAAGACCTCCATTTGGCTTGGATGCATGTATTTCAACTCATTTGGAAATCCAAAACTGGACGACGTATATTCACATGGCATACGTTTTTCACATTCACGAAACCATTTTGGAAGACATCCACTCCATTTGGATTGATGGCCGTATCGTCAATGGGCACCTTTACAGTTCTATTTTGGCTCATGAGCCCTATCAGGTTTAAGCAGCGGAGGCCGAGAAGTCCGACCCGATAAGAATATGTAAAATATATTCAAGCTACAAGTTCGGAAAATAAAACGTGTCTCCTAGTTCTGCTGCAAATATTTGGTTGTACTACCTTTTGGAAATAAAAATCTTAATATTATTAATTAGTAATGTAATACTATAAATTTAATGATATAATATTCAATACTTACTTCAATATCACCCCCTGTGACAGTGTTACGTAAATTACTAACAATTATTCTGTATTCCAAAACTGGCTTCTCTGTTTTTTCTTCTTTTTTCTCATTTCTTAACGCTGCCATAGGGCGTTTTTTGAGTATAGATGGAGGTCTTGGGGGACTTTGATCTTTTTCCAAAACAGCACTTCTGTAATATCATTTGTAACATGCGATATGATATCCTGCTGGTAAGCTACATATCCTATGTAACACTCATAACTTTAGATCGAAGATCGGTTAAGATATAGCTTGACAGACATGGTGACAACCACAAGACAATGATACCTAAAAACTAACAAATTGCGTTTAGAAAAATTTGCTAGGACTGACGGTCGAACTCGGGCATCGCAACTTAGTGGCCAGATATTCTGAAGGCTATGCTCTTGTCATTGACATAGATATTATATTATACTAGCTGGCCAGGCAGACGTTGTTCTGCCTTTAGCGGCGAACCTCTGTACTATAAAAATCCTTAAATTCGTAATAAAAAATACTGAGGGTCACTGATCGGGATAAAAACTATTCTATCTCTCAAGTTGGACCAAACTGCACACAGTGTGCAAAATTTCATTGAAATCATTTCAGAGGATTAGGAGTTTATCGCGGACAAACAATGTGACACGTAATTTTTATATATAAAGATGAACATCCTCATCTATGAAATTGCCAATTTGTATAGATTTTTTTTTTAAATAAAAGTATTTAATTTTTTTCATAATTGCGGGTAAAGTTATATTAAAAGAAAAAACAAATAGTGGAAAAATAAATGTACAACTCATTTTTAATTTAAAGCCTGAACATGTTAAAACTATTTGAAAATGGCAATTTCTTAGGTAAGGTCATTTCACCAGTAAAGTATTTGTGCTAATTAATTTAAACTATAACCTGTGAATTGTCGAATTTCTGTTATTCCGTAAATCGTGATTATGGGCAATTATCTTTAACTGTAAGCTTGCCTTCCGATTTGATGTGGAGGTTTTTCTAAAAATATGGTCGTCTTCCATAGGCTCATCAATTATTTCAATATCATTTTCAACCGTACGAAGTATAGGTTTTAATGGGGCAGAGCTGACTGAAATAATAAATTTAAGTACAGAATTTGTCAAGTTCACTATGTAATAAAACGAAAGAAACAATAATTTTTAGCAAACATACTTAAAGAACGAGATCCAACAGTGCGATTATCTGTAATGATTTTGTTACTGGTATTATTTATTTGGCGCCTTGTTGAGACTTTATTGTGAGAAAGAGGTTGTCTTATAACCTGCCTAGATGGATCCACAAAAACTGCAAAAATTAAAAGTAATACTTAAAATCTTTAAAAATAGAGGTAATTCATTTTAAAGTAATTATTTATAAGTAATTTGTGTAAATTAAGGATTATAATAAGCTTTACCTCTTTCTTTTCTAGGTATTGTTTTTAAAAATGGCTCCCTACGATGAAAAACTTGACCTTCTTGAAGTTTAGGGACAGCTTGCTGTAAGTATAAGGAGCCAATTAGTTTATTTTTAATCAAAAGTATTATTACATGATTGTTGCAATTGAACAATCATCAAACAATCATATCAATTAACCCCCATAACTAACTACTTAAATCAAATCTGGCCTCTAAGCCTCACCTATAGTAAGGTAACCGCCATTCATAATTATCCAAATTTCATTCATCTATGATAACCATCTAAATAATTAATAAAAGTGACCCATACAAATAATAAATAGATAATAGAAATTATTCCATCTACTTATCATTGTACTTATTCTTCCATTATATACATAGGATAATAATAAAAAAATCATGAATTTCTGAATGACTTCTAACATATTTGACTAGGGCAATTTTGTGTATACAGTATCCAAATTGTGGTTCCTTTGATATTATAGGTCTGTAACTTTTAATATGTGTAAGCCATGGTAAGTGGCGGAATAGGAGGATCATCTACCCATTAGTATGGCATCAATGCCATAGCAATATTATAAATTGCTTCAAGGGCATGAAGTAATGCAGGAACATTTTTTACATCAATGAGTATTATTCATGTAAATATTGACAATCACTATTGACTGTTTGGGGGACTCTTAATTTTCTGCCGACTTCCAAAAAGGAGACGGTACTCAATTCGACTGTATTTTTTTATGTGTGTTACCTCATAACTTTTTACTGGGTGAACCGATTTCGATGATTCTTTTTTTATTTGAAAGTTAGTACGTCTCATGTGGTCCCATATGAATGAATGAAATACTAAATTTTAAATTATTAAGTGTAGCACACGTCACTTTCCAACAAAGTTCGTGTTGGAAAGTGAGAGGCGTGCGCAAGTGATACACCTTCAATTGGAAATTCAATCACCATTCGAAATATTAAGTAAACAATAACGATGGTAATTGACCATTTCAGGCACCATTACAAAGTTATCACCAATGCACCACAGGTCCATTCCAAACTTAAAAATTGTAGTTTTGACATAGCTAAAAGTCATTTCATAAGTATTACAAAAAATGCTTATGTTTCTTTAGCTTAGGATTAAACTAGAAATAATAAGATCTATCATGAATGTTTAAACATTAATACAGATTGTTTTCATACACAAGAATTATAATTGACTTCAATTATTGATTTTTTTTTGTATTAAAACAGTCTGTCCTTCAATCAAACTAAGTGTTTAAACTTTTTTTGTAGATCTTATTCTATTTAGTTATCATAAGAACTAGGCCTTGCAAATATTCGAAAATTTATGGTATTCGAATATTCGACTTTTTTCGGGTATTATTCGAATTATTCGAATAATTAAAAAAAAACAAAAGTTGTTATAATAATCATGTTTTTAATAGCCAATTTCTTACTTAGAGTCTAAAAATTAAAGAACTGTTTGGAATTTCACTGTTAAGGAACTAATGCAGTTCTACAAAAAACTATAAAAAGTTGGTGCTTAACAATACAACCACAACAGTCTTATAAATCGAGATATGGGTATTGTAATAATAATTATATAATAATAAAAACAAATAGTCAACTACAAATAGAACATGCTTAAAATCTTTTATGTAACTAGAAATAAAGTACATACTAAATTCTTAACATTATTGTTGGTATTTCGTACTGTTGCACATGATGCACATAACAAACTTACATATTGCTTATTTACAAAACTTGCGTAATATGTACTGGGATTGTGGAGATATTTTAATGTACAGATTAAATTTGGTAGGCGTCTCTGCAATTCCATTCTGCAATTCTATTCTTCAGCGCTTCGAGTAGTCTGTCACTGATAAAACTGTTTGCCTTTTCAAGTTTCGCAACCATAAATTGTAGGGCTGTTTTCACAGTAAGCAGATTCGCATTTTCTTGGCACAGTGCCTCTACTGTTTTTAAAGAAGTGGACAATTCCTGCAGTAAAGCCAGCTCACCTGAACTAAACGTGGTATCGTACTTTAAATCAATAAGAGTCTTCAATATAGGGTCTTTTAATGCCAAAAATCATGTGATCATATCGGCTAAGGTCGAGGCCAAGCGTTTAGTGCTTAACTGACGGCAAGCTTTGTTAGACTTGTACAATTACGAAGAAAAATGAATCCATTTAATTTAACTCTATAATAAATCCAGCCTTCGAAATGTCACGCGTGAACTTTAAAGGTAATATTTTGTGTGCATCAATATTAAGAGTTTGACTTTCAGAAAATTGGTCGAATATTCGAATATAGCAGATTTAATATTCGAATATTTGGACAAGGTATATTACTCGAATATTCGAATGCAAGGCCTAATCAGAACATTAAAATTTATATGGGATCACTCTGGAAGCATAATCTATACTAATATAATAAAGCGGAAGAGTTTTTTTGTTTGTTTAAACGCGCTAATCTCTGGAACTACCGATTTGAAAAATTCTTTTTGTATATTATAGCCAGATTCATGTGGAATAGTATAGGCTATTTAGCATTAAGCTATATCACTCAGCTAGCCTCAAATATGGATATTTGTTAAGCAAGTCAGTAGAAAAAGCACTCCCGAAATGATTTATCCGCGTACGTTGGTGTTATCGTTAGGAATACGTAAATATAATGTTCTAAGAAAATATAGATCTTTACTCCGTCTAAAAAAAAGTCCGCGATACCATATGTTTATTTCTTATACATGAGCCATAATTAGGTATTTTGTGACAAAAAAAATTGGAAACTTAAAAGTGATTTATGAGTGTTATTATTAGGCATGGCCTATTTATCCTTACGAACGAAAGTTACTTCATCATCAAGACAATTTTATGAAGATAAACTTTGTTCTTTATACCATGTTATTTGGACGCATAGTTTAAGAGATAATGTAAAATTAAAATAATTCAATAGATACTTGGCTGGGCGCGCGAAGGACGCATAAACCCTAGCCGCCCGGTGAGAATTGCGAGAAGGCAGTATAGAAAGCAGGGCTCGGAACCGGTTTAAAAAGAGCGGTTAATTTCGATTAATTACCGGTAAATTTATCGCTCCTACAATAACCGGTTAAAAAATTAACCGGTTTTTATTAAACCTAAACGATAAAGGTTACCGGTTACTTAACGGTTTTGACACCCAAATTAACCGGTTAATTCCGTAAAACGTAAAGGCAGTTATGAATAGGACAGGTAGATTCACGTTGTGAGGTGCGGCATCGCCGCATGTGGGCATACTTATCATCAATTATCTACTTTTAAGCGATACGTTTTTCAGTCGCGATCAGGGTGTCTAGTGGGAGTTGGCGTTTACGAAAAACGTGAAAGTATTAGAGAAGTTTTGAAGAAAAAAAGGCAGTTATAGTGTTTGGTTTATTCGTTAAGACTGGACTTGTCTCATAACGAAGAAAATAATTTATTCTTGTGTATCGATTGTTTATTTATGACTAGCTGTTCCCCGCGACTTCGCCCGCGAGTCATTTATTACGATTGGATTTCATGGGTTTTAATTTTTTCGCGGAATCCTAATTCCTTTTCTAAAATAAAAGTAGCCTAAGTTACTTCTTATAACATCAGCTATCTACCAGTGAAAGTCAGGTCAAAATCGGTCCAGCCGTTTCGGAGATTAGCCGGAACAACCAGACAGACAGAAAGACAGACAGACAAAAAATTTAAAAATCGTGTGTTTGTTATAAGTACCGTATATACTTTCACTGACATTACAAACAGACACTTCAATTTTATTTATTTGTATAGATGAGCAGAAAAAAAGTAAATGGAATTTATTCCATGTTTACGTTTTAACAGTGGTAGAAGTACGCGGCAGCTTTTGCTGTCGCATGGACGGGCCAACTCGAACCAGGGTAGTACCACGGCCTCACAGAATACCAGCGTGAAGTAGAAGTTTACTTCTGCGTTTCGCTTGGTAAGTTTAGGTGGTCGTAGCCCCCCCCCCCCTCCCCCCTTAAAGTATGGTAGCGGAAACAAGTAAAAACTACCCCAGGAGGGTACCAGCATCCTGGTGACGGAGAATCCTTCGCTAAGCAACCCTACTGTCCCTGAAGGGGGGGGGGGGGGGGGGTATCCGCAGAGATCGTCATCCTTGACGATTTTAACGACAATCACGCCGAATGGCTCGGATCAAATTTAACTGATCATGTACGGAAATTTGTTTATGACTATACCTTGGCATATGGTCTTACACAATTGGTTACTTTGCACGGATTCCAGATGTGGAGGAACATGCACCTTCCCTGTTGGAACTTCTGCTGACCTCTCATCCGGACGGATATCAGGTTTCCATCGACACCCCTCATGGCTCCTAGGGCTATTGTCTTGTCCGGAGGGTGGTGTCACTCACACTATCATCGAGGTTGCATTCTGCAGGCTGCCGCCGTGTTTGGCACTATAGGTCGGCCGATTGGAAAAGGATGCGGTCTTTATTTGCATTCTACCCTTGAGATTTTCCCCGGATTTTCTTCTCGCTGGACAATCCCAAAAATGTTACTGATTCTGTCGCTGATGTGGTACTTCAGGATATGGAACTTTTATTCCATCTTCAGTGGAGCCCATCGGAGGCAGGTTCCAGCCATGGTTTGGTCGCTCATGTAAAATAGCATCACACTATAAGCAAGAGTGCTACTAGGCCCGGGCTGACGACATCCTTACATCCTGAGACGTTGATGTTTCGGGATGTAAACACCAGCGCTCTTCAAAAGAAGCTAGTTTGCCTTTCTTCTTCCATCACTTTCGTTTAAAAATAGTGCTAATTATTTGTATGCTACATTATTTGAAATTATATGTTGTGAATTTAGTAGAATATTTACTTCTAAAACTTTCTCTTTTAACAGTCGCAAATCATTTAATGAATGGGCGACAGTAGGAATTCATAAAAGTAGGCGAAGGTTATACGAGCTTTATGATGAAAGATCATATAATAGTAGTGTTATATTTAGAGATTATGTAAAAACATATTCTAAAATATTTAAAAAAGTGTGCTCCACTGCTAAGGCTTTACATTTAAGCAACAAAATTAAAACTGCATCCGACAAAATTAAAATGACCTGGAGAATAATAAATAGTGAAACGGGCAAGGTCAAACCGCGCAACTCGGATTTTCAATTGAATATTAACAATAATTTAACGCGATCTGATCAAGAAGTTGCTATGGCTTTTGAGAAACATTTTACTGATGTTCCTTTTTTGACAACAAAATCATTAAATTCTTCTCCTACTGTCGCCGAATCATTGCTCAAACAAAATGTAAAGGCTTGTTCAAATACTTTTAAATTCCATAGGGTACTGCCAAAAGATATCGTTAAATATTTTAAAACTATTGATGTTAAGAAAACGGCAGACTTATGGGGGATTTCCGTTAAAGTTATTTTATCTATAATAGATACATTAGCACCTTATCTAGCCACTATATTTAATATAAGCGTCGAATCTGGTGTGTTTCCTGATTTAATGAAACATAGTAAAGTCATACCTATATTTAAATCTGGTAGTACATTAGACCCCGCCAATTTTAGACCAATTTCTGTACTACCAACATTAAGTAAAATTTTTGAAAAAATTATTTTAGATCAGATGTTAAGTTTCTTTAATATTAATAAATTGCTACATAATAATCAATTCGGTTTTACAAGGGGTCGCTCGACAACTGACGCTGGAGTTGAGCTTATTAAACATATTTTTTGTGCATGGGAGAAATCAGAGGATGCTTTGGGTATATTTTGTGACCTTTCCAAGGCCTTCGACTGTGTTCACCATGAGACATTAATCAGGAAGCTACAGTACTATGGTGTCAAGAACACAGCGCTTAAACTTATTATTTCATATTTAAGTAATAGAAAACAGAAGGTTATTATCAATGGTAAAAGTTCTTCCGGGTCACCTGTACTAATGGGTGTACCTCAGGGCTCGATTCTCGGCCCATTCCTGTTTCTGGTGTATATTAATGACTTACCTCACCTTGTAGGGGATAGTCATGATATAGTATTATTTGCTGATGATACTTCCTTGATTTTTAAACTTAAACGTCAATCATTTAAATGTGACGAAGTGAATAATGCTATATCAAAATTAGTGCATTGGTTTAACGTTAATAATCTGCATTTGAACGGAAATAAAACTAATTGTGTTAAATTTACAACAACGAATGTTCAAAATCTGAATACCAATGTGTTTTTAAATGGGGAGGAATTGAGCCCTGTTGTATCCACTGTTTTTCTTGGCATCACTCTTGACGCAAAGCTCCAGTGGGGCCCCCATATATCCAAATTAGCAAGCAGACTAAGTTCTGCAGCCTATGCTGTAAAAAAGATTAGAGTTCTCACTAGTGTCGAGACAGCTAGATTAGTTTATTTTAGTTATTTTCATAGCATAATGTCTTATGGGATTTTGCTATGGGGAAATGCGGCTGATTCAGAAACTATTTTTGTTTTACAGAAGAGGGCCATTAGAGCTATTTACAATCTAAAACCGAGAGAGTCTCTTAGAGATAAATTTAAAGAAATTAATATATTAACTTTGGCCTCTCAGTATATTTACGAAAATTTAATGTATGTTCACAAAAACAAAGATAGTTTTAGTAAAAGAAGTGATATACATTCTGTAAACACTAGGAACAAACACAAGCTAGTGATACCAGTTTCTCGACTCCACAGAGTCAGTAATTCATTCTTGGGGCAATGTATACGCTATTACAACAAGGTCCCGGAAAGTGTACAGGTTCTCTCTATTACCAAGTTTAAATGTTTTATTAAGCTGAAACTGTATAAAAAGGCTTATTATAGTATAAATGAATACATGGTTGATAATAACCCTTGGGAATGAGGTGATCGCTTCCAAGCAGTTTCTAAAATAAATTTTGTAAATAGTTCGTAATAATTTATATTGTAAAATTTATTTAAAAAAAAAAGTCCCGCTGGGTTTCTTGCTGGTTCTTCCCAGGACAGAGGGTTTTTTCGAACCAGTGGTAAAGTAAAAAATGACTTTCAATAAGAATTACACATGTAATGTATATTGAATAAAAAATATTCTATTCTATTCTATTCTATTCTATTCTTCGGTAACCCGTGCATTCTGGTCTCTTTCCAAGGCTGTCAAAATGAACTTCTGTCAGCAATCTCTGCATAGAGAGGGTGACTCACTGAGTCAATGCCGCTAAGGAGAAAGCCGATCTGTTAATCTCTATTTTTACGTCCAACTCGACTCTTGATGAGAGAGGAACACACCACCGACCATCCCGCGGTTTGAATGATCCATGCCAGATGTGCGGTTTACACAGCGCTCGGTTCGCAAAGCACTCCTCTCCCTAGTCGTCAACAAGTCGAGTGGGCCTGATGGTGTCCCTCCCATTGTGCTGAAGACGTGTGCTCCAAAGTTAGCACCGGTTTCAACGCGTCTCTTCCGGTACTTCTACTCCTAAGGCGTTATCCCAAATTCATGAAAGACAGCTTTGGTTTACCCGATCCCTAAAAACGGTGATCGCTCAGACTCGTCAAACTACAGGCCTATCGCCATCACCTCCTTGTTCTCTTGATCAGCTGATGCTCTTCTGGTCTATCTAACTCATAGATGGGCGAAGGTAGTAGAGTCGAAGGGGTAGGCATTGGCCGTTAGTTTGGTCATAGCGAAGGCCTTCAATCGGATCTGGCACAAAGCGCTTCTTTCGAAACTCCCTTCCTATAGACCTCCCGAGAAATTGTGCAATTGCACTACCAGTTTCCTTGCTGATCGGAGCATCAAGGTCGTAGTAGACGATGCATGCTCTGATTACAAGCCTATTAATGCTGGTGTTCCACAAAGCTGCGTGCTATCACCAACGCTGTTTCTACTGTATATCAATGATATGTTGCAAAACTGGTAACAACGACAGCACTGGTGATGCAATATACACCGACCGTGCCAATATTTCTCAGGAAAACGTCTCCGAGTACCGGAACAAACTTATGTCTGAAGTCGAGTCTTTGCTGAACAAAGTCTCGGATCGAGGGCGGCTGAATCTAGTCCAGTAGTCGCTAAAAAGCACCCCTTTTTCCGTATCTCCTCCGTTTCAAGCCCCTTGCTGTCTCAACTAGCATCGAAATCCTCGGCGTCGACATATCGAATAGTGTGCAGTTTTGTGGTCACTTGGAAGGGAAGGCCAAATCGGCCTCTACAAAGCTTGACGTTCTCAGCAGAGCGGGGCAGTATTTCATGTCGGCACATCGCTTGCAACTTTACAAAGCGCAAATTCGGCCACTCATCTCTGGGCCGGGGCACGCCAGTGTCAGCTCCTTCCACTTGACCGCATCCAGTGCAGAGCGGTTCGAGTCGTTGATGTCCGAATTCTTTCAGATCGGCTCAATTGACTAGCACTGCGTAGGGATGTTGCATCACTTTGCATTTTCTATCGCATCTACCTCGGTGAGTGCTCTGAGATTCGGTTTAGTCTCAGCCATCCTCACCATCTGGATGCTCGACACCACCACTGTGCGTTTTACTAGGAGTTTTCTTCCTCGTACAACTTCTCTGTGGATATGTTTACCACCGGCGATTTTTCCGGACCGATATTTGGGACATTCAAGAAAAGAAATTACTCCTTTCTAAAAGGCCGGCAACGCACCTGCACCTGTTGATGCGGTTGTTCATGGGCGGCAGTAGTCACTTACCATCAGGTGAGCCGCATGCTCGTTTGCTCCCTTTTCTATAAGAAAACGTACTACGAGAAAACCCAAAAATCTAAGTGCTTGATTGAGGGCTGTAATACGATTGTCAAGGTGGTTTCTAGAGCACTCACACACCCAAATTAATCCAATAACGGTACTTGGCATGACCCGGGATTCAAACCCAGAACCAATCATGATGCACAGTCGCGCTAGTAACCACACCAATCGGTCCAGCCATTTCGGGGATCAGCCGGAACAAACAGACATACAGACAGACAAAATTTAATTTTTTAACTTTCATAGTATGTATTTAGTAAAAATCTGTTATTTTGACGTTACGAATAGACACTTAAATTTTATTTATTTGAATACTTTCATATTCGTAAAGTATGAAAGTTTGTAAAAATTCAAAAGTGATTACTATATTATTTTGATCCTGAGGCGTTTTATAATTCAAAACAAGATCGTAGATATCAGTGTGATTTATACTGATGATCTAGTTAATTGAGAGTTATTAATAATTACTTTAAATAAAACACAGGATTTTTAGTGTATGTATTTAGTTACGTTAGTACGAATTTAATCATAATAATTTGTTAGATTCAAATTATTTTTCTTTATTAATTTCAGTATCAGTAAATTTAATTTTATCTATGTGGTGGTTACCTAGCACTCTATTTAGAAAAGCTAATATTTTTAGTAGCATCTTGTACGTATACAACATGATAATATTTGCTCCAATTCCTCATTAATGAGTTGTGAAAAATGGTAATTTCTTTTGTTAGAATTCTCTCAACATAACAAACAATTTTTTATCGTGTTTAGACATGACTTCTAGTTAAACTGTACACCTCAGAAGTGGTCATTATTAATTTTTGCAAAGACGGAGATAAAGATTGAGGAATCACGAACATCTGAATTTAAAAAAAATCTGGTAATCTGCCTACATACAACTTCATAAACTTTTCAAAATATCGTGTTCTGTTAAGAAAGTTCATCATTTATTGTGATATATTACTAAAACTTTACCGTGCCTAGCTTTTGCTTGTCAGACTTTGAAATACACAGAAAAAAAAATTACCACGTGTTAACGGAGCCTAGAACGAAGCATGCTTAAAATTAGGAAAATCCAAAAAATAAAACACACTAAAATAAGAAGCATATCTAAAGCTACTGATGCTCTAAGCTATGCCAAAACCCTGAAATGGAAGTGGGCAGGGCATGTAGCGAGACTCTCAGACAAGCGATGGGCCATAAGTGTGACACGGTGGAGAGGTCCAAGAGGAAAACGCTACAGAGGGAGACCGCTTACCAGATGTGCGGATGATATAAGCAAAACGGTCGGTCCAAGCTGGATGCAAAAAGCCCAAGATAGAGAATAGAATAATTTTTTATTCAATATTGATTATTACATAATTCTTATTGAAAGTAATTTTTTATCTACCACTGGTTCGAAAAATACCTCTGTCCTGGGAAGAACAAGCAAGAAACCCAGCGGGACTTTTTTTTCAAACATATTTCACTTAACAATAATTTCGTTTATACAATTTTTAAATGATTTATCATAGAACCAGCATGGTGGCGATCACCTTATTCCCAGGGTTTATTTTCATTCATGTATTCCTTGATATTATAATAACCCTTTTTGTACAGTCTTTCTTTAATAAACCTTTTAAACTTGTTTATTGACAAACTTTGAATATGTTCTGGGATTTTGTTGTAAAAGCGTATACATTGCCCCATAAATGAATTACTAATTCTGTGTAACTGGTATTACAAGCTTATGTTTGTTCCTAGTGTTTAAAGTATGCACATTCTTATTCTCATTAAAGCTATTTATGTTTTTATGTACATACATTAAATTTTCATAAATATATTGCGATGCCAAAGTTAATATGTTTATTTCTTTAAATTTTTGTCTGAGGGACACTTTACAATTTAGGTTATAAATCACCCGAACGGCTCTCTTTTGCAAAACAAATATAGCTTCAATATCAGTCGCATTACCCCATAGCAAAATTCCATAAGACATTACGCTATGAAAATAACTGTGAGACTTCTAATCTTTCTTACAGCATATGCTGCAGAACTAAGTCTTCTTGCTAATTTAGATATATTGAAGTTTCGCGTCAATAGTAATACCGAGAAAAACAGTGGTATCTACACGACTTAACTCCTCCCCATTTAACAGAATTGGGACTCTTTAGAGGAGGCCTTCACCTGCGGAAGGGGTCTTGCAGATTAGATATTTATTTTTATCCTAAGCTTAGTTTATTTATTTTGTTACTTTTGCAAGAAATAAAAGGATTTTTTATTTTTATTTTATTTATTACTAAATCTAATGACATTAAATTAAACATGCAAAGCGTAATTTTAATAGAAAACGTTAACTATAATTAAAGTCAATTTAAATATATAAGGTCAAATTAAACTTGATATCGAAACTTAATTTTAAAGTGAAGATAACGCATAATTAATTGAAACAGAACTTACATCTGTTATTTATAATACGATCGTTGCTGAAAGATGAAAAAATATGGGGGAGTATGTTACAAGGCAGTCGCGTTGATGCTATGAATATATCGTCCGTGTGTCTAAAAACCTCGTGAAATAAACAGAAGGCAGCCGTACAAAGATGGGTGCAAGCGGGGTAAGGGAGAGAGGGGACATTACAAAACTTGGTTTTAACCGGTTAATTCTTACTACCTAAACCTAAATTTGTGAAAAACCGGTATTCCGCAAATACCGGTTTTTCACAAACCGGTTTAAATTCCTAACCGGTTTCGGTCATTGACCCCAAAACCGGTTAGGAATTTAAACCGGTTTCCGAGCCCTGATAGAAAGCTTCTAAGAGCGAGGTTAGTTCAATCATTATAAATAAAATAAATAAAATCTCTTTATTTCGGACAAACATCCATAATTGTTAGTAGGTAGGTTATAGCTAAAATAAATTAAAAATTAATTGAGTACTTTTATGACAATGATTAGTTACATCTTTATTTCTGAACTCTTTAATTTCACGTTGCTATGGTATTTTGAAAATTTAATTGATTAATAAGTATAACAGTTTGATAGCTCAAGAATCATTTCAAATCATTTGAAAAAACCGCGCTTCGGGACACTTTCTGGGACGTGGGGTGGGGGGGACGCTCAGTCGAGGGGGTGGGAGTGGATAAAACTTAACTTCGCTCTACATCATACATAATATACCGACAGATAAAAGTAATCCATTAACTATACCAATTTTTCCATCCATTGCTATCAAATAAAATATTTAATTGCAATTATAAAATGATTGAACTAGGTCATGTCGCGCACCACCGACACGTGATGACGCGGGTGAAACCGCGGGGCACAGCTAGTCTATACATATATTAATTAGTAAATAAATTATCACCTTAATCTTTCAAGTCTTTGACTTACACATGAGATAGTCCAAGGTCATCTTTGTAGAAAGCTCCAAAGAGTATGCTAATATTTAGAAAGTACCCCTCATAACCAAAGAGTATATAATCACTATGTTTAGTCAGAACCATAGTTAAGAGTGCTCAGAACAATACTTTTTTAAATATTATCTATAACAATTATGCAAATTAAATTTTATTAGAATTGGTTTCGTTACTAAATTACGCTTCTCTAAATTAAGAGAATTTACTTCAAATGACGAGGTTCCGCTTTTACCTACGCGTCGCGTTTACTTCATACTTTACACACATACTTTAGGCTATTTCCTTTGCTGCGTGAGTGTAAGAGACAAATATAAATTTAAATAATTTAAAATTAAAAATTTTGTACAGCCGACTTCAATATAAGTTATTAAGAATAACTCAAAAACTATTGGTCTGACCTTGATCAAATTCATATGGGACCACACGAGAAGTACCAGCTTTCAAATGTACTGTCTCCTTTTTGGAAGTCGACAGAAAAACTTATGTGGGTACAAAAGGAAATTTGTTGTTGGTTTTTTATATAAAAGGTAAGTATTTTTAATTACACTGTTTTTAAAAGTTATTTGGTTATATTTTGCTTCGTAACAATTTTATACACTTTATAAAATTTCTATTTCAAATACTGTGTCGTTCACATATAACTTTATATTTAATAGCCAGATGACTTCAATATAAGTTATTAAGAATAGCTCAAAAACTATTGGTCTGACCTTGATCAAATTCATATGGGACCACACGAGAAGTACCAGCTTTCAAATGTACTGTCTCCTTTTTGGAAGTCGGCAGAAAAACTTATGTGGGTACAAAAGGAAATTTGTTGTTAGTTTTTTATATAAAAAGTAAGTATTTTTAATTACAATGTTTTTAAAAGTTATTTGGTTATATTTTGCTTCTTAACAATTTTATACACTTTATAAAATTTCCATTTCAAATACTGTGTCGTTCACATATAACTTTATATTTAATAGCCAGATGACTTCAATATAAGTTATTAAGAATAGCTCAATAACTATTGGTCTGACCTTGATCAAATTCATATGGGACCACACGAGAAGTATCAAATAAAAAATGAATTATCGAAATCGGTTCACCCAGTAAAAAGTTACGAGGTAACACACATAAAAAAAACATACAGTCGAATTGAGTACTGTCTCCTTTTTGGAAGTCGGCAGAAAATATTGTACAACCGACTTCAATATAAATTATTAAGAATAACTCAAAAACTATTAGTCAGACCTTGATCGAATTTATATGGGACGACATGTGTAGCTTTCAATTAAAAAAGAATCATCATAATCGGTTCACCCAGAAAGAAGTTAGGAGGTAACACACATAAAGAAAACATACAGTCGAATTGAGTACCTCCTCCTGTTTGAAGTTGGTAGAAAAATGGCGTTGGTCAAAGATTGAGTAATAAACTATATGCCTATGATTTAATTTATTTTTTATTTTTAGAGACTCCTACTGAGTATATCAATATAATTATATTATATATTTTTTTATTATATTATATATTTCTTTTCTTTATGAAAATCAAGTATTTCTATGTCCTTTTCTCTTTCTTCATAGTTATTTGATTTTAACATATAGATATTGAATTTTAACATATGGGGATTCGTCAGATTTGCCTTAGTTGTAGAAGTGACATATAATATTTGAATATTTTGCTTTTTAGTATACTTCTTTGGTTTTGTTCAGGGTTGGCTGATTTAAATCAGACTGATTTAAATCATGATTTAAATCACGATTTAAATCGCCTGATTTTGATTAAAAAAATCATTGATTTAAATCAACATGTATAAATTAATGTAATAGGCAGAAAATGAAATAAAACTGGCTTAAAATAAAGTAAAATCTTTTGTTGTTTTATGTTATTCTTATTATTCTACTACAATAGTCTCATAAACTTTGGAAAATCAACAAAGACTGTAGCGATGAGGTCTGTCAGTTTTAAAATCAAATTTTTTATTTTTTAGAAATTCACTCTTAATATATATATGAACTGTAATTAATACAGTATGTATTAATTATTTTACTATTAATCAGTTTCATACATATCTATACAAATAAATAAAATTGAAGTGTCTGTTTGTAATGTCAAAATTAAGGCTTTTTACTAAATGCATATGAAAGTAAATACGACACCTATAACAAAAATACATTTTTTTAAATTTTTGTCTGTCTGTCTGTGTGTTTGTTCCGGCTAATCTTTGAAACGGCTGGACCGACTTTGACGGGACTTTCACTGGCAGATAGCTGATGTCATAAGGAGTAACCTAGGCTACATTTATTTTAGAAAAAGAATTAGAGTTCCGTGCAAAAAAACTAAAACCCCAAATAACACGCAGGCGAAGTCGCGAGGAACAGCTAGTGTATTCATAAACTTTTAATCCTACTATGTTAAAAACTGTTACCAACTCGTGTATTTCCAAATATACAAAAAAATCAAAAAATTCAAAAAAGATCAAAAAAATCATGATTTTTTTAAAAAAATCAGCATGATTTGATTAAAATTAAAAAAATCATGATTTTTTCCATCCCTGGTTTTGTTATTTATTACTGTTTTAACCATTGAACTTGTTTACGCAAATTTTGTTTAATAAATTATTTGATGTTGATGTTTGATGACTTTTTTAATATATAAAACTACCCCTTCCCTTTCCTTTCAGTTTCCTTCCTCTGCTGGTCATGAGCCATGGAAATAAAAGGACGTACACAATTTTACTGCCACAAATATCACCCACATTTGCAACACTACCTTAAACATCGCACGGAGCATCCGCGTTCCACTGAAATTAAATTCAGTAAATATGTTTGTCTGTTTTTCCTCCCACATTTTGTTGTAATAGTAATTATTACAACAAACACCGTTAAAGCCTATAAAACCCCCCCGCTGAACATAGACCTTCACTATATGCCTCATAGAGGGTATATTTGTCATAGTTGCCACGCTTGGCAAGCGGGTTGGCAACCACAGTTATATTTTTATTTTTAGTCATTGTTAGGAAGACGCTGCTGCCCATCTCCTCATTTATTTCCCTCTGTCGCCTCTAGACATGAGACCTACTATACCCTTTGGCTTGACCATAGTTCTGACTAAGTTTGTCCAATAAAATATCAAGGTCTGAAAGGTTACACAAACTTAAAGAATATTGAGCAACATAGATTAAAAAAGAACATAAAATTGAATTGATAGCTTTCTCCTGTTTTTAAGTTTGTATATATGGTTATTTCATAGGTTACAACCTGTTGTGGAGAATGATTGAGTAACTCTGATGGGAATTAATAGTAGGCCTTGTTTACACTTTGACATTTGTTTTCATTGTATTATGTAAATGTATCAGTGTCGATTTTAAACCTTATGTCTTTTTATTATATAAATATCAAACTTTAGGTTACAACAAATAATCATAATAAAAAAAATGTACTTACAGAGTAATTTCTAATAGCATACAATTACCACCAAAGTTACACAATTGTACAGCCAATATAATATCACACACTTACTCTTCTTTCCCTTAACTGTTGTAACTTTAAGCGAGCATCCTTTTGCTTTGCAAGTTCTGCTAATTTTTCTCTAGCATCAGTTATTTGTGTCCTCTTCTTAGATATAATTTTATTACGAGCATCTATTATTTTCAACTTTTGAACAGGTGCTTGTTTCTGAGGAGGTAACGGTTTCTTCATTTTGCTTTTATTCCTATAATAAAGCATAACAATAGATAAACATGTTTTTTTTATAGGATAAGGGTGACAAACGAGCACACAGTCCACCTGATGGTAAGTAGTTGCTGCGACCCATAGACATCTACATCTATCCTCTATTACAAATCAAAATGCAGATGTGTTGTCACCCGTGAGGACTAAGATGGAATGCCTCATTTCCAGTAAAAAGGGCCTCCGGCCACCTGCACTCACCAAGCGAAACGCAGAGGTAAGCCTCTACTTCACGCTGGTATTCTGTGAGGTTGTGGTACCACCCCGGTTCGAGCCGGCCAATCCGCGCGACAGCAAAAGCTGCCGCGTGGCTCTACCACTGTTTAAATGTAATAAGTAAATCTTAAAATTAATGTACAATATATGTAATGAAATGTAATTCTTATTGATTTTTGTTAATAAGTCATAAACCTTTTCATTTAATTTCATAGCTTGACCTTTTTTCCCAAAAATTCAAAAATATGTAATATTAGTACACGGTTGTTATCATCATGGCATAAATCCTTTTTGTCTTCTACAAACAAATGACAACGCAGAATTCCAACCTATATCTAACAGTGGCCAAAATCCTTGGACAATACTTTGAACTGATGGTCTGCCTGATTTTGCTGAATTGAAAAAAAAATAGTAGTATATTGAATTAAATATTTAATGGAAAGAACTGACATGTTTGTAATAGAATGTATTTTTTATGTAAGGATACTTTTAAAATCTTATCTTATCTTATTTTTAAAAAACGTTACCCCCACACTAGGAGTTTCTCCTGTGTCGTGGAGGCAGTTTACAAACATAAATTGCACAAGGACAAACATCCAGACCCGGAACAATTATTTGTAGGCCATACAAATACTTGTTCCGTGCGGGATTCGAACCCGCGGCCCCCAGCGCAACAACTGATTGTTAAGCCACTGCGCCACGGAGCCGTAAAATACCTAACACCAACAGTCACAATGTTACTGTGACAACATGGATGAAGAAAAACCATTCAAGAAAATGCATGCAGCTTGAAAAAAATGATGTAGGTGGTTGAAAATGATGCTGACTTCACAAAAAATGATTTTGTGTCAGAAGCAAATTGATCTTCAAAACTGTTGAGCTCATGAATCTTGACTACCATACTGAAATAGATTGTCAGACATACATAAAATGGTTTACTGATTTCTAAATGTAAAAGAACCAGGAGTCATTGTACTTAATAAGACCAGCTAGCTACCACTCCATTGAAATGGAACAAAGAACAATATCTTCCACAAAGAAAATTATTATTCAAAGCTATACTTCTGCATTTCGCTTGGTTCGCAGATGGCCGGAGGCCGCCCCCCCCCCCCCCCCTTAACATGGTAGCGGAATTTAAATAGAAAGGAACACCCCAGGAGAGTACGAGCACCCCTGGTAATGGAGAATCCCTCACTGAGCATCCACGGCTCAGCTCGGCTCAGGCTGCCTCGCGTATTCTAGATTGGGGGGGGGGGGGGGGGGGGGGGCAAAATCCCTCTCTATATATCTCTAATTATGGCAACCGCTGCCACGCTATCCGTGGACTTCTGCAACATCAGGGGTCTTCACTGAAACCTTAACACCGTCCACTAGCATCTAGAGACGCCGAAGCCGGCCTTGCTCTTTTTGGCATAGACGCAGGTGTCCTCTCCAGTTGATACTTTATACCTGTCCTAACTGGGGTACAAATAAGAACACTTCTTTGTGCCCCGGGCTGGAGTTTGCGTATACGTCAGAGAGTATATATGTTATCGACGCCTCGGCAGTCTTGAAGGTACCTGTCCATCCTTTGGCTGCGCGTAGACAACGACGACCATCCCCGGTGCCTATACAGGTCCCATAGCGGTAATATCGACACAGACCGACTCATCGACCACGTCCAAATGGCTACAGATCCCATGCGTAGAGATGAATGGCTCGGTTCATATATAACCGATCATGCGGGGAGATCTGTTTATGACTTTGCCTATGGCATGTGGTCTGATACAACTAGTTACTTCGCCGAGGCGGATTCCAGATGTGGGGGATCATACGCCTTCCCTGTTGGACCTTCTACTGACCTCTCATCTGGACGGATATCAGGTTTCCGTCGATGCCCCTCTCGGCTCTTCAGACTATTGACTGATCCGAAGCGTGGTGCCACTCACGCTCTCCTCGCGGTCGCGTTCTGCAAATTGCTGCCGTGTTTGGCATTACAAGTGGGCGGATTGGCACGCAATGCGGTCTTTCTTTGCATCCTACCCATGGAGGCGGGTTTGCTTCTCGCCGGATGATCTCAGCTCTGTAGACTCTGTCACTGATGTGATGCTACAGGGAATGGAACTATTTATTCTAACATCTGTGGTACCCATCAGTGGCAGATCTCAGCCTTGGTTTGGTCGCTCCTGTAATACTGCATTACGCAGTAAGCAGGTGTTATTAGGCTTGGGCTGAGGCTTCAGCAGCTTGGGATGTAAACACCAGCATGCTTAAAAAGAAGTATAACTTCGCCTCCAGGTTCTTTAAAAGAGTTATTGCCAAGGCAAAGTCAGAGCACATAGGCAGAATTGGCGAGAAACTAGTACACCTTCCTTCGGGAACCCGTGCATTCTGGTCTCTCGCCAAGGCTGTCCAAGGGAATTTCTGTAAGCCATCACTACCATCTCTGCACAGGGAGAATGACTCACTGGCCCACGCCGCAAAAGAGAACGCCAACTTTTTAGGCTCCCAGACTTTTTAAGGTAACCACTCTGATCCGTCCAATTACAGGCCTATCGCCATCACCTCCTTGTTCTCGAAAATAATGGAGTCCATTATTAATTGCCAGCTCATGCGGTACCTTGAGGAGCACCAGCTGATTAGTGACTGCCAGTACGGTTTCCGTCGGGTCATTCAGCTGGTGACCTTCTTGTTTACCTAACACATAGATGGGCGCAGGCAATCGAGTCCAAGGGGGAGGCATTGGCCGTTAGTTTGGACATAGTGAAGGCTTTCGATTGGGTCTGGCACAAAGCGCTACTTTCGAAACTTCCTTCCTATGGGCTTCCCGAGAAATTGTGCAATTGGATCACCAAATTTCTGGCTGATCGGAGCATCAAGTTCGTAGTAGACGGTGCGTGCTCCGATTACAAGCCTATTAACGCTGGTGTTCCACAAGGCTGCATGCTGTCACCAACGCTGTTTCTTTTGCATATCAATGATATGTTACAAACTGGTAATATACATTGCTATGCGGATGACAGCACTGGTGATGCTCTATACACCGGCTGTGTCAGTATTTTTCAGGAAAACGTCGCCGAGTACCGGAACAAACTTGTATGAAGTCGAGACTTTGTTGAACAAAATCTCGGATTGGGGGAGACTAAATCAATAAGTTCAATCCCCAAAAGACACAAGTTTGTGCGTTTACTGCTAAAAGGAACCCCTTTGTCTCCTCAGTTTCAAGGTACTCCCCTTGTTGCCTCAGCCAGTATCGGAATCCTCGGCGTCGACATATCGAGTGACGTGCAGTTTCGTGGTCACTTGGAAGAGAATGCCAAATTGGCCTCTTAAAAAGCTTGACGTGCTCAGGAGAGCGAGACAGTATTTCATGCCGGCAGACCACCTGCAACTTTACAAGGCGCAGGTTGAGCCTCACATAGAATACTGTTCCCATCTCTGGGTACGGGCTCCCCAGTGCCAGCTCCTTCCACTTGACCGCATCCAGCACAGAGCTGTTCGAATCGCCGACGACCCAGTCTTTTCCGATCGGCTTGACTCACTGGCACTGCGTAGAGATGTTTCAACTCTTTGCGTATTTTATTGCATGTACCACGGGGAGTGCTCTGAGGAATTGTTTGAACTAATTCCATCTGCTCAATTTTACCATCGCACATCGCAACTAAACTCGCAATACCATCCATACCATCTGGATGATTTGCGGTCCACCACTGTGCACTTTAGAAGATGTTTTCTTCCTCACACAACTTCCTTGTGGAATTAATTACCACCAGCGATTTACAGACCAATATGACGTAGGGACCTTCAAGAAAAGAGCCTACTCCTTTTTAAAAGAAAGGCAACGCATCTGCAATTCCCCTGGTGTTGCAGTTTGTTATGGGCAGCGGAAGTCATTTACCATCAGATGAGCCGCATGCTCGTTTGCCCCCTGTCCTATAAAAAACAAAAACATATATTCAATCCAATTTAGTGTATTCTTAGTGTGAACTTGGACTAATATAAAACACCAACACAGATATAGTCATATCAGCTATAATCTACTCACCTATTATCACATAATAATAAAAAAAATAATTCTCAAATAATGAAATAAAGAAAGAATTGTTGAAGAGAGTTAAAGGAAGAAAGCCCAGAAAGATATCTTGGTAAAAAAACATAGTCATGAAGTTATAAAACTGCCACCATATCACTGTTAATGTAATCAAATTGAACTCTTGCTAACAACAATCGTATGTTTAAGATTGTCAATGTTGAAGCACTTCATAAATCAACCAACAATGCTACCAAAAAGATCTGGATTAAAGGTGTGGAAAATGTTAGATCATAAGGACATCAATACTTGAAACAAGCCATTTTAAGAGAGTGAGGAGAACATTTTATAGTATGTAACAAATTTACAGGAAAAAAAACATTGAGGCTGATATCTCAGAATAAAGGTGTAAAGTATAATATATTTGCATATCAATTTATGTGTTTCATTTTAATATTAATTGAATAAAGCTTATTTATTTGTATAAAATTTATTATATTGTCTATTGTCTTTATGTAGAAAAAATGTGGAAATAAAAAAAAAAACTTTAAAAGGCTGCAGTTGTCAATCTCCACCTATGAAGCATGGCAACTATTGCAATTATAGTAGTAGAGTAATAAATAACGCTTGTTTATTAATTTCAATTACAATTTCTCTTTTTTAAATGAGTGAAAATAGGTTTTATTTTTGTACATTTTCGACTTGCCATACCACAGGACTACAGAATAATTTTCTGTATCAGTCCGTTCAATTTACTGCTGGACCTAGGCCTTACAAAGCCTACTGCTGTTTTATATTATTATTGATTATTAATTGTTATCAGAATAATGCTGCTAATGTTTCCCTCTGTCGCCTCAGCCATAGGAAGACATGGGGGTGGACTATTACGCCGCCTTTACGTCGTAATTTAAAAATTGTTTATCACATTTTCTATTTAGATTTTAATTGAAAAATATAACTATACCTTCCACTATTTTATTTACCTGGAATTTTCTCTTTTCTTTTTTTGTATAATATCTTCTAAACTCATCTCAATATAAGAAGTCATAATTATAAGAATTATACACAAATGAGGTATTTAAAAAAATACTTGCATACATAGAACTTGTGGAATAAAAAGCTTTAGAATTAAAAGATTCAAAGAAAATGATGAAAATTTCTTTAGTTGAGCATTCCACGGTAAACTTTTTTTTAATTTGTGCCACAGACTAACTAAGTAACTAATGGGTTGGCTTCGGTTGGTTTGGTCCGTATCTCTGTCTGTGGTTTGGTCGGTTGCTCATTTGTGCAATAGACTTATAGATGCGCTAGCACTTCTTAGGCCGGCCGGCCGGCCCCATGATAGGGCACTCCGATTCGAGATTCCGAACGAAGCAAATTCATATAAAATCTAGGTATGACCCGCCACACACGTACGGTAGTTTTCCGTTCGTAATTTTACGGGCAAAACGGGATTCCGTACATGTGTGGCCGACCCGTTCAGAATACCGTGAATACATCACACACATATGTTTATTTCCGTTTGAAATAACAAGAGTCAGTTAAACGGTTCAGTGTGGATGGCACTCCAGGCGTGCCATCGATTATTTTTGTATGTGGCGGTTGACACGCGAGTCGTGTCTTTTTTTTTAATTGTTATAACTCGCTCAAATTGAGTTTTTATAAGATTTATCCAGAACAAAATATTCATTATTTTGCAAGTAGTTCATGCCTATAGCTTCGTTTCTGGATATTTTGAAAATTTGAAATTTTTAGGAGTTGACAACCCTTTTTTAACTTGTACATGGTACTGTTTTTACTTTGTGGGTTTTAAATCATGTTGTGGAAAAATAGTCTAATAAGTAACAAATAATAGCACTCATTGCGATCGCTCACAAACTCAAGTTGTAAATAAATTTCTGGAAAACAAGCCTCCTGTTAAAAAAGAAAACTATGCGTTTGTCTTATTGTTTAATATTGCTTAAAATGGTTGAACTGCAGTCTTATTACAATCATATGGCCGAATAGACCTACGAAGAACCATGTGCTCTTGTGATAAGGTATAATGTTTATTTTTGCTTGAAACAGTTCGTAACCGTTCATGCATAAAAAAGTTCGCTAATAAATAGTCTTTTGTCAATCGGCCGCCGTATAACGCCGGCGTTTTTTTCCTTTTGAAAACACTTGCTTTGCTATTCTTACTAATTAGACGTTTTCAGATTGACTTAAATTTTACATTTGTATAACATTAAATAATATTTAACATTTGAATATCAATGAATCATAAACCTTATTTTTTCCCAAATTAAGGTTCTTGATGGTTTGATATTTACAAATGTTATTATAAGTGAAAATTTAATTTAATAAAAACCAAGGTTTACCAGGGTGATTTAGCTGTACCTACTTATATAAATGATTTTTTTATAAAACAAAAAATTTTACAAAAGATTTGTAATATCTACATAAAAAAAGTCACTTACTCTCAATTTCAAAGAAAACACGTAGAAAAACACGTAGTAACCCTCTAAAAACAAGTATCCTTCCTAATGAATATATATATTTTAATAGGCTAGGGTGACAAACGAGCACACAGTACACCGGATGGTAAGTGGTTGCTGTGGCCTATATACATCTACATCTATCCTCGTTTGAGAATCAATATGCAGAAGCGTTATCACCCATGAGGACTAAGATGGAATGCCTCTTCACCAGTAAAAAGGGTCTCCGGTTCTCAACCCTCACCATACGAAACACATTAGTGTTGAGCTGCTATTTTACGCTGGTATTCTGTGAGTGCGTGGTCCTTCCCCGGTCGAGCCGACCCATTTGTACAACTATACTACTAATATAGCTGCAGCATGACTCTACCACGTAGAAAACGCCTTGTTTTAATCATTCGCTAAATCTATGTGGAGTGCACTCACTTAGGGAGCATTAATTCAAGTTTTACTTTTTTTCGGAACAGTAGAAAGAGTTTACAGGTTCTTTTCATCATCCACACGCCAATGGGAAACTTTAATAAAAAGTATAGGCGTATCCGTCAAAATACTCTCAGAGACAAGATGGATTGCTCATAAAGAAGCTGTTAAACCATTGCAGAATAATTTAAAAAAAACTAGTATAAACACTCGAAGATATATATGATCCCAGCACCAACAGAGAAAACGTCGATACAAGAGAAGCAGCATCTACACTCTTACCAGCTTTGTGTGACTTGAGTTTTTTATGCTATCTTTCCTTTTGGTGTAAAATCCTAAAGAAGTTAGTAAGACACAAAAGTAAATACTAAATAATAAAATAATAATCTAGATTATCGCTGGAAAAGTATGTGATAAAAATCAAAGCACAAAAATTTTCCTTCAAAGCCAACGTATTCAACTACTGGAAAAAACTATTTCCTACGTAACAAAAAATGTAAGAATGTGGACATTTCGATTGAAGGAAGAAGAAGAATAAGGAGATTTCGAAAACTTTTACCAGGAGAAATGACCCGATATGCTGGACTAACATTGCCAGAGGAGCTGCAGAGAGCTATGTTAGAATGTCTTGACAGATTTTGCAAGACCATCGCTACAGAGCAATGGATGATATTCTCGTAATATTTAGTGTTATTCAGTCTTAGACTCTGCTAACGTAATAGTTTAAAATCTGACAAAAATCTACGATGAATTTTCTGCAGGAGATATAATTTTGGAGATTTTACGACTGAGGCGCCACTTGCAAGCCGCCAGCATTTCTTCCCAAGAAGAGGTTCAATGTACTTCATTGCAGCTTTTCTCGTAAAATAGGGCTATTCTGAATCTGTTCTGAATCTAGCGCTGTGTCTAATTTTTTTTTTACCATTAAGTTTCATGTGAAAGAAGCTTTTCAAAACTCAAGTTAATAAAGTCTTGTTTAAGGTCCACAATGAGCCAAGCGCGACTAATCAATCTTTCCATTTTATCTATTGAAAATGATAAGAAAGTAAATTTTGATAATATATTAGAATATTTTAGCAAATTAAGTCCCGTTAGCATGTATAGCATTTTTTGTTTTATTTTGGGGGGTGCTTGATAGAAAACCGCCCTGGGTGCCAACCTACGCTACGCCGTCACTAGTTACCGTAAGATTTGATACTGTAGCGAAGCAATAATGTAATCAAAATATTAAACAAAGTATAATTAAAACACTACAGCACTTTCCACACTGAAAAAAAAAACGCGTTTCGTTTACCGTAATGCTGTATATACTATTAATTTTCTCAAAATATTGTATCATAAACACTCTATTAGAAAGAAATGGAACGCTTAACTCTGTGCTTTTCATTCATATCCTCTACGTTTCAAGGTCACTGATTTAGGATCGTTTATATAGTATGAAGTGCGCGCTCCCTATATTTTGCAACCTCCTTGGTTGTGCCCATGAAGTTCTATAACTTCATGGTTGTGCATGCCCACAGATTAATAAATATTTTTTTATTAATATTTTGGCTTGGATGCTTGTCTTTTAATCCACATCTTAATTTCCTTCGTGATCTTCGCTTTTATAGACTTTTAGCCGACTTCAAAAAAAGGAGTACTCAATTCGACTGTATTTTTTGTGTGTTACCTCAAAACTTTTTTGTAAGTGAGCCAATTTTGATGATGATATTTGAAAGCTCGTGCTTCTCATGTGGTCCCATATAAATTTGGTTAAGGTCCGACCAGTAGTTTTGAGTTATCCTTAGTAATGCGTATTTAATCGACTTCGACTACGTTGATAATGTTCTCATTTTATATTAAAGTCGGTAGTACAAAATTTTTAATTTTACTACTTCTTGTCTATTGTGGATTTAATGTATTTGTGAATAGGCAGAAAATATTTCATAATCTTCAGAAACACAGACAAGAGGCAGGGATCATTATTTGCGATGGGTTCATTTTCACTGTCGCTGTGACTATCACACACATCACTAGCTAATAAAAGCCGTTGAAAGTTAAATTGGCTGCATTCAAACAATAGGTGATGAACAGTTTCAACTTGATCACAATGTGGGCACAAGTTCGAGGACAATATGTTAAGTCGAGCAAGGCGTGCAGGAATTTTATGGTAGCCGAACCACAGTTTATAGTCGTAATTTAGTCATGAAAAATAGTAATTTTCTTTTTCATTTTCAATATAGTCATGAAGTGCTTCTTTAAATTTAGCGTACCACGACTTTACAGCTATTTCGTCCTGGATACTTCTATTCCACTTGCCTTTTTTTTTTCTTGATCTTTCTTCCGCATATCTTTCTATATTAAACGGATATTCTTTCTTATTTCAGTATAACAGTCAGTAAAAGATAAATGTAAAATATGGATCCAGTGGATTTATTCCTTCACTTGCATCCTTATCGGCGAATTCATTTCCAGTAGTACCTTTATGTGAAAGAATCCACATAAAGGCGACTTCTATACCCTTTTTTGATAAGTTAAGTATATACACAATGTGGTTGGTTTTAAAATGAATTTAGTAATTTTCCATACATGAAATGAAACTGAGGGAATCAGTTAATACAGTGTGTCCCTCGGTAAAATGCAACCCCGAAAGGGGGTGAAAGTAGACCATTAATTATGAACAAAAAATAAAATAAATATATATTTTACTTTTTATTGACGAATTAAGATTTTAATATCTTATGTACCTAGACTCTATATACAAAAAATAACGATTCCATCCATGGAAATACATGTACTTCGTACAAACATTCCATGGTACTTGGCGGTAATGATAAAATAACAATTAGCTTGCATTAAAAGTGGCTTTATGACTTTAACTTCGCTTTCCGTGAAAAATATTCCATTTTTTATGACCGTTCTTTTCAATCTCTAATCTATAATTTTCTGAGAATTATGTCCCCAATACCAGGAAATTTTATGTTTTATTATTATTTTCTAGTTTATACCATATTGCCTTTCAAATAAAAAATCAAACAGAAAAAAAAAACACGCTGGCTAAGAGTTTATTTAAAATTGACGTCAACACTCAGGTAGATTGATAGATACATAGAAAATTTATTTGCTTAAAACATGTTTCCTATATATAATACGGCCGACGTATCTTGGCGAGTCTGAATATAGGCTCTGCGAAGTTTAGCGCATGAACACTCGTGAAGAAAACTGTTATTGTCATTTTTTTATATATACCAATGTACAAATAAAATTTCCCTAATACAGTGACCAAAAATATCAAAACACTTTGGAGACATTATAAATTAAAGATTCAATTTTGATACCTCACCTTTCGATAGGGGCAGATTTTATCACAAACACATACAATATTATTTACATTTAATACTTTTTATTTATTTACACTTATTATTATTTAATCACTGTCGCTGAGGGGGGAAATTCCTAACATAAAGTCGTCGGCCCCTTGTGTACCATGTGAGGTACTTGGCATAGGTTCATCTTCGTAATCGTCGCTCTCACTTTCAGACTCACTTTCTGAATCTGAAGCTGTATTAATGATGAATAATTGATCCGTCATTTCGTCAATAATATGGTCGCTCTTCCTATAGTCATGTTCGACCTCTTGCACTTTTCTGCATAAAGCACTCCATTCATTCTGACCCATTAAATTTACTTTTTCTTGTATGAGCTCCATTGTCCGGGTTACGTTCCAGTCGACGTTTTTAGCGGCTACGTGCCCTTTAATGGCAGCCCACACCATCTCGATGGGGTTTAAATCGGGATGATATGGGGGTAAACGAAGGACATCGTGGTTGTTTTGTTTAAACATTTCATCTATTACGTATTTTTTATTCACGTCTTTGTTTTTTTTTATTAGATCGTAAAGTTGTGGTTTACGCATGTCCTTTTCATATGGTATACCCTTTTCTAATAACCACGATTCCATTTTTGCCTTCTTGTCATTAGATGTAGGGGCAGGATCCATTAATTTGTTGTGGTACGGAGCATTATCGATAACCACCACCGAGTTAGGGCTCAAATTTGGAATCAGTTGGGTCCGTAACCATTTCTCATAATTTTTGAAATTCATGTCATCATGATAGTCTCCGGTTTTGCTGCCAGATTTGAACATTAGTAGCGCGTTCGGAACAAACCCTGCTTCTGACCCAGCGTGTACCATCACTATCCGCTGACCTTTTGATATCGGGCGCTTTAGTCCTTGAGCGGAACCATCTGACCACGCCTTACCTTTTGTATGTGATGAGTGGGCATACGACTCGTCAGTGAATACAATTGGTCGCCCTTCGTCCCTGTATTTTTTCATTGCCTTCAAGTACAAGATCCTTTTCAGGCGAATGTCGGTCTTCTCTATAAGAACCATTCTATTGGTTTCGGTCTTTCGCCACTTGAAACCCAAGTTTTTGATAATTGTCTTTAAGCTCGTTTTACCACCTTGAAAATTTATATCCCGTTTGAGTTTCGCTAGTAATTTGTTTATCGTCGGCATTTCTTTTTCAGTTTTGTGGAAGTTGTGTATGCATCTTTTTACTACTCCCTGGTCAAAATTATCCATATCAGTAATAGGTTTTGATCTAGACCTTTTTTTACCAGGCGTGCGGAATACTGAAAGTAAGCCCGAAATATTGCCTTCAGTTGCGATCCGCTGTACTGTGCGTTGGGACACACCAGTTGCGTTAGCAACTCTTAAATAAACTTTATCGACATCTTTTACGCATTCTTCTTTTTCTTTTTTCATATATTGCGTTAAATCGTAAATAATTTTTCTCGCCTGGCGATTTAACACACTGTTATGTTTTGGTGGCATGTTTGGCGAATAATATAAGTGCTAACTGACACTTGCAAATAAAACAAATAAAACAAATAAAACAAACAAAACAAACTTAACACTATTAATAAAAACAAACAACAATAACAACGAAAACTTTTGTAACCGACTGTGCTCAAGACAGAGATAGCGACACGAACACGACACCAATGCTAACGTGTGACTGAGAAATATTACCGTGTACCGAGCATTGCCGAATAAGCACGAAGCTTTACGAAGTAACCAGAAAGGGATGTCCAACACGCGTGCCTGAGGGTGTTGTTTAATCGATTTTTATTCAAATCGATTAAAATTAAGACATAAAAATATATTTATTTGCAATTTATAAGGAGGTTCTAAATTTTCTCAAATAGTCGTTACTCAAGAAGACGTTAATAGATAATTGATATTTAAGTACATTATGTCTTTCAGCTGAGAAAATAATATGTTTTTAGTTTTTTTTTTTTATTTAAGTCGAAATCTTGTTTATTATCAACAAAATTCACTATATTTGTAAATCTATTTCGTTTAATATCTTATATAAACAAAAATCAATAACTTCTAAATAAAACTAATCGATTGCGATATTTTATGACTAAAGGGTCGATTGTGTTTACTTATGGTCAATCTCTAGCCTAGACCACCGCCCCCCGTACGTCGCCTCATGCCACCATTTTGTTCCTTAAAAAAGCTATTGCGCAACCTTCTGCGCGAAGGTCGGACTCGCCAAGATACGTCGGCCGTATTGTAAGATGGTCTATGATGTGGATCTGACATGTTTTGCCATAATTGGCATGAAAAAATTAAAGAGAAGTCCGAAAAAATTTAAGAGGAGGCCGAGAAGTCCGAACCGATAAGAATATGTAAAAAATATTCAAGCTACAAGTTCGGAAAATAAATGTCTCCTATTTCTGCTGCAAATTTTTGATTGTACTACCTTTTGGAAATAAAAATCTTAATATTATTAATTAGTAATGTAATACTATGAATTTAATGATATAATATTCAATACTTACTTCAATATCACCCCCTGTGACAGTGTTACGTAAATTACTAACAATTATTCTGTATTCCAAAACTGGCTTCTCTGTTTTTTCTTCTTTTTTCTCATTTCTTAACGCTGCCATAGGGCGTTTTTTGAGTATAGATGGTGGTCTTGGGGGACTTGGATCTTTTTCCAAAACAGCACTTCTGTAATATCATTTGTAACATGCGATATTATATCCTACTGGTAAACTACATATCCTATGTAACACTCATAACTTTAGATCGAAGATCGGTTAAGATATAGCTTGACAGACATGGTGACAACCACAAGACAATGATACCTAAAAACTAACAAATTGCGTTTCGAAAAATTTGCTAGGACTGAGGGTCGAACTCGGGCATCGCAACTTAGTGGCCAGATATTCTGAAGGCTATGCTCTTGTCATTGACATAGATATTATATTATACTAGCTGGCCAGGCAGACGTTGTTCTGCCTTTAGCGGCGAACCTCTGTACTATAAAAATCCTTAAATTCGTAATGATTCGTAATAAAAATAACGATTCCATCCATGGAAATACATGTACTTCGTACAAACATTCCATGGTACTTGGCGGTAATGATAAAATAACAATTAGCTTGCATTAAAAGTGGCTTCATGACTTTAACTTCGCTTTCCGTGAAAAATATTCCATTTTTTGTGACCGTTCTTTTCAATCTCTAATCTATAATTTTCTGAGAATTATGTCCCCAATACCAGGAAATTTTATGATTTATTATTATTTTCTAGTTTATACCATATTGCCTTTCAAATAAAAAATCAAACAGAAAAAAAAAACACGCTGGCTAAGAGTTTATTTAAAACTAGCTGTGCCCGCGGCGTAGCTCGCGTATACAGGTTTTACATAAAGAATTTGTCGTTTAGGTAAGAGAATATTAAACGATTTATTTCATTACTGTATCAATAAGTGGTAAAAAAATAAATCATTATCATCAAAGTTCTAAGTCGTTTATGATAGAGCTTCTGTGTAAACGACGTTAGAAGTAGGCTTAGCCGGGGTATACACAAAAAGGTTACGGGGGCTACTAACGCGGGAAAAAGCAACATAAGAGTTGGCCATGTGCAAAACAGTCAGTACTGAGGTACACTCCTACAACGCGTAAAGTTTGACCTTGCGCTTTATTTACGGTCATCGCATAACACACATTCACTGTAACTGGGAACTGAACGCGCTTAAAACTGAAAGGAAAGTTACATCTTAATAGAGGGTTTTTGGGCAGTGCTGCCAGATAAAAAAACTCATTCAGCTCTAGGACAACACAAAAAGCGCTAGATTTCATGAAAACAGCGCTTTAAAAAAGCCCTAGATTTCGCGCTAAATTAACTACAAACAAAGTTTGTGTTTTTTTATATAATCATAATAAAGAAAACAACATTAAGTTTTTTTTCTGGCAATATTTTTTTGATGTATCAATACTTCGCAGGACATCGACTTATAATTATAGCAATTGCTGTCAACAGTAGTTAGTACTGTACGAACAATAAAAATGTCATTAATTGTTTTAAAGTGCAATGTATTTCGCAACTTAGTTTCAGATGTCAGCATCTGATTGCGGTTGCTACACAGTTTCTTTGTGTTATAACTTCTAAGTAACTTTTAACTTAGCTGTGCTCTAAGCAACTGACTGAAACTGAATAAAGCATAATAAATGCGTTGCCAAAACCATGAACGAAAACTTTAATAAAGGGGATTTCCCCGCTTATAGTTGTCGGTAAAAAAATCAAGTTGATCATTCTAAAGGGGAAGCCAGGAGATCCATAGCACAGGGTATCCTAGTTTGGACTCGTCTCCCATGCTCTTTGTTTTGTGGAAAAAATATGTTTGAAAAAGATAAACTGCAATGTACTATTTGTGGGAAAAAATAATAAAGGTCATTATTATTATTATCGTTAATGTGGACTAACAGTGCTGCTATAAAAGAGTTAATAACCCGCTAGTCGCTAAAATATTGAAATGTGTGCTAAATACACCAAAAAGCGCTGGATTAAGCGCTAGGTGCTAAAATTTCGAAATGCGCGCTATACATTCCAAAAAAGTGCTAAATCTAGTTCCCAAAGCGCTAAAATGGCAGTTCTGATTTTGCGTATAATATAAATACAATATCGCGACATTTAGATTTAGTTGCGAAATTCTTATTTTTGGTCTGGTTCCGTTGTATTGCTTTGCTGGATACAAATTTCTTCAGTAAGTCTCAATACGATTCATCGGCGAAAAATCTCAACACTGCAATTCAGAAAAGTTTGTAATTTGTACAACTCCATCTATTACGTCCTTTGTGTGAGAAAACATCCTATCTCTTTCTGTGTTTTAAGTATAAATATATTAATTATTATGGAACGTTTTTTTTACACAGAAATCTTTTTATTACTATTTCTGAGATTTTATGGCGCCATTGAACAAATTCGAAACTACATTTCAAAATAATAATCATTACTTTCGATATAATTAACCAATTTTAATAAAACAAAGATTAAATGTAACTCGAAGATACGCTTTATGATATTCTTAACCATTTCTTTGAAAATAAAAGATGTTTACTTTAGACGTGATGCGTTCATATAATAACAGACAAATAGACAGACAGACAATTCTAAAAATTATAAAATGTTCTTATTTAATTATTTTCAGTTCATCATAATGATTTTAGCCACCAAAATATATATACAATGTACAGAAAGAGACACATGTTATCATCATTTTTATTATATGTATATATTTAAAGAGAGATGGCGCTGCTAACATCATCAATTCTAAAAATAAAAGAGATTAATTAACGCGATTGATACATTATATAAAACGTAAGAGAACTTATAAATCAGTGCCTGCACAGTAAGCAAAAAATAAAGTTTGACTCTCGCCAAAACCAATGCAATGGTTAATAGCTCTTTTAAAATTTGATTTACCACATAGAGTACTCGGCGGTAAAGAACAAATTGAGTTTGTCAACACGCAGTAGGGCAGCGAGTAATATAATAAAGATTAGCAGTAAATATGAAAACTCATCTACAGGTAAAAACGACATTTGCAATTGCATTACATTTTCACAACACCACCATCTATCGAAGAAATGGGTTAACTATTGTGCTTCAGATTTAGTTAATAACGTTAATATATTTTTGTATAATATATTTAATACGTTCTTTATTACTTTTGTTTACTGCGTTTTAGATATACATAATTATTTATCATTATTTTACATAATTTAACTACGATTTATGATATGATATTAGTTTAAAATGCACTTGATGACTCAAACAAAGCCACCGTTGAGCAAATTCGTACCTATACTTCCCTACCCATACTTCAGAATATTTATCATAACTTTTGATGGAATGAACTGATTTTAATGAAATAAAGACTAAATGTAACCCGAAGATACACTTTATAATTTCCTTAACAATTCTTATGATATAAATTAGTACTTTATACGTGATACGTTAACAAACAAACAGACAGACAGACAGACAGACAGACAGACAGAAAATTCTAAAAATGGTAGAAATGTATTTAATTACTTATTTTTAGTACCCCTCAATCACTTTTATTACAAAAATATAAAATGTACAGACATCTGCTATTTACAGTTTTATTATATGTATAGATAGATTGACGTCAACACTCAGGTAGATTGATAGATACATAGAAAATTTATTTGCTTAAAACATGTTTCCTATATAAGATGGTCTATGATGTGGATCTGACATGTTTTGCCATAATTGGCATGAAAAAATTAAATGACATACAACTAATTACACTAAGCCAATCTTTCTTTACAATTATTTCTTCATTACCTAAAAATTATGTACAAACATTCTTTTCGAATTCAAATATTATGTACAAATGAATACTTTTACAGATCCACTGAAATATAAAGAAAGCTTGAATTTTTATACAGTAAATTGTTCATAAATTATTAATTGAGTTATTATACTATTGTGATATAATTCATCATCATTCATCATGATTATTGTCACATAACTAATATTTAACATTACATGCGATTAGTTAAGCTATTATTATTTTAATAATTACACTACAGTAAAAATTAATTCATACTTTTAAATACAATAATAGCCTGAGATTTGTAAATTATAATTTTATAATTATTTTTTTAATATATATATAATATATATTAAAAAAATACACATAACTTAATACATTATTTTACATAGGTAAGAAAAAGGGTAGACACCCTTTTTTTAAAAATGTTACAACATTGGTTTGACGGGACGTGACCTTTTGTTTGTTGTAGCAAGGGTAGGAAGGAGGGGACTGGCGAGGGGTTCGAAATACAACTTATAATGGTATAACCTGTCGGAAATATCTGCGAACCTGGCTTGATGACGTCATGCAATATGGAGAGATGGCAACGGTACTGGATAGACGATAACGGGCGGAAATATCTGCGAACCTGGCTTGATGACGTCATGCAATATGGAGAGATGGCAACGGTACTGGATAGACGATAACGGGCGGAGGTGCGGGGAAGCGCGAGGGGAAGCGCATTCCAGCGAGGTTCGCAGATATTTCCGACAGGTTATATATACTTTGGGGTAGTGAGCTAGTAAGTTAGCCAGTAGACATGGGCAATGTGTATCACCTAAAAGAAAAGATTGATATGTATCTTTTGATCACTGGGATAAGTATTACTCTTTTATATTTTTATATCCTTATGTATCAGTAGACCAAGCTCGCGTTCACGACACGCATGGCATTACATTGCGTTGCTCACTCAGCGTGGCTCACTTCGCTCAACTCAATCCTATCAGTAAGAGTGATAGATAAGTACCTATAGAGCTTTTTGCATTTTGTTTGGTCGTAACATTGTGTATCTTTCTGATATATTTGGCTACTGTTTCTTTCTAGGTATCTATTTTTTATGATTAGAAAAATAAACTTTTCTTATTTCTCAGACATCCAGGTTTGTTAACGATGGTTTCCTTCATCGCCGAGCACATGGTAAATCAGCACTTAAAATTGCAATTAACAATTTCATTGGTGCCGGCGGGGATCGAACCCGGGTTGCTCGCGTACTATGAAATTTACAGCGAGCGCTATTATTGTTATGATTGATAAATATTAATAGGCACTTATTCGAAAAGTTTACTTAAATCTTTAGTTTAAATTAATAATTAAATTAATGATTAACGTAAATAACATAGGGTAGGTATGGTTTGTATTTATTTGAAGAAAATATATATTATATAGTTTACCGATTTACCTTCATACTTTTCCAGGCTTAGGACTGGCAACCTATTTACGTGCAGTTATTTCAGTTATCGTGTAAAATATTAGGTATACGTAGTTGAATTTATTAAGTCAAAATTAGATTCTTAGGTTGGCGTATTTATTAATCAGTAGCTATGTACAGTGGTTTTTTGATTATTATTTACAGCATCATTTACATATTTACATATCGTTTTTTACACATACTTATACTTATAATAATAATAATAATCTCCTCGACCGATTTCGGCCACGGCGACCTCTTCAGCTCCGATCTTGTCGTTGGTGTGCTCGTGCATGGCTAACGTAGCCGATCTTATTTACAAATGTTCGCGTGCAATGCGGGCAGGTGAGCACACCATTACAGAAATTATAGTTAATCGCACAAGGTGGGCGTGCTTTGAGTTCATCACGTCGGGCGTCCAATTCAGAGCATCGATTCTCCTCAAACATTTTGACCTTGGCTTTCACCAAAGATCTCCACTCCGGTCGTCGAGCGGCTGCTTGCTCCCACTCTGAAGGCTCAATGTCGCACTTCGTCATGTGGCGCTTAAGTACATCTTTGTACCTGAGAAGTTGTCCGCCATGCTTACGCTTGCCCTTCTCAAGTTCAGAGAAAAAGATGCACTTAGCCGTACGCTGATCTGACATTCGCGATAAGTGTCCACACCAACGGAGTTGTCGCCCCATAAGGTAGGCTTCAATCCCCATGGTATAGGCTCTACGCAACACTTCCGTATTCCGAATGCGATCAGACCAACGGATGTTGAGAATTTTGCGCAGACATTGCAAGTGGAAGCGATCCAGCGTCCGTATATGACGGCGGTAAACTGTCCATGACTCTGAAGAGTACAGTATGTTAGGCAGCACTACCGCCTTATAAATACCAATTTTGGTAGCCAGCTTTAGGTCATGTGAGCCAAAGACCTTGCGATCCAGTTTACCGAATACCGCAGCCGCGGCACCGATTCGACTGTTGATTTCAGCATCAAGGTCACACTTTGATGTTATCGTGCTCCCCAGATAACGAAATGTATTGATCTGCTTAAGTATATCATCACCGAGTTTGACGGCCAGTGTCTCTTGACCGTAGATATCTAAAGACATCACTTCCGTCTTTTTAACACTTATCTTCAGACCAAAAATACGGCACGACTCATGAAAGGTGGTCACAAGCTGTTGCAGGCCAGCTGGGGAATCGGCCACAAAACATAAATCGTCTGCGTAGACGATCTCTGTAATAAGTGCGTAAGACACTTTCGTACGGGCCTTAAGTCTAGCTAAGCTGAAAAGATTGCCATCGTTGCGGAAACGAATGCGAATTCCATCATGGGTAGTTTTTAAGACTTCCTGGACTACAACTGCAAAGTATAACGCGAAAAGTGTGGGTGCAAGGACACACCCTTGTTTTACTCCACAGGTAACGGGAAAAAATTCTGACTGATCAGCGTTTACAGCGACGCAGCTCTGCATGCCATCATGCAGGAGTCTCAGAAGTCTCACAAACTTCTCCGTGCATCCAATTTTCCGCAGCACTATCCAGAGGGCTTCACGTGGTACACTATCGAATGCCTTCTCAAGGTCTACAAAACAGAGATACATATTACGACCCTGTTCTCTGCTTTTTTCCTGTAGTTGACGTAATGAGAAAATCGCCTCACAGGTACCACGGTCAGGTCGGAAGCCGAACTGGGATTCCGGCAAAATCCTTTCAGAAAGTTTCCTGAGGCGGTTTAAAAGAAGTCTGGCGAAGACTTTTCCAGGCACTGAAAGTAGAGAAATGCCACGGTAAGAATTGCAGTTTGACCGGTCACCCTTGCCTTTATATAGGGCTCGTATGAGGGATACCTTAAAAGTATTAGGGACTTGTTCTTTTTCCCACATAATGACAAAAAGTTCCCATAACGCTGAATACAAATCCCCACCGCCATACTTCAATAATTCACCCGGTATAAAATCAACACCAACCGCGCGTTTATTTTGCTGTTGCTTAATGGCAAGAGCAACCTCGCCAGGCGAGATTGGCTCATCTAGCTCGAGGGCGAAAGGTTGTTGAGGTAGGCAGCGAACGTGGTCTAGGTCAACAAAATGATCCACGTTAAGTAGGGTGTTAAAATGCTCCGCCCATCGCCCGAGTATTTCCTCCCTGCTTTTAAAAAGCGCTCCACCACTAGTTGACTTCAGTGGAACTTTTGCCATAGAGGACGTACCGAGTAGATGTCGCACCTCAGCATAAAACTCACCGAGCTGGTTGGTATCAGCGAGCCACTGCATCTGACGAGCCTTCTCCTGCCACCACTTGTCTTTCGCTTGTCGTGCGAGTTTACGCAGCTCCAGATCACTTTGACGCAACTCCATAGCACCTCCACTCTGATGAGTTCTACTGTGCTGCTTTAGGAGCCTACGGTGTTTATCAATAGCGCCTGTAAGTATCCCATCATTCTCATCAAACCAGTCCTCATGTTTTCGAACTCTCAAACCCAAAGTAGATTTAGCAGTGTCGAGAACACAAGAAGATAGAGACTCCCAGACAACATCGATCTCACCTAATTTTAGATCGAGGGGCTGCAGAGCAGTGTTCAAGGTTTCGGCATATTTAGCCTTCGTGTTAGTATCTTGGAGTCGTTCGAGGTTCAGACGTATCTGTTTAGATCTTCCCACTCTACAAGGAGGTGGAAGACGAAGATTTAATTTAATAATAACAAGCCGGTGATCAGTCCAACAATGAGCACCACGCATGACACGGGTGACTTGGACTTGAGATATGTCTTTTTGACGCACGATGGCGTAATCGATAAGGTGCCAATGTTTCGATCTGGGGTGCATCCACGTTGCCTTGTACTTGGCAGGCAGTCTGAACATAGTATTTGTAATTGCAAGATCCAATTGTGCACAAAGACTAAGCAACAATTGGCCGCTGCTGTTCATTTTACCAACACCATGTCTGCCGAGAACTTTAGGCCAGGCGTCATAGTCTCGTCCTACTCGGGCGTTAAAGTCGCCCATGAGAAGGATTTGCTCTCTTGGACGAATACGATTTACGCACCGCGTCAATTCTTCGTAGAATTTATCCTTAATATCATCAGACTTGTCCAGCGTAGGGGCATAGACACTGATGATATTAAGATAGCTTTCACGTTCCATGTGAAGGCGCAATGTGGTAATGCGGTCCGAGATGTGTACAGGGTACTCTTGCAGTTGAGCAGCAAGGTAGTTCTTGACAGCAAAGCCTACACCAGACCTTCGCGGCTCCGAGGAAGCGAGTCCTTTCCAAAAGAAAGTATACCCGCCGCCATATTCTACCAGCTCTCCTTCCTCGGGGAGGTGTGTTTCGCTGAGTGCAGCCACATCAATATTATAGCGACTTAGTTCCCGAGCTACAATGGCAGTTTTTCGCTCAGGGCAGGCATTTGCTTCGCGGTCAAGAAGTGTGCGCACATTCCACGCGCCAAATGTCATTGATTTTGATAAATTAAATTTTCCATTATTTTTCCTGTAGCGCCGACCGCGAATTTATGATGCGGAGGCAGCCGCGGTTGCTACCATCCTAAAGGGGTTGGAGTGAGCATTTGTTTAGGGCACCTTTTCTAGCCCCCTCCCCGTCTGAGCGAGGAAAGCAGTGCCTCCCTGAATAGGGCTGCTTTGTCACCTTGGGTGCTGCCGAGTCCGCTCTGTCACCCCGTTGCAGAGCAGAAGCGACCACGATGTACACTACACCCCCAAGACCGCCTACGTGCAGGAGTCAGACAAAACTCAACGGGCATCACGTCAAGCCTCTCTACCTCCTCCCATCGCCGTAGGACATTGGTTATAGATCGGAGTCCTATTTGGAAGCAGGTCAATTGCGCAGGACATATTAACGTGCACAAGTGTACGCGCGGACACAGGTGCACATACTCGTCTTTGCCCCTCTGGACCCAGTGGAACGGAGACCGTTACGACCGGAGAGGGACTCGAACAGATGGAACAGTAGGTATATCAGTGAAAAAGGTACAGGGGTTCAGTCCTTTTCCACACTCCCTTAGTCGCCTTCTACGACACCCACAGGTAGATATGGGGTGGTGGTATTCTACTCCGCCGCACACCACACGGTGTACGGCGTACTTATTCAAACACACGTATTTGAATAAGGTACACGGTATACTTATTCAAATATCAGAGTTGCAACTTATGAATAGGAGTTGCGACACTTTTTTGTCGTCAATCGTCTTCTACGTTCATTCAGCGAATATCCCGCTTTCGAAAATATTTTCTCGCAAGGAACTGACGTAGCAACGAGATTGTGTCTTTTCAAAACATAATTAAATAATAGAGGATATATGTTCCTTCGAGCGTGCCACCATTTTAAGGGGTCTTCTGTACGCTTTAAAAGCGGCTCCTGTAGGTATTTATCGAGTTCTACGATCCTCGCCGCCATTGGGTTGTCCGGTGTTTGCCTAACCACTTCTTGGTCAAACTCAAACCAAATTAAGTGGTTAGGGCAAGGTTCTGGTTGCACTGCCTCTACCGCTGGCATTATTGTTGTCCTTGACGAACTTCGTTCATTTTTAAGTTTTAAGTCTTGCAGAGCCCTACCGTACAACCTCGAGTCCTGAAATCCCTTATTCTTAAAACGTGGATCCAGAATTGTAGATTTCGCGTTTAATATAGATTAGATTCGATGTGACCGAATCTATGATTGAGCTCCTTGTGTAAATGCTCAATAACATTTTTTATTTCTGGTATATGTTGATTAGCATCCGTATTTTGCACTTGCAGCCTGCTCCTAATATGAACCAGCATAATTCTGCACAATGGAATGACCTTAGTTAGTGATATATTTTTTTCGCCGCTTACTTCGACTGTAACGTCATAAACATTTTCAATACAGTGTGAACCGATTTAATTATCATCCATTTGTAATCAGTCAGTGCCAGGTCAGGTTTGATGAGGGCTATAGTGGCTATAATAGCATCTTTCGTCGAGCTAAACCGATGCAGCATGTCGTATGTAGAGTTCCGTCTGGTGGCGACGTCTTGTTTTAGTTTGAGGATTGGAAGACATATTCGTTTCTGCATTGTTACTAATTTTTGATTCGCTTGGGTATTCCGCTTAAAAAACTCGACGACGCTTTTCACCTTATTTAAAACTGGGGCCAACTGCTGCAACGCCGATTGGACGCAGAGGTTTAATGTGTGTGCAAAGCATGGAATTTGCCGCCAATCACCCTCCCTTGTAGCTGCTGTAATGTTGGCGGCATTATCGCTGGCGATTGCGGTAATTTTATGATCAATATTCCATTCTCGCATGATGTTTTTCAGGAATTCAGTGAGATTTTCGCTGGTGTGCCTCTTGTTGTATTCCACTCATTTAAGGATACCGAAAGGTAATATATTATTATTTATAGGTAAATCTAGATAATTAGGTACTTATTTACTGACGCCATAGTTATAGATTTATTATTTGATTAGTGACCCGACCACAGCTTCGCAGTTTTAAATTTTTCGCGTATAAAACCAATGACCTTAAAATACGTTCAGTGTAAGTAGACCTCCCAGTACTAGTTACTGCCTACTAATGCAAGATCAGCATATACTGGTTTATGGTTGAAATTAGCAGCACTTCTCATTGCCACTCTTTCATTAATAATGAAGTCATGTGTCTCGTGTTTGTAAATAGCAAAAAAATATGAAATAGACAAGTGACGGCTCCGTGGCGCAATGGCTTAGTAGTAAGTTGCAGCGGACTCGAATCCCGGACGGAACAAGTATTTATATGGCCTATAAATAATTGTTCCGGGTCTAGATGTTTGTCCTTGTGCATTTTATGTTTGTCAGCTGCCTCCACGATACAGGAGAAAGTCCTAGTGTAATGTTTTTTTTTAACGAAATAAAAAAGAAATATTGCATAACACCTCTGTGTATTCTACTATGTACCAACTAATATCAAAGAATTCAATTTGTTTTCTCACAACACCTAACCCTACAGTAGAATCGGTCTTAACAAAGTTAACAAAGGCGCGTAACGGGCTAAGTGATACAGACACTCGCATGCGGACGTAAGGTGCATTTTGATTTAATACGCGCACCACAAAAATTTTTTTTCGACGTAATAAACTGTAGGTTAATTTCACGAAGGTCACTTCCGAGGCGTGCAAAGTATTATGAACATTAGCGACATTGTAACTAAGTTTAAGCAACTTTCTCACAACTCGCAACTTTGCTATCAGAGAGTGAGCCTTCTGTTCTTTTAACTATTATTTATTCCGTGACTATATCAAACTATTTACATACCTACTGTCTTTATATGCTATACAATCAAAATAACTTCTTACACTAGCTTTATACGAGATAGAAAGTGACTCTCAGTTCAGATTCCCGACTAAAACAATAAATATTAATTAAATAGCAAGCATTATTAAATTATATTTATATTTTCCTTAGAGTATTTATAAGCAAGCTATAGAGCGCGCGTTAGTGAGTCAGAACAGTAAGCACGGGTGTGAACTGTGTGAAAGGGCATTCTTATTAGTCACGATAGGTTAAGTGCGTAAATTATTTCTTTCTACGGTATACTCGTATATTTGAATTTTAAGTTACCATGATGAAATATGCAATGTCGAGCTGCAAAAACGATTCACAGAAGCAAACTAATAAGAACAATGATATTTCTTTTCATCGGTATGTAATAGTATTCGATAAGAAAATACTGATTTTAACTAAATTACTTATGATATCAATATTACATTATCGGTGTAGCGGGAGGCGCGCGGCCGGAGCATCACATCATGTGCCCCGCACCTCGCACTTCGTCTAGAATATGTATATCCCGTTTGGAATCCATTCTACTCAGTTTATGAAGATAAAATAGAAAAGGTATAAAAGAAATTCTTACGCATTGTTAACTATCGAATGTATTCACCTCGCGTTTGCTATGAAAATCTCTTAACAAAATATCAAATGCTATCATTAAAAGACCGACGCACTTTAATCGACGCCACAACTTTTAGGAATATCTCTGTTGGTGAGATTAAGTGTTCACAGTTATTATCCGAGGTAAGGTTTCGAATACCACCCAAAAACACACGTTCGAAAAATTTATTTCATATACCAAAAACCAGAACCAATATTGGTAAAAGAACACCAGTACACAGAATGTGTGTCCTCCACAATAAAATGCTTAACGACATCGATATGTTCTCTATCTCCCGTTCAGCTTTTAAAACTAAATTAAAAAGTACTTTAGTAACAATTATGAATTAGATATATAAGGATATTTAGTATTTAGTATTGTACATGTTAGATGATTGTTTTCTTTTTATTTAAGTACAAACTTGTGACCCTGCTTGTTGTGCAGACGATACCAATTACGACCTGCTTCATAAAATAAATATTATGTATGTTCTTAGTGAGACAGTTTGTAGGAAACAATTGTAATTACCATTGTCTTATTTTACTTGTATGTCTTTTTTTCATATCTTTTGTTTCTGTTTTGTCTCCAATAAAGTAAATAAATGAAAACTAATGCGATACCAAACTAAAGTACGTCTCTTCTATGACTGATTGAAATATTAACTGTAATTGTGTGTTTATGAATACTCGTTTTAAAATTATCAACTTTACGCACAAACTTTTAAAGGTGTTTATTGAATGTTATACAAACAATACGAGAAGTACTGTGAAATCCCGCACATGCTAGCGAAGTATCTAGGTTGCTATTTTCGGCATTTTAAGTTGCCATGATGAAATCTTTTTTTAATACCCCCATACTGCCAAATACTGCCAGGTTTTATAAAACGTCAACCGATCATAGCAGAGGCTAAAATAAGAGGCCAATCCTGCCAAAATGGCAGGAACCTGCCACATATGGTCACACTGTTACTACTTAATTTGCACGATAATAGGCAATGCGAATAGTGCCGAGTATTGTCTACCTCAGTCGAGGTCGACTCGAACGTCGCGTCGGTGCGTACGCCATTCGTTGTAGAACGGCGTAATATGTTTAAATATGCAATCACTTAACCATTCACAAAAATGGTTTCGAGGCGGAACATCGTTATTATTCAGTGCTTGTACACGTTGGCAATGAAATGGGCGATATCCAGAAGAATTTAGTAGTATCCACACGTACTGGCTAACTCTAAACTCGGGCTGCATCGGGGCGGGTTTTCGCTAGAAAAACTCGATCTTCCCTATATAATATTGTAGTCTTTGACTCGATCACTGCGTTTTCGACAGCCGAACTTATTACTGAATGACCAACTCGAACACTTCCATGTAACGGAGTGGTGAACTGTCTAATGTCTAACAGCCTTTGGTTAGTTGCAAAAAATTGTTCTCCGATTGGTGGTACACGTGCGTTAATTCCTTGTTTTTGCAAACATGGTAAACACTAATATTGCACTATTTCACCCGCGGTTCGAATATTATTGTTACGTCATTGGTAACAAAGCGTATGTAATGAGGTCACGATCAACACTGTCAGCTGTTGGCTTGGATGGGCGAGCGGACGCAGGTATTTAGTGATGTAACAAATGTACAAGGTACCCTCACGAATGTGTGCGTGCATAAAATAGTAAACGTAAGATATTTATGACTGAAAGTCAGTTAAAATAATGCAGTACCACGTATTTTGAATTTAAGAGATAATAATGGTAGTGTTAGAGATTTTTTTAAATTAATTTTTCTTCACTATTTGCCTATATTACTAGACTTATACTGAATCTTCTCTGCAAATTTGGCCGGTAATTGCAATACCAGTGCTTAAGTTTGAAGTAGCATTACACTTAGTTTAAAGAGATTAAAAACTAGTTTCGGCATTTATTTATGTAAGTACCTACGTAATTACGTGTAAATGTTCACAATTTTTTTAAATTAATGAATGTCATTAAACAATGTACTGACATTAGATTGAATTGCGATAAAGCAATCAAAACCATAATTATATAATAAGTTAACCCTTTTTAGAGGCAGTGAATTACTTTGATTTTTGTGAATGATTAAAAAACATCGTTTTATAAATTCGTATCTATGCCTGTGTTTTATTGATATGCTAAAACTTTAACTTTATTTTATACTTAAAACTAATAATGTGCGATACATTCGTTAATACGCGATGTATTACAATTTAAAACTACATGTCTGATACATGTGTGAGCCTAACTAAGACTGTTCTAATTCTTACTCTAGAACATTAAGCTAAAGAACACGTCACGTCGACACGTCTTCCAGATGCAATTCAGCAATCTTCGCCCTCGCTTACGCTTGAACTGTGATGGTAACTGGTGAAATCCGGGAATGCCGGGATGTATGACTACCTACTTTATAATTAACGACCTACCTAGTATTTAGAAATACTTATACAATTAAATTAATAACTTAAGTACAATAACGCATAAGCGTGTCAATCTTGGCGCATCACTATTCAACCGCTCTAACTATGTGTCTGTTCGCGTCTGTTATAAATGACATTTAGCAATCTGGCATTGGCTGTGAAGTTAATCTGTGGATATTCAGAAGTTACCAATTTTTATCGCTTCTTTTCGTGCCACCGTTCATAATTACCCCGCTTTAAGTTACGCTGAGCGTATTCAGTATTCCATTTAACTAAAAGAAAAGGCGCAAGGAATTATTGTTGGAGTTACACCCGATCCTATGAACTATTTGGTTCTTTATAACTAAACATCATATTAGTCTGTGCTTATAACCCACTCGTACACAAATAGGTACGAAAATAATCGCGCTACTGCAGCCTCTTATTTTCAATAGATATTAAATGTTAAACTACTATCAGACGCGAATGCTAATAACTTAAGAGTCATTTATTGATGAATTTTCTAGTTCGGTGTCCGCCTTCAATTTAAAATTAATGACTTAGCCGAGGTTTTGTTGGTACATTTAGCACTGAGTAAACTCGACAGTGATACATATGAGATATTTAAAATGTATTTTAAAATATCCTTTACTAAATATGAAGAGTTTTGTCGTTTCATATGCGAACATACTAAGATATTGCAGCGTACCTTGTTTAATCACAATTTGTTAATAATGTTCGCTAAGTTCCCGCGTGTAAAAAAGTAACCTCTTATCTTCGTTTTGCCAGCACCCGCACGCAAGCATTTGTAGTGAATACTAACGTAAACAAAAGCTGCTATTGTAACAGTGATAAATATAGCTTGTTATATGAATGATCTAAATTTATTCAATTAAGTCCGATTGATAAAATCTAATACTATTAAAAGCTGACAAACGTTGTATTAACTGTCTGAGCGTACGACATAGTTTAATGTCCTGTTAATCTCAAACTAATTGTAAACAATGCTACAAAAGGCATCATACTTTACTGCGATCTTTCTACTAATAAACCAATCCAATATAATAATTCGCATGAATCTTACTCGCATATTCATTTTGATATGTCGTTCGAACCCGTTTCGTCACGCCCGTACATCTCATCTGCAACCCAAACTCATCATCATCATTATCATTACAGCCTTTCATAAGTCCACTCCTGAACATAGGCCTCCCCCAAGGAATGCCACAAAGCACGGTCCTGAGCCACTTGCATCCATCTACTTCCTGCATACCTTACCAGGTCGTCACTCCATCTCGTGGGGGGTCGCCCTACACTTCGCCTACCGGTCCGAGGCTGCCACTCGAGAACCTTCCTTCCCCATCGGTTGTCGGTTCTTCGAGCTATATGGCCGGCCCACTGCCATTTCAGCTTACTAATCCGTTGGGCTATGTCGGTTACTCTAGTTCTACTGCGGATATCCTCATTTCTAAGTTTATCACGCAGAGAAACTCCGAGCATAGCCCTCTCCATAGCTAGCTGAACGACCTTGAGCTTCCTCATACGGCCAGCAGTGAAGGACCACGTCTCAGATCCGTAAGTCATCACTGGCAACACGCACTGGTTGTACAATTTCGTTTTAAGGTTTTGAGGTATGTCTGACGAGAAAATGTGTCGTAGCTTCCCGAACGCTGCCCAGCCAAGTTGAATCCGTCGATTGACCTCTCGGTCGAAGTTGGACTTACCTAGTCGGACTATTTGTCCCAGGTAAACATACTCGTCAACAACTTCGAGCTTAGTGCTCCCAACAACTACCGGCATAGGTGTGACATGGACATTAAACATAATCTTTGTTTTGTCCATGTTCATCTTAAGACCTATCCGTTGGGAGACACTATTGAGGTCATTGAGCATAGTGCTTAGGTTCTCCAGCGATTCTGCCATAAGGACTATATCGTCGGCAAATCGAAGGTGAGTGATGTACTCGCCATTGATGTTGATACCGTATCCTTTCCAGTCCAGAAGCTTGAAAACGTCTTCCAATGCAGCGGTGAAGAGTTTCGGGGATATGACGTCACCCTGTCTTACACCTCTCTGCAACTGGATAGGTTTCGTACTCTGGTTCTATACTCGGATAGCCATCGTAGCTCTACTGTAAAAACACTTCAACATTTCGATATACCGGTAGTCAACTTGGCACCGCTGAAGGGACTGCAGCACCGCCCAAATTTCGACGGAATGAAAGGCTTTCTCATAGTCCACATACGCCAGACATAGTGGCAAATTGTACTCTTCGGACTTCTGTACAATTTGCTGAAGGGTATGTATGTGGTCTATGGTGCTAAAGCCCTTTCGGAAACCGGCTTGTTCGGCAGGCTGGAAGTCGTCAAGTCTGCGCGCGAGACCAAACCATGCAACCCAAACTAATATACCCATACTAATATACCGCATCGATAATCTTGTGTCCCGATTTGGGGCAATAGAGGAGGTACCTTGCCGCATATATCTTTCTCCGGAAGATGCTGAGTGTGAACGTATTTATTCGGAGAAGATTTCACGTAATAATTTAGATCAATATATTGCACCTTTACCATTTTGCCGCGATTTTAATGATTAAGGAAGATCTTAAGTTTTACAAATTTAATCGCGTTGGTTTTAAACTTAAATGCAATTCTTACTTGGCTAAGCTCCTAATCAGGTCCCTCTGGTTAATGAAACTAGAAAGAGACAAGACTACTCCTACGCATATTATCCCTGTCTGCTGGCTCAAGTTGCCGTCAAAATCTCCAAAAAACTACGCAATGTGATGCATCAACATATTGTGAAGCAGTGTACTATTAAAGATTATTATCACTTGATACTGAAAATCTATAAAAACGAAGATCCCAAATGAAATGGAGACATGGCTTAAAAGATAAGCTTCCAAGCAAGTAATAAAAAATTATGGTGATTGGTGAAAGTGTTAAGGCCGCTACTGATATGCCTGCCGCAGGGGCAATCTAGGGAGCACAGCGATCGGAGCAATATCGGCGCTGTCTCTACGCACATGCCTGTCGTTCAGTATGGGAGTGTACGTCTCGCTGGACGCACGTGTTGAGAATGGCGCCAGTTTTATCGAAATATCAATAAATCGTTATATATATCCTTGGCTCTTTTTTGTATAGAATAAGGGTGACAAATAAGCACAGTCCACCTGATGGTAAGTAGTCACTGTGGCCCATAGACACCCACATTTATCAATAAAACAACTAACTAATTAATAAGTACAAGCATAATATAGTGCTTATAAGCTGCAGCATAGCTCAGCCACGCTATTTTTAAGCTATCAAAGACAATTAAATTTGACTAACTTCACTCGTCATAATTTAATATAACCAATTTATTCTGTGATATAACTTAACTTATCTAGTGCTTAGTAACTATAATTTAACTAGTGTTACAAATAGCCAGGATAGTTTTCTAATTATGAGTTTTAATAAATTTAATTACTAAAATTTGTATTTTTGTTTAATTACTTAGTTAATTACAATTCCAGCAATTTTAATACTATTGGAATATATTCTTTCCCATACTAGTCCTTATGATAAGTTAGGTAACAAATCCCAGTAATGTTACTTGTAAGTTATTTGAACGTTGTAACGTTCAAATAACGTTCTATCTGCGGTTCTGACTTGTGCTCATACGTGTGCTCCGAGCGAAAGTCGCAACGAACTGATTGAAATTGCCCCAATTGCGCTACACACGCGACAGCGGCAGGGCCGATCTAGGTAGCAAGGAAGGTCTTGCGCTCCTGCCGCCCTGCCGCAGGGCCGACTTAAAAATTGCCCCTGCTTGCCTACACACATCACAATTAAAGAGGCAATTAAGGGTCATTCCCACTCCTACACCCTAGATTGCCCCTGCGGCAGGCACGTCAGTAGCCACCTAAAGGCAGCTTGCTTATAGATGTACCAACTCGGAATAATTACAATTCGAGTTAACTCGAGTTGAAATTCACGTAACTCGAGTTTAAACTCGAGTTACGCAACTCAAATTAGCAGTACGAAACAGAGTACATAAATGATTTGTTACAAATTACTTTTTTATAAATTTGTTTTCTATCCAGCTTTTTGGCGGGTTGGGATATCCATAATTACCAAACTTATTATGTAGGATTGAAATAAAAATGTATATTTAGTATGTATTACATATCTTTTATTTTAATCTTATTCATAATAAGTACTTGTATTTAACAACAAAACTAGCTATGTAGCAATCTTCACGAAACAATATTAGTCTAGCTTTAAGATATAGGTACATAAACTATTAACATTTTAACTGTCACAGTAAAAATATTCTTAAATAAATTCAATTTTTTTCCAAATTAAAATATTTATTGTAAGTGAAGTGTTACAATTGGCGTTAATTTATAATATAATTTAAAATTAAAGATTTTGTACAGCCGACTTCAACATAAGTTATTAAGAATAACTCAAAAACTATTCGTCTGACATTGATCAAATTCATATGGGGCCACACGAGAATTCCAGCTTTCAAATAAAAACAGAATCATCGAAATCTGTTCACCCGTAAAAGGTAATGACGTAACACACTTAATCATTCTCTTCTCACTTAATCTTCACTTCATCATAAAAAGGAATAATATTTTTAATATTAATCCTTATTAGTAGTAACATACGCTTTATTACAGAACACATAATTTTCAATATCCAGTCTAAGTAGTATAATTTTATTATTATTTTGTTGTGTTGCACTATTTTCAAAATAAACTATTTTAGATCTTATTGTGTGTTTAATAGAATGTTATTTTTGGAATGTAAATTAAAACTGAGAAAATTATGAAGGAAAGTTTATTTCACCGATTCTGGAAAAATATACCCGCTTTCTAGATATCGTATAATGTCCTTTGGCGTAGGGGTATAACCACTAACAATAACCACAAGTATGGCATAAAAAATAAAGGTATAATTTTATAGCAAATAAATGTTGCAATCCTTATTTTTAAACATGAAGAGCCTAAAGTTAAGGGTAATAAATTAAAATAATATATATTTTTAGAGTAAAGGAGTAAAAAATATTTTGTAATAGCGCCACCTTCTAGATTCTATATATAAGTCAAGTGATTTTATCGAACAAAAATTGATCAGCGCTAATATAAACAATATACACTAGATGGCATAAACACGACACGATTCAATTTAATATTCTATTTCACTATCTCGCAAGATAAATCCTATTCTATATTATGAGATACATTAAGAATACTTATATTACATAAATAATACAATATGTCTGTAAATCAATATATGGAAATTCGTTCATAAATCGCGCATCACTATGTGATACTGAGTACTGACTTCTATTCAGAACGAAGATATTAACGAATATATAGATATTGAAATATATAGATACAAAATCGGATTTTCATATCCACACATAGGTACGATTTGATATAGGATAAAAGTGATATTACCCATGCCTAGTTCATGTACAGCAGCCCAAACTCGAGTTAAGCCTAGCGCGCACTGGCGCGTGTCTCGACCAAACATGCAGCCAGAACTGCGGCCAAAATTATCAGTTTCGAGCAGTTTCGAGTACGGAGTGCTTCGAAATGGACGTCGAGGAAATAGCTGTGATGGTTTATCTTGCGCGCTTGGGCCAACTCGAGTTAACTCGAGTTAAGCGCAACTCGAGTTCACTCGAGTTTGTAAATCGAGTTGACCAATCACTAAGCTTGCTACATATTTATTTATCTTATCTATGGTTTAAGGTGATTAATATGTGTTATGTATATATTATCTATGGCAAATCTATGGTGATTAATAAATTTAGATTTATGCAGATTTGTTGATATTTTTATTTAAATAAATTAAGATGAACTTATGATTGCATAATAACTTATTATATATTTTGAGTTTAAATAAACAAATATTTGTAGCATTCATTTAAAATGGAAATGGAGATTGAAAGAGAAGAAGGTGAAATGAGTGATAGTGAAATGCTCACTGAAGATTTAGTCGAACCTACTTTAATAAATGAAGTTAAACATACGGTGGTGAGTACAATACACTTTAGTGAAAATGTGACAGTAATAAATTTATAAAAATATAAAGCATTTGATTAATTCTTTTTAGTTATACAAAAGGGACAAGAATGGATTCGTGGTTGAGCAACTTGAAAAGGTAGACGCGTCTAAAATCGAGGAAAGAGCTAAACGATTTGGTGTTAGCCTTACAGGGAATAGAATAATTACACAGAAACAAATTGATGAATTATATCAAAATTTTGGAATAAAGGATGTTAATGAAAGGCATTTTCGATTTGACACTCTACATTTGAATGGAATTGATGGACTCTCTACAAAGGAGATATTTGAGTATCTTGAAGATTATAAGCCAGTGGCTATCGAATGGATAGATGACAATTCATGTAAGGGGCTTACAGTATTTTATGAATGTTTGTATAATTGGACATAGTTAAACAAAAAGTATCTAATCCACATTGAGCTACTTTTAGAACTTAAGTTTAAATTAAATCTGTTGATTTTATTGAATTTTAAGGAAAATGAGTACGACTTTCCATTGTCATCCGTCGAGTTGGGGGTTGGTATTTTTTTTTGGAGAAAGGTTACATTATTATAAGCACACGCAAAGTTTCAACATGTGGAAACATGTACTTTTTGAGAAGAAAATTATTGAAAATCAATTATTTTTGCAATATTTATGCATACGTAACAAATCACAGGTATCCCTCCTACCCTCAGCAGCTTTTGATTGTTGGTCACCTTCGGCAACCTGCCTCAGCCGTTCTGGCTCGTCTGATACCTATGATCTGTTACAGCAGGCAGAGGCTGCTCCCCCTACGTGCCTCTGGCTCTATAAAAATACTCTAGGGGTAGGACAGAGTCATACCCGGTGGAGTCGGGTTCATTTAATTCGGTTCTTTGACATAAGTTGAACCTAACCTATTTTATTTGTTATCTGCCGTAATAGATACTGTTAAAATAAAATAAATTTCAATAAGAGATCATTTATAATGGTGTCTTTTATGTTGTTCATAAATTGGATTTATATTTACATTATAAATGCAAACATGAAAAAATATTGATATTTTAGAAAACTATTTTTTTGTGAATCGATACTTCAGCTTATGATTAGAATCGATTTAAAAACGATCTTTTTCGGAAAGAATCTACTTCCCTACTAACGATGACAATGACAATACAAAATAGCGTCAGTTTTACCGTAGGAATTGACATAAATATTGCAAAAATAATTGATTTTCAATAACTTTTTCTCAAAAAGTACGAGTCTCCGAAAATCGAATCTTTGTGTGTGTGCTTATAATAATGTAACCTTTCTGTAAAAAAAATATCAACCTCCAACCCGAAGGATGTCAATGGAAAGCTAAGCCGGAAAATGTTTCATATTTTTAACTTTATAATGTATCGTTAGTTTTAGTTTCATATTTAAAATGATAATCACCATGCTTTCACAGAATAACAGTGTTAAATAGTAGCTTATTGCTGCTGTGTTTTGTATGGTGAGTGTAGAGAACTGGAGACCCTTTTTACTGGAGCTGTGGCATTCCATCTAAGTCTTCAGGGGTGACAACGTATCTGCATTATGATTCCTAATCGAGGATAAATATAGATGTCTATATGCCACAGCATCCACTTACAATCAGGTGGACTGTGTGCTTGTTTGTCAACCCTTAATCTATAAAAAAATTCAAGAGAATATGGGGCTGGATCCTTTTTGATATAGAGTACTTTCTATTAGACTAGCTTAAAATGCTTTCAGCAGTAAGGCTCATCAGTATAAATTGTTTAAAATAAACAAATTTTTACGGATTTTATCACATATATAAACTTATTTTATATTTCTAATGTTTCAAGTACTTCACAGCAACCATGGTCATGGGGGGGACTGAGGTTTTCAGTTATCATGAATACATATAAAATCAACATCCGGACGTCCATGTCAAATTTTTTTCAAAGTAGCAATATAAAATAATTTTTTAGAATATATGTGTTTTCTTGACATACGGCTACTCTTATAGCATAAGTGCAATATGGTTATAATAGAGACATTTTAAGAAAAAAAATTGCTTGACCTTGACGTGTCGACAGAAAAGCACTACCTAATAACGCTTCGCGTTATGAGGCGTGCGGCAAAAGTGGAAGCCTTATTTGCTCGTATTTAGAAAACTGCAACAATGATATATCATTATTTATATATATTAGAACTTAAGTTATTATATTAATACTAGCATTGCTATTAACATTAATAACATTCTCTTTAACCACCTAGTAAGCTTAAAATAGTTGTGTTAGGATCGCTCCACGACAGTCGTCCATTAACGGATTCGAACCCAAGACCTTTTGAGTTTGCGTGCCGCACCCTACCATTAGGCTATCGTTGCTTCAAAAAAATATAAAAAAATTTCAATATAAGATCCTATAGAAATGCTTTTTTTAATTGTGTTCTGGTTTTATTTTAGGTAATATTGTTTGCCAAGATCACATATCTGTTGCTTTGGCTCTATTACTTCATTCACGCGAAATAAATGATGACAATTTAAAAGATATGCTTCTCAAAAAATCTTCTTATCATTGGCGGGAAGGCATACCGCATTCTAATACAGAACTCATTTTAATGAGATTTGCTACAAATAGTGATAAGAAAGTTACCAAGCTCAAATTGGAAACCAAAAATATTAAAGATTTCGATAAAAATGTCAACTTAGATACCAAAAACCCTTGGGGTGATTTATGTAGATCCTGGGGAGTATATGACCATCAAGAAATATTTCGACGTAAATTACCACAAGATGACGATGACGATGATAAAGCTGACTTCAGTAACAAGGTACAAATAAGAAATAAACAACTAGCAATGCGCCTTGGAAAGAGAAATCTCAAAGTTAAAGATCATGACGATAGTTCATCAGATTCAGATTGGAAAAAAAAATCTAAAGCACCGAGAATGAGAATGCATGCAGATGATGAAGAATGCAAGCAAAAAAAGCCACCTATTGAAAGCAGTGATGAGGAAAGTTCATATGCTCCTCTGTCAATTGAAGTTTTAAATACTCAAAGTGCTTATACACCACGTAAAACATCGAAACTATCTGAGAAGTTTGAAAGTAACGCTAGATCCGCTAATAACACCGAAAAAAAGAGTATACAATCTCGATTAGGTGCAAAAGTAGTACCAGTTCGAGATGCTTGCTCAAGTGATGAATCAATGTCAGATAATTCAGATTTTAATATGATGAGTAGAGTTCAGAAAGTAAATAAAAATAATCCAAGAAACACTGCAAGTGTGTGGTCTAGACTAGACATAAAATCTAATAATCAAAATGAACAGAATGATTTACGACAAATATTGAAATCAAAAAAACAGAAAAAACCAGACGACTTACGAAGTGTAATAAGCAGAACCAAACAATCTAATTTAAGAATTGAAGTAGACAATAATTATGTGAATAAATAATTTCTTTTAGAGGATATGCCTTTTATTTACAAAGCATACTTATGGATAAATTCAAGAAAAAACGCAAATACGAAAAAAAAAGTTTTATCGTATCGTGTGTATTGGCCATAAACATTAGTACCTATATGCTATTAAGAAAAAGTTTTGGAATGTTTTGTTTTCACGAATATTTTTTTTGTGGTTTTATGCGTAATATTGATTGCGTTCTTTCATACTGCAAAAAATTTTGCCAACTTTTGAAGTTTAGTTAAAATTTTTGCCTTGACTGCCTTGTTTAGTGTGAAGTGTGAAATGCTACTGCAAATAAAACTGAGAATGTCACTGAAGTTGCTAGAGTTGTACTTTAATGAGGGCATCCACGACTTTTTCTGCCACCAGAGCGCGCCACTTAAAAGTGAGGTTTTTTTTTTTTTATAGGAGAGGGGGCAAACGAGCTTGCGGCTCACCTGATGGTAAGTGACTACCGCCGCCCATGAACAACTGCAACACCAGGGGAATCGCAGATGCGTTGCCGGCCTTTTAAAAAGGAGTACGCTCTTTTCTTGAAGGTCCCTAAGTCGTATCGGTCCGGAAAAATCGCTGATGGTAATCGATTCCACAAGGAGGTCGTGCGAGGAAGAAAACATCTTCTAAATCGCACAGTGGTGGACCGCCAATCATCCAGATGGTGTGGATGGTATCGGGAGTTCTGCCGCGATGTGCGTTCGTGAAATTTGGCGGCTGGGATTAATCCGAACAATTCCTCAGAGCACTCCCCATGGTAGATGCGAAAGAAAATGCAAAGGGATGCAACATCTCTTCGCAGTGCCAATGAATCGAGCCGATCGGAAAGGGCTCGGTCGTCGACAATTCGAGCCGCTCTGCGTTGGATGCGGTCAAGTGGAAGGAGCTGGCACTGGGGAGCCCCTGCCCAGAGATGGGAACAGTATTCCATGTGAGGCCGAACTTGCGCCTTGTAAAGTAGCAGGCGGTGTGCCGGCATGAAATACTGTCCCGCTCTGCTGAGCACGCCAAGCTTTTTAGAGGCCAATTTGGCCTTCCCTTCCAAGTGACCACGAAACTGCACGTCACTCGATATGTCGACTCCGAGGATACCGATACTGGCTGAGACAAGAAGGGGAGTGCCTTGTAACTGAGGAGATACGACAAAGGGGTTCTTTTTAGCGGTAAACGCGCAAACTTGTGTCTTCTGAGGATTAAATTGGACTAGATTTAGTCGCCCCCAATCCGAGACTTTGTTCAGCAAAGACTCGACTTCAGACACAAGTTTGTTCCGGTACTCAGCGACGTTTTCCCGAGAAATATTGGCACGGCCGGTGTATAGAGCATCACCAGTGCTGTCATCCGCATAGCAATGAATGTTACCAGTTAGCAACATATCATTTATATGCAGAAGAAACAGCGTTGGTGATAGCACACAGCCTTGTGGAACACCAGCGTTAATAGGCTTGTAGTCAGAGCATGCACCGTCTACAACGACCTTGATGCTCCGATCTGCAAGGAAGCTGGTGATCCAATTGCACAATTTCTCGGGAAGCCCATAGGAAGGGAACTTCGAAAGAAGCGCTTTGTGCCAAACCCGATCGAAGGCCTTCGCAATGTCCAGACTAACGGCCAACGCCTCCCCCTTGGACTCTACTGCCTCCGCCCATCTATGGGTCAGGTAGACCAGAAAATCACCAGCTGATCGACCACGACGAAAACCGTATTGGCGGTCCGTATCCTCAAGGTACCGGATGAGCTGGCAGGTAATAATGGATTCCATTATTTTGGAGAACAAGGAGGTGATCGCGATAGGCATATAGTTGGACGGGTCTGAGCGGTCGCCTTTTTTAAGGATCGGGTGTACAAAAGCTGTCTTCCATGAATTCGGCACTACGCCTTGGGAGTAGGAGTACCGGAAAAGACGCGTTAGCACCGGTGCCAACTCGGGAGCACACGTCCTCAGCACAATTGGGGGGATTCCGTCAGGCCCACTCGACTTCTGGATGTCCAGGGAGAGCAGTGCTTTGCGAACCGAGCGCTGTGAGAACAGCACATCCGGCATGGAGCACTCACACCGCGGGATGGTCGGCGGTGTTTTCCCCCCGTCATCAAGAGTCGAGTTGGACGCAAAAAGGGAGCCTAAAAGGTCGGCTTTGTCTTTTGCGTCATGGGCCAGTGAGTCATCCTCCCTGTGCAGAGATGGTAGTGATGGCTTACAGAAATTCCCTTGGACAGCCTTGGCGAGAGACCAGAATGCACGGGTTCCCGAAGGAAGGCGAACTAGTTTCTCGCCAGTTCTGCCTATGTGCTCTGACTTTGCCTTGGCAATAACTCTTTTGAAGGACCTGGAGGCGAAGTGTAATATTTCATGACGGGGAAGTTAATTTGTTTGGAAAATATAAAGGTTAATATTTCTTTCTGTACTATTAGTTACATTTTATATAAATAAGATTAAAAATAAATAAACCAAACAACAGATATTATTCCATAAAAATATATTTGAGTGCTAAGTATATAAATTAAAGAACTACAGAAATTAAAAAAGGGTAAGATATTCAATAAGATATCAAAAAAATTTAAAGGCAAACTATTACAGTAGCTTAATGTTGTTGTGTTATGTATGGTGAGTGTAGAGAACCGCCGACCCTTTTTACTGGAAACGAGGGCATTCCATCTTAGTCCTCAGGGATGACAACGCATCGTAGATGTCTTTGGGCTACGGTATCCACTTACCATCAGGTGGACTGTATGCTCGTTTGTCACCCTTTATCCATAAAAAAACCCTATCACAAACTATATTTTAAATAAAATTACTAGTTAAGTTCAGTTCATGATATTAAGCATTTTAATATAATTAATAGAATCAGGCGTTACTTTGCGGAAATCCATTATATAAAAGCTTTTACAAAAATTTACTTCGCAAATATCCGCGTTATAAAATAAAATGATGTGTCTTACCTAGTATGAAGAGCACCTCCCGCCCTCCCTCAATTGCGTGCACTATCCCCGTCACCACTAATCCCAGCACCGCTACTCCCAACACCACTACACTAGGCAAGACACACCACTGACAATAATACGACACGTGTTTTGCCTCTACACGAGGCATCCTCAGGTGGTATAGACTCTACGGTGGCTAACCGCTAAGTGAGCGGCGAGCCAAAACAAGTGCATTTTATACAAACCGATGATGCAACCGCTCTCTACCTAAGGAGCGAGCGACTGCGTCATGCGATAAAACATGCGACCAATCACCGCTGGACTTACGCAGCCGTTTGTAAAATTAAAAACAAACCGCCGCGCAACGCCCACCCTCCAACCTTGCAAGACTTGATTTTTTTACAAGTTATGTTTTTGATGGCATCTCATTTCTTTTTGTAAATAGCTATATCTAGGTACCTATCTAGACCTATTATTCCATTATACATATATATGTATACTGATTCATTCCCTGCAAATGTAACTTTGCAATCCTATATATTTATATGGGATTACAAAGTTATTTATGCAAGTGGTGTATCTCGAAAACTGGACCGAAATTGCAAAATATTTTAATTTTTCCTTGATTTATATACTAAACAATAATTGTATTCCAAACTTCTATGTCTGCTAGAAGTGCCTTAGAGTTTTGATGATCGGTCAGTCAGTGAGTGACAAAATTAAGAAAGTTTGACTAGTTATAATTCTTAAACTACTGGTTCAAATTTAATGAAATTTGAAATATACCAAGTTTTTACAATGCCTACTTGGTTAGTGAAAATTCAGGCTTCTAGTTTTATCCACAACGAAGTTATAGGGTTTCTAAAATGGCCTGAACTGCTTCGAGAAAAGGATGGTACGGCCGTGCCGCTTTTTTGCTCGACTTGGCGGGGCACTGCCGTGCTCCCAGATAGGATTAAGCCAACCATAATGCCTTAATTTTATTAACAGTGTATCATGATTTAAGCAATCGAACATCTTAGATAGTTCACACAGTGTCTGAGTCTGGTAGTGTATGTTTATAGGTCTAAAATTAGTAGTATCATTTTTACTACCAGTTTTTTTAAAAAGGGGATTACTGTATCATTAAATTTGTAAAAGTACCAATGTTAACGCATTTATTAAAAATATGACTTAATTACGGTGCAATGGAGTAAATGAACAGTAGTTGAGATACCTCAAAGATCTTTAGTTTATTTTTTTAACATTAACAGAGTTAAAATATTACTAATAAAATTAACGGTGAGAGGACAACATTGTATTGTGAACATGAGTTGTTACATGTAACGGAAAGTCGGAAAATTATTTCTCATTTGTATGATTAGTATGACAAACGTTAAAAAATTCTTGGGATTAGTTCATCATTATACCCAAAGTATATAATCACTACGTTTTAACTACTGTTCGGATGACCGGAAGCCACTCATACGTCATAACACACACACACACACACGAGTGCGCGCGCGCATGCACACGCACAGTGCGCGCGCAATATAATGGTTGTTTTCTTATATTTACGCGAACACTACACATTTTTAAATAAAACTACGGATTTTATCGCGTATATTAACTTATTTTTAACTTATTTTTATATTCCCGACGTTTCGGGTGCTTTCCAGCACCCGTGGTCACGGGGGACTGAGTTGTTTGACGTCCTGCTGTCATAGTTAGCCCGGCTACCTTAAGTTTTTTTTTTTTTCTAATAATAAGTTAATATACGCGATAAAATCCGTAAAATTAGTTTTATTTAAAAAATGGTTGTTTTTTTAAAAATAAACCATATTTATAACTTAAATCGGTCATTTCAAAATTTAACCCCACAGTGCATGATTTTTTTTCGGTAATGAATAAAATATGTGGTTATATAAATTACTTCTAATTTGGAAAAAATAGTAAACAAAATCATCAAAGATTATTTACTTAAAAAATCGAAGTTTTTTGGTATGACCCATATGTGTCACACTAAACACTATGCGTTGTAGGGTTAAGACAACAACCTGGGGATCAAGTTTCTCTGTGAAAATAAAACAAAATTTCACTAATAGGGTTATATTTAATAAAGGATTTGTGCTACTGTCTTGTGTTAAGTGCTCTTATGTCTAATATATTATATTAACTCTTGGTAAGTATGTGTACAATAGGTATATCTGTTAGTGCATACATAATGTCTGTAAGCGTATTTTTGTGTCTATGTTTTTAGATCTTTTAATATTTTTGTGAATCAGTCACCTTACAACTAAAGTATTACAACAAATAATATATAATTCGGTACGTACTTATGAGTATAGAAATAAATTTTAAGAGTATTTTAAAACAATAATTCAAAATCAATTTGTATGCTAAAGAAACAAGGATAAAGTAAATGCAACCACATGAACAACCTCGGTTTCTTAAAGGTTTATGTTATGGTGGGGTATATTAAGAGTAATATAAGAAATGTGCATTTAAATAGTTTATAATTTTAGATAAAATTAGTAAATGTTAATTAGCACAATTGTTTTATTCTAAAAATAATGAATAATATTCAAAAACCAAGAGTCGCCGATCAATAAATAATCTGTTCAAAATTATGTTAAGTACCTAAGGTTAGGTTAGTAATTACATTCTTTTATAGCCAAAAATATTTTAAAAATGGTGTTGTACACTAGTATACGAAATAGTGGAAAAACAAACTTCTCAAATGTAAATAATTATCACATATAGCCTTTCTTTCAGAGACTCGTTAAGATAATTATATTTTCGGATATGATCATTAAATAACTGCTTTGAACTTTCACTTAGCTTATATTAAGTATTCTTTCTATTGTTTAATGTCAGTTCATTACATCTGTGTAAATTTACATCTATCCCGTGTTATCGCAAAGGACTAATTTCGATAATAATAATTTATTATATAATATGTACTGATTAAATTTGTTTAAATCAGAATGAGCATAAGCATGGTACAATTGACAAGGGTAAAATAGATGTTAACTTAAATGATGTTTATTTGATCTATACAACCTGTAACAAAAACACTGTGGTTCACGTTAAGTACTTTATCAGGATCAGTATTCAAACCTATAGAAATAACTTTTTTTTAAAAAAACGACCATATTTTAAAAAATATTTTTTTTTTCTAATTCGGTGGTTTTATTACCTCTTACTGACACTAGCCGACGCTAAAGCTAAGGCGGAGTCTTTGACAATCCTCTTACTCCCCAGACAATGCAGAGGTAATACAACCACATACTATTTGTATACAATTTTTTTTTAAATAAAGTAAAAAAAATATTGTTCGAGTTTAAAAAAGTTATTTCTATACGTTTGAATAATGATCCTGATAACGTACTTAACGGGAACCACAGGGTTTTTGTTACATATTGTATATGGACTCTCCCAGAGATTGCCTCATAGGGAGGATTTTGTCATTATTGCCAAGCTTGGCAGGCGGGTTGGCAACCGTAGATTTTTTATTATTTTGAGTTGTTATCAAGAACAGCTGCTGCCAATTTTCTGTTTTAGTTTTCCTCTATCGCCTCTTACGATACCCACGGCACGATATGGGGAGTGGATATTCTTACATCGCCGCTACAACTTGGTTGTTTATATTTATGTCTGATAATCAAACTCTTGTAATAAAGTTGTATTAACTAAAGGCCTGGATTTGTTCCCTTTTAGAGGACGTATAAAAATCCGTAAATACTAATGGTAATAGTCAGTGGTATCCTCAGAAAAAAAGAGCATTATTAAGTACTATCTAGTCTGGCACCAATTTAAGGCTACAAAAGTTCTTTAGCACATTATTAAAAACCTTTGTTTAAGCATAATATTTCACTTAATAATACTGCATAATAATAAACATAAAATTGCACCAATCTTTCTAAATATATCTCTAAACATTTACCAATGTTTTGTTAATTTTGTTCATGTTTGATTAAATTTAGTTATGATCGAAATTAGTGGAATATTTCAGTCTTGTTTAAGTACATTACTTATTACGCATTAATTTTTATTTTTGAAACACAACACAATTATAAGTCAAAAGATATCTTTTTTTATAGAATTAACAATTTACATAGCAGAGTAGAACCAAAAAGTCATTTAGGTTTTCTATCTTTTTCCGTATTATGGTCTTCTTTTTTCTTAGAAATAAGCGAATGTTTCGCTTTCTTTAATTGTTTTTTAACTTTGTCTTTTACTTTACTTTTTTTAGGAGTTGGGACAGTTTCTGCCGACTTGATGGAAGAAGTATTTGAGTCGCTGTTCCTTTGAGCTGAAATAAATAAAAAATAAGACAATTTAAACTTTCTGAAGTTTCTCATTTACTACACGTGCGGTTAAAGAATGGGATTGAAAGTAGCGTCGCCTCTATTCACCTTTCACTAATTTGTGATACTAAATTAAACGAATAATATAACGTTATAACGATATACCGTTATTACCGGGTTTTCGTTATTGTTACTGCGCATGTTAACGGTACGAGCTCTATGACCGGCCATTTCTAATCCCATTCTTTATCCGTACGGACTGTACCTTTCGTCATGGGGGTATATTGCTTTAGATGCGACACTGGCAAACGGATTGGCAGCCGCAGTTTTTTTATAGTTATTTTGCTGTTATCTGCTGCTCATCTCCTGGTTTGTTTCCCCACTGTAGCCTCTTACGACACCGACAGGATGATATGGGATAGTGGATATTTTTACACTGCCACTACACGAAATCGTTAGCTGAAGTAGCAATGGGCCGGCCATATAACTGGAAGAACCGACAACCGATGGGGAAGAAAGTTTCTCGAGTGGCAACCTCGTGCTGAAAAGCGAAGTGTAGGGCGGCACGCCAAGTGACGACCTAGTAAGATATGCTGGAAATTGATGGATGCAGGCGACTCAGGATCATGCTTTGTGGCATTTCTTAGGGAAGGACTATGTTCAGCTTCAGCAGTGGACTTGTGAAGGGCTGTAATGATGAAGAAGGATATTAACACTTTCTTAAACATTTTTCTTTAAAATTTCTAACATTTGTTGTTATAATTTTTGAGTTTTCAATACAATAACGTAAATAGCGTTTTCAATACAACAATAATGCGGCGCATCATTAGGCCACTTACGTTTGCGGCAGTTTAGGGAGGGTTGAAGAGGCGAAGACTTTTTCCTACATATATTACTTTCATTTTCTAACTTACAAGTTAACTACTGTGACAATGTGAGTACACAGGAATAATGGACTACCTAACTTACAAACTTAATTACTACTGAACAGTCTTTACAATTAGACCCTAGCTTTAATACTATGTTGAATGTTCTTAAGTCACGTAAGTAAATTGATTCACGTCTTTGAAAAGGGTTGCTATTTGCTTAGTAGGTGTTGCTGTATGGTAGATAACTTCCTGAATGTTGAATGTTCTTAAGTCACGTAAGTGAATTGAGTCACGTCTTTAAAGACGTGCTGTTATTTGCTTAGCAGGCGGTGCTGTATGGTAGGTGACTTCCTGATTCCTGCAAGGTCTCGGTAGGCATATGTAACTCCTCCACTCTCAGCGCAGCGACTTGCAGCACAGAAAATGTCACCAGGTCGTCTTCGAAGGTTCCCACTCTTATAATATTTGAAGGATTTTGTCTGGTTTTCTTCTTGGTAGCCGGGTTTGGTACGGAGTTGATGCATAACTGCCTTCTCGCATAGATACCAAGTGCTGATCTTCGGGCATTCTGCCTCTATATATAAGAATGAGTTCTATGTGGTTGCAATGAATGGGAATGGAGGTATAAGATCCTGTGCACTCCTATTGGGTACCATAGCTAATTTATATAATTAAGATATTTTACGGCACGTCTTTAGCCTTATTATTATTATTAACATTTCTTTAGAAAAATGGCACGCTGATATATAAAGGTTCGCCACTCCTGCTATAGGGGGTGCTAGATCCCCAAGGGGTTCCCGCTTTGTCGTGGCGGAGGCGGACATGACTAGCCCAAGGCGAAGGACCGGCCCGAAGTGCCACTCCGAGTGGGCTTAGGGAGCCCACTTCGCATGTGTAATGGTGGGTTGCGGCAAAAGGAGGGTCCTCTTCCCCTAGCGTCGCGGGGATAAGAAAAAGAGTGTTGGTATAGTGATGTTCCACGCACCCTATCCTCCGCGATTCTGGCGGGGACGCACCGCCGATGCGATGGTGGTGGGACCGCGGGGGAAAGAGGAGTGTTGGGTTTATGATGCGCTGCTCTCCCTTCTCTTTAACCGAAACTTGGCTAGTGGTACCGAAACTTGGAAAGCTGGTGTTTTAGAGCGCTCGTTTTTTGACCCCATGGCTTTTGGGTATCGGACTCAGGAAGGTCTGTTGGGCAGTTAAAGTTGGAGACGGAGGAGAAAGGTGCACCTTGTGTTCTTATGTGCCCTACTTTAGAAGGAGAAAGGGGCGGAGTCGTCCTCGCCCGAGGAGAGTGTATCATGGGGCGGCCGGCGACGACGAGGCCGCAGATGTGTGTAAAAGCGTTTCTGTGACCCTGAAAATATGCAGCGAAGATAGAACATCGTGGGGTTTTAGTCAGTGCGAGTCTGTCATAACCCGCCATTACCTTTGCGAGCCGGGTATCCACAGGCATTTTCCAATAATACCCCAACTGTTCTATAAAAAATGCGATTGATTTTATTATGACAACCAGACGGCAACAGTAGATTTTACACATTACATTGTATGGACATTTACGTTACATTTTATGGTTTCACATCCTTACGTAATTTTTGTCTTGGCCAATCTTATTTTCAGAATTATGGTATGTGCAAAAATGTTTTTCTTTTTATAGAATAAGGGTGAGGAACGAGCACACAGTGCACCTGTTGATAAGTGGTTTCTGTGGCCCATAGACATCCACATCTATCCTCAGTTAAATTTAAAAATGCAGATACGTGGTCACCCCTGAGTAGTACTATGGAATGTCTCATTTCCAGTAAAAAGGGTCTCCGGGTCACAACTTAAACTAGCACGCAACACTGCTTTACTACTAATACAATTAGTAGCAGTAGTAGTAAACCAAAACAAGTATTGAACTGCCCCCATGCTATTTTTATATTTGTTTTTTTTAATGTTCGGTGAGGTTATCAAATAATGAAATATCAAGAAACTATCTATGCTTCATATCAACATCCACAGTCTGTTTAACTACACAGGGCACCGTATTCATATCTTCCAAGTAATTCCCGCCAGCTGAAAACCTTAGTTACTATAGTTACTTATATTCACAGCCGGTACACTCACTTATGTTGCATCTACACTATCCTACGAAATTTGAGTTAGGCGTTTTCCGATGGATTTTACGACATTACTCAGTCGACGGGGCCTTGTCCGTCTAGTATGGTGTGTACCGCGCGCAGGTGAGATCAGTAGATGAGAGAATTTTTCAGATTGCATTTTCTATGCATGTTCTCCCTTATTGTGCTCAAAAAGCTATTTAAATTATTGTAGTTTAAATGAAAAACAATAACAAAAATAGTTATCATACGCTTTTACTTAAAGAATAATTTTTAAGCATAATTGTGCTTTGATTTACCTCGTTTGTTGGCGATGGAGGCGGCGATGGCGAGGTCTTCTTGACGTTCACGACGGCGTTCTGCTTCGATCTGTTGGACCAACTCGTCACGCATACGTACTATCTCCACGAGACGTGTTACCAGCTCTTCTTCTCGTGCCTGTTCACATGCAATTAATAGGAGATAATGTATATACTATGCAATTCAAATAAGAATAGGATTGACCTGGCGCCATATTGCGACGTCATACCTGTCAACTGAAACCAGTTAGGTAGGGTGGGCAAAACAGATATTTTTAAAATAATATTTGTCGGTGTGGTGACGCTCTAGCGGAGCGTCATATCGATGGTGGCGGTGTAAATTGAGGGTAGATCGGGAAACCCCACTCGTTATTACAGTATAAAGATCAGTGGAGTTGCCGAGCGCGGGAGATTCCTCTGAAGTCATTCTACGTAGTAGTAGTGCTAAGATGGTATCGTGGTTCTGTCCGTTGTGGTGGTTTTTCTGGTGTAGGCGCCAGAACACCAGAATAAAAGAAATAAGATGTTGTTGCTGGAAGGCTGCCCTCTGTTACGTTGAGATGGGTGGTGTTCTTAAATAAATTTGGTAATACTAAGACTCAGTCAAATAAATATAAAAGTAGAAAATAATTTTACTTTGCAAGCCGTACTTTTTAAATGACAGTTGACAGACGGCGGTAATTCGAGGTCATTGGTTAATACTTTTATTTGGATCGCATTGCACTTTTTTATATTTTTATTTTATAATAAATAGTTTTCTCAGTATGACATCTATTCGGGGGGCGTATAAAATTCTTCTTTAAGTGCTAAGCCTACTTACACTAGATACGGGAACCAAACTGTGAACCTGTTAAAACACCTCAACCCGGAAACTAAGTCCCACAGCCAAGTGATAAGCGCAATACCGACACCCTCGCGGTGATGCTGTTCTACCTCGTTTCAAAACGTAGAATCTGAATCCCACACCGACTTGTGATGAAGGGCAGCATCACTACTTTGAGAGTATCGGTTCTGTTTTCACGTCGTCTGCCATACGGCTCGTTTTTAGAAAAAGGCCGATAAAAAATAAGAAGAAATGATTGCCTCATTTAATTTTACATTGATATTTTTAACAAATGATCATATTATACAGCTAAATAGGTTAAAGTTTTACATTTTACATAAACACCGTAGTAATCCTATTTTTAGTAAAGGATGCAATTGCCCCACCAGATGGAGTACAGACACCTGGATAGCGCATTTCTGAAAAGGCCTATACTAGGTTGATCAATAAGTTTTTGGAAACTCTATGAAACTCTAGGAAGTATATTATGTAAATTGTATTTATTTTACAACGTAATCGCCTTTTAAGCTAATACATCTTGAATAGCGTTTTGCAAGTTGGTTAATTCCCTTGGAAAAAAAAGGCTTGCTCCTGGGACTTGAGATTCTTCTACAGCACTCGTCGCCTCATCATCGTCGTCGAATTTTATACCAAACAAGTGATTTTTCAGATGAGTAAAAAGGTGAAAATCACTCGCAGCTAGATCCGGAGAATATGGTGGGTGTTGTATCAACTGAAACGGCAGGTGCATTATCATGATGAAAAAGCACTTCAGCACGCAATTTTCCTCGATGTTTATTCTTTAGTTCTTCGTACAGTTTTTTGATTAATAATGCGGAATAATCTTCGGTTATTGTATCTTATTTACTTAAATAGTCGATCATTATTATACCTTCAGCATCCCAGAAGACAAGGTCATTATTTTTACATGAAGACGGTTTTTTCCACACCTTGCTTTGCTTTTTCGTCTCCGGGTCAAAATGGTGTACCCTCGTTTCATCTACGGTTACGAAACGACCGCAAAAATAATCTGGATCTTTTTCAATTATTCCAAATTTAGCTTTGAATTGTCTACTCTTGCATTCTTTAACATTCGATGAACCCAGTGGGCGGCCACCTTTTTTAATATTAACGTACGAATTAAAATAAACTGAATTCTCCCGAACGAAAGCTTTAGAATCTCATCTAAATAACGGAAGATCACACGTTGACTGAACATGAACGTTTCCTTGCGTAGCAACCATTGTTGGCCACCAGGGGCGAGTGTCGTCATTGGAGGCGGTTCAGCGACGTTTAAATTCAGCGCACCAGTATGCCAGTGTAGAATAAGACGGAGCATTGTCTGCCAAAGTAGACTGCAGTTCTTCAAAACACTTTTTTAGAAAACAAAATTCAGGCTAATATATTTAATAACCGCACGAAGTTCGAGTTTCTCCATTTTGCATAAGAACAAAATTCATGAAGTTCGAAAAAAAATTGGGTATAGTTTTTAATTTAGTATTTTCTGGCCTTGTCTACTAACGAATTTAGATTTGAAAAAAATAGAACACTCATTGATAAGTGTCCTATTCTGAAAACTTATTGATCAATCTAGTAATTCTAATATAAAGGCAGCAGGAAATTATAAAAGACTATTAAAGAAGCAAGAATGAAATGTACCTTATCCGCATCGATGCGATTTACTGCCGGTCGAGACTGGATTATCCTGATTTCGTGTTCAATATCGGCTTGTTCTTGCTCTAGCCTCTGTTGTCGACGTCTATGAAAACAGTTTATATAAATTGATTGATAATAACAAAAACATATTGTATTGTTTGTAAATGGTATGAAAAGATATAAAAATGGTATTGTTTGTAAATGGTATTAAAAGATATAAAAATGGTAATGTATTTTGTATCATCAAAAAATTATGTCCAAAACTTTTAAAGGTGGTCCATGGTGGCTATTATGAAATTCACCACCAAAACGAGCGTATATCGAAATATATAACAAATGCTGGGAAACGTTCACATATATTTGCAACGAATGTTATTTCCTTTAGAAAATCAGTTTTCTTTAATCTGTTGCGTGAATTCAACATCACGCAATTTGATTGAATAAAATCCATAGCCATACTTAAAAGAAATACTAACTTTTAGCAAAAACACGCAAATTTTTTATTTAATAATTTGTGGTTAACGGTGTTGGTTTCACCATTATTTCATTATGACGTGTATATATATTATTTGTAAAATTCTTATTGTGAAACTGTTTGTTGACCTAAATAAATGGAAAAAAATCCGGTCATGCATGGAATACTGCTGGTATTGGCTAGTCCCGCAAAATGACACCTAGCTGTAGCAAATTTTTAAAGAAAATGACCGTGATCGAGCCGACTCATTCGTGCTATTACCATAATATAGCTGCAGCGTGGCTCTACCAGATGTAAAGTTATCATACAAATAAGATGTCTATCATATTTTTTGTTGTCTTAAAGTAAAAAGGTAAATTTGAACTCACATATACATTAATTCCGTCTGTTTCCTGAACAAGTCGTTCTTTTCGTTAACAAGTTCACATAATTGTATTACTAAATCTTCTATCACCTCCTGAGGTACTGATGGAGCGTCGTCACCTAAATCATCATAAATTTTACATAATTTAAATGATAAAATAATAAAAATAGATATTATTAAAAGCTAATAATTATGTAATATTAAAAAATAGCGTTAAACTAAATAAAAAGGTACAGCCCGTACAGATAAAGAAAGGGATTAGAAATGGCGGCTCATCGAGCCCGTACCGTCAACATGCACAGTATCATAGCAAAAACCCGCTAATAACGGTATATCATTATAACGTTATATTATTCGGTTAATTGGAAATTTTCTATTAATGAGAAAATATTTGAAAAGAACTGCATACCCAAGTAGGTACATTAATTTTAAAATAACATTTATTATAACTAGCGACCTGCCCTGGCTTCAAATGGTTGTAATCTATTAATATGGCGTTATTTAGACTTAAGATAATCATGGAAAACCAGTTATTTTAACTTATCCATATTTCTATTTTAATAAAGTCTCTAAATCGGATAAAATTTAATCAACATCATTCCTGGTATTACTCTCTATTTGTTCGTGAATTTTTTTTTACAATCGGTTCAACCATTCCGAAGATTAGCTCGGATAGACAGACAAACGAAAATTTTAATAATACTACTCATGCCTCAGTGGCATGTAAATATTTTATACAAAAATATAAAGTAAACATGAAATTAGCGTTTTGTCGTACTGACCACTTTGATCTGAAATATCTCCTCTTTGGTTAAGAATACCAAATTGAAATGTATAAATTCATTTAACTGGTACATTTGAGTTTTGAAAACAGTCATTCATTTGTTTTTTTTGCAGAATGGAAAACATGTAATATCGGTATATTTACGAGTACGAGTTCTACTGTGGCACCAGTGTTGTAGAAACAGCTTGAAGGACTAATGATGTGTACGGCGCTGGTGTCGCAAAAGAAAGCACGGTACATTTTTGGTTTCAACGTTTTCGTTCTGGAAATTTCGACCTTCAGAACCAACCCCATGGACGGCCGGAGACCAAAGTGGAAAATGAAGAATTAGAGGCTATTGTGGAAGCGGATCCATCACAAAACACTTCAGAGATAGCTGCAGGCTTGAGGGTAAGTGATAAAACTGTATTAATCCACTTGAAGCAAATCGGGAAGTAAAAAAACTTGAACGATGGGTACCTCATGAATTGAGTGAATCGAACTTGCAAACACGCGTCGACTGCTGTGTTACTTTGCTCAACCGACACAATAATGAAGGGATTTTAAATCGAATCACTACTTGTGATGAAAAGTGCGATAATCGGAAGCGCTCTTCGCAATGGCTGAACCCTGGAGACCCAGACAAATCCTGCCCTACACGAAAATTGACTCAGAAAAAGTTACTTGTGAGTGTTTGGTGGATTAGCGCTGGTGTCGTTCACTACAGCTTTCTTTTTAAAATCTGGCCAAATCATTTCGGCAGATATCTATTGTCAGCAACTGCAAACCATGAAGGAAGAACTAGCTGCTAAACAACCGAGATTGGTCAATCGCTCTAGGCCACTGCTGCTTCACGACAACGCAAGACCACACACTGCACAACAAACAACCACTAAGTTAGGTGAGCTATAATTGGAATGTCTGCGACATCCACCGTACTCCCCGTGCCTTGCTCCAACAGGTTACCATTTTTTCCGGAATTCGGACAACTTCTTACAAGGGAAAAAATTCAACTCCAATGCGGCACTCTAAACCGCCTTCAAAGAGTTTATTGATTCTCGCCCCCTTGGTTTTTTTAGTAAAGGGATCAATGAACTATCTATAAGATGGCAAAAGTGCATAGATAACAACGGTGGATACTTTGATTAATTAAATATATTGTACAAAAAAATTGACTTTATATTCCTCCCGTACAAAACGCCAATTTCATATGTAAGGACCTAATATTAACAAACAAAATCAACAATAATTATGAAGAAAACTCCCAGAACGCGTTGTAACTCACAAATCAGCAAAACCGGACTGATTTTTTTGTAGTTTATGGCATTTTGTCATTGATTCCAATGACAAGGCGGGACTGAAGTTATAGAACGTACGTAAAACGTATAACGCAAATTTTTTTTGCAGTCTGTACCGGCAGGTGTTAGTATAAATAGCGACAGTGTACGAAGGAGAGGTGAATAGAGGCAACACCATTTTCAATCCCATTCTTTAACCGCACGGGTAGTTCTTTTCACCCTGAAATTTCGTTTATATAATGATTAATGACATATTTTTATTAACATTTTTGATTACGAGCTTCTTTTCATACTATATAAAATAATTATCTGGCGGAATATCAACCGTTTAATATTATTGTTCTGCAACAACGACGATAATAGAAGCAAGACCCCAGGGGCACCAGACGTCACTTATTTTCTGACGAACGAAATAATCTTACACATTTCGTTCGTCAGAAAATAAGTGACGCCTGGTGGCGCTGGGATCTTGGACTATAATATAAAACGTAATTAAATACTGGAACTGACAATAATATCTCATTTGGTGTTGAATGTATCTGTGATAAGATGTTAAACCTATCAACAAAGGTGCAAAAACATTATACATCTTTTCACATTTAAACTCCAATACCATACTTAGTTACTCTGCTTATGTTTTCACTATCGGTAAAAACTGTAAAAGGTTACAATACTCTACACAATTTGTCAGCAGCAATAAATCGTGTGAGCGTAGTGGGGCATATTGCGCTCTTACTACCACCTACAGGTGTTACGTCAACGCTTAATGATGTGCAGCGTTCTTTTCGTCATAAAAACATAATCGACTAGCCTTCAAAATTTTAATAATACAATTTTTTTAAATATTTGTATAGTCCAACTGAAAATAATAATAAAACAGACTTAGTTATTAAAAAGTAAAATTGTGACTTAGTCGTTCGACAATTAGTATTACTTTAACATCTTAACAATTATGGATAGCGCGTGTTTGCGCGACATGCACATCACTATACCTAACATGATTTATAACCTCGTCTTCCGTTACCGTTACAGCCTCACCGTTATTTTTAGCTGTTATTAAGACGACGCTGGTGCCCATGTCCTGATTTGTTTCTCTTTGTCGTCTTTTACGACACTAACGGAACAATATGTGATAGTGTATATACTAACACCGTCACGGTTTATACGAGGGCGGCACTGAAAATTTCGGGAATCAAGGAAGTGACACAACATTACTATTTAAAAATGTATTTATTGCTTTTCGAAGTATTCTCCGCGAAATTTGACACATTTTTCCATACGATGGAACCAATCATTGAAGCAACCATTCCATTCGGAAGTTGGGGTCTCTAAAAGGGCCGTTTTGTAGGTGTCCACAGCTTCTTCAGGTGATGAAAATCTCTGTCCACGCAATTTATTCTTCATTTTAGGGAAAGTATAGAAATAATTAGGGCTTAGGTCGGGGCTGTACGGCGGATGGTCTAATAATTCTATGTTTTCTTGCTCTAAAAACTCTTTTGTTCTGTGTGCGGTGTGAGAACTCGCATTGTCGTGATGGAGGATGATGCGGCGGTTGCAGTTCTCTTTACAATTTATTCTATTTACATGAAATTTTGGGATATCAATCCCCAATTCAGCTAACCATTGCCTTCCCAACAATATGGTTGTCCTATTTTCTATTACATACAAATCAAGTATTTTACATTTACCGTTGTATTGTACTGGGGCCTCTATATAACCGGCTGGCTGAGCTTTACTGCCGTCATAAAATGAAAGTGTTAATTTACAGGGTAATGCCAAATGTTTAAATTTTTCTATATACAAATTATAACTTATACAAGATAATGCAGAGCCTGTGTCAATATCCATTAATAATACATTATTATCAACACTAATAGGAATGCTAACCGGCTTGTAGTCCCTCAAAGCGCGAGCTGGCGTCGCACGTCACCACCACTGGCAGCCGCGTGTCATAATGATCTAACACCTCAGCTTTACTTAATAATAATTTCACATTCTGAAACGCTTGCTTTTGCTCTTTCCCCCAAAACCAATGCCTACCTTTTTTTAAAAGTGTGTAAAATGGATTCAGGTAAAAACTTAAATTCTTTATAAATCTACAATAAAAATTAACCATTCCTAAAAATGACCGCAATTCGGATGCGTTAGGTTCACGTAAATTTAAAATGGCTTTTATCTTTTCGTTATCAACTTTTATACCGTCTTTGTTTACAATGTAACCGAGATATTTTACTTCGTTCGCAAAAAATACGCATTTTTGTTTCTTAATTTTAAACCCGTTTTGGCTTAACCTTAACAGTACCTTACGCAATGTATCTAGGTGATCTTCTGTCAATCTCCATTAATAATACATTATTATCAACACTAATAGGAATGCTAACCGGCTTGTAGTCCCTCAAAGACATTTGGAACATTGGATGCTCGTTTTCTTCGCCCTCGCTTGCCGATGCCGGTGCGGAGGGGTCCTCCTCCCCCTCAGCTACGTGGTGGGCGCGCTCATGACGCACGGAGCCTTGCCAGTGCCGCACGCCGGAGCCAGTGCCTCTGCCGTGCGCTGAACCGCGAATGTCAGTTGATCCCGTACTCAAGGTCCATACGCGCCTGTTGGTACTTTTATTTTGATGTCTCTCACCGAGCGAGCACACCCGTTTTAAATGTCCAATTTTGCCACAAATATCACATTTGTAGTTACGATACGGACATTGACGCCAAATATGGCGGGAACTGCCACACGTTGTACAGGGACTCATTTGCACCCTATTCACTTCGGTCACTTGATAGTCTGCCGTGCTCATCCTTTGTCGCTCCTGTTTTACTAGCCTCGTTAAATTTTCGTTCGCAATGGCGATACCAGAGGTGCTCGCGCCGCAGCCCGTGCAATCTACCACTGATGAGTCACGCTGGGCTGCTTCCATTGACGTAGCTAATTTCACTGCGCCCGTCCAAGTTAAAGAATCCTCAGCAAAAAGTCGCTGACGCATCATATCACTGCGTACACCGCACACAAATTGATCTCTCATATTTTCTTCCAAAGTGTTTTTGAATTCGCACGATTTTGCCAAACGTTTTAAATCCGTTACAAACTGAAATACTGTTTCGTTTTCACTCTGCCTACGTTGGCGAAACTTATAGCGCTCTGCTAGAATTGACGCTTTTGGTTGCAAATAATCGCTCATTATTCTTACAACATCGTCGTATTTCATTTTAGCGGGTTTAATTGGGCTGCACAGGTTAGTCATCAGTTCATATCCACTTTCGCCAACCACAGATATTAACGTAGGTAACTTTAATTCTTCCTTGACGCCGTTAACCAAAAAATACATTTCCAACCTTTCACAATATGAACTCCAATTACCATTTGAAACATCGAATTCTCCGATTCTACCCATGTTTGCCATATTTTATTATGATAAAATTCCTCGTCGCCACTGCGAAATAAGACACTCTTAATTGTTCCACGTTTATTGCGAGACTGCCACCGCCCGAAATCGTCTTACAATAGTTTTTCGAGTCTACCCTATATCTATTTCCTTTAACAATATACCACAACGGAGTTCAGAAACGACCTGTGGCAAACAAATGCTAGCATACCATTCTGCATTAACCGTTCTTTGTCCCTCAAGAGGAATAGTCGTAACATGGTCGGTTTTGGAGACAAACGTGGCCACCATTTTTTTTGCAACACTCCGTGAACGAACAATTTTTGTTGGCTTTAACTCATTTTCGAACACCCAAACTCGTGACTGGTTTTTTGTTTCGGGTTCGTACGCGTATATCCAGGATTCGTCACCTGATACGATGTTGTATACAGCATTTGAGGATCCTGCGTGGAATCTTTCGAGAGTTCTGACGCACCAAGTAACGCGAGCCGCTTTTTGCTCTTCACGGAGCGAATGCGGTATCCATCGGGAAACAACTTTTTTACACCTAATTGTTCATGTAAGATTATTTGTATTTCAATCATGCCAATGTCTAAAGTTGCCTGAATTTCGCGGTATGTCACATGTCGATCTTCCTTAATCAGCTTACGCACAGCATCACCGTTTTCTTGGGTGACTGCAGTTTTTGGACGAACTTGACGGGGATCAAAACTGAGCTTGACACGTCCACGTTAAAATTCAGCAAACCAGCGATAAATTGTGGTTTTGAATGGGGCACACACTGTTTTTGTGTTAAACCACTTCGAAAGTCATAATATCATCAATTCCATTTTCTCAACGACTAAACAAGTTTGATAAAACCTTGTGGCAAGACCGAGAATCTTTTTTTAAATAAATAAATGGTATTCAATTTTAAAAAACCAAGGACTTTTCAATTAAAAAGATTTTAATATGACAGGAACAGTGGAAATATTCTATTCCCGATACTTTTAGTGCAGCCCTCGTTATATAGCCCCGCTTATAGCTAGAAAATGTGTTCAGTATGAATATTAGTTGATGTGATGGTTTTTTTTTTAAATATTTGTCAAGGTAAAAACAAACAGAACAAAGGGGAAAAATAATGTCTAAGTTCACGTTAGTTTGTTAAATTTCATAAGTTAAATAATTCCACAATATTACTCAAAACAGCTAAGATATATTTACATATTTACCCAAAACCAAAAAGAAAAAAAAGAGGACAGTTATTAGTGCAAGAAATTTGTATTGCAGCAAATAATATTTTTTTTATAACTAAATGAGAAAATCAATCTTAATGATTAATTTATTTGCAGCAATTCACTTAGAATACAAAAGTGCACAAAAAAGTGTTTACCCTCACACTTGTCACGTATCATCTGTTCAATTAGTACGCCCTGGCGTTCGAGACCAAGCTGTTGTGTTTCCAACATATCCAATTGCACCTGGAGTTCTTCGGGGGACATTTGCATTTTCACTTCCCTCCTTTCTGGTAATGGCAATCCAGGCGCTGGCCCTTTTACACGTCGCCCACCTACAACACAATTTTTTTTGTCGATTCTTTTCTGACACAGGACTTAATAATGTGCAACGATGATTTTTCGTCAGCTGGTCAGCCGTAAGAAGCGTTCTGATTAGTCCAATAAGAATTAGTACATGTAAGGTCTAATAAAGAATAGGTAAATAAATCATGGAATCATCATGTGACATATACATCATCATCATATACCAATATATTAGTATTACAATTCTGCTCTTTTTATTAGCATCAAAATTATTGTGTTTCTTACTAAACTACTCAAAACAAAATAGGGCCCACTCCAAGTTAATCTCGAATTTCGTCTAAAAAAAATTGTTGGGTAGTAAATAGTGAAGTTAAACATTTCGAACTATTGTTGACATGTTTATCTAACGTTATCAATGTTTCAAGTCAGGAATTCAATGGTGGGTAGACAAAAAAGTGAAGTACTCCAAAAAACGTTTATTACTCAAATTCTCAGTCATTTGTACCCTCAGTCACATTCTGAATGTTTCAGTGGCACGTCTAGTTTTTTAATTTTGACTTGATTTCAGTGTTACTCGCGATCATTATGCCTGGTTCTCGGCGTCATATGGATGTGGAAACAGCAACAAGAGCAGTGTTTATGCGTCAGGAGAGAGAATCTCAGAGATCGGTGGCAAGACGTCTTGGTGTGTCGTCGAGTGCACGTATGGAGAAGAGAAGGAGGTAATTCTGGAAGAAGGCTCCATAACTGCCTCCCGGTATGTCGATCGAATAATTCGGCCCTATGTCATCCCATTTTCACAAAGAGTGGGTGAAAACTTCGTCTTTATGCAAGACAATGCTCGCCCACATACAGTGCGAACAACCCAGAGAGCTCTCTCTGAAGCCAATATTACGGTTTTACCGTGGTCGGACATGAGTCCCGATTTTAACCCCATTGAACATTTATGGGACCAATTGAAAAGAAGCCTCAAATCGAACTTCAGTAATGTGACTAATCGACAAGAGCTCATAAACGCCCTAAAATTGTGTTGGGAGCGAATACCCGAGGAAAACATCACCCACTTGATTGAAAGTGTCCCAGATAGATTCAGAGAGTGCATACGGAACAGAGGAGGACCTACTCGCTATTAAGAATCATCAAACTCATTGATTTAGTCAATCATAAAAATCAAAATCAAACTTTACTTAAATCAAAAATTTCTGTAAACTTTCCTAAAAACAGTAAATTTTGACTAAATTCCATAAAATTGGCAAAACTTACTCTTGTTAATGTTCACACACTTTCAAAAACCTTAATTTATTCATTCCTAATCATAAAAACTGAAAAAAGAAAAAGAATCTGTAAAATTCATTTATAAAACATGGTGGGCCCTATTTTGTTTTGAGTAGTTTATTACAGTAGTGACATATTAACCAATTCCTTTCAACACTATACTGTTTAAGAGATAACAATTTAAATAAATATTGACCATCAGAAGCATTGCTACGAACTCCAGAAGTATCCATATCCTGCTCCATTGTTTGTCCACATCCGGATAAGTTGGTGAGACTATCTGGTGGTGTCGGTGCAGGGCGTTTCTTTTTCAATTTTGGCGTTATTGTTCCGTACGATTTCTGAAAACATTACAATATATTTGATACTTATTTATTAAAGTAAATTTTTATATATTATTCTAAGCCAGCGCTTGACTACAATCCCACCTGATGGTATGTCGTGATGTAGCCTAAGATGGTGAAACGCACTGACTTAACAAAAACCTATTCACTCTTGCCTTGAAGACACCCATATTGTAATCAGATGGAAACACAGATGCTGGCAACTTATACTTACTATAAATATTATAAAAATTAACTAAAAAATTACTATAAATTTCTAATATACTTAACATATTTAAAGTTTAATTAGCGCTTTTAAAAAAATATAGTGTAACCCATAACGTTAGTGTCTTTTTTCATAATGCTCGGAAAGTAAAAGATCGAATAATGAGAAATCGATTTTCTGCACTTCGATTTTTTCTACAATGATTCTCTTAGGATTCGAAACTATTTAAAAAGCAATCTTTTTTCAGAAAGAAATCAAAGAACTAACAAGAATGAAATATTTTTTACACAATAGCTTCGAAGTCGAGGTATTAATATACTTTAGCATTCTATCAATTAGGTTGTTGTTTATTCAATTCATTGCTTATTTAGCATGTGAAATGGCTTTGAAAAATCATCCGGAGAGAATTGTGATAGTGTTAAGAGTCGGGGTCTGAATCCAAAGCCAAAAAAACTGAATCTATGGCAGTTTTGGTCTATGGTTACGGTTGACACATGGACATGGAGTACAGAGTAGAAGGAGGACCATCTCTATATATTAATCAGTGTCCTTAAAAACGCGTCCAATAAGGGTGGCGCTGCGGTAGCATAGGATAATTTTAAAAAAGCGCCAAGAGTAATTAGAATAAGATGGAGAATTAAACAAGGACCGACCAATCCGCTTGGTTTTGTATTACGTAAATAGTTGAGGTTTTATATACTGGCATTTTACTAACTACTCTAGTTATGAAATTTTTTAAATATTTGAATTCAGCTGACTTCACTCCGTCTACAACAGCTATATTCATATCGTAGTTTTTCAGACGCCAGCGCTATTGTGGTAAGATAGAATAGAATAGAATAATTTTTTATTCAATATTGATTATTACAAAATTCTTATTGAAAGTCATTTTTTATTTGGTTCGGAAAATACCTCTGTCCTGGAAAGAACCAGCAAGAAACCCAGCGGGACTTTTTTTTCCAAACATATTTCACTTAACAATAATTTCGTTTATACAATTTTTAAATGATTTTTCATAGAAGCAGCATGGTGGCGATCACCTTATTCCTAGGGGTTATTTTTATTCATGTATTCCTTGATATTATAAGAACCCTTTTTGTACAGTTTTTCTTTAATAAAACTTTTAAACTTGTTTATTGACAAACTTTGAATATGTTCTGGGATTTTGTTGTAAAAGCGTATACATTGACCCATAAATGAATTACTGATTCTGTGGAGTCTAGTAACTGGTATTACAAGTTTATGTTTGTTCCTAGTGATTAAAGTATGCATATCCTTATTCTTATTAAAGCTATTTATGTTTTTATGTACATACATTAAATTTTCATAAATATATTGCGATGCCAAAGTTAATATGTTTATTTCTTTACATTTTTGTCTAATGGACTCTTTACAATTTAGGTTATAAATAGCCCGAACGGCTCTCATTTGCAAAACAAATATAGCTTCAATATCAGTCGCATTACCCCATAGCAAAATTCCATAAGCCATTACGCTATGAAAGTAACTAAAATACACTAATCTAGCTGTCTCAACATCTGTGAGACTTCTAATCAGTAGGTTCTAAAGGTAGGTTTTGGAACCTTTATTTTCAGTATACAGTTGGACACTTTTTCAACTTTCCCCCCATATGAGATGGTTCTTCTATTCTACACTCCATGCACATGGATAATACACTTGGTTGACAGTTCTTTCGAATAATTACGAATATACGATAATTCAGAAAACGAAAATATCTTGCAACTTTTCGTTCCTCTCCTGTGAAAATCATAATAAGAGGTTTTATGATTATTTACTAAATTTAACAATAAATGTGGTTGTTCACAGTTGGTGTACCAATGTTAATAGGCTGCTAAAGGGAAAATTATTAACTATTGATTGTGAAAATGATGTCAAAGCTTAAGCTATTAAATATTATAACATTCATAAAAGAAAATAAATACATAATTAAAATTATATTCAGTCTTTGATATTAATATTAAAAAAAGTCTGTGACTTAGGCTAAGTCTTATTTTACTAGTGTTAATGTTATTTACAAAATGACTATTTGTCCATTTAAAATTAGGTAGAATGCATACATAGACACTGATTATACATTGACACTGATACACAAAACTGCTTATTTCATAAATATCAATATAGTCAATGACAAAATACGCCATCTAGTGGTAACTACCGAAAGCCGCGTTGTACTAAAAGAATACAGCGACATCTAGCGTCCACGGTACACTCATTCGAAAACTGAAATGTGAGTGGTAAAAAGGGATTTGGTACAACACTATCCAGAGTCAGCCTCCGAAAGTGCCTTGGTTCAATCAATGTCTATTGAACAAAAAAATCTGTTGTATTAGCAATGCGACTTCGCTCCGGACACATTCCGTGCAACAAGTTTGCTTTCATGATGAAAAAGAAACAATCTCTAAATTGCGAAACATGCAACACAATCGAAGACGTACAACACTTGCTCGCGGAATGTTCTAAAAACTATCACGAGAGAAAACTACTGGTCGCCAAAACTGACATTAAAATGTATAACATAGGGGAATACCAAAGTATATTCTCTGAACCACTGTCAGATGCTGCTCAAATGGTTTATCATTTATTAAGTATTATATAAGTAATTAAATATTTTTTGTGCTATTTAGTTATAAGGTACAATGGGACAGACATGTTAAGAATAACGAAAATGCCTTAAATAAAAAAGAATAAAAAAAATCTATCCTTGGTATAAAGTGTATTATCTATGTATAGTACACATTCCGTAAATATAATATCTAAATCAACTACTAATAAACTTGTTTCTCAAGGTGCTAAAACTAACGAGAATCCTGGAACTTATTCATATGACATGATATTATAGGTAAGATAAATCATATTATGCTAATTTACATATCCAAAAAAATCATCGTGTGTAGATTTGAGTTAACATAGATACACGCATGTGACGCCAAAATAAGTGAATTGAAAGCGTCCATATGACTTTTGTATAGTCAAGTAGATGCGCACAGGTGTGAAAACTGTAAACATTATAAACACTACTGACGAGTTGTCAGTGACACTTAGATGATGTTGCAAATTTCGGCAATAAATACCATCAAAACCGGGGGATATTTAGTATAAGGCAAAGGCAAGGAAAATAGCCTTAATAGATTCAAAAACGTTCAACGTGAACAATTTAGATTTCTTTGAATGTCTGTAAGCAAGCCGAATGGCCTGTCCTCAACACTATGATATGACACGTGTGAATTTACCTGGATTACGCAAAAAGAATCACAGATTTCGCGGTGAATCCACCGTCCCATAAGGTGTCATGACCTCGCAGATAGCAAATATGTCCCTTCAAAAAGAATATGAAAAATCTTTAAGTGCATGCCTCGAGCGGGACGGTTTAAAATAGTAAAATTCAAAAGGCTTCTTAAGGATTAAAATCTAAAGTTGATAAAAAAATCAAAGTGATAAATAACTTATCACTACCTTTCAATCACAAACTTTCGAAAAACTGAACTGTTCAGTTTTTCGAAAGATAATACCGACCAAGTGACGTTCAAATTAATTTTTTTTTTATATGAGAGGGGGCAAACGAGCTTGCGGCTCACCTGATGGTAAGTGACTATCGCCGCCCACGAACAACCGCAACATCAGGGGAATTGCAGAAGCGTTGCCGGCCTTTTAAAAAGGAGTAGGCTCTTTTCTTGAAGGTCCCTAAGTCGTATCGGTCCGGAAAAATCGCTGGTGGTAAACTATTCCACAAGGAAGTTGTGCGAGGAAGAAAACATCTTCTAAATCGCACAGTGGTGGACCGCCAATCATCCAAATGGTGTGGATGGTATCGGGAGTTCTGCCGCGATGTGCGTTCGTGAAATTTGGCAGGTGGGATTAATCCGAACAATTCTTCAGAGCACTCCCCGTGGTAAATGCGAAAGAAAATGCAAAGAGAGAGAGAGATGTTGCAATCTCTTCGCAGCGCCAATGAGTCGAGCCGATCGGAAAGGACTCGGTCGTCGACGATTCTAACCGCTCTGCGCTGGATGCGGTCAAGTGGAAGGAGCTGGCACTGGAGAGCCCCAGCCCAGAGATGGGAACAGTATTCCATGTGAGGCCGAACCTGCGCCTTGAAAAGTTGCAGGCGTTGAGCCGGCATGAAATACTGTCCCGCTCTGCTGAGCACGCCAAGCTTTTTAGAGGCCAACATGGCCTTCCCTTCCAAGTGACCACGAAACTGCACAATATTCGATATGGCGACGCCAAGGATTCCGATACTAGCTGAGGCAGCAAGGGGAGTGCCTTGAAACTGAGGAGATACGACAAAGGGGTTCTTTATAGAGGTAAACGCGCAAACTTGTGTCTTCTGAGGATTAAACTGGACTAGATTTAGTCGCCCCCAATCCGAGACTTTGTCCAGCAAAGACTCGACTTCAGACATAAGTTTGTTCCGGTACTCGGTGACGTTTTCCCGAGAAATATTGGCACGGCCGGTGTATAGAGCATCACCAGTGCTGTCATCCGCTTAGCAATGAATGCTACCGGCTTGCAACATATCATTGATATGCAGGAGAAACAGCGTTGGTGATAGCACGCAGCCTTATGGAACACTAGCGTTAATAGGTTTGTAGTCGGAGCATGCACCGTCTACAACGACCTTGATGCTCCGATCTGCAAGAAAGCTGGTGATCCAATTGCATAATTTCTCGGGAAGCCCATAGGAAGGAAGCTTCGAAAGAAGCGCTTTGTGCCAGACCCGATCGAAGGCCTTCGCAATGTCCAAACGAACGGCCAATGCCTCCCCCTTGGACTCTACTGCCTCCGCCCATCTATGAGTTAAGTAGACCAGAAGATGACCAGCTGATCGACCCCGACGAAAACCGTACTGGCGGTCACTATTCAGCTGGTGATATCAAGGTACCGCATGAGGTGGCAGTTTATAACGGATTCCATTATTTTGGAGAACAAGGGGGTGATGGCGATAGGCCTGTAGTTGGACGGGTCTGAGCGGTCGCCTTTTTTAGGGATCGGGTGGACAAAAGCTGTCTTCCATGATTTCGGGACTACCCCTAGGGAGTAGGAGTGCAGGAAAAGACGCGTTAGAACCGGTGCCAACTCCGGAGCACACGTCCTCAGCACAATTGGGGGGATTCCGTCAGGCCCACTCAATTCCGTCAAGGGAGAGGAGTGCTCTGCGAACCGAGCGCTGTGAGAACCGCACATCCGGCATGGAGCACTCACACCGCGGGATGGTCGACGGTGTTCCCCCCGACATCAACAGTCGAGTTGGACGCAAAAAGGGAGCCTAAAATGTCGGCTTTCTCTTTTGCGTCGTGGGCCAGTGAGTCGTCCTCCCTGTGCAGAGATGGAAGTGATGGCTTACCGAAATTCCCTTGGACAGCCTTGGCGAGAGACCAGAATGCACGGGTTCCCGAAGGAAGGCGAACTAGTTTCTCGCCAAAACTGCCTATGTGCTCTGAATTTGCCTTGGCAATAACTCTTTTGAAGGACCGTAACTTATTATTAACCTTAAATTATTTTCAATTAACGTTTTTTTTTAAATAATCGAAGTAAATAATCTTATAACGAAACGTCAGAAGTACTAATTGAAATCTCTTGCTGTTGGTGTACTTTTTTATTATATAAGTACAATATAAACCTGGTGGAAGTGATTTAAGTTGAGTGGATCTCGATTTTTTGATTTGGTAACAAAAGAGCACTTTTACTTTTGTTACGATAAGACATTCGCGTGATCTTTCTTTGAGTATATAAGATTATTGGTTTCTATTATTTTAGAATACTTTACCAAAAAACATCCAGATTCCAAATATCTATGTTATGTTCCAAAATTGAATTTGCATCTTATTGGGAAAATTAATAAAAGTTTCATTTATAGAATATATTAATATTGTCTTTATTTCACACAATCCTTATTTAATAAATAATAAAATTAAGGCAACTCCTTTCATTTTGTGGAAATTTGTCAAGTCATCATCCGCGTAATTATTTTCATGTCATATGCGCCGGGTTAACACAATTTTCTACGTTACGACAGTAACTTAAGAATTCGATCGCATTCCAATGTTAACAATGGAAATCAGCGTTTTATTATGTTTTGAATATCTAGTTACGCGTGTGTTAGAGCTTAAAGAATTTCTAATAGAAACTTATGACGCACTAGACAGTTGTCCACGGTAATTTCTGCACATGAATATATATAACACAAAAGTAATAATTTATATATATAATTCGGACGACACTGAGGTCATCAATATTTTCATGTAATAAATGCTTAATATAACGCTTCGATGGATGCGGGTGGCTTAGGGCCGTGCTTTGTGGCATTCTTTGGTGGCCTATGTCCAGCAGTGGACTTGTGAAGAGTGCAATGATGATAATGCTTCGATCTCATCTAATTCCATAAATATCTTTAAAAATAGTTTTATATTTCAATCCGTCTGATGCCAATACAGCTTAAGAGAATCCATTACCATATTTTATCCCATTGATGAAATGACCTTGTGCCGAGTTTTATGTCCTTCGACTATGACAACAAGATCTCTCAATTACGAGAGGGTTTAAGGTGCTACCGTGTAGTAAAATTAAAACTGTTTTGACTAGCATAACCCTTCGTGCCAAATACGTCTCCAGCCTTATTGTGTGTTCGATACGGAAACACGCTTTTCTTCATCTGTCGACATTTTCAGAACATTATATAATATCTCGGGAACTTTCAACTTTCAATCTCTTGATTAATAATTTATAATATATATTTTAACTGACTACACTGATAGGTAAGACGTGAAAGCGACGGGTATAGCTTGAGAAGAACAACACAGGACCACCGTCAGGCGATGAAATGAAAACATTAAATAAAAATCCGTTACAGAATGGGGTTTGAAGTTTATTTGATAAATAGATTTGAAGAGCTTATTCCAATTACGTGTTGAGCTCCGTCAGACCTAATTTTTTATTTAGTTTAAATGAATTACGGCTCAGGAAAGTAATTGATTTTAAATAATAAATTTTAATGTTATTTTATGTTTATATTATATACTACTAGCTACCTAGCTAGTACACGGCGCGTTGCTTCCGCATAAGATATAATTGGGGAAATATCGTTTTAAATTTGGAACAGTCATATTGTTTAATTAGGAATGATGATAATACATTCATTTAAATTGAATGATATATAACTTTCAAATAAATTTGTCCGTACGACACGCGCGCCACTTACTGTAAGTTAATTGTGCTAAGTATGCCTATAACCTTCGCGTAAGTGCAAGCAATAAGTTGACAAAGTTTTACCGCAATTTGATGAACGGTATGGCAGCGCATAAAATACGAACAAACAAAAATTAACTTATAAAAGATAATTTTATATAAATATTAGATTAGTTGCTTACATAAATCACTACGGATAATGTTTTGACTACTGTAAAAGAGGTGCAAACACAGGTCGATTAGTTAATTGGGAGAGGCATTCGCGTAAAGCTCATCGTCGCAGTAAGACGTAGAGAAAAGTTTAATCGTGTACGATTAAAGTAAAGGGAGTTGTATAGCGAGTTACCTTATGGAATTAGATAGTATAAAGAGGTTTGATTTTAGTAACCTTAAAGAGTTGAATACTGTGTGAAGTGTGATTGTAAATTAAATGAATTGAAATATTTGACTTTACATTTTGATTTTCTACCTGTACAGCTATAATACAAGTGATTAGACAAGTTTAAAGTTCAAATTTCAAACAATTTTTTTTTAAAATTGACAAACTGTAATTTTTTCCATTACTGGCCACAAGCCCTTATATTGATGAGAAAATACATAAAGAGCAGTCAAAGTTTTCATCTTATAATAATCAGAGAGAGCCTAGACATTGCTTTGGTTCAACCGAGTCGTTTGCTACATTGAACATTGAAAATACATTTATCTTTATAATAATTTATTATAATTGACCTTGATAAAAATTGGCTCAATCATACTCATTTAACTATATAACTAAAAGATTCAATAAACAATAGACAAGCAGTCATACATATATCTTTCACAAAGAACTTTAAACATTCTTAGAAAATATCTCATCCACACTGAGTTTTATGATTTCTTGGGACAAAACTTTCATAAAACTCAGTGGATTTAAAATCTTTAAAAACAATATGAAACTGTTTTCTTGTAAACATACAGTTTCCTTCTTAGTGTTGTAAAGTAGAGTTTTAGTAAGTAAAGTTTGTTTTTCTAGTGATTGTATTTTTAGATTTTAAATTTGTATGTGACAATTTATTTGACTATTTCGAGCACAATCCAATACAGATATAGAACAAATAAATAAAATAATAGAAATAGGCATAAAAAACTAAATTACTTTTTAACAACCGTTAATATTTATAAATAGTTACATTTTTAAAATTAAATATAACTGTCCTAAACTTTCTTGGTGTACGCGAAATAGTTGAGGAAAATGATGAATAAACATACAAGAACAATACTAATGTATTATAAACTTACCTGATCTGAGTATACTGTTGATGTGTGAGAGCTTAGTGATGATATGCTTGCTACGTCGTCCATGGAGGTTGAGTTTCTTCCCGCTTCTTGGGCTTCGCTTACGGTAATTGTTGGGGGTGGGGGTGGCGCTTTCGGTTTCCTGCGGCGTGGTGTGCTTGTAGGCAAATTTGGCGTGCTGGTCGCCATAGACGACTTGTACATATTTGAACTGAAATATTAAGCATTCATCTCAGTTACAAGCATCATTTGATTAGTATATCAATTTTTTTTGTATTTCTAACTGTCAAAGTTCTTCATAAATTAATAATATTTTCGTCTTATTAATTAATTAATATCAATTAATGTTTGCGGCTTGGCAAACCCATTCGAATGGAACGCCGTGGGGTTTTAGTCAGTGTGACTCCGACATAACCCATAAAAAATATAGGCGAACCCTTCATTGTTGTATTTGTGCAGTAATGCAGTCATGGATGTTATTCTTATAAATGCCTATGATAGCATTGAATAAGCAAGACTGATAATATTTCGCGGAAAGAGAATTATTGTGTCAGAAGACTGAAGTATTATGTTAGATTTCCATAATGTAATTAATTTTTTTTTATAGGATAAGATTCTGATGGTAAGTGGTAACTGTGTCTAATCTATAGACATCTAATTCTATCCTCGATTACGAATCAAAATGCAGATTTGTTGTCACCCGTGAGGATTAAGATGGAATGCCTCGTTTCCAGTAAAAATGGTCTCCGGTTCTCTACACTCACCATACGAAACACTGATGTGTTTCGTATGGTGAGTGTTGGGCTGCTATTTTACGCTGGTATTCTGTGAGAGCGTGGTCCTTCACCGGTCTAGCCGACCCAATCGTACTACAACTATACCATAGAGCATGGCTCTACCACGTCCAAAATCATACAAGCTTTTAGTTTATTATACCAAAATTGAAACTAAAGTACAATTAATTAAAAAAAATACATGAATAAAGCTAAATACTCCCGCGCCCTCTAACCTTCGACGGTCCTTTTCCGTAATCGGATTTTAAATAAGAATAAGACGGTACAGTGTTAAAGTTTGCATCAAAAGGATAGCATTACTAATAAGTCTGTGATTTTTATGACACATCAAAGTATTAACTTTTTCGGTTCTGTACATTGAGTTATATGTACTACGTACTAGAGAAGCCATTCCGAACATTGCCTATGTTCAACTGAACTGTAGTGCAATCCGTACAAACTAAATATTGCGTAAATTGAAGATTTGTGAATTTCATAAAATAATTATTATTACATTTTATTTAGAAATATAACATGTTTGTTTAGATGAAATTAAGATATTTTATATTAAATTCTTATATTTATTTTATATTAATATATTATTTTATATCAAATTAAAGTCTTCGCGCATGCGCGACTACTACTCCCGCGCATGCGCGAAAACATAGAGTAGGACACAGTTCTTGTTTGAAATGGCTTCTCTAGTACGTAGTACATATAACTCAATGGTTCTATAGATTTAATTCACTTAAATAAATTTTTGTCAAATGTATACTTGCCCTCTTTTACATGTTTCTTCGTCAGACGAGGCATCTTCTCCATCAGACCAAAAGGGATTATATGAGTTTTGAGCTATTATATGCCTTTTTCTGTAAAATAAAATCAATTAAACTTCAAAAATGTTACACTAGTTATTATAAATCCATAAATATGCTATAAATTATCCTTACATTGGTGTCGGCAATTGGGTATTTTGTTTTACTTGCGGCTGGATAGCAGGGTCATCATCTTCCTCTTCGCTGCTACCAAAAGGATTAGTACTGACTCTTATTTGGTTTTCTTTAACTTTTACCTATAATAGTAAATATTTAAAAAAAATAGTAAAAGCATAAAAATACAACAAATTTTTACAAAATCGATGTATTACCTCTTCATCGTCATCCGAAAATGGGTTTAAATAATCTGGATATTCATGATCTTTGCAGGGTTTACCTGACACCTCTTTTTTTACGCCATTTGTATTCTTTTCTGCTATCACATGGTTCTTTTTTCTTCTTGGGGGAACACTTATACTATTTTCAGGATTGTCTTTATTGAAACTATTATTTCCAAAAACAGAAGTAACGGAACTAGATATGTTTAAATTAGATTTAGCTATTCTGTTGTCATCCGTTATGTTACTTTCTTCTTTTATTTTCTTATTAATATTTCTAAATTTATCATCATAATCATCAGTGGAAGATTTTTTAAGTATATTTATTTCATCATATTTTAATTTTGTGTCTGTATCATCGGTATTATTAGATGCAATACTTGAGTCTAAGTTGTCACCTGATAATTGAGTTTGTAAAAAATTAAATTTATTTATGTCACTCTTATACAGGTTTTCGGGCACCTTTTTGTAGAAATTTTCGTCTGTGCTATATATGTCATCTTTTGAACCACTATTACTCATGTTTTCCATATTAAAATCTTTAGAAGAGCTAGTTTGTTCTTTACCGCTAGTTTCAATTTCTAATGATTTATTTGCTTCTTTAAACTTAACATAAGAGGAATCTTTTAAACTAATACTTGCTATTTTGTTGTCAATACTTGTGTCTTTTTCTACATTTTTTTCAAACACACTTATTTTATCTGCAATTAAATTCAATAGATGATGAAATCTAAAATGTGAAATGTGACAAAAAGCTGTATAATTATCGATATTTCAAATTTCAACATGTTGAAAGAGAAAACAGCGAACTCTTTCACTTTCAGAAAATTTCACCATCATTATGTGTCTACTGAAATACATAGGTTTTCTCAAAAGGAATGCCAAAAGTACGGTCTCAAGCCACCTTCATTTACCAACTATCTGTATCTTTTACCAAGTCGTTGCTCCATCTAATGGGGGGGTCGCCCACCGGTACGAGACTGCCACTCAAGAACCTTCTTTTATAGAATAAGGGTGACAAAAGAGCACACAGTCCATCTGATGGTAAGTGGATGCTATGGTCTACAGATCAAAATGCAGATGCGTTGTCACCAGTGAGGACTGCCTCGTTTCCAGTAAAAAAGAGTCTCCATTTCTCTTCACTCACTATACGAAACACATATTTTACGCTGGTGATTTACCCAGGTCAAGCTGGGTCGAGCGGTTTAGATAAAAAAGATAAGCCTAGAGTTATATCCATCCATTCATGAAAATGCATACAGTAGGGGTTAAAGGAAGTATCTACTATACTATGTGGAGACATGAGTTTCATACCAATCCTTTAGAGATTAGCATCATCAAATCTGATAAACATGCATTAAATCACATGTAATCTAATTATTAGATATTCTGTTTTAAGATTACATTAAATGCAAAAGTTTTTAGACACAACATTTTGTAAGTTCAATTTTTACAAGACATTATTATTGAACCATTTTACACACAAATTACAAAAAGAAAACATAAAACAACTATAAACACTATAGAGGCATGCAAATATAGAGTGGAAGGTATAATATAATAAAGTAAACGCTTACCTAATATAGACTGAGGCCTTGTCTTATATCTTTGACTTACTTGTTCTTCAGTAAAAGTATCTTTTTTTATTTCACTTGTATTGCTACTAAAAGCTAGCATTCCCATTTGATCATTGTTATTAAAAATTTTTGGTAAACTTTTTTCATTTTTACAAGTATCACAAGTAAACTCAGATGCATCATCAAGTTGGAAATTCTTTGGGTTTAAATGTCCTGAACACTTTGAACATCGGAAACATCTTCTATGATATAGTTTTTGTGCCACTATGAGTTTTTGTGCCAAATAGACAGGCAATCCACATGCGGCGCATTTATCTAAACCTGTCTTTCCAAATCTTATAGGAGTCTACAAGAGTGATTGCATAGAAAGAATTAAAGATGTAAGAAAGAGTAATACAATGCACAGACACAAAAGAACAGTGACAAATAAAGCAAACACATAAAGGAACATTCTATATGCATAAATGTTTAGTACATTAGATACTTACAACTGACGGTGTTGATGTAGGAGATGTGGCTTTAGGTTCACTTTGAGAAACTTTAGTGTTTACTGCAAAAGCATAATAATTTTTTATTTATTCAAAATTTTAACTATATACTTAGCCTATTGCCACCGTTTAAGGTGAAGAAATATGATAATCTCGAAAAAAATATTCAAGAAGCGTAATATGGACTGATAATAATAATGGAAAAACTGAAATGAATTATATTGATGGATTACTGTCAGAAAGGTATAACCATTACTGCAAACTTTTCAGGAGAGTAGTTTAAAGTTTATAATTAAAAATTTTGTACAATCGACTTCAATATAAATTATTAAGAATAACTCAAAAACTATTGATCAGACCGTGATCAAATTTACATGGGACCACATGTGAAGCACCAGCTTTCAGATGAAAAAAGAATCATCGAAATCGGTTCAACCAGTAAAGAGTTATGATGTAACACACAAAAAAAACTTACAGTCGAATTGAGTACTGGCTCCTTTTTGAAATCTGTAGAAAATTAACTAAAAAATAATATAAATTCTTTAGCTTTTGGAAGCTATAGCTGAATTGATGATTTCTTTTTTGCTTGAAAAGCTTAGTCATAGTTTTTAATTATTTTTCTACATAATGAAATATAAACTGCATCCGTCGTATAGCCTTAAATAGTCTTATGGACACGTGACAGTGTGTCAGCCAAGTTCGGTAAAGAAAAGGGCGACGCACCAGAAGTGTATACTTTTTTACACGAACCATTCCAAACCAACTAAGCGCAACAATAACTTTGTCAATATTTAATTATTATAGCTTAAATAAAAAATTGAAATTAGTGAAGTGCAAAAAAAGCTCTGAAGGTTTATGTATTTAAATATAGATGAATAAAAGTATAAGACTTTTTTTTTCAAACAATATATTACTCATTTTACTTCCAGCCTAAATAGTTTAACTGCTGAATTTGTTTTATTAAAATTGAAGAAATTATAATAAATTATGAATCCCTGTCTGTGTATATCGCACTGTCTTAGTGTAACAAAAGCCTACTCTTGTCTTGAAGCAACTAATTACACTCCTTTCCAATCTTAAAGAGTATGATGGTAGTAATTGAAATTGGCCAATAGTTGGTGGAATAGGCAATAGGCTGCCTTTTTTGCTGCTGCATTAGCAAGAACAGTATAGCTGGTAGCCTGAGGGTTCAATATCTAGGGAATAAAGTGGATGGTAAAGGACAGCCCAGTCAATTGAAAGAATTTTTTCACGAGTCGCCCTAGTCATGTGTGCTGTGCATGTGTGATGTTGCTATGGCATAATCATGTTTTTAAAATTATATTTGATTTAGATTTTTCGGTAATCTTGCTGCTACATAATCCAGTTGCTCACAGTTAATTTCTTCCGTGATTGTAGTGTTAATTAGCAAAAGGTCCCCCCTGTAAATAATCCTGTTTCCCCACTACACATTTAGAAGAACTTTTCGTCTCATATTTTGATGTGGATATAACCAATTCTCCAGCTCTAAGCCACTGGTGCTTACCTAATAAATTGACGTGCATTACTCATTTTGTCATCCTACGTAAATACGTCCCGCAGCCACTTTTTGAGACGATGGTAAATAAGTAGTTCCATGCACAATATTCTCTTTTTGAAGTAAAGTTGGCATGTGGCAAACAAACTCAAAATTTTCATGACATTCATAAGGCGTGAAGTTACATCGCCTTGGCGACGAAATAAGGAAGGGAGATGGAATAATATCCATCTCCTCCGCACTTTTCTTATCTTGCCATGAAAGAAATATTATTATATTTCAAATGATGCGTCATTTTAATAGACGCTAGTAATTAATTTATTTGTATTTGTTAATCAATAATATAATACCTTTAAAAAAGTTAAAGTTACAACCTATATTCCTCAAACTGCTGGGCACAGGCCTCCCCTCATTTCTGAGAGGGCTTTAGGACAAGGAAATGCCCACCGCGCTGCCCCAATGCGTGTTGGCGAACTTCACATGTCTTCGAAATGTTTGTTTTCTTTCACCGCTGAGCACGTGGTAAATCAGAGCTTAGAATTGCAATTAACAATTTCATTGGTGCCGGCGGGGATCGACCCCGGATTGCTCGCGTACTGTGAAATTTACAGTGAGCGCTAACCATCTGGACTACCACGGCTCATAATATGTTTATGAGCCGTGGTAGTTAATCAATAATATAATACCTACGTTTATCAATAATAATATACTACAAAAGGAACTTTGTTCCAACCGAGTGTTCCACGACACTTACGCATGTTTTTTTTATTTATAAACTACATGGGTGCAGTTTAAAAAACTATTAATAAATCTAATTGTGCATGGCCTAAATTTTTAAAGTTGTTGTAAATACACACAAGTTTTAACCTTATAACTATATTTCCAATTTTCTCTCCGAAGTAATACCAAAGCGTAGTCGACGGAGCCCCACCGAATAAAACAAAATGTTAACTTTTATAATTACTTTAATAAGTAAATATACTCGTATTTTATCACTTCCACCATTTCTAAAGATGGATCTTTATTATGTTTCATAATCTTGCATGATTCCTTTGATAACTTTTTTATTTGAAAGCTGGTGCTTCACATGTGGTCACATATAAATTTGATTAAGGTCTGTCCAATAGTTTTTATTTATTCTTAATAATTTATATTGAAGTGGGTTGTACAAAATTTTTAATTTTAAATTATTTAAATTTGTATAATAATAATTTTTTCTTTTTTTTATGTTTCCTCATAACTTTTTACTGGGTGAACTTAAGACAGATGCAACTTAAAAAACGTAAGAATTTTGTGTAGAAGTTCCGTTTCAGGTTAATTAGTGATTTAAGAATATTTTTAGAAAATTATTTTAAATATTTTGACACAGCTCCAGCAGCTAAAATTGCTCGCAAAGCCCCCTTGAACCCTCCACAGTGACAGACTCATCAAATTCAGGCAACTTGGTATAAACCCAACGCAATGTTTTACTAAAGTTTTTGGAAAATAAAAATTCAACCAAAATGTGATAAATATATCTTTCTTATACGCATAAATTATTTCTAACCCAAACAGGTTATTGTTCTAGCAAGAATATGTTACCAAAAGCCCAATTAACATTAATCTCTTATGAAATACCATTTTTCAACAAAAAGTATGTCCTAGAATTCTGAGGTTAAGATTAAAAGACTCATAAACCGGCAATACCAATTATATGTATAAGTCAATATCACAAAAAATTATTCTTAACTTTTCTAGCTCTAAGGCATCAATAGATATGAAGTTAAAAAGGACAAGAACAAGAGTAAACTAGTAACTTTTAACCTTAATATTTAAAATTACAGATTTTCGGGATATACTACAAGCAAGCAACATTATGTATTAAGTACCATATTGTATTATCATAAAATATAGCCTAAGATAGTCTAGAGATGAAAAACATCCAATTTCACTTTGTAAGTCAAAATATGTTAGGTTTGATGACTTACAGATCTTATAGAAACCCTGTCTTTGGCTACATCACCATTTACCATCAGGTGGTAGTAGTCATGCACAGGCTTAAAATAGTTTAAAAAAAATGTAAATGAAACATTTTTAGTACAGTCAGGTAAAAACAGGAAAGCATTTTATTGATCAAAGTGGTTAATAAGAAATGTTATCCTAATATATTAATATAAAATAGTACTTGATAATTTATATATATTTTCACTTTTGTAAGAAAGTTACATGATAACTAACCCATATGGCTTACCTGTATGACTTAAGCGCTGGTAAAACTGAGATAAGTATGTTAATACAGATAATCTGTCTGGAACATCATTTTCTACCATATCTTCCGGATCAAGTAAAGCAGGAATGCCTAAATGTTTTTCTGCTATGCTAAACGCTAGTTGATTATTTTCATATATATTTTCAGGTTTCAGTTTAGATAGGTCACTGGAAAAAATTCACTATTTAATTTTGTTTAAGAAGTAATGTTATTGGTGGCATATTAGACATATTTAATAACGAAATTACATTAAATCCGGTCTGAAATGATGAACTAATGCACAAAATGCCATTCCATTTCTCCAAGATGTTGTCATATTATCAATCTGAACAGTAGGGCAATCTTTCACCAGTCGTTTGCACCATAGTTCTAAAGCTTTAGTGCCTTTAACTTCAGACATAATTACGTTCTATCACAGTTTTATTAATTACACTTTAAATTAAAGAATTTGAAAACAAAATTTAAGATGCTCTATGTTTAATATTTTTTTAATCATACTGTTTATTTCTGTGTAACTTTAAGGTTTAATGACTAATAGGTAAAGTTTGAGTGTACTAAAGATAATAAATTATTTTTATTTAGAACCATTATGATTCAGTGTCAAAATAAGTTTACTTTGCAATTTGCAATACAAATTGGCTTGACTGGTCATTGGCTTAAGTTGATTGTTGGCACTTGGCATTGGCAGCGCACAGACTACTAAGAGTATAAAATGTCAAATTCTAAGGTATCGTTTGTCTATGGTTGAAAATAATATATATAAAAAAAAATATTGACAGCCTTATTTTTAAATAGCGCATCTCAAAAATATTAATTATTTAAACTGAGCCCTTGTAGTTTAGAAATAAAAACATAGATAAAAATCGCTCACTTTATAACTTCGATATTACTTCAAGTAATTAGAATTGGGTACTTTTGGGAATATGAAAAAACTGCATCTTGGTTGAATATAATTGCACCATCCTTAAAACTGCGTTAAATTCAGTATTAACTGGAAAAAGTTAATAAAACCAAATTTGTTAAGTGTCGAATGCATGAATTGATTAAAGTTATTACTTACAATTAATACTCTTAGAAACTAAGCTAGCCAAACAATTCAAATCAATAATACACTTTTCGTGCATTTTGTTCAGCGAACGTAGCTGAAGACGATTCGGCGGCATTCATAACTGAAGACGATTTCAGTTTTACTAAATTCTTTGCTTCTATATACAATAGTGATAGCTTTCCTGTCCCATAGAAGTCCTTGGAATTTTTACTTACACACGTTCGGGGCCCCTGTAGACCGGGGCCCCCGTATCATTGATATGGCTGATACGGCGGTAGCTACGCCCCTGCTGCCAACCTATTATTTTTGCTACCGGCTTTAATTTTTTTAAATCCCTAATTCAGATTCATTGATTACTGTGTATATACTTCAGATTAATTTGTCGATGCGATAAATACATGCCAATTTCAAAAAACACATCTCAAAATATTAGTTATTGCACGCCTTAAGCGCGAAGCGCGCAGGTATGTTCTGCTAGGGCCTAAACATTAAAATTCCAGCGTTTTGTCACATGAAATCGTATCTAGCAAGCATATTATACATATAAATGATATAAAAAATACATTGTCAGCAAGATAGATGATTGTTGAACTTATTAATATTTTTTTAAATTGATTAATTGCTATTTTTACATAAAAAGGGGTTTTAGTGGCTTATGGCGTAGATTTAACAAGTCCGCATGGCGGCGTAAACACGACAACTTTTGAAAATATCAATTGTTTAACTCAATCTATTTTTTAATCTCTTCATCTATCATGTCTTGTTTGGTTATAATTAATTTTTTTCGGCTCAAAAAGAGCGAAATCTTCGATGGTTTTAGCAGCCTTGTATTAATTTATTTTACTAAATAGGCCGAAGTCGTACTCCGAGCAATAGCTACAGAGTACTTTATATACTCCGGCCTATTAGCTTGCTACTATGCAGTGTAGAGAGAAGGAGGACCATCTCTATACAATGAAAACTGTCCCTAAAAACGTGTCCAATAAGGGTGGCGCTGCTGTAGCATAGGATAAATTTAAAAAAAATGCGCCTTAAAGTAATTAGAATAAGATGGAGAAATAAACAAGGACCGACCAATCTGCTTGGTTTTGTACTACGTAAATAGTTGAGATTTTGTATACTGGCCATTTTACTAACTACTCTAATCATGAAATTTTTTAAATATTTGAATTCAGCTGCTTCACTCCGTTCACAACAGCTATCTTCATATCGTAGTTTTTCAGATGCCAGCGCTATTGTGGTACGTTTTGGAACCTCTATTTTCAGTAAATAGTGGGACACTTTCAACTTTCGCCCCTTATAAGATGGTTCTCCTTGTACTCTACACTCCATACTTGCTACTGCATATTTATTTATCTATGCCTCAAATGCCGTCGTGAGTGATCGTTTGTTACAGCACCTCGTGCAGAAAAATATCGATCCCCGTAGAAATACAAAATATTCCAAAAACCAAATTTAATACATACTTGACCAAGGTAAGACATTATTATTATTTTTATAATCACAGATTTTTATTAAAATATTTTGTTTCGCTAAAAGCACGCAGGATTTATATACAAATATAATTATACGTCTTGAACTTTATAGACCTGAAGGTGTGTTGGTATCTGCTGCTGGAACTGCTCGTCGAGGAGAACTAGATGTGCCGAGTTTTGGCTCGTTTTGTTAGTTATGATGAGACCTTACCTCCGACATGATAGTGACTTGAAAGTGTACTTTGATGACTGCTACTGGAACTCCTCGAGGAGGAGAACTAGATGTGCCGAGTTTGGGCTCGTTTTGTTATTTATGATGAGACCTTACCTCCGGACTGGATAGAGTGACTTGAAAGTGTACTTTGATGACTGCTACTGGAACTCCTCGACGAGAAGAACTAGATGTGCTGAGTATAGCCTCGTTTTGTTAGTTCTAGAATATAATAGATATAATATATAGAATAGACCTTACCTCCGGACTTGACGGACTGACTTCAAGGTGTACTTCGTTGACTGCTACTTGAACTCATTGACGAATAGAACTACAATTTACATATTTTTTTTAATTTTTTCACTATCACAGGGCATTGTGAGTCGGGCACTTTTGGATTTTTCAAACTTTTTTTTTAATTGAAGTTTGACATAAAGATATTAGAAAATTGGAAGTATAGTTATAAGGTAATTAGTGAAAATTTGTGTGTATTTAAACTACTTTAAAAATTTAGGCCATGCACAATTAGATTTACTAATAGTTTTTTAAACTGCATCCATGCAGTTTATAAGTAAAATAAACATGCGTGAGTGTCGTGGAACACTCGGTTGGAACAAAGTTCCTTTCGTAGTATATTATTATTGATAAACGTAGGTATTATATTATTGATTAACTACCACGGCTCATAAACGTATTATGAGCCGTGGTAGTCCAGATGGTTAGCGCTCGCTGTAAATTTCACAGTACGCCAGCAACCCGGGGTCGATCCCCGCCGGCACAAATGAAATTGTTAATTGCAATTTTAAGCTCTGATTTACCACGTGCTCGGCGGAGAAAGAAAACATCGTGAGGAAACATGCATATCTGAGAAAATAAGAAAGAAAATTTCGAAGACATGTGAAGTTCGCCAACACGCATTGGAGCAGCGCGGTGGGCATTTCCTTGTCCTAAAGCCCTCTCAGAAATGAGGAGAGGCCTGTGCCCTGCAGTTTGACGTATATAGGTTGTAACTTTAACTTTTTTTAAAGGTATTATATTATTCATTAATTAAACAAATAACAAATAATAACAATAATTAAACAAATAAATGAATTACTAGCGTCTATTAAAATGAAGCGTCATTTAACATAAAATAATATTTCTTTCATGGCAAGATAAGAAAAAGTGCGAGGGAGATGGATAATATTCCATCTCGCTTCCTTATAGCCGCCAAAGCCGTCTTCACTACGTCAGAAGGGGTCGTGACGGAAATATCTTACACTTTTTCTCACCTAGCCCCCATCCGCCAAATTCGTACCGTCCGATAAGGAACTTCGTTCCAAAATAGGTAAAAACGCTCATCTTATAACGTCGATATATAACTATAACTGAATAAAATTGGTTACTTTGCAATAAGGAAAACGTGTGCGGTTAACATGTGAATAAAGCAGTCGAATACTTAAAATTTACAAATAGATGGAGTTTATTCCATATGTTAGTATTTTTTATTGTGATACAGGTTTTTTTTCTATTAAAATAATTTAAAATAATATCATAAATAATAATCAAAAATTTTACCGATTAGGTAATCGAGTACTTAATATTTCATAAAAATCGTAATACTAAATAATCGCAATGTGACAACCGCACTTCCCATGAGACTCTTGAGTGACTCCAGTCTTATGTTTATGACTTACAAATAAAATAATTGAAAAATATATTCAATTATATAATTTGTTAATTAAATGAAGCTTATGACTTCGTCCACGTGGATTAAAGTTTTTTAATTTTCTGGGATAACATGTAGATAATGTGTTAATTTAGAGTATCCAAATCGGTTCAGTCGTTGTGGCGTGAAGGAGTAACAAACAACCAAACTTTCGTATATATATCTTTATATATAAAAATTACGTGTCACATTGTTTGTCCGCGATGGACTCCTAAACTACTGAAGTGATTTCAATGAAATTTTTTACACTGTGTGCATTTTGGTCCAACTTGAGAGATAGGATAGTTTTTATCCTGATAAGTGACACTCAATAACAATACCATTTTTTATATGAAGGGTCGTATATATATAGGTGAAATTATCGATGATATTGCGTACGATCGACTTATTGCATCCAGTATACGGACGCAAGATTGACCTACTCTGATAATCAGCCATCAGACTTTATAATTATTGTCGGTAATCCATCTGGTTCAAACCATCAAATATTGGCACGAAATTCATTGAAATGATGATATGACATCATTGCAATGAATTTCAGCGAATATTTTAGTACCGCGACTTGTCGCACTGTCGAGTTTGCTTATACGTAAGAGAGGACATCTGTTTTCAACGCCTCGGCAATCTTGAAGGTATGGACCTGTCCATCCTATGACTGCGCCTAGACAGCGTCCACGGGTGCCTCTATATGTTCCATAAAAGTAATGCCGACACAGACCGACTCATCGACCACGTCTAAATGCTGCAGACTCCGTGCTACAACAGGTCCCATCTGGAGAGATCGTGATCCTCGGTGATTTTAACGCCCACCACGCTGGATGGCGTTCCGTTTGACCGATCATGAGGGTAGATCTGTTTATGACTTTGCCTTTGCATATGGTCTGACACAACTGATTACTTCGCCGACGCGGATCCCAGATGTGGAGGATCATGCACCTTCCTTGTTGCACCTTCTGCTGACCTTTATCCAGACGGATATAATCGTGGAGTCAAAATGAGGAATGCCCTGAAATTGAGAAGATACTACACAGGGTTTTTTTGCAGTAAACGTAAACTGTTATTCCAGAACTTGATGGCGTGTTCCCGAGAAATATTAGCACGGCCGGTGTATAAAGCATCGCCAGTGCTATTGTCTGCATCACCGTAATGCTAAACTAAGTAAAAAAAAATCTGCAAAAACCTGATGACCCAGTTGCGTAATTTCTTGGGAAGCTCATAAGAGGGATGCTCCGATAAAAGCGCTTTTTGCCAAATGCGATCGAAGGCCTTCGCTATGTCCCATTTCTGCCCATAGCTCTGAGCGGTCACATTTTTAAAGGATCGGGTGCATCAAGCCTGCGATTCGTAATAACTCTCGAAAACATCATTTATACGTGACTTAGGAGGGAAATCGGTCTGTAGTTCTTCAATAAAGCGTTGTCGCCTTTCTCGAAGAACAAGACTTCACTTTTGCTTCATGCCTTTAGAGTAGTGCCGCCATTGAGGACGGAATCGAAGAGCTTCTGAAAGACTTTAAGTACCGGTTTGCCGCACGCTTTCAGAAGCTCCACTGTAATTCCATCCTCACTTGGGGCCTTGCCGTTTTTAAGGTGTTGGAGAGTCAATCTAATCTCGCTTAGACCTTAGACTAATGTCCGGGATATCATCGGAATAATGAGAGTTGCTCTTGAATCGTTACTTACACTTGTGTGCGGCTACAACAATAATATGTAAAGCTGTCTCTAGAACCTCTCAATCTTCTAGGCATCTTCTAGACACTGAATACGATCTTGTAATTTCGAGCTGAAAGTTTTGCGAACCTTTGGATTAGAGCACGATGGAGACTGAGTGGTGACTTCAGTATATGTGACCTCTCTAACTTAAATTTAAGTACTTACTACTACAGTTTTCAACTTCGTGAACACTGTGACATCAATGAAAAATTGCCGTTTGGTTCAAGTCAAAAACATCCTAATTTGAAAAGGGAAGATGGCTGGGTGCATTTTCTTGGGATCCTATAAATAATAAAATTAAATCCCAACCAAAGCATACCACTTCTAGACTATAAAACAATAGAAGTTATTTTTGTGTTGAACTGACCAAAAATAAATAATTTTAAAACAGGTCGGTCGTGATAAATTATGACATTGGGACGTCGAATATCTCAGTCCCACCGTTACCATAGAAGCTGCAAAGTACTCGAAACGTCGGGAATATAAAATAAGTTGATTAAAGCAATAAAATTTGTAAAAACTAGTTTCATTCAATGTGGTAGTGTTCGCGTGAACATAGGAAATCACTATATGAAATTTTGACTAAGTCTTCCTAATATATATCTAAATATATCATTGTGTATGGTCATAAGTCGGCTGACACCTCGATCGATAGTCCTAAAGTAGTGATTTATAAGCTCCTCGGTCAGTTCGACGTAGTCAAAGGGTATTATAACCTTGATAGTAATAACTGTCCTCTACAGGGCACACATATTTTGGTCCATTGCGCCTGATCTTTGTCCGATCGTGTGAGATAGCCGTGTCATGTTGTAATCGCCAAAGAGCACGATCTCTGTAGATGGCATCTGTTGTACGAATCTGTAGCCTTTTGGAGTTGTTCGAGGAGTCGGTCTGTTTTAGCATTACCGCTGTGGAACCTAAAAAGGCACCTGAGCAACCACGCTCAGAGAGAGTGGGAGGGCTTGGTCGTGGATACTTCGTGACGAATTCTCTAGGATCGGTGCTAATATCCTCCTAGGGTAGTTATAGTTTTAAAACCACACATATGTTATTAAAGGGGTGGGGATGGTTCACCGGGTACCCACCATATACACTCACCAGGCGAGACACTGTTTCTGGTGTTTCTATGAAATGGATAGATGGTAACGTTACAAATAAGAAAGTATTTTTCTTTAAATTTTTTTTATTATATTAGAAAAAATAAACATGTAATTTCATGAAAAACAACCGATTCCATAATATTTTATGAGAACTTAATCTTTAATAGAAATCTTGTCTTCAATTAGTCAAAAATCGGTCGGCAAATTCCAAGCGCATCAGGTTTGTATCCAAGGGGACATTGGTTGGGGATACTTATGATATTTCTGTCTATATTAGTACTATCCATCCATTGAAGCGCTTCTTCTGCATCGAAAGCTACTTGCCGCTTCTCACGCTGATATGTGATGGCTGAACGAATGCGTTCTCCTATATCAGCAAACATTCTGTTTTCACTGAAACAATTCGAAATAATTAATTATTTTTACGTGGTATATATAAATATTTTTTTTACGTGGTGGAGCCACGCTGCACCTATATTAATAGTATAATTGTAGCATGAATGGGTCGGCTCGAGCGGGGAAGAACCACGCTCTCACAGATTATCAGCGTAAAATAGCAGCTTAATGCTGCTGTGTTTCGTATGGTGAGTGTAGAGAACCAGAAACCCATTTTACTAGAAAAGAGGCATTCTATCTTAGTCCTCACGGCTGACAACGCATATGCATTTTAATTCGCAAACGAAGATAGATGTAGATGTCTACAGGCCACAGCAACCACTTACCATCAGGTGGACTGTGTGCTCGCTTGTCACCCGTATTCTATAAAAAAAAGAAAAAATTAGAATACACTCTGCTTCAAAGTCAAAATACAAAGTATTTAATAATGTAGAAATAAAAGTAGGTAAGTAAACCATTTTACAATTATTTATTAATTTTTATATAGGGAGATACAATATAATTTTAATCTTGAGAATTTTATTATATCTACTTTCTTTAATCTTGACAATTTATCCCCTCACTAGCGTTGTCAGACATATTATACAGTCATAACTCATAACCGCATTATTATGATAATTTCGTTATCTGTACGTCACCATTATTATCATCAAGCGCAAACTGCGAGCACGTAGATGAGTCTTTCTTTCTTTTTTACCATCAGTTAAGTTGTACTATTTAGTACTATTATTTATTCCGTGGTTGTACTAATTTGACGCCTACGTAGCGCAGTGGCTTAGCAATGAGTTTTACGTGGTAGAGCCACGTTGTAACTATATTTTGGTTGTCCCACGAATGAGTCGCATCGAGCGGGCTTGGACCACGCTCTCACATTATACCAGCTTAAAATAGCAGCTTAATGCTGCTGTGTTTCGTATGGTGAGTGTAGAGAACCAGATACCCCTTTTACTGGAAACGAGGCATTCCATCTTAGTCCTCAGGGGACTAAGATGGAATGCCTCGGGACACATCTACATTTTGATTCTTAATTGAGGATAATTGTGGATGTCTGTGGGCCACAGCATCCAATTACCAATGTGGATGTGTGCTCGTTTGTCAACGAATATTCGTGAGTGTCGTGGAAAACTCGGTTGGAACGAAGTTCCTTTCGTAATATATTATTATTGATAAATGTATTATATTATAGATTAACAAATACAAATAAATGAATCACTAGCGTCTATTAAAATGAAGCGTCATTTAAAATAATATTTATTTCATTGCAAGATTAGAAAAAGTGCGAGGGAAATGGATATTATTCCATCTCGCTCGCACTATGGAAAGGGGGTCGTGACGGACAAATCTTACACTTTTTCTCGCCTAGCCTCCATCCGCCAAATTCGTACCGTGCGATAAGGAACTTCATTCCAAAAATGAGTTGCAGCGCTAAGGACCGCGGGATCGCATCCCTCACGGAACAAGTATTTGTATGGCCTACAAATATTTGTTCCGGGCCTGGATGTTTATTCTTGTAAAATTTATGTATGTTAACTGCTCCGACGATACAGGAGAAAATCCTATTGTGGAGGTAACGTATATAAAAAAAAATGCGTGAGTGTCGTGGAACACTCGGTTGGAACGAAGTTCCATGTATATTATTATTGATAAACGTAGGTATTATATTATTGATTAACAAATACAAATAAATGAATTACTAGCGTCTATTAAAATGAAGCGTCATTGGAAATAAAATAATATTTCTTTCATGGCAAGATAAGAAAAAGTGCGGGGGAAATGAATATTATTCCATCTCACTTCCTTATTTCGCCGCCAAGGCCGTCTACACTATGATACAAGGGGTAGTGACGAAAAAATCTTACACTTTTTGTCGCCTAGCAACCATCCGCTAAACCAAACCCGTACTATCCGATAAGGAATTTCTTTCCAAAAAATTAAAGAACTGTGGCCGGGTAGAAGGAAAAGGGGAGATCTCCCGCCGGGCAAGGTGTTCTGCCCGGGGAGCGGCCAACGCTCCGATTGTTAGTTCGGAGCTATTCTATATATGCCTCCTTTAACTTCGGAACTTTGTTAGCGCGATTTAGGTTTCGATATGTTTCGCTTGTGGCGTGACGACAGCGCCGCCACAGAACTGTGCAAAATTTACGGTATTTGTACAAAAAGCCAATATCCGACTAAATGTAATAAATTGGCAAAGTGCGTATTATGTTTTATTTTAAAAGAAATATAAGTGGCAGTAAGTCCGTGTAAAAGACGTGAAAAAGAGCTCGTAAGTGCTTCAAAATTGGGACTATACAAAGATTTTTAAGTATACTGCTCGACGAGATTTGTGGCCTTAATTCATTGCGCACTAAGTTACGGTCAATTCTCCGTAACTCCTTTAATCGACTGCGGATCGTAACCAAACATTGCCCACCTTCCTGCCCACCTACACCGCCTGCCCACCACATATCATCTTCATTTAACGCAGGTATAAATTCGATAGCTTCTATAGAAGTGTATGATATATTATATAATACTAGCTGTGCCCCGCGGTTTCACCCGCGTCATCACGTGTCCGAGGTGCGCGACATGACCTAGTTCAAGCAATTTATAACGGCTAGGGTTTAAGCGTCGTTCGCGCGCCCAGCCAAGTATTGAATTATTTTAATTTTACATTATCTCTTAAACTATGCGTCCAAATAACATGGTATAAAGAACAAAGTTTATCTTCATAAAATTGTCTTGATGATGAAGTAACTTTCGTTCGTAGGCCATGCCTAATAATAACGCTCATAAATCACTTTTGAATTTTCAATATTTTTTTGTCACAAAATACCAAATTATGGCTTATGTATAAGAAATAGACATATGGTATCGCGGACTTTTTTTCTCCTCGTTTTGAGGTCCCACTATTTCCGGCTGGACGTCCGGCCGTCTGTGTTTGTGTATGTATGTAAATAAAATTTTGTCGTTGATACGTTCAAAGTCGATGGGTTCATACGGCTTTGGAACGTATCAACCGATCGAGATGGGCGACACGGCGTTCGAAAGTGTTCATTGAGAGTTCCAGCTGTCAATCTGAATATTCAAAGATTTTCAAAAGATAAAAACCAAACAAAAAAAATTAAATAGGTTTTCGAGCGTTGCGCTCGAAAATAAGCCGGAAGTTCCAGGGATGGCCATGGAATTGTTTTGATTGAAGATAAAATATACTAATAATAACCACTAATTAGTTTATTGGATAACATTATTTTTTGCTTGTACCTAATATTTAAAACGATTACGGTGACGACTAATGCATGCTATGAAAAAAAAAAACAGATTTTTTTTCTAGCCGTATAATAAATAGGTGGTAATGTGAAGGTGAAATAGATACAGACAATCTTTCTGAGCGGGTGTATTACAGAAGTCCAGTTAAGATATGTATTATCACATTGGAATCCTTTTTGAAGTTATAATTAAGATTATCTATATTCTACATAAATATTAAATTGCATTTGGCTGTTATTCCCCTATTTATTATCTTCTTAATATTGATTAAATGTAAATCAGTTCCAAGGTTATTTATCTGACTTTGAATAATTATTTTAATAAATTATTATATCTTTGACTACAGATATGCAGATACAATTGCAGATAACATCTACAGAATAAAATGTTTGCATGTTTATTTATACACACTTATTAATAAAAAATAGGTATAAATTGTTACAACTAGGACCAACAATTAAAAATCTAATAAAGTTTTATTTTTTAACAAGAGTCATATGATTTTTGCCGTGTAGCGGTGGTCTAAGAGAATCCACTACTTTTAATTTTTGGACCACCAAGTTGGTGCAGTCGAAGCTCTCAAACAGAAAGGCAAAAAATATCGCTATTTGAAACCATTACATGCCTTAATCCCTCCCTCCCCTTTCCACCGTCGGACAACCAGGTGACCGACGGGTCTTTACCCCTTTGTTGTCGATATTCCTTGGATTTAAACCAAACGTTTTGCTTGGTCTTTCGTAATACTTACAGCAGTAGCGTAACTATACCGTTAGAGGCCCGTTTAAAATTCATCGGATGGGATCTCCCACCCAATATTAAAAAGTTGTTTTTACGTGGTAGATTGCAGCAGCTATATTAGTAGTATAGTTGTAGCACAAATGAGTCGGCTTGACGGGGAAATACCACGCTCTCGAAAAATACTAGCGTAAAATATTTAGGTAGAAGATAAAATAACAGCTCAACGCTGTTATGTTTCGTATGGTGAGTGTAGAGAACCGGAGACCCTTTTTACTGGAAACGAGGCATTTCATCTTAGTCCTCACGGCTGACAACGTATCTGTATTTTGATTCACAATCGAGGATAGATGTAAATGTCTATGGGCCATAGCAACCACTTACCGTCAGGTAAACTGTGAGTTCATTTGTCTCCCTTATCTTATAAAAAAAGCTCAACCAACGTTTATTACATACAGTAGGCACATAAAACGCCATTATAATTAGTTGATTTTCTAGTAACTTTTAATTTAAAAAGCGTATTGGACTGAAATCCCAACTTTTGTTTTAGTACAAAATGTTCTGGGGTTATTTGTTATTTAGTATTTTTAATTAAAATTTTAAGATTAGTTTTATTGCAAATTAAGTTCTATTCACAGTGAACGTCGGAAGAACTACACACATGAACGGGAGTAGAAAAATTTGCCTTATTTGCGAAAGAGAATCCGCCACATCATATGGTCCCGTGTATGTCGGTAGAGGCGAAGGAGGAAAACAAACAGGAGATGGGCAACATCATTTCCCTGACAACAGTCCAAAATAATAAGAGTAGCGTTTGCCAACCCGCCTGCCAAGCGTGGCAATTATAGCAAATATCCAGTCTATTTGACAATTTATGGGGGAGGACTATGTTTAGTTCAGTAGACTTTTGATAGGCTGTAATGATGACGATGATGAGTTCTATTCTTTCGAATCTTTGCCACCCTTAATATTTACAGTAGAGTGAAAATAAAAAGTAACATCTCCAAAAATATGTATGAAATAAAAACTGCATAATTGCCGATACGACTTAGGGACCTTCAAGAAAAGAGCGTACTCCTCTTTAAAAGGCCGCAAGGCATCTGCAATTCCCTCCCTGCTGTTGCAGTTGTTCATGGGCAGCGGTAGTCACTTACCATCAGGTGAGCCGCATGCTCGTTTGCCCCCTCTCCTATAAAAAAAAATCAGAGGCGTAGCCTGGACTAATATAAACGTGCGCGAAGTTGCATCAGCGAGGCCCCTTTCTTTCGTTCCATGGATCTACCGTATTGATACCTAACATGCATTGACACGACATGCGAGGGCGACACTGAAAGTTTTTAGAACTGGCCACTTGTAAACGATATAATAAAAAAATAAGTTCAAATTTTGAAAATGGAACTGCCAATATTATTGTGTATGTATCTTATTAATTTGTCATTTGTTTACGATTTGGCGGCAAATTGAAAATTGTCTGTGTCACATCAGCATGAAGAGACAAAATTTTCCAACTAAAGTGAAGAGAAGTCGAAGCGTGGGGAAAAAAGATGATGGCCTCGTTCTTCGGAAGGATAGGTCATTACGCAACAATTGTTTTAGTGGATTTAAAAACAGTTATTGCAGAGTGCTACACTAACAATTGTTTGCTATTTATCTTGGAATAAGTTCGGGAGAAACGACCTCGCAGTAGGATCGTCCTTCACTACCATAAGGTCTCGTCGCACACCGCAAAGCAAACAATCGACTACTTGGCGACGTCAGGCGTGGAATTACTGCCTCACCTGCCCGCCCTATAGCACCGACCTTGCGATTTTTATTTATTTCCGAAAATAAAAACTACTTAAAAAAGATGTATATGGACACTATTTTGAAAATATATAATAAGAGTAATAACTTGCTAGTTTGTTAAGTTTCTGATTTTTTAAGATCGTTTAGTGTTACCTTCGTACCTACTCATATCTATTAATTACTGACAAGTCTCGTATTCCGTCAATGTAACAATCACGGTCTTTGAAGGTAGTATGCCTCGCAGTCGCATTAAAGGGGGGCTTCTTGCGAGGCCCCAAACAAACACACTTTCACTTCTTCAAGGGTAAAAGTAATCAAATTAATTAGTCATCTGTGGTAGTCTGGAGGTATCGCATTTTAGGGGGTCTTTGAGGCCCCTTTTAGTGCGAGTCCGTAGGCGAGGGCCCACTTTGCCCACACGTAGCTACGCCACTCTTACAATCATGTATGTAACACAATTAACTACAAAAAAGAAATTAGAAATAGCTTGGTTGTGATCACCTCATTCCCAGGGATTATTATCATCCATAAATTCCTTAATATTATATTAACCCTTTTTATACAAACTTAGTTTATTATAGTTTTTGAACTTTGCGCAGGTTTTGTATATGTTCTGGGATTTTGTTAAGGTGTGTATATGTAAATTGAGTATGTGTGATATATTAAGTTAATGCTCTAATTGAATAATATTAACAATATTGTGAACACAATAAAATATGTTCTAAATTAGAGAGCAACTTTTTATGGGTGTAAGTGTTGACTTTTTACAAAATTGACTTAAAAATATTTCTTAACGTTAAATTGTTGATTTTTGCTTGAAAATAAATAAATATGTTGCTGCATGACTATTACAGTTACTGTTTTTGATTAACATGCATTACCTATCTGTACATGTATAAAAATATACCAGATTCCAATATACAATCAAAAAAATGAACATGTCTAAAAAAGGTTCGGTTTCAGTTTCGGTTTCGGCCGAAACTGACACCCAGACCGAAGGTTCGTTTTCGGTTTCGGTTTCGGTTGAAAATCCTGTTTCGGTCGGACACTTATTTTATTATTATATTGTTTACTAGTGGCCAATTGTAAAAACTTTCGGTGTCGCCCTCGTATGTCGTGTCAAAGCATGTTTAGTAGGATAAATATATTGGGTAGAACCTTGGAACGAAAGAAAAGGGGCCGCGTTGATGCAACTTCGCCCACGTTTATATTAGTCCACGCTACGCCTCTGTAAACTGTTATTTAAAAAAAAGTCCCGCTGGTTTACTTGCTGGTTCTTTCAAGGACAGAGGTTTTTTTCGAACCAGTGGTAATTAAACAAAAGAGTGACTTTCAATAAGTATTATTTACAGTCAATGTTGAATAAAAAAGTTTGTTTCTGTGTATGACGTGACGTGACTTGTTCGGTGAAACCACGTCACGTAACTATCGTAAACCATCGTCACGTTACATGAACTTGCTGCCGCAAAAATGCTGATCGTGAAGTATGTGCAACACAATGAATTTAAAACGGATATTGAACATTTACGTTAATCGGGCACAATAACAACAAAAAATAAATTATTAAATTAGAATTCATTTATTGATGAAGCCGGATTGTTGAGAGTTGGAGGTCGGTTAACAAGATCAGTTAAATATGGAAACAAAACATCCCAAAATCATTCCTCGAAACAGTCGCCTAGCAGAGCTGCTAATTCAAGAAGCCCATAAAACCTTTCATGGAGGTCCCAAATTGACGTCTGCTAATTTCAGACAGCAATACTGGATCGTTGGAGGACTAAACGCGGTGAAAAAATAGTTGAGAAACTTGGTGACGTGTCACAAGAACAAGCCAGAACTATCCCATCAATTGATGGGTGATTTGCCACCTGCACGAACGTAGCTGGCGCCCCAATTCTTCCATACGGGGGTAGATTACACCGGTTTCATAGAAGTCAAGGCGAACAAAACAAGAAGCGCATGATCATCGAAAGGCTATATAGCAGTTTTTATCTGTATGGTGACAAAGGCGGTGCACTTGGAGTTAGTGTCCGACCTGTCCAGCACCGCCTTCCTTGCTGCCCTGCGAAGAATGTCAGCACGTCACGGAGCCCCGTGTCACCTATATAGTGACCGTGGAACGAACCTTGCCGGCGCCAACCGTGCTATGCAGGAGGAGTACGAACAGCTCCGACAGATATTTGATAACAATTTCTTGAGTGTGCTGGCTAACATGAACATTGAGTGGCATTTTAATGCCCCTTCGTGGCCGAGCACTGGATGGTTCTGGGAAAGAGCTGTTCAGAGCCTCAAATTCCACCTAAGACGAGTCATGGGCGAACAGCGGCTTACGTTTGAAGACTCTCTCTCTCTACCATCTTAGCACAGCTGGAGGCGTGCCTAAACTCCCGGCCCCTGTGCGCACTCACGGAGAATATTGAAGACTTAGAATATTTATCGCCGACGCACTTCCTTACTGGACGAGCAGGATTAACTATCATTCAAACTGCCGAAGACGCTAGGGCCAGATGGCATCTAACAACTGAAATATTCCAACAAATATGGAAGAAGTGGACGTCAGAGTACTTGTTACAACTAACTGTAAGAACCAAATGATTTCGACCACAACGGAACATAGATATTGGGGATCTGATAACAATCCATGATGACAATCTGCCTGCTGGGAAGTGGCCTACGGCAAGAGTGGTCGAGTTACATCCCCGACGGCCACGTTCGAGTTGTAACTCTTAAAACGGAAAAGGGTTACTTAAAACGGCCTATTGTAAAACTAAGCATTTTACCAATTAAAAAAGCAAGCAGTGACAGTGATAGCAGCGAACAGTTGTAAGAAAATAAAACAAGAAACAAGAGGTCAATAGGTCATTCCAGTTTATACTCCATCGTTATGGCTCTATTATTTTTTACAACTTGGTGTCTGCGGTGAATGGAACAAGCAACATAACTCATCTGAATGAAAAACAAACATTGTACTTTGACCCGTTGGCAAAACAACAAGCTTCTGAGAGATCAATGGACCCTAGTAACCTACTATGAGATGGAATCCTTTTGGGACGGGACAGAAGCATTCAAAAAATTATTAGACCACCTAGAAAAATCATGCATAATTATGGATACAAACAACAAATGTAACCTGATTGTTCCACAGCTACGTCACGAGTATACGGAGTTACAATACTATAATCAGCTGTTGCTGATCCAACATTTTACCGAGCGCTCTAGACGGCGACGACGCGGCCTTATCAATGGGGTCGGTTACCTGGCCAATACATTGTTCGGAGTATTGGATGAGCGATTCGCCGAACAATATACACGACATTAACTTTATTAAACAAGACCAAGCCCATCTTAAAAGGTTATGGATCAATCAGACATCTGTGGTGGAATCCGAATACAACTATCTGAAACGGTTGGAGGGATTTATGGATAAACAACATAAAGCTATACTGCATCGTCGGTTTTATACTTCTGGTGGGTGTGGTAGCAGCATAGCGTAATGTGCGACGGAGTTGGAACAAACCTAATGTAGACCCGACAACGAAGAGCAGTGCGGCTCTCGCCCTCATCCTGCACCGCGAACCAGCATCTCCACATCACAACAGGATATTCAGATGGTGGACATGAACATTTCAGGAAAACGAGATGTGAAAACGCGCGTTGCGTTCCCTAAATTAGTGTTAAGTGGTGAATCTTTATAATATGTGTTTCTTAATTTTTTAATTTTATTTTCTCTTATCTTCGTTATCTTCATCCCCCGGGAATATGTTCGGTGAAACCGAATACCTTTGTCAGCAATTGGCGCAACGCCGCAAATTTGTTTAGTGCACTTTCGTTACGCAACAGTGGCGGGTGCATTCATAACAATTTATTAACATTTTTGTAACTGTTTTAAAAAAAGTGATTTTTAACTATTTCAATTCAACATACTTAACAAACAACCAGACACACCCCCGACATGATTCGTATATTCTCTATAATACACGAGTCACGAACTCATCCGAACGACGCACGATAATCCACGAACACTGAGTTTCGGCGCCGCCGAAAGTTCGTCAGATTTTTTGCCGAAACCGAAACTATTACCGAAACTAGATTTTTTTGCCGAAACTTGCGAAACCGAACCTTCGGTCGGTCACTACGTGTAATATAGTCTGCGTAGTATCAAATTATTACACAACGGTTAAAACTAATTTTAAACTTTATTTAAAAAATATGGTATTTATTTGAAAAAACACCCATCATTCTTTATTCCGTCTATAACTAACAGAATTATATAAAATAGAAAATTAATATCTAAAGAAGGGAAAATACATAACCTTCGTTTATTGAAGTTCCGTAATCGGATAAAAAAGTAGCCTATAAGTTGCCCTGCGTTAATCTTAAACTACCTACATACAAAATTACATAGAAATCGGTCCAGTAGTTTTTGCGTGAATCTTGAATACACAGACAGATAGACAGACAAACAGATGGACAGACAGACATGAGACCTATGTTTGACAAATAAACTATTCTGATTCTGATGCATTAAAATGTGTTCTCAAAATTCATAGAAACATTTCGGTTGACCCTAATTTTATAAATAATATGTAACAACAGACAGTAACACCGTTAGATACGATATAGAACGTATAGCCTAATGGCAGGGCGCGGACCGCGGACTCGAAAGGCCGTGGGTTCGAATCCGCCATTCGACTACTGTCGTGAACCACTTTCTAACACAAGCATTTTAAGCTTTCCAGAAGTGGTTAAACGGAATATTAGTAATGTTTAACAGCATTACTAGTATTTTTAAAGAAGATTAAATATATCACATGTATGTACGCTCACACGGACGGACGGACGCATCTTTATTTTTAAACGCACCTATAAATTATGATCTGGAAGAGTTTTTTTTAAACTTACTTTGTTTTTTTTTTAGTATAGCCCCGATTTTGCTTTGCCGTAGTCATTTAAAAAAGAAACAGATATAATACACACATTGCTGTTTATATGCACATATACATAAAATTCACATGCAAACAACGAGCAGTATAGTAGTAGAGTAGTAGAGCATTAGATAGTTAAAGGTACTCGTAGATCTTTCATATAATAGATAAAAGATAGATGTTTTTATTGTGCTAGTGGACTTCTGCACGAAAAACCGCCAATTCGGAGAGCATATGGGAGCGCGAGCAGCAGTAGGGGCAAGAGAAATAACCCATTTACATACTCGAGCTACCCACTTCCATCCTCACTTCACTGCTCACTGCCGCGGAAATTAGGTGAACATAAATTAGGCATGATATGTAGTATCACAACCGACATTTTTTAATACTTTTAATATTTCTGGGCTTAAGTGTAGTATCATGAAAGTTTTCTCAACTGGCAAAGTTTTTGGAAACTTATAATCGACAGCAATTACAGTGGCCCTAATTTGTTTAAAAACCATGAAGCAAATACAAAGTACTTTGTATTTGCTTCATGTTAAAAACTACTCTTAATAGCTTATCTAACATCAGTGATTACTCTGGAAATCTCAGTCACAGAGTACTTACGTCACAGAAGCCATCAAAATTGGTATAACAAATAGTGCGATTGTCTGACATTGGAGTGAAATGTGGTTGGCTTCGTTTTGATGTTTGGTTTTGCTGTGTATCGGTATCAATTATACGAGTAAGCATTTATTATATTATGTCTTTTTCATATCAATACATTACGCTACTCAATGTTATATCAAAATATTTTTTTATTTTTTTAATATATATATATATATATATATATATATATATATATATATATATATATATATATATAGGTACACGTATTTTTTATATTAATCTGCCATAGGTTTCAAAGCTCTGGAAAACATTGCAATCTTGAATGTGTACTTTTAAGTATAGTATGAGAAAAAAAAGTCTTCAAACTCACTTTAAAATTTATCTGATACTGTATTAATTTTAGAATTAACTTACGTTCCTTTAGCCATGAATGGTATAGGACTTGTTGCTTTTAATTTCCAAATATCACGACATACTCCGTTGACCAGCTGTTGTCCTTCCGGACAGTTCGTTGGAACTGTTACCATATTAAGAGGCGCCTTATCCTTGTTACTCTGAATACTGCCAAAACAATTATAAAATATTATTTATACAGTCACATAGAGCAACACGGGCTACCGGCTCACCGGAGGGGAGTAGCCAGAGTATTTTGGTGCAGAACTGTCTGTAATTTTTTGCGGGAAAAATCTGCGCACACAAAAACAATAGTGTGTCACTACGAAACTCACACATACATTGTAACAGTGTCATTCGGTGACAGCAACAACTCGGATAAAGATTCGAATCAGTAGCTCGACCGATCCGCATATAGTATGAAGGCGTTCAGCCTTGAGACTAGATTTAGTCTAGCGAGCAGTGTGGTGTGGCTGCAACTAGTTTTATTGTGCGCATAGGACCGCGGGGACTTATACTACAGAGGGGAACGCCTGCGTATAGCTACTCATATCTTAAAAACGCATTACTCAAGATTTTATTGATAACTTGATTAGGAGTATGCCAATGAGATTGGAAGTAGTTAGAAGAGCTAGAATGGACAACACTAAGTACTGATTATAGCCCATATCTTTCCTAAGCATTTATGAAAAAAAAATTAATAAAATGTGTTAAGTACAAAAATGTTTCTTTCCTGTAAAATTTTTCTTTTTTTTAAATGGTTTATCATTTGTCATTTGATCGTTTGTTTTTTTCGGCGTTTGAAAATTTAAATTAAGGAATAATAAGCAAAATTCATATTAATTAACTTAATTGTCACAAATTTTTTTTTCTTATTAAAAAACGTTACCCCCACACTAGGATTTTCTCCTGTGTCGTGGAGGCAGTTTATAAACATAAATTGCACAACGACAAACATCCAGACCCGGAACAATTATTTGTAGGCCATACAAAATACGTGTTCCGTGCGAGAGTCGAACCCGCGGCCCCCAGCGCAACAACTGATTGCTAAGCCACTGCGCCACGGAGCCGTCAAATATCAATGATATTTTGTTTTAGACACACTTTTTTGTGTTCCTCTAAATTTGTCCTTGGTTAGGTATATTATGTTGTTTACTATTATAATATCAAGGATTGATTACTGATAATGTTTTCTTACTTGGAACATATCTGTTTTGACCTTAATTTGTTGTTTGATCTTTCACTAATAAAATAAATATGTAATAACTTACACTTCCTCTGCTACCATCATGAGAGGATTAGAAGGATCCAGTCTCCAAACATCGCGGCATACTCCATTGATAAGTTGTTGACCTTCGGGACAATTAGTCGGAACTGTTACCATGTTGTGCGGTACATTTTGAATTTTAGGCTGTGCATAAGCCAATGAAACAATAGCGAGTAATTTCGCTACGTAATACATTATTTCCTTTTATTTCAAACACAAAAAAATTGCAACGCTAGTACTTGTCAGCAAATATATACTAATTGATTGGTACACATATAATCAAGCTGTCTCTTTATATAAATCAATCGATAAGCAGGTTGCGTATAAGATAAGGTATCAGGAGGTCTACTCTAATTCAACGAAAAACGAAATTTCGATCGAAATTTCGCTCAATTCCTACCATGGTTCCATTCGATTCGAAACTTCGTTGAAACGAAATTAGTTTGACGTTTAAATTCTCTAAGCCTACTCTATTGCACTAAAGTTACGAACGAAAATTGAAGTTTGACAGATACTTGTTCGTAATTTTAACCTCAAATTGACGAAACCAAAAGTGTTAACTTTTTATTTTCGTTTTGGTCGATTTTGTTCAAAATTTAACTAAAATGGCTACGAGACAGCTTTTAATCGCGGCTGCTTTACGTGAAGAACGATTGGAGCGTAGAAGGAACCGGCGCCGCCTGCGTAATCAATTAAATATTTCAAATATTCCCGATCTAGAGTTTGTCGGAAATTACAGACTCAGTCGGGAATTATTCGAGGAGTTGTGCCAGGACATAGTGCCTTTATTGCCTCCAAAGGGAAGACGACATGGAATCGAGCCCACACTTAAAGTAAGTTTAAATTGTTTAAACACTCCCTTCTCTTTAATTTTTCATTTTACTGTTCATAAGCCTCAATCTGTGTTAATGTATTTCAGATACTTACTGCTTTGAACTTTTATGCCCGAGGAAGTTACCAGGGGTCAGTGGGACAAAATATGGATGGGCCCATGGCACAACAGACAGTGTCCCGTTGTTTACAAGAGGTAACAACTGCACTTAATGCACCCCACATACTAAGGAAGCACATAAGATTCCCACAAAATAGGAATGAAAGGAATCTTATTAAGCAGAAGTAAGTACTTACCTTCCTATCTAGTATTGACCGTTAAACTTATTAACATGTGAAATACCTAGTAATTAAAATATTATTCTGTTATTTTAAATGAACAATTTACATAAAAAGTGTGCCAAGACTAGGCAAATAAGTCATGCAAAAACAAATATAATTTTATTGTACAATTTACTATTCTATAATAATATTGTATCCTTATTGTAGATTTTATGATAAATATGGGCTACCCGCTGTGGTGGGGTGCATCGATTGTTCACATATAGCCATAGTGAGGCCTTCGGAGCACGAGGAACGATATTTTAATCGAAAACATTTTCATTCGATTAATACTCAAGTTGTAAGTTTATGTACAATATTTTAATGTTTTTATTATGACATTCACTATTTTATTACTTACATTTTATCCTATGTTACATTGATGGAAATTCTTTTTCAGATATGTGACAGTGATTTATTAATTACAAATGTTGATGCTTCATATGGTGGAGCAACTCACGACGCTTATATTTGGAGGGAATGTGAGATAAGAAACCACTTGGAGGGTCTCCAGGATGAAACAGTTTATCTATTAGGCATGTCTTGATTTATAGTTTTGATATTCATTATGTGTAAGTAATGTGATGATGCAATTTACACTAATATTATATTTTTAAATTTTTAGGTGATTCTGGTTATGCTCTAAGGGAGCATATGATGACACCTGTAGATAATGCTGTTGAGAACTCTCCAGAGGGAAGGTACAATTACCTCCAAAAACGTGTACGCTGCACCATAGAACGCACATTTGGTGTATTGAAGGGTCGATGGAGATGTCTTTTGGCAGCTAGGGAACTCCATTACTGCCCAGAAACAGCAGGTAAAATTATATTAGCCTGCTGTGTTTTACACAACATGTGTATAAGGGCTGGTATTGAAGGTCCCGAGTTGACTGAAGAGGAACACCAATCGGAGAGAACCAGGCAGGTTCCCTTTGAAACAGCCGCATCTTCTACTCAAGCTCTACAGGCAGGTCGAAGGGCAAGGAATTCATTAATACAAATGTTAGAAAGGAACCGGTAAGATAAACTCAAACCAAACAATTGTGCAAGTAGATTAAAATAAACTCAATTAAAAACTTTTTTTTGTTTTAGGAGATAATCATCATCATCATCATATCAGCCACATTTAAGCCGTTTATTTGTGATTAAGTAACAATCAAAATCCATACTTTCTCATTTATAATATTATAGGATTAGGAATTAATATTACTGAAATGTATGGCACTCACTTCTTACCTAAAACATACACTTCTTATCTTGTTATAATTGTAAGCAATGCATTTTTTTTAATGTTAACTTTTATGTCTAATGAATTTAGTTAATATTGCATATTGTACAACATTATCTATTTAGGTATGAATTTTCGAGTAGGTACCTAGTAGACAGTGATTTCTCAACTAGTTGAAAGTTATTTGCTCTTACCTTTCCGATGTGTAGATAATTAATTTCAATACCTGCCCATTGTATGTAAACTTTTGTTAATTTTTGTGATGTAAAATTACATTACCTTAAAGGTCATTTTACAAATTTGATGACTCTGTATGAAATATACAAGGAGAAAAAAATCAGCCCTTAAAGAGTTTCTTGCCGGTTCTTCTCGTTACAAGGTCTCCCGCTTAGGGTTTGAGAACCGATGGCGTAGCTTCTTTGACATTCACAAGTGCTTGTAACAGCCTAGATTAAAATATTTTTAGGCATAAAATTAGTTCTGTTTTATTTTTTCACCTACTTATCGTTATCCTACCTACCTAGATGTTCATAAAATGGCAACAAATATTTACTTAATCCTTACCTATGACATTGCAGATATTTTGTCACATACAGAGAAAATAATAACTTCTATGATTTTAAATACTTAACAGTATCTTTATATTATATCGAATTATGGTCATGATAATCAACTCTCAGTAATAATAAAGTTCTTATTTTAGCTTTCTTAATCTGAAAGTACAAATAGTCTCAAAAATAGTAAAAAGAAACAATAGTATTCAAAAATAAATTTATTTAAAACCTAACGCCTATTTTGCCTTAAAAACTCTAAATAATCACGCCCTATGTCACGCAACTCTTCCAAGGCAGCCCTGATGCCTGCGAGCTCGGTGTTCCTCACTGTCTCTCTCTCTGCACGTCCATCTTCATACTGGTACAACCTGCTTCTGACATCGGAGCCAGCAGCAGATCGTATTCTTCTGGGACGTGCAGATTGTGAGGCTGCAAAACAACATTCCAATATGTTACATTGCAGTAAATACTTAATCAATAAGTATATTTTTTGTGACAAACAATATTTTTCTTGTAATTTTAATCTCGACTGTAGTTTAGTGGTAAGACCTTCATGTATCAAATACATCCATACATACCTTCTTGTGTATCAATTTCGATCGAAATTTCGTTTTTCCTTGAATTAGAGTAGACCTGCTGGCTTTCTTTGCTTGGGTCGGCGTACTCCTCAACTTCTACATGCAAGTCCAGGCTCTGCTGCTGCAGTTGGCTTCCTTGACTGTAGGTTGATGGTCTGGATTCATTCGTCTGAAATGAATATAAAAGATTGAATGCTTAATGTTTAAGTGAAGTATTAATTTTTAATGTCTACCACAATACAAATTGTATTGTATTTTTACCTGATGGGTTAAAAAAAGTAGCATACTCACATAGAAAAATAATTTTGTAAATAAAAATCATATATCATTAAGATAAATATTTGAACATATCAAAGTTAAGAAATAGGGAAACCAAAGAATGATGAGGTACTTACTTCAGTGAAAGCTGGCACTCTGGCTCCAATTTGGCGGTCACCGAACCCATCTCCCATTATGGATAAGACTTTTAATTCCGAATGGGAGAGTTGGGGTGCCACTGATGGACCACCTCCAGTCATTGAAGCCGACCTCCGGGAATCAGCAGCGGCTTTTTTGGCCAGATGTTTTCTATCAAACCATACCTATCCAAAATAAAAGTAAATATTAAATCTTTGTCACTCACTTTTCACTGATAAATAGCTTAAGCATTTAATTATATTACTACGAATTACCTTTTGCCACTGCTGAACTGTCTTTGTGCAACCGCCCATGGAATTGAGTGTATTGCACAATTCATCCCACAGCCTCTTCGCCTGGACTTTTCCTTCTAGACTCCTCAATCTCCCGCGAGCAAGATCCCTATGCTCGTCCAGGAAATTGAGGAGTGCATCAATTTGTTCAGGAGTAGCCGAACCCGTATGTGGAGCCATTATTTTACACTGAAAGATAAGATGAAAATAAATTATAGGTACCTATTATTACAAAAAAATATGTTATGGAAGTATTATAAGTGCAAAACAATTAACATTACTTACACTCTTTCTGAATATAAAACCAAATTAAACCAAATAGAAGTCTTTGTGGACCAAAGGACGCCCATATGAAGACTGCGACTTGAAATTGAAACTTTGTCAGGGAATGTGTATCGCGTTTGCAAAGTAGGCAAAGAAAAAAACAAAACATATTAATAACTCTTCACTTGAGCACACAGGAAAGAATCTCTACCTACGTCTTACACTTGAGCTTGAGAAACAAACTTAAAACTATTCAAACTTTCAAAGAATGCAAACAAAAAATCCACAAGTGATGACATTGTGATAATACGGATAAGTTTGGTTGTTATACGATACTATTAACACCGTTTGTTATTATTGTACACCTTAACTTAGTCGGTTAACGGTCATTGAAAGGGTTATTTTAGTGTCACTGTGATTTTCTTCGAAAAATTGTATATTTATTGCTTGTGTAAGATTTTTTGGAATAATATGCATAAAAAACCACTTTTTATTTTAGATTATTTTAATAAATTCGTAAAATACATAACATTGTTCGTTCCATTCGTTCACGAAAATTGTCTTTGGACTCGAACTTTGCGTGCGCGTCCGAAAATGATATAGAGTAGGGTCAGACACGAAACTTCGTTTAAATTTCGTTCGTTAACGAAGTTTCGTTTCGGAGAAAGAGAGTAGGCCTCCTGATTTGTGCGCTAGTGTGATTAAACAACAATTCAATAAAGAAAGTAACTTGTTTTGACGATAATATCCGATTTATAGAATGCTTTAGTACGTAATTTCTTCGTTTCAATTTTACTTTCATGTTTCCATTAGAATATAATGTATGTATACTAAAAAATAAGTGTGAAAATGATGAAACATGGCTACTACAAAAATTGTGCGTTTACTGTATTTGTATGGAGTGTAGAGTAGAAGGAGAACCATCTTATATGATGCGAAAGTTGAAAAAGTGTCCCACTATATACTGAAAATAGAGGTTGCAAAACCTACCACAATAGCGCTAGCGTCTGAAAAACTACGATATGAAGATAGCTGTTGTAGACGGAGTGAAGTCAGCTGAACTCAAATATTTAAAAAATTTCATGACTAGAGTAGTTAGTAAAATGCCAGTATACGAAACCCCAACTATTTACGTAGTACAAAACCTAGCGGATTGGTCGGTCCTTGTTTATTTCTCCATCTTGGCGCTTTTTTTTTAATTTATCCTATGCTACTGCAGCGCCACCCTTATTAGACGCGTTTTTAGGGACACTTTTCATATACAGAGATGGTCCTCCTTTTACTCTACACTCTATATGTATTTAGAAATAAATAAATTTTGTATTTGTATTTTATAACAGTTTGTGAAGATGTTTGGATGTTTATTGCAGGCCGTGGTAGCTCAGGGGCTGAGCGCTCGCAGTAAATTTCACAGTACACGAGCGACACGTGGTAGAGCCATGTTGCAGCTATATTAATTGTATATTTGTAGCACGAATGCGTCGGCTAAACCGAGGAATGACCACGCTCTCACAATATACATATACCAGCGTAAAATAGCAGCATAATGCTGCTGTGTTTCGTATGGTGAGTGTAGAGAACCGGAGAACCATTTTACTGGAAAAGACGTATTATATCTTAGCACTCACGGGTGACAATGCTCTGCATCAAACCAGGATAGATGTAGGTGGACTGTGTGCTCGCTTGTCACCATTATCCTATAAAAAAACCCGGGTTCAATTCACGAAATTGTTACGTGCAATTTTAAGTTCTGGTTTACCACGTGCTCGGCGGTGAAGGAATACATCGTGAGGAAACTTGCATGTTTGGGAAATAAGAAAAAAATATTTGACATGTGAAGTTGCCAACATGCATTTTGGCAGCTCGGCGGACATTTCCTTGCCCTAAAACCCTCTCTAAAATGAGTGCCCCAGCCGTGGGACGTATATAGGCTGCAACTTTAAACTAACTAACTTTAACCAATTTTCTTACCCTAAGCTGTTTTGTAGGCATTTTCTGCTCAATATCATTATCAAAATCCCAACAGGCTTTTCTTTTATGAACATCCATTTTATCTTGTCTGTTAAACGTGTACTATCTATAACATTTGCATATTACTGTCAGATTGAGCGTGGTCTGTAGCTATGATTATACTATTCATTAATAATTCATGATTGATGGAATTGATTGATGAATGAATAAGCATGTAATAGGCCCTAAGGACCCTAATCGGCTGGCGACGTCTTTATGACTCGCCGTTAAAGCTCATTGGTTGATCATCGCAAATGGCTTGCCAGGGTTGTATGAAATTTGGCACGTTCCTTCAATAAACTCTAAAGAATACGCGTAGGTAACTGTTTGGCTCGTCAGTGTGTCAGGTACTATGAATGCGAGGGGTGCACGACCACCTAGCAGCCCCTCGCATCCATTATGCCCACCAGATGGCTTGGTGGAAGGAATGCCCCCAAGAAATGCCACAAAGCCTGGTCCTGAGCCACCTGTTAGCATCGACTTCCTGCATGTCTTACTAGGTCGTCACTCCATCTAGTGGAAGTACGGCCTACACTTCGTTCGCCGGTACGAGGCTGCCACTCGAGAACCTTTTTTCCCATCGGTTGTCGCTTCTTTGAGCAATATGGCCGGCCCTTTACCACTTCAGCTTACTTCCTCATCTGGCCAGTAGTGAAGGACCACGTCTCAGTTCCATGGGTTATCACTGGCAACACGCACTGGTTGTACAATCTCGTTTTCAAGTTTTGAGGTACACCTGACGAGAAGATGTGCCGTAATTTCCCGAACGCTGTCCAGCCGAGTTGAATCCGTCGGTAGACCTCTCGGTCGAAGTTGGACTTACTTAGTCGGACTATTTGTCTCAGGTAAACATACTGGTCATCAACTTCGAGTTTAGTGCTCCCAACAACTATCGGTATAGGTGCGACATGGACGTTCCTACATGATAATACAAACGCATTGCGGATGTATTATAATAGGGCGAAAGGAGAAGAAACTGGAGGGTTAGCGTATCAGGCCTGAGCCTTTCACTAGCTACGCTATCGGAGATACATCCTGAGGCATGGCACCGTCGACATCTGTCGAGCTTGTCGCCGCCCCGGTGAATCATTTAGGCATGTCCTCTCCGGTTGTCCGGCTCTTTCTAAGTAAAAGTTAACGTTCCAAGCTTAAAGGTGGCATAACATACAACAATAACAACCATTTTCCTAATCATAGTAAGGAATATGCTCGAAGTATTAGAAAGATATTTACTTTTGTGTCTGAAATGTAATACAGACTATGTTTTTCAATCAACGGATATTGTCACTTCTACGATGTCTAAACGTCTGTTGCTCTATAAATGACTGTTTCGTTATCCGACTTACTACATGTATAGTAAGATAAAATAGGGATTTGACTTCCGCATAAATTAAAATTAAAAAGTTTGTACAATCGACTTCAATATAAATTATTAAGAATAACTCAAAAACTGCTGGTCAGACCTTGATCAAATTTATATGGGACCACATGAAAAGCACCAGTTTAGAAAAAGAATCACCGAAATCGGTTCACCCAGAAAACACACATAAAAAATGAAAATAAAAACTTTCAGTCGAATTGAGTACCGTCTCCTTTTTGAAGTCGGTAGAAAAGTCAAATCTTTAGCCAATAACAAAGCTAAGTATTTACCAACCGGATGTTATCGAAAAATTAATTTATAGGATGATGTGAATATTATTAAAATATAATCCAAAGTTCCGTGAGAACCTATGTACTATTTACTATTTTAATCGAAACAGGTCGAAAATAAGTTATTATGTTAAAAACACTGATGGTTTTAGATAGAGCAACTTGTGAGCTTTCAAATGAAATAAAATAATCTGCTGGGAAAAATTTAGTTATGTTTTAAACGGGATGTAAAAATGTAAACTTACGTCTACCCACATACAAACGACCACTTTACAGTAGCATCTGATTTGTGCCACTACGACGACCACTTTACAGTACTTAACAGTAGCGTCTGATGTGTACACACAATGTATTTACAGGGCCTTTAGATCGTGATTCCTGCTGTTCACCTCATCATCATCATCGATTTCGCCAAGTGGCAGACCGTCCCAAAAGTTATGGTTTAGAAAAGTCATGTATAAGAGTATAAGAGATTATATAGGATCTGATCTCCGTTCTAAACTCTGCAAAACATTAGTTCTATCATAATAAATATAGGCCCTAGACCCAGACACTTGGTACGCTAACAGAATCTCATACAACGCGTCCAGAATGCCTGTGTTAGATATTGTTATGACGTACCGCCACATACACATGTCACAACCTATATAAACGATGCAAATATTTTAAAATTATCGCTTACTGCAGGGCATAATAAAGCAAAGCTACTATTATGTAGTATGTGTAACGCAGCAGACAATATTTAATCGTACTTCCTAATATATATCCTGAGTAACTGACTCATCTATCAACGCACATCCCAAACCGCTATACGTAGAAATTTGAAGGTATCCACTAAGAAAGGATTTAGGAAAATTCAACCGCTAAGGGGATGAAATAGGTTTGTATGAAACTTTTTATTTTACGTGGCGATAAATTGAAGCTTACTAAAGGTACTGTTGTATATTAAGTGGTAGAGCAACGCTGCAGCTAATTATAGATATAGCACGAATGGGTCAGTTCGACCAGGGATAGACCACGCTCTCACAGAAAACCAGCGTAAAATAGCTGTAATACTACAAATGTGAAAGTTTGTTTGTTTGTTAAGCTTTCACGTAAAAACCACTGTATGGATTTGAGTGATGGTTAGCACACTGTTTCATCCCGTCATCGCCGATTCATCCCGATAAAAGGACCATAGGGATAATTTTCACCGTACCAGACGAACGAAGTTGCGGGTGGAAGCTGGTAAAAATAAACAATGACGAAGTAGGCTACGGTTAATAATATTGGTACTTAGACAATAAAACGAAGTCGACGATTTTATTTTAACAATGATGTTTTTGTTTTTAATTTATCTAACAATGATGGGGTGGGAGAAATTGTTGTTAATTCAGTTCGAGCCGTTCGAGGTTTGTTGGTCAGTGGCCAATAAGTTAAAAATCTATTTTTTTTTTTCATTCAATTAGGATATTATAATATGTATAATTTTTTCGAACTCGTTCATGGCGGCTGAGGGGCTCCTTGATCTTGGGGGCACCGGGCCACTGTCCCGCCTAGCCCCAAGGTAGCTACGCCACTACAACACTAGAGCTTATTACTATAGAATTGGTTCCCGTTTAACCGATCATGCGGGTAGATCTGTTTATGACTTTGCCTTGGCATATGGTCTAACTCTAACACAACTGGTTACTTCGCCTATGCGGATCCCAGATGTGGAGGATCATGTATCTTCCCTGTTGGACATTCTGCTGACCTCTCATCAGAACGGATATCAGGTCTCCGTCGGCTCTTGTCCGATCTTGGCTCTTCGGATCATTGTCTGATCGGGAGTACGGTACTACTCACGATCCCATCGCAGTTGCGATTTTGCAGCTTGCTGCCGTGTTTGGCACTATAGGTCGGCTGATTTGGAAGTGATGCGGTCTTTTTTTGCATCCTACCCTTGGAGGCAGGTTTGTTTCTCACCGGATGATCCCAACCTTGTTGCTGATTCTGTCGCTGATGTGGTACTTCGGGGAATGAAATTATTTGTTCCATCATCTGTGGTTACTATCGGAGGCAGAACTCAGCCATGTTATGGTCACTCCTGTAAAATTGCGTCACGCTATAAGCAAGAGTGCTACCGGGCCTGGACTGACGCATCAACGTCTCGGGATGTAAACACCAACGCTCTTAAAATGAAGTATAATTCCGCCTCCAGGTCCTTCAAAAGTATCATTACACAGGCAAAGTCAGAGCACATCAACAGAATTGGCGAGAACTAGTTCTACTCCCTTCGGGAACACGTGCATTTTGGTCTCTCGTCAAGGCTATCAAAGGGAACTTCTGTCAGCCATCTCTGGTAGACGACTCACTGGCCCATGACACAAATGAGAAAGCTGATCTGCTAGGTTCGGCTCTAGATGACGGGGGAAACACACCGCCGACCATCCCGCGGTGTGAGTGCTCCATGCAGGAAGTGCTGTTTACACAGCACTCGGTGCATTAAGCACTCCTCTCCCTGGATATCAACAAATCGAGTGGACCTGATGGAGTCCCATCTATTGTGCTGAAGACGTGTGCTCCGGAGTTGGCACCGGTTTTAACGCGTCTTTTCCGGTACTCTCCGGTACTCCCTAGGCGTAAAAGACAGCTTTGGTGCACCCGGCTCCTAAAAAAGGCGACCGCTCAGACTCGTCCAATTACAGGCCTATCGCCATCACCTCCTTGTTCTCTTTGGAGAAAGTAATGGAAACAATTATTAACTGCCAGCTCATACGGTACCTTGAGGATCACCAGCTGATTAGTGACCGCCAGTACGGTTACACGAGCTGACCGTCGAGGTCGCTCAGCTGGTGATATTCTAGGTTACGTTGGCCGTTAGTCTGGACATAGCGAAGGCCTTCGATCGGGTTTGGCACAGAGTGTTTCTTTCGAAGCTACCTTCCTATGGGCTTCCCGAAAAATTGTTTAATTGGATCACCAGTTTTCTTGCAGATCGGAGCATCAAGGTCGTAGTATACGGTGCATGCTTCGATTACAAGCCCATTAATGGTGGTGTTCCACAAGGCTGCCTGCTATCACCAACGCTGTTTCTTCTGCATATCAATGATATGTTGCAAACCGGTAACATTCATTGCTATGCAGACAGCACTGGTGATGCTTTATACACCGGCCGTGCCAATATTTCTCAGGAAAACGTCGCAGAATACCGGAACAAACTTGTGTCTGACAATTTAATCACCCTCAGTCTGAGACTTTGTTGAACAAAGTTTCAGACTGAGGGTGATTAAATCTAGTCCAGTTCAATCCCCAGAAGACACAAGTTTGCGCGTTTACCGCTAAAAAGAACCCCTTTGTCGTATCTCCGCAGTTTCAAGGCACTCCCATTGTTGCCTCAGCCAATATCGGAATCCTCGTTGTCGACATACTGAGTGATGTGCAGTTTCGTGGTCACTTGGAATAGAAGGCCAAAGTGGCCTCTAAAAAGCTTGGCGTGCTCAGTAGACGGGACATTATTTCGTGCCGGCGCATCGCTTGCAACTTTACAAGGCGCCGGTTCGGCCTCACATGGAATACTGTTTCCATCTCTGGGCAGGGGTCCCCAGTGCCAGCTCATTCCACTTGACCGCATCCAGCGCAGAGCGGTTCGAATCGTCAACGACCGAGTTCTTTCCGATCGGCTTGATTATGTAGAGATGTTGCATCTCTTTGCGTATTTTATCGCATCTATCACGTTCAATTTCATTTGCTGTACTCGGGTCACTAATACAATTTTTCTTCTTTTTATAATAGCGGTCAGAGTATTCTCTCCACTTCTGTCTTGTTTTTTATTTTTGGCTTTGGTTCATTTCCTTAATTTTTAATTTATGTAATTTAACCCTCTCTAAATGTTTCTTACGCATTTCTTCATATTTAGCCGGATTTTGCTTTAGACGCCCTCTATATTTTTTTTTCTCTCCGCATTTGATACAGGAGCCATGGTGTTTTACTGCAACAAAATAAGTGATTTATTTATTAATGTTTTATACATAAGTATAAAAAACTATACAAAACACATTAGGGTGATGCAGAGATAAACATATTAGATGCAATAACAAGAAAAATACAACTCAATAAGGTAATAATAAATAAAAAATGGAATAAATACACAGATAAATACATGAAACAATATACTCGTATGTATAAATGTATTACAACAATAGAAAAATATAACTTCTCTTGAAATAAATACAAGTTATACTTTTTTTACATATTTATTATTTAAATTGATTTTATTGACTTCCTAGTTTTAATTGCAGGAAATAAAAAAGACTTCAAGAAACAATGTTAGGTATAATTTGTAATCACTACAACCACATCAAAATTTTGACTCCACGGCTAGACGAAAATACAATGGCCGCGGCGACAATGATTTTGACGTAAGACGTATTATATGACGTATTTTTTTCTAAAAAAATATTTCTACTCTTTCAAATAAATGAGTTCTGGATTATATTACACGTTACTAACCCTGAGTAAAGAAACGTTATAATTTTGGGAAATAGTTAATTTAATTAAAATAAATTATTTTTGAATGATTTACGAATAAATTAGGTCCTATTTAATTTCTTGATTCAGCAGGAGTAATATGGCCACAGCCATTTTTAATAAAGCTAATTAATATTTGTAACAATTTGTCCCTGAAAAAGTAAAATGGTCACTGGGACACTAAAAAAATGTATGATAACATTTTTACAAAAAAAAAATCTCAATAAATTTATTCTTTTAATGAAAATGAAAGTCAAAATACCATAAAAATCTTCGCATTAATAAACTAATATAACAAAAAGGGGATAGTTTTTTGTCATATTTATAATATTGGATATTTATTAAAGTATGAGGTAGCGGGACAAGAAAAGATAACAAATGTACAACTTTTCTGAGTATGACCCATTAGCAGTAAGTCAATAAATAGGCGTGATCGAGTCCGTATATTAATAAAAGCATAAGTCTTCAGCAAAAGTAGGAAAAAATGCAATGGTAAAGAAAGCGGGAATCAGCCCAAACAAAAATGTGATATACAGTCAAAACCGGATATAGCGACATTGAAGGGACCACGTAACTTCGGACGTTATATCCGATAGTTGTTATAAGCAATATACACAAGTATACAAACATAAAAATATTTATACTGAAAAACTTGCAGGAACAACAGTACAGCGTATAGACTACAATTAGTTTTAAAGTAATCAGTCATTTTGGTCTGTTTTTTTAAGCTGAGTCTCAAATGTGTTTTGCATTTTACGTTTCATTCTTGTCAAGATTGCCTGATTATCATCAGCATTAAACTCTTCGTTAAAATCAACAAAATTTTGTAAAACTATTATAGCATTAATAGCCTCGCATAGTGTTGTTGGTTGGAACTGCTCTTGGGGGTCTTCGTTTTCTTCATCAGTGTTACGATTATTATTTCCAACTTCTGCAAGAATCTCTTCCTCAGTAACTACGGCGCACACGTCAACATTGTCATCTATTCTAATAAATTCCTCTATTTCAATCAATGGTTCTGTGGTAGTAGATCTGTGTAATTGAGCAGCCAATTGAGCTAGTGGTAAGTTGTCATCTTCATCTGTAGAAGATTTTATCATTTTTCTAGCTAACGGAATATCATCATCGTCCACCTTTAGTGATTGAGAGAGTTCTTTAAAACCTGTGTGGCGAAAGCAATTCGCTATGGTGGTATGTGTGATCATTAGAATTGCATCTAGAACGCTAAGAGTTTTTGTATCTTCGCCGTTTTCAATATTCTGAAGCATTTGGAGTACTTGAAGTTTTCTGTACTGTGTTTTTAAAGCTTTTATCACTCCTTGGTCCATGGGTTGTAATACAGAGGTGACATTGGGCGGTAAAAAAAAAACAAGTTTTATGCATTTTAGATTCAGGACTACAGGGTGAGCAGGACAGTTGTCTACTAGGAGAAGAATTTTGTTTCCTCTAGATTTCAATTCTGCATCAGTCATCACCAGTTTCACAGCCATTTTTCAAAAATAATCGAAGTCATCCAGGATCTAGTGTTGTTTTCATATGTTACCAGTATACGTTCTACTAGGCATCCAGTACTAGGCAACCAGTATACGTTCTTAAAGCAACGCGTTTTTTTTTAGCTTTTCCTATCACTAATAGTTTTTTTTACACGATCCAGTCATGTTCGCAGCAACCAACACTGTAATTCTGGTTTTAGACAATTTCCCACCCTTGCATTGCTCACCTTTGAATTTTAGTGTTTTGTCAGGGGTTAAATTAAAAAACAATCCGGTTTCATCCGCATTAAAGATTTCTTCTGGTTTGTATCCTTCACACAGTGTAGGCCACTTATGAGAGAGCACTCTTCAGTCACACCTTCAGGAACGCCAGCCGCTTCACCACAAACTTTTCCAGCCACAATATTATGACGAGCACGAAAACGTTGTACCCAAGACGACGAGCACTTGCAATTTTCCTTCCCCATAAGCCGAGCGAAGTCGTTGGCTTTTTGTTGCAGGATCGGACCACTTATTGGGACGTTGTTTGCGCTCTGATGTTTAAACCATGTTAATAAAGCCTCTTCCATAACTTTATGTTCAGATGTCCTCGATCGTTTAATTTTCAAAGAATTTTCCTCGAAAAGAGCTTTTATTTTATCTCTATTCTTCCAAATCGTTGATATTGTAGAGTGCGAGACTCCATATTCTTTTGAAATTTCACTATTTGACTCGCCATTTTGCAACCTCCATATAACGTGTGACTTTTCTTCAATACTAAACACTTTCCTCTGTTTTTGTGACATGGTAAAAAGAAAACAACACAATCAAAATCAAAACTTTCAATTCAACCTTTGATTCACGCTGTTGACTATCGCGCTAAATAAGTCGTGGAACATGCAAGGACAAATGGCAAAAAGCGCGCAAGAGGTTCGGGGTGGGAGAAAGTGCATAGGCAATAATACGTTAAAACTTTCCTTCATAGATTAGAATAAGTTTGAAAATTGTTCGTATTGTTTTATTGTTTTATTTTACAAGCACAACGGTTGGTCGTTATAGCCGATGAATATCGATAAAGTTCCGTCGTTCTAAGCGATATTTCGCTGTATCCGATGTTGTTATAGGCGGTATGTTTACTTAACTGTTTATTAGGGATTCGGCCAGGACCTTACCATTCGGTCGTAATAACCGATTCGTCGTTATAAACGATGTCGTTATATTCGGTTTCGACTGTAATTATAATCAATATATTTCACACAGCACAGATTAGTCAATGTGTGAAAATATTCGACATTAATTTGACATACGTACTTACGATATTGACACAATGACGTGTGTGTATCATTTCACAAATTGCACGAAAATCAATGATTGTTATTCTGTAATTATTTAATGCAATTGATGATATTATCAACTTATAATAATAATTGAAAATAAAAATTTATAAGTAACATTTTTATATAACAAAGACTTACACCGCCGTAGGAATCCGACTAGGAGCGGCGCTTTGTCAACCCCATGAGTGCCCCTGTGGTAGCAGCGTCGACAAGTTTGGGCTTCACGGACTTTCATGTAAGAAAAGCGCTGGTAGGTTTTCACGACACAGTTCTTTGAACGATGTCATCCGATGGGCTCTTGTCTCTATAAATGTTCCCTCGGTTTTAGAGCCTTGTGGAATATTTAGAGACAATGGCAGGAGACCCGACGGTATGACATTGGTCCCTTGGGAGAGAGGTAAAGCCCTAGTGTGGGATTCTACTTGCGTAGAGACTCTGGCGGCCTCTCATCTCAGGGGTACCTCGTCTAGAGCCGGGGCGGCATCAGAGGCAGCTGAACTGAGTAAGTGGCGCAAATATGAGTCTCTGAGAGATGACTACATATTTGTGCCATTTGCTGTAGAGACTATCGGTCCGTGGGGTCCACGAGTGGTGAAGTTCCTAAAGGAACTCCATCCGCGGCTGGTTGTTGCTGCTGGTGATAAAAGGGCTGGTTCTTTTCTCGCTCAAAGGCTAAGTATAGCCATTCAGTGGGGAAACGCAGCCAGCGTTCTTGGCACGATACCGCCGGGAGTAGGTCTATATGATAATTAAGTTTCTAGTTTTTTTTTTTATTATTATTATAGTTTTTAATATTATTTCAATTAATAAATAAAAGTTTTAATATAAATAAGTATTGTTTGATACTTTATGCGTGAGTACTTATGTACTTATTTGTACAAAGTAACGCAGATGTTATAAGAAAAGACTAGAAATGTAAATATTAATCGTTGAATTCCTTTTTTTTAAATAATATTTTACCGCAAGTTGTACAAAATAACGATTTATCACAAAAACTTGAAAATTGATCTAAGTAGATCAGCTGGTGCTCCTCAAGGTACTTTATGAGCTGTCAGTTCATAATAGATTCCATTATTTTGGAGAACAAGGATGCGATTTTGATAAGCCTGTAGTTCGGGTCGTAGTATAAGACGGGTCTGAGTCACCTTTTTAGAAATCTTTTTAGAGCGCACTAAAGCTGTCTCCCATAAGTTCAGGGTTACGCTTAGGAAGTAGGATTTCCGAAGTTGCGAGGCACCGCTCTCCCTACCCTCCGCAACCGAATCTTGGTTGACGGCGCGGCGAAGCCATAGACTAGATACGCCACTAGAGTCAGGAAGGCCTTCCACTAGCTCCGCCGCTAGTGTTTCTGAGTGCTCGTTTTTCTTGGCCCTATGACCTTCGCGCATCAGACACGGGGGCGTCAGTTGAGCAAGTTACGTGAAGTGGGAGGCCGCAGAGGAAGGAGCGTTATGTGTTATGGTGCGCCTTGCCTGAGGAGGAGATGGGGGAGGAGTAGTCCTCTCGCGAGGAGGGGCCGCTGTAGTGCGGTCGGCCCTGGTAGGGCCGCGGATGTGTACAAAGCGTTCCCGTGGCCCTGTTAATTTGCGGCGAAGGTGGAATACCATAGGATTTTCGTCGGTGCTAGTCCGACATACCCCATCATTGCCCTCGCGAGGCGGGCATGCGTAGGCACTTCGCCATGTAAAAGAAAAAAAAGAAAGAGCAAGAAGTAAAATACTTGCGGCTAGCGGATAATGTCTATTACTTATTTATTGAGAATAAATAATAGACATTACCCGATACCAGCAACCCGCAAGAAAAAAAGCAAAGGCAAGCTCAGCGCCCCTCGAACCTTGCGCCCTAGGCTTCAGCCTTGTTAGCCTGTGGGTAAATCAGGCCCTGCTGGTCTACTTTGGCAATCAAATTAGTAAGAAAGACATTCAGTAATAATGACATAAATGATTGTAAAGTTAAGAGTATATGCATCTACACCTATAACTATTTCTTAAAGCCTATTTTCTCAAGAGTCACAACAACAAAGTTATGATAGAGTACAAAGGTAACAAGACTTCAATTTGCCAATTGACCAGTAAATTGTTTACTTAGCACTAACAAGGTAATAAGTTCTCTTGAGTTAATGGAAATTTAAACCTTCTTTCGTGCGCATTATGTTCTTGTCTCGTTATTTGTGTTGGATGATATGCTTTTCGTATGAGTAACGGGATCAAATCATTAGTACTTCCGTTTTGACAAGGTACTAGCGGTTGAGCGTACTATTGTTTGCCTTGGTATTTATTTATTTTTTATAAATATTGGTGAAATTTAATATTTCAGGAGTATAAATTAAGATTTGATACTATGATAATTCCAAATTTGACATCATCAACTAAATGCGATTTTTTAATATTCATTGATAATGACATGATAATTACTATCTATATGCATGTAAATAAAATTAAAGTGTCTGTCTGTAATATCGAAATAACTGGCTTCTATTAAGCTCAGGGGGTTATTTGAATGATATTAAGACATGAATAACCTTTTCTAAATGGAATGTCAGTCAGTAATATCAAAATAACTACTGTAAATTAAGCTGAGGGCTGAGGGGGTTATTTGCATGCCATTAAGGATATGATTTTTTTTAAATGTCCGTCTGTAATCTTCGGAATGGCTGAACCAATTATAATGAAACTTTACGAACAAATAGAGAGTCATGCCAGGAGTGATGTCGTCTATATTTTATCCGAAAGACTTGGATATTTTTAAAATAAAAACGAAAAATTGATTGAAAAACGTGTGTGTGTGTGTACTTATGTAAGCCCGCAAGAAGTTATACTTCTTTAGCGTCACAAAACAAAAATAACTAAAATAAAATCAGTTTTATAGATTCATATCATATATATACTACCTCGAATATAGTTATCAGTTCTCACGACAACTTGACAGTTGACAGACAATTACCAACTGAAGTTGTCGCTTTTAGGATTCGGTGTGCGCGCGCATCGTAAATAATTCACACTTATAATTTTTCTCAAACGTGCCAAAAGAAGTATACCTTCAATAAATGGTCTTTTTATATGAGAGAGGGCAAACGAACATGGGGCTTACCTTGCCGTGCGTTGCCGGCCTTTTAGAAAGGTGTTAGTTCTTTTATTGAAGGTCCTTAAGTCGTATCGGTCCGGAAATATCGCCAGTGGTAAACAATTCCACAGAGAAGTTCTACGAGGAAGAAAACTCCTAGTAAAACGCACAGTTGTGGACCGCCAAGCATCCAGATGGCGAGGATGGTATCGTGAATTAAAACGCGATGTGCGTTCGTGAAGTTTGGCGGCTGGAATTAATCCGAACAATTCCTCAGAGCACTCCCCGTGGTAGATTCGATAGAAGATGCAAAGAGATGCAACATCCCTAAGCAGCGCCAGTGTATCAAGCAGATCAGAAAGAACTCGGTCATCGACGATTCGAACCGCTCTGCGCTGGATGCGGTCAAGTGGAAGGAGCTGGCACTGGGGTGCCCCGGCCCAGAGATGAGAAGTGTATTTCATGTGAGGCCGAACTTGCGATTTGTAAAGTTGCAAGCGATGTGCCGACATTAAATACTGTGTCGCTCTGCTGAGCAGGCCAAACTTTTTAGAGGCCAATTTGGCCTTCCCTTCCAAGTGACCACGAAACTGCACACTATTCGACATGTCGACGCCGAGGATTCCGATGCTAGTTGAGCAAGAGGAGTACCTTGAAACTGAGGAGATACGACAAAGGGGTTCTTTTTAGCGGTAAACGCGCAAACTTGTGTCTTCTCGGGATTGAACTGGACTAGATTTAGTCGCCCCCAATCCGAGACTTTGTTCAGCAAAGACTCGACTTCAGACACAAGTTTGTCCCGGTACTGGGCGACTTTTCCCGAGAATTGTTGGCACGGCCGGTGTATAAGGCATCACCAGTGCTGTCGTCTGCATAGCAATGAATGTTATCAGCTTACAACATATCATAGATATGCAAAAGAAATAGCGTTAGTGATAGCACGCAGCCTTGTGGAACACCAGCGTTAGTAGGCTTGTAATCAGAGCATGCACCATCTACTACGACCTTGATGCTCCAATCAGCAAGGAAACTGGTGATCCAACTGAACAATTTTTGGTGAAGCACATAGGAAGGGAGCTTTGAAAGAAGCGCTTTGTGCCAGACGGGATCGAACGCCTTCGCTATGTCCAAACTAACGGCCAATGCCTTCCCCTTGGACTCTACTGCCTCCGCCCATCTATGAGTCAGGTAGACCAGAAGATCACGAGCTGATCGACCCCGACGAAAACCATATCGGCGGTCACTAATCAGCTAGTGGTCCTCAAGGTACCTCATGAGCTGGCAGTTTATAATTTATAATAGACTCCATTATTTGGAGAACAAGGAGGTGATGGCGATAAGCCTGTAGTCAGACGAGTCTGAGCGGTCGCCTTTATTAGGGATCGGGTGCACCAAAGCAAATTCGGGACTACGCCTTGGGAGTAAGAGTACCGGAAAAGAAGCGTTAAAACCGGTGCCAACTGAGGAGCATACGTCTTCAGCACAATGGGAGGGACTCCATCGGGCCCTCTCGACTTGCTGACGTCCAGGGAGAAGAGTGCTTTGCGAACCGAGCGCTGTGTAAACCGCACATCCGGCATGGAGCACTCACACCACGGGATGGTCGGTAGTGTATTCCTCCCGTCATCTAGAGTCGAGTTGGACGCAAAAAGGGAGCCTAAAAGGTCGGCCTTCTCTTTTGCGTCGTGGGCCAGTGAGTCGTCCTCTCTGTGCAGAGATGGAAGAGATGGCTTACAGAAGTTTCCTAGGACAGCCTTGGCGAGAGACCAGAATGCTCGGGTTCCCGAAGGAAGGTGAACTAGCTTCTCGCCGATTCTGCCGGCGTGCTCAGATCTTGCCTTTTAAATGACTCTTTGGAAAGACCTGGAGGCCGAACTACACTTCTTTTTAAGAGCGCTGGTGTTTACATCCCGAGACGTTGATATGTCAGCCCAGGCCTGGTATCACTCCTGCTTATAGCGTGATGCTTGCAGGAGCGATCAAACCATGGCTGGGATCTGCCTCCGATGGGCACCACAGAGGATGGAATAAAAAGTTTCATATCCTGAAGTGCCACATCAGCAACAGAATCGACAACAACGCTGGGATCTTTCGGCGAGAAGCAAATCCACCCCCAAGGGTAGGATGCAAAAAAGACCGTATCCTATCCCAATCGGCCGACCTATAGTGCCAAACACGGCGCAGCCTGCAGAATGCAACCGCGACGTCACTGTGAGACACATTCTGGACAAGGCAATGGTCCGACGAGCTTAAAGGAGCGTCGATGGAAATTTGATATCCGTCCGGATGAAAGGTCAGCAGAAGGTCCAATAGGGAAGGTGCATGATCCCCCACATCTGGAATCCGCGTAGGCGAAGTAACCAGATGTGTAAGACCATATGCCAAAGCAAAGTCATAAACAGATCTTCTCGCATGATCGGTTGAACGTGAACCGAACCCTTCACGATCTCTGTGGATGGGATCTGCTGTAACAAGGAGTCTTCGACCATCTTTAAACTAAAAAACGCCACATTAAGAGATCATCTGCAGGCGAAGCTGAGGTGGGTCGCTAGTAATTAATAAATAAAAATAATATATAACATAATAATAATACATACATTGAAACCAACATAGTCCATCGGATTAGTATGCTGAAGTGGCAACGGGCCGGCCATGTAGCTCGAGGAACCGACAACTGATGGGAAAGAAAAGCTCTCGAGTGGCGACCTCGTACCGGTAAGCGAATTGTGGGGCGACCCCCCGCTAGATGGAATGACGAACTGCGGGGTTGGTCAAGATGACTTTCTACGATCATTAATTGATGGATGCAAGTGGCTCAGACTGTGATTATGTTTAGCAGTGGACATGTGAATAGCTGTAATGATGACATGCAGGTTTTCACAGGATGTTTTCTTCTTCATTACCGAGTAAGTAGTAAATCAGCACTTAAAATTGCAATGAACGATTTCATTGGTGTCGGCAGGGATTAATCCTGGATTGCTCGAGTACTGTGCACCTGAGCCACCACAGTTTTCATATTTTAAATAGTTTTAGTAATTTTATTACACAGCTTTGTGAAAAAAAATCCGATAATAATAATGCAGAAATCGACTGTTTATCTTTATTCTAGCTTTTACCCGCGGCTCCGCTGCCGTTTTATTAAAAATCAATGAATTTTTTATTGCATCATCTATATAAATAAAATGATAGAAGTTTGCAGTTGTGCGTGCATCACGGAAAAACTACTGGATAGGTTTCAATTAGGTTTTCTAGGTTTTGTTTCTTAGACACTTGGCCATTATCCAAAAAAAAATTTTGCGATATCTTCATTTAATATAAAGTTATTCTAAGTTTTAAAAAACAACGATTATTATACGAGTAAGCATTACGTGTACAGTGATATGTATTTTCTTGATATATCAAGCAACGCGGACGAAGTCGCGGGTATCAGGTAGTGTACGATATAGACATGGGATAGACTTAAACTTTATAGAAAAAAAATAGCCTATTCTGGTTTGTTATCTACAATAATTTCCAAGTTTCAACAAAATCCGTTCAGTAGTAGTGATTGAGTCACAAACATACAAACATCCAAACAAACTTTAAAATCTACAATATTAGTTGGATTATCTAAGTAGAAACTATTCTTAGATATAAAATGTATTTAGTATTTAAGTAAAGATTTTACTAAGAATAACCTAATAAAATATTATTCTTGTCTTGATTTTAAATTTTCATGATATTATGGAATAATTTAATTTTATATTTTTATTTAAAAAATTTAATAATGTATACTGCACAGGGAAATATTTAGGTTTGATATTTACAAAAAAATTGTGCTAGGTCGTAGAAAATTGCTTTAATATTCAACATCGTAGTTGGAGCTTTATTGATTCAACGAAAGTGTTTGTTTGTACCCGTCTCACTTACCGCTCGCCTTCGTGGTACAATGCCTCCCCAATGCGTCATTTGTAAACCAGGGTGGGCGCTCAGTCATTAAATAGTTTTATAACTACTGGACGTTCTAGAAACACATTGTGTTTGACGCTTGCCACTGTGCACGGTTACTATTCATTGCGCCTTTCTTATCTGCAATATTCGTGGTCCGTTTTGTGTTTGAGAATAACTAAAATGAAAAAGATTCTGTTAGTTACGTTATTGTTGCTTTTTGCAATAATAAATGCTGAAAGCAGAAGAATGTCTTCAAGAGGCCGCAGTTCTGGATCTGGTCGCAGTACTAGTAGAAGGGGTTACCCAAAACCGGCACCGACTTCATTCAGCAATCCTCAACCTTCAGCAGCTAAACCTTCTCTATTTGGATGGCAAGAAAAACCAGCCCAACCTGCACATATTCCATCTCATAAACAAAGTCACTCGTATCCGTCAAGTAATACGGGACTTTCTGGAAGCAATCCAGCAAAAACGCAGACAATACACCAAGAAAGTATTCAAAGGAGTAACGTACCAGTTTCAGCACAACAAAATCCAATAAGGACAGCACCTCAGTCACAGGCAACTAACCAAATGACTCATTCATATCCTGCATCAAATGGTTTATCGGGAAATTCTAAACCCGGCGGATTGTCCGGTTCAGCGCCCGGATATCCTTCCAATGCAGCACCACCTCCATATAGTCCAGTAGATACCCATCGGTCCTACGGTAATAGTCAAGGAACAAATAGTTTCGGGAATAGTTATCAGCATCCTCAGGGCCCACCACCACCGTATACTAACAACGCACATAACTATGGCGGCATCGGGGGGCATGGATACAACCCGGGATATAATCCGCAAACGCCGGGATACTATGGAAACTATGTAAGTAAAAGCCAAAATTTTGGTGGTATGAGTCGGACAGGCTCTGCTCTTACAGGTGTTGGAATTGCTGGAGCTGGTGTTGGTACTATATTAACTGGTTTAGCACTGTGGAATTTAGCTCGATCTACTGGTCATCATCATCATACAGTTATTTATGATAACAGAGGTCAACCAGTTGCTGTAGCCCCCAGTAATAATACACAGCCTATAGTTGATCCCGTATTAGGTGATTTGATAAATTGTACACTTACAATAAGCAACGACAATGCCACTGAAATCCTCGCTATCCCTTGCGCCATAGCTACTTCGTTTACACCAGACGCTAATGTAAAAGATTCAAATATAAATGCCAATAATCCGAATGATACGACAAAATGTACTATAACCGTGGTTACAAAAAATTATAAAGAGTTTATGACCACTATACCTTGTTCAATACTCTTAAGTACTGCTGCAAGTAATAATGTGACTGAACCACCTATTCTCAACAACGACACAGACAATAATAATAGTACCTTGATACCTTTAAATACAACAGCTGTAGGAAATGAAACATTAATATCTCAAGAAAGTGGAGTTGTTGTTAATGGAACATTTGTACCTTCGCAAATTGTGCCCCTTAACCAGCCTGCAGCCCTTAAACTAACGAGTGACAGCATTACTGAATATAATGAGAAACTGAATTGCACATTCGAAGTTGGTGAAATAAGAGATCCTATTAACCCATGTTTTAGTATAACGAATAATTTAACTGTTATTCCTCTGCCTGTAACTAACAAACCATAAGAAATTTAAGTGTACCTAAGTACTGGATTTTGAAAAAGGACTTCAGAGAATATTTTTACACTAATTTCCAATATATTGATAAAATTGAACACGGTTTTATTTATTACTGTAAAACTGACACTTTTAAATAAAATCGAAAAGCAATTTTACTATCGTTCAATTTAAAGTAGAACATAAATCAAAGCTTTAAAATTAATTATAGGTAATTTATATTATATTGACAGTGTTTTAATAAATTGTTAAAAATTAATAATAATATAAATTAGTCATGCACGTTTGTATTGTATTGTATAATAATAATATTATAGTAGTATTTAATAAAGCAATATGTTGCTTGTCGATTAGCCTAAAATTATGTATTAACTAAGTGTATACGTTGTATTAAAATAAATAAAACAGTGCTGTATTTGAGTATACTGTCAAAATTACCATATTGTTTATCGTATTAAGTAAAAATAGTTCAGATATTAAAGCTTTTCCGATATTCATTCATTCATTCAATCCACTGTTTATTGAGGCCTCCTCCATAGATTGCCTTAAAGGGGGATTGTCATATTTGCCACCAATCAAAGAAATTTAAGTAGTTAGTATACCTATATATTTAAATCTCTCTGCCACCAATAGAATAGAACGTAATAGAATAGAATTATTTTTATTCAACATAGATTACACGTAATTCATATAATAGAATGGCATTTTTTTACTTTAACCACTGCACTGGTTCGGAAAAAACCTCCGTCCTGAGAAGAAGCAGCAAGGAACCCAGCGGGACTTTTTAAAATAAAATTAATTTACAATATATTATTTAATACGATAAGTATAAAAACATGAAGAATAGTATAGTAGTGATCACCTCATTCACAGGGGTTATTATCAATCATGTACTCTTTAGTAGTATAATAACCCTTATTAAACAAGTTTTTGATAGATAATACTTGCATATTTTTGGGAATTTGTTGTAATAGAGTATACATTGCCCCATGAAGGAATTACTGACTCTTTTTTTTATAGGATAGGGTGACAAACGAGCACACAGTCCACCAGATGGTAAGTGGTTGCTGTGACCCATAGCATTCTACATCTATCCTCAATAAAGAATAAAAATGCAGATACGTCGTCACCCGTGAGGACCAAGATGGAATGCCTCTTTTCCAGTTAAATAGGTCTCCGGTTCTCTACACTCACCATACGAAACACAGCAACGTCAAGCTGCCATTTTACGCTGGTACTCTGTGAGAGCGTGGTCCTTCCCCTGTCGAGCCGACCCATTCGTACTACAACTATACTACTAATATAGCTGCAGCATGGCTCTACACCTTACCTACAACCTTTGGAGTCTCTTTCTTTTTGGAGACAAGTAACAGGCTTGTGATTGGCAGGCGGGTTGACACCCACTTGGAAGGTGGGTTGTGACACTCGCGTCAGTTTATTTACTCATGTGCCCGCGGTTTATTATTGAAGATGCTGCTGCCTATTTTCTGTTTTACGAGTATTTCCCTCTGTCTCCTTTTACGAATACAACGGTAAGTTAGTAGTAATATTTTCGATATTACTGTTATGTACTGTGCTATAAATATGTAATAAAAAATACCATCAATCGATATCTTTATGCCTATAAAACTTTAAAATAGACCTAGGTGTAGGTGTAGAGTAAATCTGCATGTAGGTAGCTAGGTAGTAGCGGCAAGCTTAGATACCTTTGTTCGAATAGATACATGTAAAACATGATTAACGGGATATAAATATAAAGTTTCTTTGAAATTAAGATCTCACTATATTATATTAACGTTACTATAATGTACTTACGCTAATACATTATAGTTGAATGGAAAATTACTAAGGCCATTAAATGGAAAATTAAAGCAACATGTTGTGTTTTCACAGAAGCCGACCGCACTTGTTTTCGGAATTAAATACAACGTGTTGTATATGTATCACATTAAATGAAAACACATATTCTGTAATCGCATTTTCAGATATTCGACCCAACTCTCATTTAACCTTGTAGTGGCGGTGTAAGAATATCCACTACCCCATATCGTCCCCTGGACGGCTGTGGGAAACAAACCAGGAGATTGACAACAAAGTTTTCTAATAACTACTAAAAATAAGAAATTGCGGTTGCCAACGGTGGGCAACTATGGAAATTTTCTTTATAGGATAAGGGTGACAAACGAGCACACAGTCCACCTGCTGGTAAGTGGTTACTGTGGCTCATAGACATCTACATCTATCCTCAACTATATCAGTAATATAGCTGCAGCATGGCTCTACCACGTAAATACTCTCCTAATGAGGCAGTCCGCTGGGGAGGCCTATGTTCAGCAGTGGACTGTTGATCGGCTTATTTATACGAGTAGAGTTCTCATATATAATACTTTTCCAATGGATAATTTCGAAACAACCCATAGGTACTAAAATTTATTTACATAACATTGAAATATATACAAAATTAAAAGCTATAATATTAAAAAAAATACTGAAATACTAATACTACAATCATATTTTTGATATCTTTAGAGTAAATAGGGTAGAGGTAGACGCCTAATAAATTACTACCCGTTTCATAAATTTATTTTTGAGTACGAAAGTTGCGCCAGCTTGGTCGGAATATTTGTCTAACATGTTTCCGTGTTAAAAAAAAACTCGCATCATTTATTGGAGCTACTATTTTATCTACGTTTTGATCGGTGTATGCTACATAAAAGACGTATCCTTGTAATAACCTTCCTTTTCAAGAAATTGAAATTAGTTGCTATTTTTTTCAATTTATAGGATAGGGTGACAAACGAGCACACAGCCCACCTGATGGTAAGTGGTTGCTGTGACCCATAGACATCTACATTTATTCTCAATAAAGAATCAAAATGCAGATGCGTCGTCACCCGTGAGGACTAATATGGAATGCCTCTTTTCCAGTAAAATGGGTCTCCGGTTCTCTACACTCACCATACGAAACACAGTAGTGTCAAGCTGCCATTTTACGCTGGTATTCTGTGAGAGCGTAGTCCTTCCCCGGTCGAGCCGACCCATTCGTGCTACAACTATACTATTAATATAGCTGCAGCATGGCTCTACCACGCACAAAGGGCCACGTGCTAGAATTTATTAAAGCATTTCCTCGGTTTAATTTCAGCTGTCAAATATAAGTTCATTTATACCGGCACACCACCAACCATTGTTCACTGCATTTCACATCATCTTGTACACCATCATCACCATCAGGTGAGCCGTATGATCGTTTGTCTCATCTTCAAAAAATATCGTATGTCTAGGCTCTATAGAGGCACTAAAGTGGCAGGAACGTATAATTATTTAAGTGCCAACTTTTTAAGAAGAATATTATGATCTTATTTTTATCTTATACCCCACGATGTTTGTTGGATTATCGAGTACTTATACTTTCACTAGAATATTGATAGCCGATATAGGCGGCATTATAGAGATCTTAGAGTAATTACATACATATGTATGTATAGGTGAACCTACAATTCTACATAAATTGAGTCAATACGAGTATACTTGTCTCGTTTCTCGAATATAATTTTCAAATAAGGCAAAAAGAGAAACGTATTGAAAGTAGCTTTAATGACAAGTGGTCATCTTTGGCCTCTTTATACTATGCCAAATATTATGAGAGTAAGTACACTCGAATCTTCTGATTTACTAGACTCTGTAAAAATTACGTCTTTAATCTATAGTGATTTCGTTCTCAATATTAGCATCAAACGGCATCGATTTTTTTTGTAACATACTTTGTCTAAAAAAATAGGATAGTATAATCGTTTTATAAATCAAGTGATGATGATTATATGACATTACATTGTAAATAATAATAATAATAATAATCCTCGATACCGCCCGCATCGTCCGCCGGATTCTTTCCCTTCCCCCCTAACCCTCGGCCGGTTGGTCACCCCTGCCGAGGGCTTCCATTTGGTTGGGTTTTTATTAATTTTTGTATTTTTTATGTATTTATTTTATTTTATTGATATTTATGTATGTTTACAATTTTCATTTAAAATTATATATTTATACAGCCCAACGAGATAAGAAAACTATATAGATACCCCACATAATAATAAAAAGCAAAACTCCATCTATAACCGTCACAGAGCAAAACCTGGCAGACTGAGTTCGGTATATCTTGCGCTCAAACATATTTTATGGCACCAAACTTGAACGGCTACGACGTGAGGCTGTACCCTCATCGGATGAAAATACTACGGCTGAGGATGCGGCGCTAAAAGTTGCAGAGCAACCAGCACACGTTGATTCAGACGATGATGGAACAGTCGCCCAGGAACTAGAACTAGAGCAAATGAGGAGTATACTGGAAGAGGCGATTAAGGAAACGCGCAGTACGCCTCTCGAGAATCAAACGCGACTTCACTTGCGATATAACGCAAAAACTGATGGAGCGCATAGACAACCTGAAGCAGAGAGTCGCTGCTTGGGTAAAGCGGATTCGGCGATATACCGAGAGGTCGACAAGGTTCAACCAGAATCGTCTCTTCCAGAGTGATCAGAAGAGGATCTATGAATCATTGGAGCGACCAATGGTACATGGAACGGGCCCAACACCGAATCAGACCGACACTCACGCATTCTGGCGCGGCCTGTGGTCAGAGCCCGTAAACCACAGCGAGGGCCCTTGGACGGAAGTTGTGGCGAGTCAGAGTGCGAGTGTTACGCTCATGGACCCCATCATCATAATGTCGGATGACATAGCTGACGCAGGCCGAACGGCCCGAACTGGAAAAGTCCGGGACTCGACGGACTCCATCACTACTGACTGAAGGGGTTCGTGGTCTGTCACGCTGTACTCACCCGACAATTTCACAAGACAAGAGGCTCTCGACCAAAAGCCGTTCCCGAGCCTCTTCACTACTGGGATTACTCATTTGGTTCCTAAAGACCATGATTCCACAGACCCTAGCAAATACCGCTCCATTACGTGTCTACCCACCATATATAAGACACTGACATCCATTTTGAGTATGCGAATCATTCTTCACCTGGATTTAAATCAGGTGATGTCGCGTGCTCAAAATGGATGTCGGGGCGGTGGTCGTGGAACCAAGGAACCACTCCTCATTGACGCGGTCATTGGCAAAGTGGTTAAACGCATTCGTCGGGACCTCTCTGCATTCTGGATAGTTCCGGAAGGGGATTTCAGTTTCGGAAACGAGGGACAAATGTGACCTACCTTTTCTATATGGATGATCTCAAGATATCACTTCCAGTCGCTCCCATCTTTTGAAATTGCTAAACATCTCTTGTGATTTTAGCAATTATATTAGAATGGAGCTGGGGACGGATAAGTTTGCGCTATTCCATGTCGAAAGAGGTAGGGTTGCTAACTCTGAGGGCATAGACTTATCTATGCCCATCAACATAAGGACCCTATCCGAGGCTGAAACATACCGATACCTGGGTATGTCACAGAACATAGGTATCGATGAAGCGGATATGAAACAGTCAGTGTGCGATGTGTTTAATGCATGCTTGACAAAAGTGCTCAACAGTATTTTGTCGAGCGTTAATAAGACACACGCGTTTAACGGTCGAATCATGCCTGTTCTCATGTATACCTTCGGCATACTCAGGTGGACTCAGACCGAACTGAACGCTCTGGATAGAAAAGTCCGCACTACCATGACGTCCCATAGGATGCACCATCCGGGATCGTCGGTAATGAGGCTGTACCTGCCGCGGAAACATGGTGGGCGTGGCATTTTAAGCGTGCTTATCATGCATAATCTCGAAGTATGCAGCCTCCGTAATAACTTTCTCACGAGATCGAATGATCCATTCTATAGAGACGTCATTTCTTGTGATAAAGGACTTACCCCGCTATCCTTAACCAACGAGCAGTGGCAAGACCGGCAGGAAGGATTTTCCAACCGGGAGGCCGTATGGAAGGAGAAGGAGCTCCATGGGAGGTTCTACAAAGCTCTACATGAGCCTTTCGTAGACAAGGTTGCCTCACCCCACTGGCTACGTTTTGGTAAACTCTTTGGGAAAACTGAGGGTTTTGTTTGTGCGATACAGGATCAGGTTATTAAGACCAACAACTATCGGAGATACATCCTAAGGAATTGCACCGTCGGTATCTGTCGAGCTTGTTGCCATCCCGGTGAGTCACTTAGGCATTTCATGTCCGGTTGTTGTGCTGTGCATGTGCACAGGCACAACCTTACTCCGTTGTGCCTGTGCAAGTAATTATATCACCCCATTACACTGACTACTGCCAGAATACTACACCAGTAGCTCGCTCTGAAATACGGTCTCGTGGACCGGAAAATGCCTCATTACAAATACATGCCGGAAGCCGTGCTTGAAAATGACCACGCCAGGCTCTACTGAGACTGGGCCATCATCACACATAGGACTATTCTTGCGAATAAACCTGATATTGTGCTGATGGACCGGGCACAGTCAAGGATATTTTTGGTCGATATTAAAATTCCGTATGACGAGAACCTCGTGAAAGCCGAAACAGATAAGCGAACAAAATATCTGGACCTGGCTCATGAGGTGACCGACATTATACCTGTAGCCGTTTCTGCAAACGAGCTAAACCCAGTCAGCCTCTCGGGTCATCTGAAGCGACTGGGACTCCGTGACGGACCGCTCCAAGTTCAAATGCAGAAGGCGGTGCTCCTCGATACCGCCCGCATTGTCCATCTGTTTTTTTCCCTTTCCCCTTAACCCTCGGCCGTTTTGTCACCTCTGCGGAGAACTTTTTATTTATTTACGTATTATTTATGTATTTATTTCACTATATTAATATATGTATATTTATAATTTCCATTTATATAATATTTGTACATCCCAACCAGATGAGAGAACTATTTAAATACCCCCCATAATAAAAATGTCTCCCAGACTGAACTTCCGTCACGGCGGCCAGCCTCAACGGGGACTAGCCATCAGCGCAGGTTATGAATAGAGCACAAGTGTATGCGCAAGCACAGGTATCCTCCCTATTCCCTTACTCTCAACATTGTAAATATTCATATCGCCAACTTTAAAGCCTAATAGTAAGTTATGAATTTAAGTCTTGGCAGTCACACGGTACATAGATAAGCGAGTTGGACCCCATTTGCAATTCTAATTTTATACGCTGATTTACCACTTCCTCAACGAAAAAAAAAAATTTGAGAAAGCTATATCTTCTTGGATGAAAATATTTCGAAATATCAAAAGTGAGGGCAGGATCTTGATAATGCCGAGTAGCAGTGGCGTTAGAGAATCCACTACCTTCTACAAAAGAATTGTATTACTTCTTATAAGCTCTAAGACCCCATACCAACTATACAATAAAAGGCGACAGAGGGCAAAAAAACAGCTCAAAACTCAAAATAATAAAAAGTTGCGGTTGTCAACTAACTTGCTAATAGAGAGAACTATGGCAAATATTCCGCCTATGAGGCTATGTAGGAAAAAGACCTATGTTCAACAGTGGACTTTCAATAGGCTGTAATTAATGAATGAATGATGGTTAATACCTTGAGGGAGCAGAGAGGAAAACGGGTAATTCATTTATTGGTACTTGTGCTCTCTGTGTACGTTCTGTGATGCCAACCCATTGTCGATTAGGCAAACACAAATAACTAAAATATTTGAAAAGGGTGCCCCGCGAACTATCGAAAATTCCCAGGGTTTTTTTTTAAAACAAGTATTGCTGTCGTATATGGACTGGTGCTACAAAATGCCGCCCAGCAGCTTTGGACTCTTATTGGTGACCCGAATCTGGTTAAAACCAACCTTAATTTATAATTAATAGAATCAGGCGTTACTTTGCGGAAATCCATTATATAAAAGCTTTTAGAAAAATTTTACTTCGCAAATATCCGCGTTATAAAATAAAATGATGTGTCTTACCTAGTATGAAGAGCACCTCCCGCCCTCCCTCAATTGCGCACGGGGATAGTGCACGCAATTGAGGGAGGGCGGGAGGTGCTCTTCATACTAGGTAAGACACATCATTTTATTTTATAACGCGGATATTTGCGAAGTAAAATTTTTCTAAAAGCTTTTAATCTTAATTTATTCAAACATAATTCCTCCCTCTCCCTTCCACCATCGGACAACCAGACCCTCGGCGAGTCTCCACCTTTTTATTATTGACTTACCACACATTCGAACCAAACGGTTTGCTACATCGTTCGTCATGCGCACAGCTAAGGAGTAGAATAAGTTGACAACATCAGTCATCCGATTACAATTTCGATGTCTTCAAGGCAAGAGTGTATAGGCTTTTGTTAAGTCAGTGCGCTTCACCATCTTAGGCTACATTCTATTCTATTCCAACCTGATGGTAAGTGGTGACTTACCATCAGGTTGGATTAGAATAGTAAAAAAAGGGTACTTAGTTACCTGTTTACTGTGATTATTCCCTGTCAAACCCACAATAAGTTTAGTGATAATTTGGCAGAAATATACCGGCTGAATTTAAGTAAATTTCATAGAAACTTTTTCACGATAATATATTGCATGCCGTAATTTTTAATTATCACGATCGTGCGAAATTACGCATTATCGATATTTTTGTTGCAAGATGTCAGATGAAGATTTTATTAATTTTCATTGCTATAAAAGAGTATTACGAACTCGTTTAATCAAAATCATTAAGACTAAGTCATAGAGAAAAGAAATTTATTAACCACGTTTTTTTGTTTCGCTAATTGGCACATCAATAGAGTTGTCATTTGAATGGACAAACGACAACAACCATGTAAAAGATTCTCACTTTTAAGTTTTCTGGAATTCAGAATATGAAAAATAAACTGAACGGTCGAATAGTTAACACGTAACACGAGTGCTTTTCGGTATTTGGTTAATTTTCCTTAATTTCCTTAATTTTGTGGTGGTGGATTCCTCTACTGTAAGTAGACTACTTTTATAAGATATAGTTATTTAGAATAATAACCCAATTATGGGTGACGAAACAGGGTCTCCTCGTGAGAAACCTCCTGACTCTCCCGATGAAGACATGTGCTTTGGATTAAGTGACAATAAAGATTGTGACCGCGGTAAAAAAAGACATGCTGAGAGTCGAACATTTAAACCAGTATTATATAAATAAAAAAAAATTCTGTAGTTGATTTTACAGCTTCAATAAATACCATATATTAGGTCCTTATATATGAAATTAGCGTTTTGTCGTACTGACCACTTTGATCTGAAATATCTCCTCTTTGGTTAAGAATTTCAAATTCAAATTTATAAATTCATTTAGCTGGTACATTTGAGTTTTGAAATCATTTGTTTTTTCCTCATTATTTTTTTTCTTTGGCGTCGCTTATTACCGCACAATGGAAAACATGAAATATATATATATATTTCACGTATATTTACGAGTACGAGTTCTACCGTGGCACCAGTGCTACAGAAACAGCTCGAAGGATTAATGATGTGTACGGTGCTGGTGTCGCAAAAGAAAGCACGGTACGTTTTTGGTTTCAACGTTTTCGTTCTGGAAATTTCGACCTTCGGAACCAACCCCGTGGACGGCCGGAGACCAAAGTGGAAAATGAAGAATTAGAGGCTATTGTGGAAGCGGATCCATCACAAAGCACTTCAGAGATAGCTGCAGGCTTCGGGGTAAGTGATAAAACTGTATTAATCCACTTGAAGCAAATCGGGAAAGTAAAAAAAACTTGAACGATGGGTACCTCATGAATTGAGTGAATCGAACTTGCAAACACGCGTCGACTGATGTGTTACTTTGCTCAACCGACACAATAATGAAGGTATTTTCAATCGAATCATTACTTGTGATGAAAAGTGGATACTGTACAATTATCGGAAGCGCTCGTCGCAATGGCTGAACCCTGGAGACTCAGCTAAAGCCTGCCCTAAACGAAAATTGACTCAGAAAAAGTTACTTGTGAGTGTTTGGTGGACTAGCGTCGGTGTCATTCACTACAGCTGTCTAAACTCTGGCCAAACGATTACGGCAGATATCTATTGTCAGCAACAGCAAACAATGAAGGAATTTCCAGCTGCTAAACAACCGAGATTGGTCAATCGCTCTAGGCCACTGCTGCTTCACGACAACGCAATACCACACACTGCACAACAACAACCATTAACTTAGATGAGCTACAATTGGAATATCTGCGACATTCACCGTACTACCCAGACCTTGCTCTAACAGATTACAATTTCTTCCGGAATTTGGACAACTTCTTACAAGGAAAAAAATTCAACTCCTATGCGGCAGTCCAAACCGCCTTCAAAGAGTTTATTGATTCTCGTCCCCATGTTTTTTTAGTAAAGGGATCAATGTACTACCTATGAGATGGCAAAAGTGCATAGATAACAATACTTTGATTAAATAAATATATTTTACAAAAAAAATTGACTCTATATTCCTCCCGTAGAAAGCGCCAATTTCATATGTACGGACCTAATATAAACATCCCTGCCTACAAGAAAATTTTAAAATGTATGGGGCAAATGATCAAGGCCCTTTTATTGTCCACATCTCCCGGTCTTCTTCAGATCCTAGAATAGGGCTAACACTTCGACCAATGAAAACAGCTTTATGCTTGTCAAAAAATAATAAAGAAAACATTAAAAAAGGGGGAATCAAAAGCGTTGGCAGAAGTCGCATCTCTATTGAATTCAGCAGATGAGGCTAACAAATTCCTTAATAAACCAATGCTTGCAAAAGAAAAATTGATTGCAACTATTCCATCTTATAATGTTTCTCGAATGGGTGTTATCCGCGGTATCCCTGTGGATTGGTCAATGGAAAAACTAGCAGAAGCTATTGAGCTTCCCCCTGGTTGTGGTAAAATCCTAAAAGCTCGCCGTCTTCAGAGAAAGACTTTTGCTGTAAGGTCATCTTCCCCAATATGGGTTCCTACTCAATCTATTGTTCTGACATTTGAATGTCAGGTACTCCCCAAATATATATATATGCAGTTTTCACATCCCTCGCCGTTGAAACATATCAACTCCCCACCATCCAGTGTAAACAGTGTTGTTGATTTGGCCCTGTAGCAGATCAATGCTGCTCTAAACCACACTGCTTCCGTTGTGCCCAAGAGCATACTGGAGTAAGCTGTTCTGTTCCTGAAAGTGAAGCCACTTGTCTGTTATGCTCCAAAAATCATTATGCTCATAACAAAAATTGTCCGGGACACCATAGACAGAAATCTATCAAAGTTATGATGTCAGAACACAATATATCCTATATAGAAGCTTCAGCCAAAATCCCATCTGTCCGTTTGAACTATGTTCAAAAATCATATTCTGAAGTGGCCTCTACTCAGCTTTCACCTACTTCTACTACCTCCTTCAACCTCCTCACCATGTCACAGGCATATAGAAAAAACATTTTCAAATCTCCCCGTCCCATCCCTAGAATTCCCATGGGGTATGACCAACAAGCCCATCAAAGAATAGTTGCAGACTGCCCATCTTCTATTCCAAATGGATATGCATTATCCAATACGCACAACAAAATGTCTTCAAATGAAAATCTTGTTGAATGCCTAACTTCTCTCCTCAATAATTTAATTTTGAAAATGTCAGACTCTCTACCGAATAACGTTGCATTAAAATCTTTAATTTAGCTAGTTTAATAGATAATAAAAATGACTCTAACAAAAGAGACCCCATCTTCTACAGTGGAACTGTAGAAGCTTGCATCCTAAAAAATCAGAACTCATCTTCCTAATAAATAAACATTCAATTTCTGTTGCTTCAATATCAGAAACATGGTTCCCACCTGGTTCCAAATTTCGCTTGCAAGGCTTTACCTGCCTCCGTGAAGATAAAAATGATGGTTATGGTGGTTGTTGCTTACTCATAAAAAATTCGCTAGCTTTTTCTCAAATAACACTCCCTCCTCATAGCCAAAACATTAATGCCGTAGCCGCAAAAATAGCAGGAATTAACACTTTCAATATATCCCACATCCAAATACCCACTTAATTCAAGAACTCTCCTCTCTTTTTTCTTTGTTACCTCCCCCTTTTATTATTACCGGTGATTTTAATTCACATCATGTATCATAACGAAATTTTGTAATGAAATGCCTACTTTTACACAATAACGGCTATAGCTCAGTAAGTAATAACATTAAGTACATGGTATGCTAATGTTTTAGAATCCTTATGATATAGGCAAACTTTTTAAATGGTTGGCCAAACAGATCCTATACGTTTTTTTTTCACCACGGGTGCTCAAACTTAGCAGTTAAATAAAGTTAAAAAAATTAAACTTAGGTTTAGTGCCGTCTTGTAAAATACTACCCATAGTAGTTGAAAACTTTTTAGAGTAATTTAGAAACATCATTATTAGGGAACACATTAAAAGAAAAAAATCTGATCTAGGCATTAAACTGCGGACATGATGACCACAAATGTGAGCAGAAGTACGAATTTTCGGAATTTTATAAAACATGGCGTAGACCGCGAACCGTTCGGGATAGAATTTTTTTTAGGGAACCGAGGCCACCTCCTCTCCGCCCGAACACGTAAGTACCAGATTATCCACCATTACTGGGACACCCGTGTATTTTATGATTATAAAAATATCATGCAAACATGAACCTTGCCAACAAAAATATATCTGTCTCATTCTCACACGTCATGATTTTCAGTTGTAAAAAAAGATAAGTACATATCTTAGACTTCAGTTTTCTGTTGACAGTTTTCATAATTTCACCAAGCTCCACCTTGAAGCATGACGCCATTTTGACGTCGCCATATTTGAGAAACACTCGACTTCAGATCACGTGACCACATCTCATATCCTCTATTTTTCTTATATCTATGGTAAAATGTCAATTGTTGTCATTGTAGGCTCAGAAGGGCTAGAACCCAGAGCCGTAAAGCCAGTTTAAAAAGTTGTCATTGTGTATGTGTTGTCACTTGTCATTGTCATCTCATTTGACAATTTATAGATTTGTAGGTTATACAAAACCTAAACACCTAAACTAAAACCACAAACTAATAAGTGCTAGAGCAACTAAAACGAACTTCTTAATTTGATTATAATGTACTGACTCTCAGAATGGGAACGGAATTAGGTTTTAGGGAATCCACTACATAGTTGGGGTTACTTAGGCACAGCAAATGCCGTAGATAATACTAACAAATGCAAAGATTGTGACTATGTTTGGACAAAGTTTATAACTTATAATAATTAATAAATATTATAGATTTCAACAAAGAGTGTGTAATGTGAGCAGTGAGCACTACGCTTTTATTAGTTACAGGTTTTGGTTTTTACATGCGGAATATGTAATAAGTACGCACTAGAACTTTAAAAATATAATTAATTAAAAAAATGACAATGGATTAGTGATGGTGATGTTCTGTTCAACTTGCTAGATTATACCCGTAATAGATCGTAGTGATTATATGCTCTTTTTCCATTTATATCTTTATTAAGCGTCTTAATCTTTAAGTGAGTAAAGGTCCTATTAGTTCTTAGTCATTACCAACTAAAAAAAGGTCCATTTATAAAAGGTTTTTAAAACAAGTTTTTGGAGTTTAGTAAAATAAAGTACAGGATGTCTGACCCCACTATACAGACTTTTTGTTGCCATCACACTGGCAGTAGAGAAGATATGGCTGTTCGAATTATGGAGGAATTCAATACAAAGTCATATAATATAGTATGTTTAGTGTCTTCTACAATAGGTATACTAGGTTCAATTTATCAGGTATGTAATGATAACTCGAGTGGAAAGTTTTTGAATGATATAATTTAATGCATATCTTAAATTTTTAGATTTTACCATGTAAAACTTCAAGTCATATTGATAGATTGCATAATATAAAATCTACCCGTGGAAGGCATTTAATAATTTGGCTGGCTGTTGCAGACCTACTAGCGTCTTTTGGTATTATATTTAATGTATTTCTGTAACATGTGATGAATTTATCATATTTATGCTATGTGGTTGTGGCTTAAAAAATCTAACACCCCATTTCTGGGATATGCCAGGAAGATCTGATGGTTTCAATTGGTGGTATAACCATATTGTTTACTTCAGAGCCAGAGGTAAATTACCTAGACCCACAACAGAGACCAGTGTCGAAGGTGTAAGATGTCTTGTACTGTAATGCCCAATTCCCTTGTTCAGCATAGCAATTAAGACAAATCCTTGTAACGTCATATAATTTTGCAGATCAAAGAAGAAAAAGAAATATGTAGGTATGTATATATATTATGTTATTTTATGTAATACAGGGTAATATGTAGTTAATATAAAGTATTATATACTATTTTTGCATTAATTCCAAGGTTAAACACAAATTTTTTTTTGTTGATAAAACTGAAGTGATAAACAAACGTACATTCCATCTGACGGTAAGTGGCTAGTGCAGTCCATGGACATCTGCAGCCAACTTAAAAGGAGGCTATATATGTGATATCACCTCTGAAGATTAAGATGGAATACCTCACAGCCATGTGGGTGTGGGTGAGTGTCTTTCAAGGCAAGTGTGAGGCTTTTGTTAAGTGGGTGCGCTTCACTCTATTCCGCTGCATCACCACTTACCATCTGGTGAGATAGTAGTCAGAGCTGGCTTGGTAATAGAAAAAAAGCTAATTATACTGACTCTCCCCTGGCGTACTCATCAAACTGGAATACAACAGCGTAAGCACTGCTATTTGGCGGCAGAAATATGTAGAGAGGTACCCACCCAAACTGATTCTTAAGCAAAAAAGGAATCTTACAGTAGTGGTAAAAAAATTATGCAATGTATCAATTTTATATGGACATAGAAGTTATTATTCTTAGGCTTCATTTTAAAACTTTTGTATTTCCAACTGTTTGCAACTCACCAAAAAAATCAGTAACTTTTGTTTTCTTGTATTGTGTCCACACAAAATTAAAACAAGTCGCCAACATTTGAGAAACATTTCAATTGATAACTAGCTGTCTCCACCAAAGTTTTATTGGTGAAATGTCTTCAAATGACGATGATATGTAGGCAGATATTTTTCCATGCATCCTTTTTATATTTATATTTTTATCACTCACATTTCATAGTACACTTTATGTTTGATATAAATCAATTAATATGTTTGTTAATCGTCATCCATGTGACGGACATGTTGCCAACTAATGTTTCCAACAAGCGTCCCCACAGAGCAAATAAATGTTTGTGTTTTCTTTTAATGTTTACTGCCAAAACTAGAAACACGGTTAACACATAACATTTCTTACTAAAAGCCTAAATATTAATTTTTCGTATACCTTCCCTGAGAAATGATGGGTTCCCCATATTTATTTTTTAGGTATTTTTTTGAGGCAAAAGTAGCCTATATTCTTTCTCAGCATGTAATCTATCTCCTTAACAAATATTATCAAAATCTATTTAGCGGTTTAGGTGTAAAAAGAACAGGCAAAAGTTACTTTTGCTATAATATTATTATTATGGATTAATATTAAATCTTTGATTAATAATAGATTTAAAAAAATAGAAAGGAAGCATACCTTGTGTAGCTCACATGCAGGTTTCAAAGAGAACTTAATGTTTCTGAAGACTAAACTGGTCATAACAACTTAAAAGTGTATTTTTTTTAATGTTACTATTATTATAATAATATAAAGTATAATTATAGGCTGTGAGAAGATATGTATGACAACGCATCTGGAGCCATCATTATTTTTTTATAGGATTGGGTGACAAACGAGCACACAGTCTACCCAATGGTAAGTGGCTGCTGTGGCCCATAGACATCTACATTTATCCTCACCTGCGAATCAAAATGCAGATGCGTTGTCACCCCTAAGGATTAGATGGAATGCGTCCTTCATAGTAAAAAGTGTCTCCGGTTCTATACACTCACCATACGAAACACAGCAACATTAAATTGCTATTTTAAGCTGGTGTTCTGTGAGAGCGTGGTCTATCCCTGGTCGAGCCGACCCATTCGTGCTACAACTATACTACTAATATAGTTTCAGCATGGCTCTACCACATATAAAAAATCTTTGTTAGAACTTGGCTGCAGGTGTGTCCATAGATTGCTGTAGTGCAAAACCTTTCCCATTGTAAAGAGGATTTGCCTTAATAATCATGCTTGGCAAGGGTATTGATGATTGCAGTTTTTTTGATAGATTAAGGGTGACAAACGAGCACGAAACACAGCAACATTATGCTGCTATTTTACACTAGTATTCAGTGAGAGTGTGGTCCTACCCCGGTCGAGCCGACCCATTCATGCTACAACCACAATGTAGCTGCAGCGTGCCTCTTCCACGTATGAAGTAACAGACGTCTTTCTTTCACCTTTGACACTGCTACTCGTTACTGGTTGGGTATCATACTTTTGGCAGAGACAAGATGTTCATACCGTCATTTATCGGAAACATTAATTCTTTACTTTTTATGGCTATTATTCACTGTCCCTACTTAATTTCATTATGTATATATATATTAGAATTTTGTCATTTCAGGTGTTCTTGTACGCTCCTCACTATGGCTAAAGTACAAAAGTATTATGCCTTTACCAGATGATGACATTAGTGTCCTTTTTTGCAGTATCACCTCAGTAAGCATTTCATATTTTCATCATCGTTATAATTTTTCATGAATAGAATAGATAGTTTTTTTTTATTTAGTATGGATTACAAGTAATACTTAATAAAAGTAATTCTTATTAATTTACCAATGCTTTAAATTATACCTCTAAACCTCCTCTGCCCTAGAAAGAACTGGTAATAAACCTAGACTTTTTTTAATTGTTCAATATACTGTACAAATCATATTAGAAATAATTTGTTAGTGATCACCTCATTTCCAGGAGTTATCAACATTCATAAATTCTTTTAATATATTTCTGTACTTAATATTATAATAACCTTTTTTTATACAAACTATAAATTTTTAAAATTTTGCAGTGGACTTTGTATATTTTCTTTGATATTTTATAAGCATATTCATTACCCCCACAAATGAATTACGGACTCTGTGAAGTAGAAGTAAGCTGGTTTGTAATTTGGTCTAGTACTACTACAAACAATTATATAAATAACAGTATGAATTCTATTTTTTAGGCCTGGACTCAATATTTTTACACTGCAACTTGGTTTTGGACCTTATTCTATGCTATAGATACATTGCGAACAATTAAAGGAAGAGATTTCCATCCAATACTCTATCACTCTATTGCCTGGGGTGTGCCTGCAGCCACTACTGGTATTGGGTTGTCTATTTTGTACATTCCTAATGCCAAGTGAGTATTTTTTTTTCTTGTCTTTATACTACATATTATAATTATAAATATTTTGTTAAAACTGTACTTATTAATAAAATAAAATTAATTTTATCGCGTTTAATTTTATTTAAGTAATGACACCAGGACGTCTAACACACTAGCCTCCCCCCCCCCCCGTGCCGCTCTCGTGACCATGGGTGCTTTAAAGTGCCCGAAACGTCGAGAATTAAAAATAAACGCAATAAAATCTGTACAATTATTTTTATTTCATGTGTAGTATTCGCGTAAATATAAGAAATAGATCATTTTGTATTTAATAATGTTTTGAATTTTCTTACTAAATACTCTTAAACTGTGTTTGTGGGCATATTTTCACAAATGTGTAATTTGTGCTGATGTTATTCAGACTATAGCATCCGACACGTGTACTGCTGATCTCTTCTATCAGTTGTCTTCATATTATACACATATTGGTCGAGGCAGGTCATTTTTTTCCTTGCCTCACCCCGTTTTCTAACCGAAAAGGTTCCGAATATACCTAGTACATTAATTTCATTTTGATCATACACTATGACTATAGCCAACAAGATAAGTACAAGTCCATTGCTGAAACATAGGTCTCCCCCGTAGTACGGTCAACCTACAACCTGCAAAGTACGGTCTACCTGTGAGTGTGATTTGCATGTACGTGTGCGTGTTTTCGTGCTCGTGTGCGTGCGTGTATTACGCGTGTGTCGGAAATTAAAACATTTGTACAAAATTACTAGTTTTCATTAAAAAAAGAAATTTTTATTTTCCCCACATTTATAATTATTTAATTTAGTACCTACCTACAGTTTATTTTTCAATTAAAAAAGCAAATTTTTCAGTTTTTCTAGATTTATAATTATTTAGTTTATTATTGTTTAGTTTTCAGTAAAAAAGTAAAAAGGAATGGGACACTCAACATTCGTGAAATTCATGTGACTTATCGTTGATTTCATTGTTTTGTAATGTTGTTTTGCATCACATACCGAGCTACAACGTAATTTTTCAAGACAAGTCGACAATGGGAAGGAGCATGGACATTTCAAACATCAATTTCGTTTAATTATTATAACGAGTTTTAGCTTGCACCAGTGCTAAATGTGTATAGGTATAACATTTAAGTTTAGAAATATTTTGCGTCTTCTTGGAAAATAGCCGGGAAACAGAAAGCTTTTATTTATACAATTATGAAGTTTTTGAATCATCATCATCAGCCCGTAAAAGTTCACTGTTGCACATGCTCTTCCTCTGTGGAGAGGGTTTGCCATAAATGATTCGCTTGGCAGGCAGATTGACGACCGCTGTATGAGATTGAGATTGACGAATAGAATATAATAGAATGATTTTTATTCAATATTGATTATTACATTATTGAAGGTCATTTTTTATTTACCACTGGTTCGGAAAATACCTCTGTCCTGGGAAGAACCAGCAAGAAACCCAGCGGGACTTTTTTTTTAACATATTTCACTTAGCAATAATTTTGTTTATACAATTTTTAAATGAATTTTCATAGAACCAGCATGGTGGAGATCACCTTATTCCCAGGGGTTATTTTCATTCATGTATTCCTTGATATTATAATAACCCTTTTTGTACAGTTTTTATTTAATACAACTTCTAAACTTGTTTATTGACAAACTTTGAACATGTTCTGGGATTTTGTTGTAAAAGCGTATACATTGCCCCATAAATGTGGAGTCTAGTAACTGGCGTTACAAGCTTATCTTTATTCTTAGTGTTTAATGTATGAACATTCTTATTCTTATTAAAGGTATTTATGTTTTTATGTACATACATTACATTTTCATAAATATATTGCGGTGCCAAAGTTAATATGTTTATTTCTTTATTTACTTTGCGGAAATCCATTATATTAAAGATTTTAAAAAAATTATCGAGCGGATGTAAGCGCGGTAATTTTTTAAAAACTTTATTATTTTTTTAAATTTTTCTCTGAGGGACTCTTTACAATTTAGGTTATATATCGGCCGTACGACTCTCATTTGCAAAACAAATATAGCTTCAATATCAGTCGCATCACCCCATAGCAAAATTCCATAAGACATTATTTACGCTATGAAAGTAACAAAAATACACTAATCTAGCTGTCTCAACATCTGTGAGACTTCTAATCTGTTAGTTCAGAGAGACTGTCAATGTCAAGTCTGCTTGCTAATTTAGATATATGGGGGCCCATTGAAGTATCGCGTCAATAGTAATACCAAGAAAAACAGTGGTATCCACAAGATTCAACTTCTCCCCATTTAAGAGCACATTGGTATTCGAATGTTTTATATTAGGTTTTGTAAATTTAATACATTTTGTCTTATTGCCGTTTAAGAGCAAATTATTGGCGTTAAACCAATGTACCCAATTTCGGTAGAGCATTATTTATATCGTCATAATTAATTGACTGCCGTTTGAGTTTGAAAATTAAAGAGGTATCGTCAGCAAATAATACTATATCGTGATTGTCCCCTACAAGATAACGTAAGTCATTAATATAGATTAAGAACAGGAATGGACCAAGAATCGAGCCCTGAGGAACGCCCATTGATATTACTGATCTGAAGAAACCTTTACCATTGATCACGACTTTTTGAGTTCTGTTACTTAAATATGAAGGAATAAGTCTGAGCGTCAGATTTTTTACACCGTAATGTTGTGTTTTCCTGATTAATGTCTCATGATGAACACAATGAAAAGCCTTGGAAAGATCACAGAAAATACCTAGGGCATCTTGTGAATACTCCCAGGCATTAAAATATATTTCATAAGCTCAAAACCGTCGTCAGACGTCGACCGACCCCTTGTAAAACCAAATTGGTTTTTATGAATTAAAATTTATTTGTATTAAAAAAAAAACAATTGATCCAAAATTATTTTTACAAAAATTTTACTGAAAGTTGGTAGTACAGAAATAGTTTTAAAATAAGCGAGGTCCAATGCACTACCAGACTTAAATAAAGGTATTACTTTACTATACTTCATTAAATCAGGAAACACAGAATCGATACAAGTATTAAAAATAATAGCAAGATGAGGTGCAATTAAATCTATTATGGATGCAATAACTGTAACGGAAATCCTCCACAAGTCTGCGGTTTTCTTTACATCAATGGTTTTGAAGTACTTCGTATTTTATAATATCTTGCGGTAATACTTTTTCAAATCTAAATTCTTTTAAACAGGTATTAATATTCTGTTTGAGTAATGACTCTGCGACAGTTGGAGAAGTATCCGATGACTCTGTTGTCAAGATAGGAACATCAGTGAAATATTTCTCAAACACGGCTGCAACTTCTTGATTTGATTTAGTCAATTCATTGTTAATTTTTAATTGATAGTTTAAGTTATGAGGTTTGTCTTTACCGGTTTCGCTATACATTTTAATTTTATTCTTAGCCGTCTTAATTTTGTTGCTAATATGTAATGATTTGGCTGTGGAGCAAACTCTTTTAAACATTTTAGAATAATTTTGACATATTCTTTAAAAGCATCGGGAAGATTATATGATCTTTCATGGTAAAGGTCATATAACGAGAGACGACCGGTCGTCACCGTTGTATGAGATGTCATGCACCTTTGACGCTTACTGCTCCCAGCCGCCAGTCTGGTTATTTTACGAGATGGTTAAATGGCCATCAATCGGAAACCATTAGATGTTTCTGGCCTTTACAAAGTCTCCTTTTTGCAACTCCCAATCCCAAGAAACAAAATGGGGTTATTTTTTAATAAAGATATGCTGTGTAGTGGTGGTGTAAGAATATCAACTACTCCATATCGTCCCGTGGGTGTCGTAAGAGACGACAAAGGGAAACTGAAACAAAAGGTGGTTATCATCATCTTCCGGCTAACAACTCAAAATAATAAAAAACTGCGGTTGCCGTTCCGCCTGCTGAACGTGGCAACTATGGCAAAATCCCCCCAATCTGTGGGGGAGGCCTATGTTTAGCAATGGACTTTTATAGGCTTTAATGGTATGGTAAGGGATTCCAATATGGGCGCAACATCGAAGAAACGGCGCGTATTACCTATGCTACATTTGTAGACTGCAGCTTTTGAACGCTCTTTACAATTTGGCTCAATAGATTTTTTTCGAAGGAAACATTGATCGATGTTTGCATATTTTAATGAATCGGAACAGCAATACTTTCTGATGAAATACTGAATGACTAATTTTTCTGTTCTGCATTAGGCATAAACTTATTTACTTTTGTTTATTATTTAAAATATTTATTTTATTTCCTTTCAGATGTCACAATTTAAAATCAGTCACGAGTGCTCTCTTCAAAATTCTACCAAATTATTGTGCAACGTACTTGCCTATTGCAATAGTTATGATTGTGAACCCTGTTTTGTATGTACTAGCAAGTAAAGAAGTAGAGACAACTGTAGCACTACCACTTGCACAGGTATACTTTTGTTATTCATAATATATTTTATAATCTTTGTCAATTATTCAGGTCTTCATTAAACCCCTCAATTTCACTTCTATCCGATATAATAAAGACATTCTATAAAATAAATGGGAACTTTCATCCCATTATTCTTATGGTATATTTTAGAACCATGCTACTGCAACACGAATGGGTCGGCTCGAGCGGGGTGGGGCCACGCTCTCAATGAATACCAGCGTGAAACAGCAGAATATTGCAGTTTCGTATGGTGGGTGCAGAAAACCCTACCCAGGGTACCCTACAGTGGACCCTACTTATCGACGAATGAGGCCGTCACGAGCGACAAATGACAATATACCAGTATACTCATTCAATAATTTAGTACATAAAACCCCCAGACTGGTGATGAAAACTATATCATTAATCAGTTAATAAGTTAGTTAATTTCACATAACGTACAAAAACACGTAATTTTAAATAATGAGAACTTAAAATATTAGGGCAGATTGAAGATTTAGTTTATGTTTAAGCATTAGTTCAACTTGACCTTAATAGATCTTACAAAAGTAAACAGATCTCAAACTCGGAGTAATTACGGATAAAACATCATAATATCAATGCGTCATTATTTCTCGGTTCTGCATTTATTTATCTTTTTTTTAATATACTTAGGGTGACAAAAGAGCACACAGTCCACCTGATGGTAAGTGGTTGCTGTGGCCCATAGACTTCAACATCTATTCTCGATTACGAATCAGAATGCAGATGCGTTGTCACCAGTAAGGACTAAGATGGGATGCCTCGTTTCCAGTAAAAAGGGTCTCCGGTTCTCTACACTCATCATACGAAACACAGCAACATTGAGCCGCTATTTTACGCTGGTATTCTGTGAGAGCGTGGTCCTTCCCCGGTCGAGCCGACACATTCGTGTTAAAACTATACAACTATACCAGTAATATAGCTGCAGCATGGCTCTACCACATAAAAAAAGTAAAAAGTTAAATAAGTACTAAGAAACACGCTCGCGTCAACTGCATGTATTGTATAGCAGATTCAGTGAAGGTGAAGTGCGCTAGCACAAGTACATTCGATTCCCAACTGTAAGGTCTTTAAACTTGTAAAGTAGTAGTTAAAGAATATCAACTTCCCCATATCGTCTTGTGAGTGTCGTAAGATGCTACAGAAGGACTCTGAAACAGAAAATGGACAGCAGAATTCTTCCTGCTAACGACTCAAAATTATAACTGCAGTTGCTAACCCGCCTGGTAAGTGTGGCAACTATGGCGAAATCCCCCCATACTATGAAGCAACCTATGGGGAAGGACTATATTCAGCAGTGGATTTTTATAGAGTGAAATTGATGGATGGTATAAAAGTTAGAACTTTAAGTTACAGCCTATACACTTCCTACTGCTGGGAAATAAAATTTTCGCCGCGCTTCCCCAATGCGTGTTGACGAACTTCACGTTTTAGATATATTTTTCCTTATTTCTCAAACATGCCGGTTTCCTCACAATGTTTTTATTCACCGCCGAGCACATGGTAAATTAGCACTTAAACTTGCAATAAAAAATTTCATTAGTGCCGGCGGGGATGAAACCCGGGTTGCTCGCGTACTATAAAATTTACAGCGAGCGCTTAGCCTCTGAGCTACCACGGTTCTCACGGATGGATGGTATAGTAGAAAAAAATTATGTCTCAGTAGTTCCATGGTTTTGATCATAGATATTTACGTTAGGTACTAGCGAGGTAAAAGCTAGCCGCTAGTAGCTAGTCCTACAGGCTGCAACTGCAACGCCCGGCATAGTGAAAAACGTAGAATCGTACTTTAAAAAAATACAAATTTACAAGTAATTAATAAACTAATTTTAACAAATCGTCATTTAATTTCATCAGCGTTCAATAGCATCAGCATATGATGATCGCACCGTCAAACATTTTGCTTAGCATAAAATTCATATCTATAACCTCCTCATATCATGTTATAGTTTTAAAATGTATTGTATTGATGCTTTGCTTTTCTTTTTTGCAGTTTACTAGTAAAGAGCGAAGAGTCGTTGATGCACTAAAATTGAAGTTTTTTCTTATAAATGTAGTTTTTTACGTGTGCTGGTTACCCAATCTTGTTAACGGCGTATTGGTATGGACTATGTGGTTTAACATGCCAGTCAAGATTATTATTTCGATATGGTACATAATGGTGAGCAATTTGATTAATCTGTCTGCTGGTTTCATTACATACAATAATTATTATAATATCATAACTTAAAGACTACAATTAAAGAAAAAATAAGCTAAGTACACCGAATTAAAGCATGAATTATTTGAACGAGAAACTTACATAACGGCATTATAGGTCCCTATCTCTATAGTCCTCCCAACAACTAATGTGATATCAAAAGCACTCCATCAATCATTAAAAACTCGTCATTTACCAAAACTAACACATATTCAATTACGAAAAGCAGTTTTACATAATACTTGTAAAATAGTTAGAAAATGTGTCTCAACAGTAAACTACCCCTAACCAAACACGCTCATGGTAGCTACTTAGCTTATTCCGGGGGTAATAACCATTACACCAATTTTGTTAGAAACAAATTGAGAAAATGTAAGAACTATAACAAATAATGCGTTTATAAATGTACTAGCTGAGCCGCCCGCGACTTCGTTCGTATACAAATGCCGATTCTGGGAATTATTTTACTCTAAGGATATTAATCACTGATAATGGAGCTTTCTATAGGTGAAAGAATGTTGAGATCGGTTTAGCAGTTTATCTATTACAAAAAAAAAAAACAATATCTTTCTTTTTACAATATTACAAGTATAGATAAGTCTCAAACCAGGCGTGAATAATACAAAGTATCCATAACCTAAATCGCGTATGGAAGTGAAGACCCTATCGCCTGCTGCCCATAAAAGTTAAGTGACAAAACTGTTATGTCGGCGCAGTCAATCTACGCCTTGCCAAGAGGTGTGAGCGCCGTGCCTCGCAAAATTGAGGCCGTAAAGGTGCGTTTGTGCATATGATAGCATCATTACATGGTACCAGGTCTGGGCGTCTCGCGTCCTTCATTCCCGCCAGCTTGATGGATGATGGTAATGGTTGTGGCTTGGTGTCTCCAGGGTTTTCATTGACTTTACAACCAATCGATGCCCGCTACTAGCGGAGTATGTTGCATACGATTAACAACTTTTTTATATATTATTCTAAGCCAGTGCTTGACTACAATCCCACCTGATGGTGAGTGGTGATGTAGCCTAAGATGGTGAAGCGCACTGACTGAACAAAAGCCTATTCACTCTTGCCTTGAAGATACCCTCACTGTAATCGGAAGGAAAGACAGATGCTGGAAACTTATTCCACTCCTTTGCTGTACGCATGATGAACGACGCAGCAAACCGTTTGGTTCGAATGCATGGTAATTCAACAACGAACTGGTGGAGTCTGGCCGAACGTCTCTTTGCCCGATGGTGGAAGGGAGAGGGAGGAATTAAATTATGCAATTCTTGCGCACACTCCGAAATGCATCCTGTAGAAAACTGAAAGGCTGGCTACTTTGCACCTCTGTTCGAGGCTGGTAAGATTGGTTTTAACCGGATTCGGGTGACCAATAACTATCTTAGCACGCCTTTCCATTGAGTCCAAAGCTGCTAGGTGGCATTTTACAGGTCCAGCCCATATATGACAGCAATACTCGGACTTGCGCTTTATATAATAAAGTAAGCAACTGTACTAATATGTTTAATGCTATCGAGACTGGCTTTCCGTAATGCTTTTTTGTAGAACTTGGCGGCCTGGTTAAAAGTTCTCTTCTTGGAGCTGATATCCGGAGCTTTGCAGTTTCTAGGGTCAACGCAGGATAGGTACGCTAAATGCTTGCGCTTTTACTGCGTTAAACCATGGGTGAGCTTTGCTACCGGTGGGAGCATCAGAGAAGGGGATAAAATACTCCATAGCTTGACGCAACACATCTGTTATTGCATCCGCGTAACTCGACGGATCCGCAAAAGAGAAACAGACCTGGATAGGATGCAAAAAGTGTCCGCATCTCATCCCAATAAGCTGACCTATACCGCCATATTCATCGAACGTCTTGTGACTCGTAACAGGTAGAGAATATTACGATACAGATTTCACCAGACAGTGGTCAGATGTACTCAAAGGAGACTCGCATGACACTGGTACTAAAGGGCGAAAGAGGGAGAAGTTTGAGATTTTGGTACCGGACTAGAATGCATCGATTTACGCCGAGCTGAAACTGACTATTTCCGTCACCGAACAAAACTTGGCAGACTGAGTTCGATATATTATTATGCGCTACAACGTGAGGCTGTTATCTCATCGGATGAAAATACTACGGCTGGACATCAGCTCCACAATGTGCAGAGCAACTCGTACGCGTAGATACTGCCGTGGATCTCCCACAACTGGGATTGAGACGTTGGTGAAATAGTAGCCCATGAACTAGAACAAACCTCGCCTCTCGTAGCGCCAGCCCAGCCTGAAGAAAAATAATTGAAGATCGTATCGCAAAGAAAAGGCTGTAATTGGCTGAGTCATAAGCGTTAGGTCGGGTAATAACCGGCCAAGGATTGTGCACACCGTCAGGATTTTGTTTGTCGGGACAATAGGCATTTGCTGGGCCAATAATATACTGAGAGCATTCAGATAGGGGTAAAACCAGATCGGATTCAAACCATTGCCCTTGAAAATACGTATCCTTATTCGGTTTTGTCATACGTACGTCTTAAAGTTATAGCCTACATACGTCTCACTGCTGGGCACAGGCCTCCTCTCATTTCTGTGAGTTTTAGAGCAAGGAAATGTCCGCCGCGCTGCTGCAATGCGTTTCGGCGAACTTCAGATGTCTTCGATATGTTTTTTCTTATTTCTCAGACATGCAGGTTTCCTCACGATGTAAATCATCAATCGAGCACGTGGTAAATCAGCACTTAAAATTTCAATTAACGGGCTGCTCGCGTACTGTGAAATTTGCAGCGAGCGCTTAGCTCCTGAGTCGTATGTCTAGATGACAAGAAATCATACCCTACTGCCCCATACACTGCTCGAGTAAGTCTCTTACTGTACCGTAGTATACGTGATAGAGCCATGCTGCAGCTGTATTAGTAGTATAGTTGTAGCACGAATGGGTCGGCTCGACCGGGGAAGGACCACGCTCTCACAGAATACCAGCGTTAATTAGCAGCTTAACACTGCTGTGTTTCGTATGGTGAGTGTAGAGAACCGGAGACCCTTTTGACTGGAAAAGAGGCATCCCATCTTAGTCCTCACGGGTGACAATGCATCTGTATTTTGATTCGCAAACGAGGATAGATGTAGATGTCTATTGGCCACAGCAACCACTTACCATCAGGTGGACTGTGTGCTCGTTTGTCACCCTATCCTATACAAAAAAAAAACCTTGTACAAATCGAGAACCCTCTTTAGCCCTGTTGAGATAATGAGTTGAATGCCTTCCTATATAGTCTATCTAGGTGGCACAGAAGTTTCGACGGTTGCCTCTAACCATCTTGCCAATGACCAGGTCAATGAAGAGTGGTCTCTTGGTTCCACAGTTATCACGTGGGCAGACACGTAATGATTTAAGAACGAAATTAGTTAAAATACATCCCGACGAGGCTCGGGAATGACTTCTGGTCGAGACACCAGGGAGATAACTATTATCCTGTTGCGAAAGATTTTCATATTTAATTATACAACATTTATATTATTTCTTTTCTGGTTCTTCCAGAGACAAAGACTGTGACACACTAGTGATAATACTGTAAATAAGTTTCAATAAGTATTCTTTAATCTATATCTTTAATCTTGTTTTATGATCTATGAACAAACTTTGATCTTTTCATATCCTGGTGTTTGTGCGAGTGCAATAAATTATATGTTTAATTGATTGTTTTGTTTTAGGCTTTAATGAATCCAATGCAAGCACTCTTTAATGCACTGGTGTATCGGAGATGGAATACAAATAGCAGCAGATACAGACCGACGTTTTCATCTATGCATAAAGAGTTTAACCTACATAACGAACAATCCCCACTTTTAGGTTCTGAACCGCCTAGATTGCCACTATCGCCTTTGCCTCCTGGCATAAATAGTTACGCAACGTTGTAATGGTGATCTATTATTGATACATTTACTATAAGAAAAAATAGTAATGGTTTTAAAAATATTTTGGATGTGTATTTACCTGAATATATTACATGGGTTTTACTGAGCTTTAGGTAGCAGCACAGCAAGACGGCGAAAGCAAAAATTCAACTGTTACAACTCTACCGCTTTTTGATAACCAATATTTTGTAAATAAAATAAAGGTACTTGCACTATTTGCTCTGGTCCCATTATCCCGGGATTAAACAGAAGCGGAATATGTTTGTATGGACTAAACACCGCCCGCATATTCTCTTAATTGTTGTTGTTTTCCTTTATTATTATAAATTTAGTAAACGTAATAGTAGAAAATTATTATGACATTTCCGTATACAAACCGTGTTACGCTGTGGTGTTATTTTTTAAAATAAAATTGATCAGTCTACCTGACAATAAGTGGCTACTGTAGCCCATGGACACATGTAACTAACTGTACACATATAAGGTTACAGATGCATTGACACCACTGAGAACTAAGTCTCTCAGCCTGTAATTAAGCTGGCTCTCTGTACTATGTTCAGACCGGTACATAAATAGAGAAAGAGTTGACTATCTACACAGACGAACTTCTAGGCAGATAGGAGTCCTATCTCCTGGACTACATACCATTCTTACGTATTAATGTTTAAACATGTATATGTAATTTGTTACTCAAATAATGCATTTAAAAAGTTATAGGCGACAAAATGCTTTGTTATAGCTAGTTTATCGTGGATATTTAAATTTAAATTTTTTTTTATATATTATGTATGAAGTTTGAGGAATTGCCTAGGTACTATAGCAATATGTTAGATAAGTTTGTAACTTTGTGATAAATAAAACAAAGATTCTGTTACGATTTTTTTTTACTTTTTGTTATACCTATTTACAATACCAATACTATTCCCATATATAATATATCTTATGTCTATCAGGCCAATGCGGCAGTACAGTTACAAAAGGCCGGCAACGCATCTGCAATTCCCCTGGTGTTGTGGTTGTTCATAGGCGGCGGTAGTCACTTACCATCAGGTGAGCCGCATGCTCGTTTGCCCCCTCTTCTATAAAAAAAAAACAGTTCCTTAGGAAGGGAATTTTACGCTCGAAAATATATTTCAAATGTTTTACAATAAAAGGTGACTGACAAAAAATTAAGTATAATTTAATAAAAGTTACCGCAATATATAGTTTTTATTGAACGTCCCTGGTAAAAAAAATCTACAGGAATCTGGAGCTACAAGATAAAACCGTTTTCGAAGGTAGAGATTTTCACCAATTCTTCAGTGAATCTTGACATAATTAACATTCAGGATATCTTTGGGGATTCTGGCTTGAAGAAAGCCTTTTTGGTTGCTCACGTCGGCGGTCTGGCTATTTTACCATCAGATACAAATGTTTCAATATGCTATCTATATGTCATCCTGGCATTTAGATAGCATATTGAATTTCCTGATTTAATGAAACATAGTAAAGTCATACCTTTATTTAAATCTGGTAGTACATTAGACCCCGCCAATTTTAGACCAATTTCTGTACTACCAACATTAAAAAAATTAGTGTAAAAATAGTTTTAGATCAGATGTGAAATTTCTTTAATATTGATAAATTCATCATCATCATTACAGCCCTTCACAAGTCCACTGCTGAACATAGGCCTCCCCCAAGGAATGCAACAAAACACGGTCCTGAGCCACCTGCATCCATCGACTTCCTGCATGTCTTACCAGGTCGTCACTCCATCTAGTGGGGGGACGCCCTACACTTCGTCCGCCGGTACGAAGCCGCCACTCGAGAATCTTTTCGGTTCTTCGAGCTATATGGCCGGCCCATTGTCACTTCAGCTTACTAATCCGTTGGGCTATGTCGGTTACCGACAGTCGGTCACTGGTTCTACTACGGATATCCTCATTTCTAAGTTTATCACGCAGAGAAATTCCGAGCATAGCTCGCTGAGCAACCTTGAGCTTCCTCATCCGGCCAGCAGTGAAGGACCACGTCTCAGTTCCATAAGTCATCACTGGCAACACGCACTGGTTGTACAGTCTCGTTTTCAAGTTTTGAGGTGTACCTGACGAGAAGATGTGCCATAATTTCCCGAACGCTGCCCAACCGAGTTAAATCCGTCGATTGACCTCTCGGTCGAAGTTGGACTTACTTAGTCGGATTATTTGTCCCAGGTAAACATACTCGTCAACAACTTCGAGCTTATTGCTCCCAACGACTACCGACATAGGTGTGACATGGACATTAAACATGATCTTTGTTTTGTCCATGTTCATCTTAAAACCTATCCGTTGGAAAGCACTATTGAGGTCATTGAACATAGTGCTTAGGTCCTTCAGCGATTCTGCCATAAGGACTATATCGTCGACAAATCGAAGGTGAGTGATGTACTCGCCGTTGATGTTAATACCGTATCCTTTCCAGTCCAGTAGCTTGAAAACTTCCAATGCAGGGGTGAAGAGTTTCGGGGATATAACGTCACCTTACACCTCTCTGCAGTTGGATAGGTTTCGTACTCTGATTCCTTACTCGGATAGCCATCGTAGCCCTACTGTACAAACACTTCGATATACCGATAGTCAACTTGGCACCACTGAAGGGTCTGTAGCACCGCCCAAATTTCATCGGAATCAAAGGCTTTCTCATAGTCCACATACGCCAGACATATTGGCAGATTGTACTCTTCTCTGTTCTGTACAATTTGCCGAAGGGTGTGTATGTGGTCTATGGTACTAAAGCCCTTTCGGAAACCGGCTTGTTCGGGAGGATGGAAATCGTTGAATCTGCGTGCGAGACGATTCTTAATGACTCTCGAAAACAGCACGTAGACGCGAATCAGAAGGGAAATCGGTTTGTAGTTCTTCAAGAGAGCGTTATCGCCTTTCTTGAAGAACAAAACTACCGCACTTCTGCTCCACGCCGCCGGAATAGTACCACCATGGAGGATGGAATTAAAGAGCTTCTGAAGGACTTCAAGTACCGGTTTTCCACCGGCTTTCAGAAGCTCCGGTGTAATTCCATCTTCGCCCAGCGACTTGCCGTTTTTAAGGTGCTGGAGAGCCATTCTAATTTCGCTCAGACTGACGTCTGGAATAGTGTCGGATAAGACTCGCTCTTGGATCGTTACTCACACTTGCGTGTGGCTCCAACGATGACGTGTACAGCTGCCCATAGAACCTCTCAATCTCACTCAAACTCTCAGGTGTCCCGGAAATGATGCTGTCACACTCGGTCTTCAGCTTTGACAGTTGGCTCTTTCTGGCAGACAGATCTCTGGCAAAGACTTTAGAGCCTTGGTTCCGCTCGATCGCTTCTTCAATACAAGCTGTATTGAAGTTGCGTAAGTCCCGCCGCATGCATTTGGAGATCTGTCTGTTCAGTCGCCTGTATGCTGTCAAATGTGTTGTAGACTGCAGCTTCATTTCCTGTCTAACAGCCATGGCATTAACCGATTCGTTGCGGCACCGATTTTCGACAACTTTTAGCTGTGGCGGCGAACAAATATTTCATGACACGCATGGCGCCACAGAAGTTGATGACACGACTATCGTGCCATCAGCCATATGTAAAAATAATTTTCTTTTTCATGCTTTTTTTTACTTGTTTAGACCTAATTAGGTTTAGTTGACATCAAACATCAGTTAAAAACGGAAGGATATTTGTTTTTAGTGGGTAACTACGTGTTTTCTTTGAAATTGAGAGTAAGTGACTTTTTTTATGCAGAGATTACAAACCTTTTGTACAATTTTTTGTTTTATAAAAAAATCATTTATATAAGTAGGTACAGCTAAATCACCCTGGAAAACCATGGTTTTTATTATATTAAATTTTCACCTAGTAATAACATTTGTAAATATCAAACAATCAAGAACCTTAATTTGGAAAAAATAAGGTTTATGATTCATTGATATTTACAAATGTTAAATATTATTTAATGTTATACAAATGTAAAAGTAAAGTCGATCTGAAAACGACTACTTAGTCAGAATAACAAAAGTATAATAATAATAGCAGAATAAGTGTTTTCAAAAGGAAAAAAACGCCGGCTCTATACGGCGGCGGATTGACAAAAGACTATTTATTAGCGAACTTTTTTTATGCATGAACGGTTTCGAACAGTTTCAAACAAAAATAAACCTTATACCATATCACAAGAGCACATGGTACTTCGTAGGTCTGTTCGGCCACATGATAGTCATAAGACGGCAGTTCAATCATTTTAAGAATAAGAGTCATGCATTCCCCCAAAACCCAATATACGGTGTTAATGGGAGACTTCAGTGCAAAACTAGGCACAAGAGAGAACGGTGCGCTGAAAGTAGGGAAATTTGGAATAGGGCAACGGAACCCAAGGGGCCAGCAGCTGGCCGACTTCATGGAGAAAGAGGGACTCTTTATGATGAACTCTTTCTTCAAAAAGCGGCCCCACAGGAAGTGAGGTCCAGGTGGTCGAGCCCCGACGGTTCGACAAAAAATGAGATTGGTTTCATTATGACGACCAGACGACAACTGTTCAGTGATCGCGAGGGTGAAAACCGGCAGCGATCACCGAATGGTTAGAGGCACACTGAACCTAAACGTTAAGTTGGAGAGGTCTCGTCTGATGAAGTCAACGCTCCGTCCCCCTCGTGCTCTAGTCCAAAGTCCCGAAACCTTTCAGCTCGAGTTGCAAAACCGTTTTCAGTGCCTAGAAGACTGTAATTAAGTGGACGATATGAATGATAAGCTCGTGGAAACTGTCCATGCGGTCGGAGCTAAGTTCTGCAAGACCCGCCGCAGAAGAACACAAAAACTCTCTGATCACACTCTTAATCTCATGGCTGTTAGACGGGAGATGAAGCTACATTCTTCAACAGATTTGACAGCATACAGGCAACTGAACAGACAGATCTCCAAATGCATGCGGCGGGACTTACGCAACTTCAATAACAGCTCGTATTGAAGACACGATCGAGCGGAACCAAGGCTCCAAAGTCTTTGCCAGAGATCTGTTTGCCAGAAAGAACCAACTGTCTAAGCTGAAGACAGAATGTGGCAGCATCGTTTCCGGGGCACCTGAGATTTTGAGTGCGATTGAGAGGTTCTATGGGCAGCTGTACACGTCATCGTTGGAGCCACACGCAAGTGTGAGTAACGATCAAAGAGCGAGTCTTATCTGACACTATTCCGAAGATATCCCGGACTTCAGTCTGAGCGAGATTAGAATGGCTCTCCAGCACCTCAAAAACGGCAAGGCCCAAGGCAAAGATGAAATTACAGCGGAGCTTCTGAAAGCGGGTGGAAAACCGGTACTTGAAGTCCTTCAGAGGCTCTTTAATTCCGTCCTCCATGATGGCATTACACCGGAGGCGTGGAGCAGAAGTGCGGTGGTCTTGTTCTTCAAGAAAGGCGAAAACGCTCTCTTGAAGAACTACAGACCGATTTCCCTTCTGAGCCGCGTCTACGTGATGTTTTCGAGAGTAATTACGAATCGTCTCGCGCGCAGACTTGACGACTTCCAGCCTCCCGAACAAGCCGGTTTTCGAAATGGCTTTAGCACCATAGACCACATACATACCCTTCGGCAAATTGTACAAAAGTCAGAGGAGTACAATTTGCCACTATGTCTGCCGTATGTGGACTATGAGAAAGCCTTTGATTCCGTCGAAATTTGGGCGGTGCTGCAGTCCCTTCAGCGGTGCCAAGGGGACTGTCGGTATATCTAAGAGCTGAAGTGCTTGTACAGTAGAGCTACGATGGCTATCCGAGTACAGAACCAGAGTACGAAACCTATCCAATTGCAGACAGGTGTAAGACATGGTGACGTCATATCCCCGAAACTCTTCACCGCTGCATTGGAAGACGTTTTCAAGCTTCTGGACTGGAAAGGATACGGTATCAACATCAATGGCGAGTACATCACTCACATTCGATTTGCCGACGATATAGTCCTTATGGCAGAATCGCTGGAGGACCTAAGCACTATGCTCAATGACCTCAATAGTGTTTCCCAACGGATAGGTCTTAAGATGAACATGGACAAAACAAAGATCATGTTTAAAGTCCATGTCACACCTATGCCGGTAGTTGTTGGGGACACTAAGCTCGAAGTTGTTGACGAGTATGTTTACCTGGGACAAATAGTCCGACTAGGTAAGTCCAACTTCGACCGAGAGGTCAATTGACGGATTCAACTCGGCTGGGCAGCGTTCGGGAAGCTAAGACACATCTTCTCGTCAGACATACCTCAAAACCTTAAAACGAAATTGTACAACCATCGCGTGTTGCCAGTGATGACTTACGGAACAGAGACGTGGTCCTTCACTGCTGGCCGGATGAGAAAGCTCAAGGTCGCTCAGCGAGCTTTGGAGAGGGCTATGCTCGGAGTTTCTCTGCGTGATAAACTTAGAAATGAGGATATCCGCAGTAGAACCAGAGTAACCGACATAGCCCAACGGATTAGTAAGCTGAAGTGGCAATGGGCCGGCCATATAGCTCGAAGAACCGACAACCGATGGGGAAGAAAGGTTCTCGAGTGTCGGCCTCGTACCGGTAGGCGAAGTGTAGGGCGTCCCCCCACGAGATGGAGTGACGACCTGGTAAGACATGCAGGAAGTCGATGGATGCGGGTGGCTCAGGACCGTGCTTTGTGGCATTCTTTGGGGGAGGCCTATGTTCAGCAGTGGACTTGTGAAGGGCTGTAATGATGATGATGATGATGATGAAGTGCTTGTACAGTAGGTCTACGATGGCTATCCGAGTACAGAACCAGAGTACGAAACCTATCCAATTGCAGAGAGGTGTAAGACAGGGTGACGTCATATCCCCGAAACTCTTCACCGCTGCATTGGAAGACGTTTTCAAGCTTCTGAACTGGAAAGGATACGGTATCAACACAATGGCGAGTACATATACATATATATATATATATATATATATATATATATATATATATACGGAACGGATTTCAATTCTCGATCGACAAAGCCGCAGCCGTGCGCGTTTAGTTCGCGTGACTTCTATAAATTAAAAATATAATTTCCTATCTTTATCTTATTAACTAGCTGTTCCCCGCGACTTCGCCCGCGTGTAATTTATTACGATTGGATTTCATGGGTTTTAATTTTTTTGCGCGGAACCCTAATTATTTTTTCTAAATTACAAGTAACCTAAGTTCCTCCTTATAATATCAGCTATCTGCCACTGAAAGTCTCGTCAAGATCGGTTCAGCCGATTCAGAGATTAGCCGGAACAAACAGACAGACATACAGAAAGACAGACAAAAATTTTAAAAATTGTGTTTTTGTTATAAGTACCGTATGTATTTTCATATGCGTTTAGTAAAAAACTGACATTACAAACAGACACTTCAATTTTATTTATTTGTATAGATATATATTAATAGACAGGAAATGATATTAAATAAGATTTAGATGTTATTAAGGCTTTAACTAGCCTGAATGACCTTGACGAAACGGCGATTGCAGAGATTTCAGCCGACGTCAACACCGTCTAGCAACTACGTTCTGTATTACTTATAAAAGTGCAAAAATTAATGGACTGCAGAGGTGACAATTATATAAGTGACATACTGCCTGTTATGCTTGCGCATCACTGAGAATTATGTCGCGGTTACGCATCTTCAATTACATTGTGCTGTAGCTTTTTCCGGTAGGCATCACGAACTATCAAGTGTTCAAGTTTCAAGTACGTAAGAGTTTTTTATTATATATGTTAAATCGTATTTATTTGTGTCGTATTAGTAGATTTGGGTCAAAGCGTTCGCTGTAAATTTTTCCCGGGTATGATCCCCGACAGCACGAATGAAATTTGTAATTGCAATTTTCGTCAACACGCATTGGGGCAGCGCGGCGGGTATTTCCAAAATTCTCTCAGAAATAAAAAAAAACCGGCAAAGTACGAGTCGGACTCGCGCACCGAGGGTTCCGAACAAGTTTAAAATTATTAAAAATATTTTTATTATATGATGTAACTAAAAATGTATGCTTTTCGCAATTTTTCCTTTATCTGTGCTGTAATACATTGCTTCGTACCAATTTCAAGATTCGAGATTTGAGTTCACGGAAAGTACCCTGTAGGTTTTGATTCCCTTGCGAATGTCGAAAATTTACGGCATAAACGGCTGTATCTTTTGATTGCGTTGGCTTAGAAGTTTGGTTTTTTCACAGCTCTAAGGGACAGTACACTTGAGTATTTGATATGAATTTCAGCTTGATACCTCCACGCGTTCCTGAAAGGGTCTTGGAAGAAAAAGGGTCTTGACACACAGACAGACAGACAGACGGACAACAAAGTGATCCTATATGGGTTCCGTTTTTTCCTTATGAGGTACGGAACCCTAAAAAGAGTCCTGTGCCTAGTAGAGGGACTTGTATAGCCTATTACTTTACTTTGTAGCAATATTCATATTCGTTTCAGATACAGAAGGGTACCTTATGCTGACAAAAATATCATGTGGAGGCGACGAAAACGTAACACATCTTTGTACCTAGATAAAACGTTCGAGAGATTGTCAGTCATGTCATACGCCACATTTTCTATAGAGCGTAGAACATTGCAGATAGGGCAAAATAAAAAATAATACAAAATATTATAGGAACTATTTATTAATAATATATACATTTATAGGTATTTATAATAAAAATAATGAACAAGCTGCAAGGTTCAACTAATAATGTTTCTTGTAAACACAATTGTAAAATTCCTGTTTTAATTTTTACCAATGATTAATTGATGAAACGTAGTCAAGATCACTTCATATAAAATATATTTAATTAAAATTGACACATGACCTGTTTTAGCCTTCTACTTACAACTCGGCGGAAATTTGAAAAGAAGATTTTGTCTTTTCACACAAGTATTGTTTACAACTGGTGTGGTTTCGAAAAGCGTGATTAAGTGTCAGCGGTATATAATCAATTAAATACTGAACTTTTTAGAAATTTATTTTTTTGTTTATTTTTGTTATATCTTCTTAAAAACGGACGCCATCTCACTATTTTATTATTTGTTTTTTTTTTGTAACGCATAAGTATAAGTTAGACTAAGCTAGATTAACTTGGATAAGTTTGTAATTTTTTAATTTTATCACCAAATTTCCGCAATAAATTATTACCTTTTCTACAGAGGTTACAACTATACTACTAATATAGCTGCAGCATGGCTCTACCACGTTGACGTTTTAATTCATTGAACTTTTTAAGATTGTGTTGAAACTCTACTGGTAAAAAAACAAATATATAATATATATATTATAGTTCTTGATGAAAATAATGTATGCGCGTTACATCGCATCCCATCGAGAATTTCTAATGTAATTCTTGGTGTAAAGCTAAGACGTGATAATAAGTGTAAACAATAGAATAACAAAATAATGAAAACATTTGTAAATACTTGCTTTATAACCTAATAAATATTATTTGACCGTAATAAAATAAAACATGGTAGTCTTCGGCATGAAAGTAAAAATAAATATTTTCGATTATTTTTGCAATATCTAACAGCCGGATCAGCGCGCGATTCTGATCCATCTAAAGATGCTAAATTTCAGCAAGCACTGTCAAATTCAATAGGAGTGACAGAAAAAACGGTTCTTGATATAGAAGGGTAAATAAATTATTTAACCTATAAAGTATAATCACTTTATTAAAAATCAAAACAGCCCAATAGCTTTATTAACATGAGACATATAATTGTACGAGTGCTTACAATACTTAACATTATTTTACTGAAGTCTCAGAAAGTTTTTTTTTAAATAGAATAAGGGTGACAAACGAGCACACAGTCCACCTGATGGTAAGTGGCTGCTGTGGCCCTTAGATACCTACATCTATCTTCAATAAAGAATCAAACTGCAGATGAGTTGTCACCCGTGAGGACTAAGATGTAATGCCTCGTTTCCAGTAAAAAGGTTCTCCGGTTCTCTACACTCACCATACGAACAGCAGGGTTAAACTGCTATTTTACATGTTATTCTGTGAGATCGTGGCCCTTCCCCGGTCGAGCCGACCCATTCGTGCTACAACTATACCTACTACTAATATAGCTGCAGCATGGCTCTACCACGTAAGAAAAAATTGACGTTGAAAATTTAAGTATTTTCAGAAGCAACTTTGCAATTATTTTCTATCGAGTGAATTTTGGTGGAATCGTGTTTTGCAAACCGCCACCTGAAATACGTACTTTTTTTTCGATAACGACGTGAAATTACAAAACGATCCCCATGCATATCAATGTGGCTCTATTCAGCCTCTTAATATGAACATACCTCGGGATTCAGAGATTTTAAAAGTTTTCATGCGTAGATAATGGAAGCTATAATATTATATTATTACTGTCCCGTGTGAGGTAACCTTTATACTTATATACATATTCTCATCATATTTTTATGGTTGGTTAGAAAAATTATATCTAAATGCAAACTTTCACAGGGTAAATTTTTTTTTACTATTTTTACCCAGCAAGTAGTAAAGCAACTACAATCCCATCAGTAAGTGGTTATGTAGCCTAAGATGGTGAATTGCATTGACTTAACAAAAACCTATTCACTCTTGCCTAATAGTACTAGGTAAGTATTACTTGCGACCTATTTGTGTGTGTGTGTGTGTGTGTGTGTGTGTGTGTTTGTGTGTGTGTGTGTGTGTGTGTGTGTGTGTGTGTGTGTGTGTGTGTTAGTGTGTGTGTTAGTGTGTGTGTGAAAAAAAGCGTATGAGAATACGTGAAGAGGAATAAAGGTTGAGTACTACTTCGCTTACCTGTACGAGGTTGCCACTCGAGAACCTTTCTTCCTATTTTTTATCTGTTTTCCAAGTTATATAGCCAGCCCATTGCCATTTCACTGTAATATACCGTTGGGCTATGTCAGTTACTCTGGTTCTACTGCGAATATCTTGTAATTTCTAACTTTATCACGTAGAGAACCCCTCTCCAATTTAAAATTTTTACATTTTTTAGATGATAGTTTGCTCTAACATAAAAAAACATAAACCCAAGAATGTCTTTATATAGTTATTTATACTTAGGGAAGCACCATTTTTTTAATTTATTTAAATTGTTTGATTTAATTTGATAACAGTGTACCTAAATGTAAGTATCTGTATCTATATTTCCCTCCCCAATAATATTTTATAAAGTCATACTCATAAAACAGCGTTTTATTGTAATACATAATTATAAAATTCAGTATCAACTAATTAATAAAAATATGCAACAATAAAATTACATAAGTATTAAAAACGAGAGCATGTTCGTCGATTCCACATCTAAATTATATAAAAATGCATTTTTCAATTTCACTAATCAATGTCGCCGCGAAAATTTCTTCTTCTTTGGGCACTTTAAAAATTAATTTATTTAAAAAATAATATTTACAGTTACCAGTGTACAGATATTAACTAAATTAATTATTTCTAGTCATAAAAATATTTATAATTGAATATAAACTTTTAAAAAACTAATATATATTTGAACGAAGTCGCTCCAACACCGGCGCATGGTCCACCCTCGACGATGTCCGATAACGGACAGTGAGCTGTGACAGGGCGACGGAATAAAAATAAAACTCTCAATTAAAAATATTAATATTTTTAAGACCTTTTTCTTCGTGTAAGAACTATTTAAAAAGCTTGTGCCGTTTTGGAGAAATTTTGCAAAATATGACAAGATAGGTACTCTTTGGGGATTTTTTTTCTAATAAGGGGTTGACAAAAATACAATTTTGTTACCAAATCCTCTTCTGTTACCTTGTATTTTTTCTTTGTGGATTAAATGAACAGTTATTGAGATTTTTTTACCTAAATATCCAAGATTTAGGCATTTCAACCACTTTTAAGGCCTTAAATATAATTTAATTTATCTACATATATGATATTTTATAGGAGTCACGCAAACCAAACGCCTCCGTCGATCGAGAAATGAAATCCGTTCCGTTTGAACTAGGACTGTTGATAAAATATCGATATATCGAAAAATCTATTTTATTATTTAGCAATATCGATATTTATTTCTAGTATTTTTGGACGACATATATATTGAAACATAAGTTTGATATGGAAATATACATATACGACAGTCGATATATTTTTTTAAATAATTTAATATTTTATTTTTTCACGTAAATCATTTAATCTACAACACCATCGATAACCTAAATCCTAATCCTTGATGGACCCAATCTACTATACTTTATTTACACTCTATTATGTTTTTCATTTTTCCCAAGTTTATTTATTTGCTTATTATCTTAAAAAGAAATGTAATTTTGTATAGTATATCTCTGTGATATTAAAATCACTATAATCTATTAAACTTAGTACTACTTTACTTACTGTGACTTTTGGCAGGAGCTTGACCATTGACGGACGGTTGCTCCTGTTTTATCGTTTAAATAATCGTTTAAAGTGGATTTTTATCAAAGTAATGCGATTATGTGTATTAAGTGTCTGCGCATGTGAGCTATTAGAGAAAACGACGAAATAAGTGCTTCGATGTTGGTACAAGCCTCAAGTTATTTTAATCGTTTAGGCGTCTTATGATTTACTTCCGTGCTATCAAAAATTGCTGTTAAATATTTGATTTCTTCAGCTGCAACCGTAGCATCTGAACGAATTACTTCTACAATCAATCTTTTAGTGCCGAATAATCGCAGTATTGAAACAGCTGAACATATAAAACAACAAGTATTTTTGAAAACTCTTACTGAAAAATGGTAACTGTTTAGGCCCAAACATGGTCATTTTTGAAACGTCATCCTTTTTTTTATAATATATAATTTTATAAACGAAGATACCTGTCATGCTAATATATTATTACTTGTCAATGTATTTTCTCTTTACAAAGAATGTAATTTTTTATGTTCACTGACCTCTCTAAATACAAGTACGCTGGACTGGCTATGCCATACAAAATGTTTATGCCGATTTGAAGCGCCCTCATTTCGGCATAAACATTTTGTATGGCATAGCCAGTCCAGCGTTCGTACGGGGAACTAAAATTGACACAATATGCCAAAGTCTGTTGTATTATTTAAATCCATAGATATAAGAAAAATAGGGGATATGGCATGTGGTCACGTGATCTGAAGTGTTTCTCAATTATGGCGACGACTCCACCCACAAGAAATAGCGTTGTTTTTGTCGATATTTTCAGTATCGATGCTATATAAATTATGACGTATTGTCCATCTCATAGGTATATATTAAATAAACAAATATTAGATCACTACACTATTGCATTGGATTAATCCTGTAATAATAGTTGTATTGAGATGATAAATAAATAAATCTTACGTTCAACTCAGAACAGAAAAGTTTGCTTTAAGATATGGTGAAGCAACAGTCAAAAGTGAGCGAAGAGACCAAGCAAAGAGCACTTGATTGGAGCTTTAACTCCTTTCTTTTCAGAACACGTATACGACGTGCACCAGAATATTATACTGACTTCGTGTAAAGAGCTAACGTTTTTTCGCAACGACGGTAATCTGCGCATAAGCACTCCATCCGTGCGTCCCTGGGTCGACGCATGCATTTTTTTCTCTCCTCTGCAGAGATTAACGAAACCACCACTATAGGCAATGTATTACGCTTCGTATGATTTTTTGTTCAGCCCATGCTGTCCCACTACTAGGCAGAAGTCTCTCCTAAGTTTTTCCCAGTGGTTTTGTCCTGCACCACATCGAACCAGCCCCAACGGTATGCGTCCAGGTTACGTGAATTATATCATATATATATAGACTTTATAGCGGTTGGGAAGTTAGTTGCGAGCGCAAGTCCTGTACCTTCACGCTTCGCTTTACGTACTGTGATCTGAGACACCATCAAGTTTTCTTTCAACTATATCTGCACGGACTAGCGCTCGCTCTTAATTTCCAAGCTGCCATAAAGATTCGACAACACCTTTCTTTCGTGGTAATGGTCGGTTACCAGACCAAGTCACTATGACCGTGCAATAGACTGACCTTTATCTTGATTTATTTAAAGTTTGTGGAGCATGTGTTCTTTCATACATAGTTACTAGCCCTCATCTCTCTTTTTTTTGGTAATAAAGATTATTTATTTATTTATCTCAGTAATCTAATCGAGTTGAGCAGCTCCTTTCTAACCATACCACCGTTCACACAATCCATAATCATTTAAGTATCCTAACGTATTCCTCAATCTTCAGCATGCCATGTTTATACCATATGACAACCAATTTCCATGCAACATTTTTTTTTATAGAATAAGGGTGTCAAACGAGCACACAGTCCACCTGATGGTAAGTGGTTACTGCGGCCCATAGACATCTACATCTATCCTCTATTACAACTCAAAATGTAGATGCGTTGTCACCCGTGAGGACTAAGATGGAACGCCTCATTTCCAGTAAAAAGGGCCTCCGGCCACCTACACTCACCAAGCGAAACGCAGAGGTAAACCTCTACTTCACGCTGGTTTTCTGTGAGGTCGTGGTACCACCCCGGTTCGAGCCGGCCCATCCGTGCGGCAGCAAAAGCTTCCACGTGGCTCTACCACTGCTGAAAACATTTCGATCAATAGGGGTGGCTGCGCCACTTAAAACTTCCACTTCCATACTCATTTCTCATTATATCCCATTTGTGTAACACCACAAAATATCAATTTTATAGTGTTTACAACCTGCAAGTTGTAATGAATTCCACCAGTAGCGTAATTAGTGGTGGATACTGGAGGTACACGAGAGTAAGGATTAAAAATAAATAAAATAACAGTAATGTATGCTGATTAAAATCATTTATTCGTGACGAAATAATATTATTTAGTCAGAAAATTTATTTTAGACATATGAACCAAATCACCCTTAAGCCGAACTACATCCAGCATTCTACTTGTACATTATTTTTTAAAATGCAAGGAGCATATTCTTCTTACTACTGCCGGTTTTATGTTTTCCTGGCCTATATTATCAATCCACAATTTTTGAAGGCCTTCATTTTTTGCCAACCTAAAATAAATATTATGCATCCTTAAGTACTAATCAAATATAATCTTAACATCATCAAAATTTTTTAAGAAAAAAACTATTAAGATAGAAATTTTAAGATTTACACTATTTTCAAGTTCTTTTCTTAAATGAAAGGCTCTCAATCGATCGTTTGATTAAATATACAGTTTACGTAAATAAAACGTTATTTGATCATAGGACTACATTAATATTATTCTTAAAATTTATATCGATAATTTCAAAACATGACTGCACGTAAGGGCAACACTATGTAAAAATGTAAACAATCAAAATGTTTACTTGTTTAAATTTACATGATAATAGTCATTGGAAATTGTAGATAATAGCGGGAAACACGATTTAGAACCCATAACATGAACACGAAACGCAATTCACACGAAAAAATATACAGTTATGGAAAAAAATTACAACTAACCTGAAAAATGACAATCCTTCATCATTTTTACGAGAATTTGAATTACATCCATTGATGCAACACTTTGTCATGTTGTTTTTGCTCAATTACCCTTTACTAATGAACAAAAAAGCTCCAAAATAGTCAAAATTCACTGTAACACTGCAAAATAACTCCGAACAAGGCTTAGATGACAGACGAACTACCACAAATGAACGTCATCCTAAAATGGCGTAATGCTTCAAGGTGGAGCTTGGTGAAATTATGAAAACTGTCAACAGAAAATTGAAGTCTAAGATATGTACTTGTCTTTTTTTACATTTGAAAATCATAACGTGTGAGAATGGGACAGACATATTTTTGTTGGCAAGGTTCATGTTTGCATGATATTTGTATAACCAAAAAATATATATGCAATTTACTGCTTATCCTCTATTTTTCTTATATCAATGTTTAAATCATATCTCTGTATTTTGAACTTTAGTTTAACTAAAAAATGAAAGTATTTTATGTGGTTTAGTTATGTTTGATTTTAGTTACATAATAAGAATTATTTTTAGTAATAATGAGAGTGTGCGTAATATGTAAAACTCGTTACCAACAGGAAAGTGGGATAGCATTCCACAAGTAAGTGAATTTGCAGCTAATATTAAGCAAATTAAAACTATTTGATAATTAAGGTACTTAAAACTTTGTTACTAACCTTAATATCGTAATTACAAACATGTTTGGCTTTATATTACTGAGTTTTGATAAACAATAAAATTCAATAGGGTTGTCAAGTTCCTTGTCTTTAATACTTATCGATATTCTTTTCTACCCATGTCTGTTCACAACCAACCTACCTAGAACTAGAACCTAGACTAAAATCATGGCTCAGGCTCAAAAAGCACAAAAATTGTGAATTGCCGTCCGAAACAAAATTATTATCTTTGTTCTAAACACTTCACAGACGGCTGTTTTATTGAACATGAGAAACGCACCACTTTGAAAAAGTGCAGTATTCCCACAATATTTTCTGGTAGTACCAATACCAGTAAGTATAAAAGTATTAGATTATTATTTCAAATGTTTTTTATTTCTTCTCTCCTTATTTTCCCCCAGACTCAAGGGCCATAGCCAAGTGTCGAAAGGTCGCCTGATGATGACATTGTGTTTACAAGACGTAAGTTTGTTAAATCTGTATAATTATTATGACCAATTATTATATTGGGACTGCAAAATTATTAATGGCCTTAGTGAGTTTGCGTGAGTTTAGGTGATAAATAACTTCTCCCTGGACGGGTTCGGTGCGGACCAAGAACTCAAAAGGTTGTGGGTTGTAATCCGCCATTTGAAAACTGTCATGAACCGCTCCTTACACAAGCATTTTTAGTTTACAATGGTTAAAGGGAATATAAGTGATGTCAATAGCATTACTAGTATTTAAAAAAAATGGTATGTTTCCTATTATCTCGGTCTCGTCTTTGTGCGGTGCTTTCAAGATTTTTAACATACATTTTAATTGGTGCTACGACAATGTAATTTTACATGAAAGAAAATAATCTAATGATTTATTATACAAAAATTTTGGCTCTACATGTATAAAAGTAAAGATTCATTCGTTTGCTATAAAATTAAACTATTATCATATATTTCATGCCGCACTTCTGGTTGAAAATTATCATATAAAAATAATATTCATACTTTAGTTACCATAAGCTACTTGTGTCTATTGTTGAAAACTTGGAGTCTGTTTAATTTTTTAATGTAATATAATAAGTAAAATAAAATTTAAGATATTTTTAATCTTGGTAACAATATTGTAATAAATAAACCTTGGAATTATCCTACTACTGATATTCTGCATTCATCGCATTCTCTCGAAGTTTAGTTTTCCGAAGGTTTCACTTCTACCACGTGTGACCTGCACACATTTTTTTTTATAAAGTATACGTATAGGTGCAGTTTAAATAACTAATATTTTTGAGACGTTTCTTTTTATAATAAGTCTGTCAGATTTTTTTTTATATATACTCCAAATTCGTAGGCTCGGGTAGGTGGTGAAATTAAATGTCTTGATGTTGGAAAAGTAGCTTAATGCTTTTTCATACATTTACTTTTATTAAGGAAGTCCCGCCTATTAAATTTAGTGATTACCTATACACTCTTTGTCGACAATTAACATATTTGGTTTTATTATCTTTTGCGCAATACTGCTATTTATGCATTAGTATTAACGATGGCGCAATTATAATAATAATAATGTCCTCCAGACCGAATTTTGGTCACGGCGGCCAATTTCAACGGTCACGCACAGATGTACTCTTTATTCCCTCACTCATAGTCCGATGGGACGGTAAACCGACACGACCGGAAAGAGACCAACGACTTTACGTGCTTTTCGAGGCACAGGGATGAGACACCGCCAACATCCTGACTCCGGGCAGCTACTGAGAATTTCTTGATGGAAAAACTCAATAACTGATTTTTTTTGTCCCGACTCTGGATTCAAACCCGGGATTTCATGATCAGCAGTCGCACTACTACAACCACTAGACCAACGAGGCAGTCAATTATATTCAAGCAAGGTGCAGCTTTTTCATAATGCAACAAGTACACATTTCTAATTATTTGAAGTTATATCGATATTATAAGTTGAGCAATATTTACCTATTTTTTATTTATAAACTACATGGGTGAAATTTAAATAATTAATATTTTTTTGATGTGCTATTTAAAATACGTCTGTAATTTTAATTTTATTTTATATGTACTCCAAATTCGTAGGCTGGGGTAGGGGGGGGGTGCATTATCAAAGAAAAAACACTTGTTTCAGACTAAAATGGGTTTCTGGACTGCTCTGGCTGTTAACATTGTCGGCGCGGCAGTGATTTATGGAACTGCTGGTTTAGCAGTTCCATTGATAGCACCATTGCTGGGTTTCAGCAGCAGTGGCATTGTGGCTGAAAGTGCTGCCGCTGCCGCCCAGTCATACTACGGGAACCTTGCTCCGGGAGTATTATTTCCCAAATGACATCGATTTCTATGGTAGCTCTATAAGTAGTTAACTTTCAAACATTGTCTTTTTCTTCTTTTTTCTCTGTATGTGCACGTACCATAAACCATGAAATATTTTGATTTTAATGTTTAATAATAATGGATTAAAACAAAAAACTAGTTTTATTTAAAATATTTTCTTTACAGATATGCTTTGTTTGTGGGATTGTATGAACAGTTATTAGTTACATAATTAATGAATAATAAATCAACAGATCAAACAAAATTTTATTACAATATCATAATTACCTATACAAGATGCCTACAACAAACGACAATATCTTTTTAGCGTGCCAGTTTTTTGTTCACTTTTCTAACAATGCTGCATAGATATCAACTTTCAAATTTTGTACATTTTTAAATAGAGCACGATATTTGTAAACACTTGTTTAAATTGATAGGTTATATATCCAAAAACCCTGTGGGAAAAAACCTGATAGATCCACATAAAATACGATGTTTAATTGGAAGTTATGATAAACTATCGTGTTTTTGAAACAGCAATTCCGGAAGCTTACAGAATTGCGATACTTAAATTTACCGATAGAGTGACTGAGGTTGTATCAGTATACACATTTTTTTTGTAGTTTTCCATGGGATTATGATCAGAAAAATGGAAAGAAATGCAAAATAAAGTATAGGCAGTTCCGACTTAAACTAAAATAATAAAACTAATGAATCTATAAAAAATATTTTTGATAATATCTTTAGTTAACAGTCATTAAAACATAATTAGCAATAACATTTATTAGCAATAATTATATGTAGGTACTCTGTTATATTACTTGACTGCATTTATTATTTCAAAAATTAAGGATAGACAAAAAAGTTATGTAATTGCCGCATTTATCGTTACTAGTTTCGCTTTCAGAATTGGTACTTTCTTCACCAGAACTGCTACTGCTACTCCCTTTTTCATTGTTCCATTAGCCTTTTTTACTATTTTATCAGCCTTTTCCTCAGTTTCTATAACATACAAATATTTATATAGTGAAAATTAAATTTGAGGCAGTAAAGTGTTGTGTTTTAGATCTAATTTTCATCTAAAAAACTAGGTTTAAAAATTATATATGAATTTTCATTTAATTGTCGAATGCATCTAATAAATACTAATAACATAAATGAATTTGGACGGCTTCGTGGCGCAGTGGCTTAGCAATGAGCAATGAATCCCGCATGGAACAAGTATTTGTATGGCCTACAAATAATTGTTCCGGGACTGGATGTTTGGCTTTATGCAATTTGTGTTTGTAAACTGCCTCCACGATACATGAGAAAATCCTAGTGTGGGGGTAACGTTTTTTTACAAAAATAAATAAAAAAGTAAAATTTAAATAATTCTTACTCTGGGTGGTATTTTTTTCACTCATTCTAAATCTGTTTTTCCCCGAAATATATTCCAGATAATCGTCAATTTTCGCATTAATTTGTTTTTCCGACAATTGCCTAAGCTCTTTCAGATAATGTATAAATATCTGTAAAAACATTTGATTAGCTTGCAGAAAATTCACTTCTTAATTGAAAATATAATTAACTTACCTTTTACGAAAAGCATTTTGCCCGGATCAAGTTTTGGCTTTGCATGTCCTTTGGTTCTATTGCTGCTGTTATACTACTATTCTTCACCACGTCTCGAGTAAATATATCTACTGCTATATTTTTTACAAAGATGGGATTTTTGACCAGACATTTTGACCACAATTGAATTCTTTTTGAATTGAATCTACAAATATTCTACAATTAGACAATATTATAATTTTTAAAAATTGTATAAACTGGAAATGATCAAGCAGTATAAGAAGTTACAAATATTTTGACAATTTTATGAGGAAAGACACCGGTTAATTGTAAGCAGCACTCGAGCGGTCCGAGCTTTTTTCTTTATTGTTCAATCAGATGTTTGATAGAGCGTTTATCTGTCATGAATCAATTAATTCGCCCTAAAAATTAAAAATTTGATGAATTGAAAAATAAAAATGAAACTTAAAAATTACTATTCTTAAATTTGTTACCGATAGTAAATTGTGAATTGGATTTGAACTTCTTAATATACATTTATTATTCCGGAGTCTGACCGTATAAAACCAACTGATGGAGGTACTTGTATGTTTTCGAAATCTATTGCTTGGACTCTATGCTTGGACTGCTGTCGGTATTGTTGCTCGTGTACCTATAAATAATCAAAGATATGAATAAATTAATTTAAGGTACATTTTTAATAATCTAGCTTAGTTCATAAAGTATACATTAATATCGATCGCTAAATATAAATTGATTAGATTTGTATGAAATATTAATTTTTCTTTTTAAATCCTATAATTTATCACTTGGACTGTCCGGTTTTCAGACCATACAGTAAGACAATAGCAATGACCTATATGTAGTGCACGGGACAGCGAAAGAGTTACATTAGTTAACAAGTGATATTTATGAATATAATGATGGTACCAAGATGTATTAATGAGATAAATTACATAACATAGCAATACATATGTGAGCAAATGTTACGAAATATTTCGATGTGAGAACTGTGGAGAAAATCTTAAAAAATAAAGAAAATAGAATCTATGATAATTTATAAACACCTATCATTCTGTAATTTTCTATAAAAATTAAAATATTTTAAGTGAGGTGAACAAGTATATTATTCAAGTTTTATTACTTTTTTAAATTGTAGAGTTTCTTAACCGACTTTGTACGAGCGTTTTGTATTATTAATATTGTTATAATGACTTTGAATTGAATATGAGTGATATAAAATATGTAATAACTTTACTTTGAATTTGCTGCGAATTTGACAAAATTGTCTGCAAAGCTGCGGTGACCGCTTGCTGGAAAGCCTCTTGACCTTTTTATCATGTCATCTAATTGTTAACTTATTTCTTTCAAGACGTCATTTTCAGATTTATCTCTTGGAGATTTTATTGTCTTTTGTAAAACAGTAAAGTATATTATATTAAAGAAAATTTTAGAAAATAACCTCAGAATATACTCATTTATTTTCGATTTATATGGAAAAGTATTCTATTTTTTATTATTATTTGAAAGACAGATTAACTTGGTTTGATTAATTTCTAATTACGCACGTTTGAACTTTTGCCAAGTTTGTGCTTTTTCTTTGAAAGCTTACTTTTTTTCTTCAGAGGCTCATTCACACCTTGACTGAAAGAACAAGAAGGTTGCCTGGGTATCTGTAAGCAACATTGAAAACAGAGAATTCATGAAGAAAAGCAATCGATTTTACATAAATAAAATGATAAAATATTTATATTTATTTTGTTACATTTTATCAATCTCTTTGAATGATGAGTAACAACCCATTAGCGTTCTCTTTTTTAGCTCAACATTTTACATGTTATCTAGTTGTAAAATTTTAATTTCTTGTATTAGTCATATACTACTACAGTACAATTAATTTATATTAGTTGTGAGGAAACTTCAAAATTTTGTGACTGATGATGCAATTTTTAATTAGCAACTTGATTTAGTTATAATTATGCTCCCAAATACCAAAAATATGACTGAAAAGCCTATCACAATTCTCACCAATTTTTTAACGGCTACTAAGATCTAAGACGGTAAAACTTGTTTAGTTTTTAGTTTAACAAGTTTTAGTTCCCTATTGAAGTTAGTTCCATTTTTTTCACATTTAGTTTTAGTAAAAAATGATAAACACATCAAACAATTTTAAAATTTATCTAATAGTTATTATTTTGTAAGATATTCATTAATTTTTTTCCGACTTCCAAAAAGGAGACGGTACTCAATTCGACTGTATGTTTTTTTGTGTGTTATTTTATAACTTTTCACTGGGTGAACCGATTTGGAACTTCTCGTGGGGTCCCATATGAATTTGATCGAGGTCAGACCATTTAACAGTGGTAGAGCCACGCGGCAGCTTTTGCTGTCGCACGGATGGGCCGGCTCGAACCGGGGTGGTACCACGACCTCACAGAAAACCAGCGTGAAGTAGAGGTTTACCTCTGCGTTTCGCTTGGTGAGTGCAGGTGGCCGGAGGACCTTTTTACTGGAAATGAGGCATTCCATCTTAGTCCTCACGGGTGACAACGCATCTGCATTTTGATTTGTAACAGAGGATAGATGTAGATGTCTATGGGTCGCAGCAACCACTTACCATCAGGTGGACTGTGTGCTCGTTTGTCAACCTTATTCTATAAAAAAAAACCAATAGTTATTGAGTTATTCTTAATAACTTATATTGAAGTCGGCTGTACAACATTTTAAATTAATAGATATTATCTAACGCTTCACATATTCTCCACACATTTGTAATATAAATATTTATTTGAAATTACTACATTCTTACTATATCATTGTTATTATAAATTATTCATGTTATTATACATACGTTATCTTGCTGAGCGTTACTTTCTTCCATGATAGTTTCTTCCGTGTTAGTTTTAGTTGTTCCACTTTCAAGATAGTTAGATAGTTCTCAACAAACTTTTAACTTCCAGCAATCTCTGATAGCGTTCAATCAACTTAATCAGGTTGACTTATTTCCATTTAAAATAAAGGAAGAGTTCAAGAAGAGTTAAGAGAGATGAAAAGTTCATATTTTGCAAAATCTGCAACGTAAGTGATACTATGAAATATTTTCAAGTCTTTAATTTCGTAAGCAGGAAATGTGCTTTTTAATTTGTTGCTTCTTTGTAAACTTAAAGGAGTTTTTGAACTCAAAAACAAAATTGATGACAATCAAAGATAATAATTTAAAAAAAAAGAGCCTTTCGATAGCTGACATGGAAGTATATTTCATAGTAAGCCGCTGAAAACTAGTAAAGTTGTAAAAACAAAGGCAATAGAAAAATTTAATTGAATAGAAAGCTTTTTATAGTATTTCGTCAAAATCATATGCATAAAATACATACATATATAAACTTGAACTAATAGTATTTTCAGAATCAGCTTGACGAGACTAGTCGGGATATAACAAATTTTTTAAAAAGTTGCATCAAAAAATACTAAATTGAATAGTTAGATTTCTACGAAATTCATACAAAAACCGCTGTGATTAAATGAACATCATTGCTCTCAATCCTTTTAATTCAAATAAGTGTTTAATTCACAGATATTTCTATTTAAAACGATTTTAATAATACAGTAAAACTTGGTTAAGTGGGACCTGGATTAGTGAGAAACCTCAATAGCTGGAACTCATGCTTAGGTCCCTACACTTTCGCACTGAATTACCACTGTTACGAGTAGTGGGACAAAACAAACCTCTATATCTGGGATTAGTTCTTTCGATTTTATTCGTGGTAATTACCTCTATAATTGAGACAGCGAGTATATTTTACCTCTTTTACTGAGACTATATGTTGTTTACTAATTCTTATTCTATCGGTAAATTCTGCACATGGCTAATTGTGTAAAAGTGACCTCCAGTTTTAGTTTGGTTTTGCTATCGTCCATATGTTTATGTATATATGTTTACAAAACACGTTATTTTATTTAATAATCGCACCTCTACCTAGTCAGGTCATAAATTCTGTCACATGTTTAATATAAAATAATTGAAACAAGTTTATTCATTATGTAACCATTTATATACCAAAATGAACTTAACAAAACATAGATTCTTATGACACTAAAGTTTATTCAAAATGACCTCCGTGATTTTGAATACAGGCCTTCAATATGCGCGGCCAGTCGTCTATCGCAGCACGAACGAGGTCCATGTCAATATCGGCGGCTGCCTTAATCAAGGATGTCTTGAGTGACTCCAAATTGGGATGAGGCTTTGAGCACGCCTTTTCCTCCAAGTGTTGCCATATCTTGTAATCTAACGGATTCAAATCTGGACTGGAGGAGGGCCAGTCTTCGTGCCGGATGAAGTCGATTTCACGCGCCGCCAGCCAGTCTTGTGTGCTCTTCGCTCTATGAGCTGGCGCCGAATCTTGTTGGAATACCCAGTGCCTGTTATTGAACATGGTATGAGAAACAGGTTCCACAAGGTTCGTCAGGACTGTATTTTGATACACAACTGCATTCGTTTTAACACCTTTCTCACAAAAATGTACCTCTGTTAAGCCCCAATAAGAAACTCCCAACCATACCATGAGCGAGGATGGAAAATGACCTCGTTGGACATGCGCAATACGGTTGCTCGCTTCTTCACTACTGTGTGCGTACACCTTATCATTTTGTTTGTTGTAGCTCTCTTCTACGGTAAAAATTTTTTCATCCGAAAAAAGAATTTCCCGATATTTTTTTCCCGCGTACCGCTTCAACAAAGCACGGCATCTCTTCAGTCTCGGGTCCATTAGACGAGCATTCAAACGATGTTCTGTTGCCCTAAGTCTTCATTTAACACCCTTTTCACCGTTCTGCTTAACCCCATCTGAAGGGCCAACAGTTTCTGCTTACGTTTGGGATTTCTTTGAATTCGCGCCTTCACAGCTTTTATCACTGCTGGAGTCCTAACAGACCGAGGGCGACCACTTCTTGACCTGTCATCTACACTAGAGTCTTCTTTGTATCGTTTGATGGTACGATCAACGAATCTTTTGGTTATATTAAAATTTTTCAGTATGTAAAAAAATTGAATTGGCGCGTAACCGCAACGATGCAACGCAATAACTGCAACACGGTCTTCTTTAAGCGTCCACTCCATATTTAAAAATGAGTAAAATTCTAAAAAGTATACAGTTTTATTTTCAAGAACAATTCGAATTCAATAAACTTTTTTGTGGCCAGCATTCTAAAAGAAAAGTTTTTACTGTGTGACAATACTTATGACCTGACTAGTTATAACTGAAATAACCCTTATTCTCACCCTTTATTACCACGCTACCTTATAATGGAGCCCTCTGTAAATGAGACAGATATTTATTTATACCTGGATATATGGGACACTAGGTAAGTGGAATACCTCTTTAAGTGAGACAAATTTGCAGGTCCCTTAAGGTCCCAGTTATCCAGGTTTCACTGTACTTACTTTAAGTGGTTGCTGACTGTTAGTTTCCTCTGGAATCGTATCGACAATTATTTGTGTTAACACTATTTTGATTTGCAGATCCACCTGGAAGAATATGTGTGCGTCACTTTTTGTAACTGTGATGGACTTTTCGTCTTCAATACTTTGTGATTTTTTAGTTTCATTCGATTCCGCTGACCCATCCTAAAACATCAATATAAATTGATATGAAAGACATCGATACGTCAAAATTGCTTCATATGAACTCGTCGCCACCGCCGCAAAGGGGCGAATCTCATTCAAACGGTCAAAAATGAGTTTAATATACAAAATTGCTCCTTTGTTCTAGATCTATGTCGTCTCAATCGGGATAAGCTCTAAGTACAAAATTAACGAATTTTAAGTGACGGCGTATGTCAAAAACACTTCGTGTGAGATTTTACGATAAGGCTAAGCTCGTAGATCACCTTTGTGCGGTGACATACCTTCATAACAAATTGGGCCCTATCTGAGCTTCGCCCTTTTGTCGCGACTCTTAATCGTGTGTTTTATTCGTTTTTTTTTTCTATAAGAACTTTATAATTTATATTCTTCTTTGGTACTATTTTAATCATGTAAACCTTTTATAATTTTGTTTAGTAGAAGTTTATCTATTTATCTAAATAATAATTGATCTCAATCATGACACTAGTGCCTATTCTTGGCTTGGAGTTTTTATTTTATTTTATTTTAATATCAAAATGTACAATTTTGTTAAAATTATAATAGATTAAGAGTAATTAAACTTTAAAATGGCAAAAGTATTCATACGTATATGGAAAAGAAACTTTCCTCAAGGGACATTAATTTCGTAAGTTTATTTATATTAGATTGGATATATATATATCTCGTATATTTTGTTGGTATGGTACCATAATGGTATCAGATTTAAATTGTGACCTTAGTATATACACTAGGATAGGACATTTTTTAAAAATTTCTTAGGCTGTCCTTGATACCATTATGATTCGTTTTATTCATTTTCAATATATTTTGTATAAAAGTAACTCCTTTTGTTTCATTATTACTCACCGTTTCATGACGGAACAAGGGCGTAACTCGTAGATAAAAGGCGAGCCTGGGCAAAACGAGACGCAAAAATAAGACGTATCTTTTTTCAGAGCTTTTTTATAGTCCTCTTTGTAGTTTTCCATTAAATCTAATATTTTTAATCTTCGAAAGAAATAAAGCTACTAATCGAATACTAATTGAAATAAAATAAAATAATTAGTATACAATTTATTATTTTAGCTTTTATACACAATTTTATATACAATTTACATATTACATTCTAATTTTAAATTCTATCATCACATTTAAACTTCATAATCACTTTTTGATGTGCAAAGCCAGATTAACTTATGGGCAAAGTAAGTCCTGTTTGCTTAAAACCCTGTGGCCTAAGAAAAATATAATTTATGTGACTTAGGAAGTTGTAAAATAAGATAAGACTTCCTAGCCCTGCATTACCAAGAGGTCTCTACATGGCTTAATCTGACCCTGGTGGTGCCATAGTTAAGTCGGTAATATCTTTAACAATCATATGAGCAATTTGCCAGGCCATTTCTTCTTCTACTCTCGATGAATTTGTTGGCACTAAGCGATTAACCATTTTTTTCAAAACTGATTTGTCTTTTTTGTCTGGATCTGGTTCAAATTTAGACTCGAATCTGCCAAGACTATTAATTCTACCAAGAATTAAACCATCATGTTTTTTTCTTTGCCATAATGAATCCGCATTATACAGCTGATTAGTATCTATAGTCATATCAGGTACAGAGTGATTGCGTTTTTTTCTATAGAGAGGATTGCCCATAGCAAGAAGAGTATTTTGAGTACTAACACTAAATTCACTGCTACAGTCCGAATGAGACTTAAACTTAGAGTTCCATAATTGATTTACAGATTGAATCATTTCAGAAAGATAAGTATAAAATAGTTCAGATTCCAGAAACAATTTTGCATAATTTGACAGTGTTTTAAATATAACTTTGTAAGGTGTGTCAAAACATGTAGCAAGAGGGCCCCCTTCCCTGCATATATCACTTTCAACTTGTAGTCGAATTTCTGTAGGAAAACTAATTGGGTTTGTTGCTTGTAGTGAAAAATATTTTTCATAAAGAACTATAGCATCACCTTGGGCTTGCTCAGGGTTGGGAGAATAATTGTTAATTAAGTGGTCTCTGAAATGCATAACTGACATTATGAATTCTAAGAATATACTACATGATTCTTGTTCTAAATATTCAGTAAAGTAAAATAATATTGATTCATTATATAAAATATCTTGAAGATTAATAGAACCAGTGGTTAATACATCAATTTGAGCTTTGATGTAATGTGGGCTATCAAAGAAACCATCAATATAACTATTCTGAATTATAAGGAATAAGGCGTCTTGCACAGGTTTAAAACAATCTTCATTAATGGATCCTTCTGGTTGACAAATATTAGATATAACACATTTTCTTACTGCATCCGTCAAATCCAATTGATATGGTGCTTCAAGAGCTACATATTTTTTAAATAGCATAATGGCTTCTTCAGTTGGATCACTTTTTACTATTTTGTGGCAGAACCTACATGTTTCTAATACTTTTTTAATATCACTTAGGTTTTCAAAAGAGTTGTTACTTAATGCATTCATATGACTTAAATTATTAATAGAAGTAAAATTTATTTTTCGAGACATTATTTCTTTGTAATCTTTTTGTAGCAAGTTACATTCACATTGGCTATCCTTTTTTTCTGCACTATTTTCAATTGGTAATTTTTTAGTGTCTTTGTGTTGTATATTGGTCTTAAAGTTCTCCAACTCTAACCAACATTGAATCAATTCAACTTTGCCAATGACTTCCATATACGAAATAAAATGCTTAATTGATTTTTTTTCAATTAATATATCATGTATATTTAACGAAAGTTTTGATTTTTTATCGAATATGTCCGTCAGATCTGCAATGGATCATATTATTTTAAGTAAAAATTATTTACATTTAGAAACATGTAACTCACAGTTTTGAAGATGTACCTTCTACTTCACCTCCTGTTCTTGAGCTGACAGGAGTTGTAAATTGAGAATTGTTTATATAACTCGATTCCGGTGGCCGGACAGGACAGCCAGTTTTGCCTTTTGCTGAAAAGGAAAAGAGATTAAGTAAATTGTAGTTCAGGTAAGCTGTAATCCATAATGTTTTTTTTAAATCTAGGTTTTACCAGCGCTTTTCCAGAACTTGATCATTTTCTAATTACTTAAGGCTCTGATTATTTTGAAAGCTACAAGTAACAGCAGGAATGGCACATACTATTAGCTGTTTTCGAAACTGAAACTGCATCGATAAAGGTAAACAATAACAAAATACGGTTCTTTTGTAAATATGTAGACATATACATAGACATTAGATAATAGACATAGCATTGACGTAAAATCTCTGGAATGCATAGAGCATACTTCTTTTATTATAACTGGCTTTACGGCTTTGGGTTCTAGCCCTTCTGAGCCTAAAGTTACAATGTATAATTATCCTTCGTAGTATCACCGTCAGAGCACTTGTTTCACCGTTTCTACTAAAAATTCACACGTGCAGACATATAATACACAAAACCGCACCACTTTTACATATCAGAATCCACTTCAAACCATTATTTAAACGATAATACTGGAGCAGCAAATCGCCACCGGTCAAGTTCCCGCCAAAACTCTTCAGAGCACACTTCATAATAGTCTGTGGCATAGAGCAAGAAAAATATATTCCCTCTCAAAGAGATTATAATAATTATTAATCTCTAACGACAGGCATTTGCTGTGTAGTGGCGGTCAAGAATACCACTACCCCATATCCTCCCGAGGGTGTCGTAAAAGGCGACAAAGGGAAACAGGCAGGAGATGGGCAGCAGCATCTTCCTGATAATAGCCAGACAATAAAAAAAAAACTGCGGTTGCCAACCCGCTCGCCAAGCGTGGCAACTATGGCAAATACCCCCCAAATGAATAAAGTTACTAAGAGACGGCCCCCAGTCCCCGGCGGCCCCGCTATTCCTGGCTACGGTGGCGACCATGGTAACGGCGGGGCAGGGGGTGCTAAGAATCTCCGGTGGAGGTTCGGTTGCCACCTTAGACGACTCGACCTGGCAACGTACAACGCACGCACCCTGAGGACTGACGAGAAGATCGTGGAGCTGGAAGAAGAGATAGACAAGTTGCGCTGGCATATTATAGGATTATCCGAAGTCCGAAGAGAGGGGGAGGACACGGTAATCCTCGAATCCGGCAACTTGCTCTATCACCGGGAGGGCGACCATCTGTCCCAAGGAGGTGTCGGATTTATCGTCCACAAGTCTCTCGTTAACAACGTTGTAAAGATCGGGAGTGTGTCGACGAGGGTTGCGTACCTTATACTCAGAATCACCAAACGGTATTCGCTGAAGGTCATACAGGTTTACGCACCAACCTCGGCACACCCCGATGGGGAGGTGGAGGAAATGTATGAGGATATCTCTAGAGCCATGCATTCCTCCAAAACCCAATATACGGTGTTAATGGGAGACTTCAATGCAAAACTAGGCACAAGAGAGAACGGTGAGCTGAAAGTAGGGAAATATGGAATAGGGCAACGGAACCCAAGGGGCCAGCAGCTGGCCGACTTCATGGAGAAAGAGGGACTCTTTATGATGAACTCTTTCTTCCAGAAGCGGCCCCACAGGAAGTGGACCTGGTCGAGCCCCGACGGTTCGACAAAAAATGAGATTGACTTCATTATGACGACCAGACGACAACTGTTCAGTGATGTCTCCGTGATCGCGAGGGTGAAAACTGGTAGCGATCACCGAATGGTTAGAGGCACACTGAACCTAAACGTTAAGTTGGAGAGGTCTCGTCTAATGAAGTCAACGCTCCGTCCCCCTCGTGCTCTGTTCCAAAGTCCCGAGACCTTTCAGCTCGAGTTACAAAACCGTTTTCAGTGCCTAGAAGACTGCAATGAAGTGGACGATATGAATGACAAGCTCGTGGAAACTGTCCATGCGGTCGGAGCTAAGTTCTGCAAGACCCGCCGCAGAAGAACACAAAAACTCTCCGATCACACTCTTAATCTCATGGCTGTTAGACGGGAGATGAAGCTACATTCTTCAACAGACTTGACAGCATACAGGCATCTGAACAGACAGATCTCCAAATGCATGCGGCGGGACTTACGCAACTTCAATACAGCTCGTATTGAAGAAGCGATCGAGCGGAACCAAGGCTCCAAAGTCTTTGCCAGAGATCTGTCTGCCAGAAAGAGCCAACTGTCAAAGCTGAAGACAGAATGTGGCAGCATCGTTTCCGGGACACCTGAGATTTTGAGTGAGATTGAGAGGTTCTATGGGCAGCTGTACACGTCATCGTTGGAGCCACACGCAAGTGTGAGTAACGATCCAAGAGCGAGTCTCATCCGACACTATTCCGAAGATATCCCGGACGTCAGTCTGAGCGAGATTAGAATGGCTCTCCAGCACCTTAAAAACGGTAAGGCCCCAGGCGAGGATGGAATTACAGCGGAGCTTCTGAAAGCGGGTGGAAGACCGGTACTTGAAGTCCTTCAGAAGCTCTTTAATTCCGTCCTCCATGGTGGCATTACACCGGAGGCGTGGAGCAGAAGTGCGGTGGTCTTGTTCTTCAAGAAAGGTGACAACGCTCTCTTGAAGAACTACAGACCGATTTCCCTTCTGAGCCGCGTCTACGTGCTGTTTTCGAGAGTCATTACGAATCGTCTCGCGCGCAAACTTGACGACTTCCAGCCTCCCGAACAAGCCGGTTTCCGAAAGGGCTTTAGCACCATAGACCACATACATACCCTTCGGCAAATTGTACAGAAGTCCGAAGAGTACAATTTGCCACTATGTCTGGCGTATGTGGACTATGAGAAAGCCTTTGATTCCGTCGAAATTTGGGCGGTGCTGCAGTCCCTTCAGCGGTGCCAAGTTGACTGTCGGTATATCGAAGTGTTGAAGTGCTTGTACAGTAGGGCTACGATGGCTATCCGAGTACAGAACCAGAGTACGAAACCTATCCAATTGCAGAGAGGTGTAAGACAGGGTGACGTCATATCCCCGAAACTCTTCACCGCTGCATTGGAAGACGTTTTCAAGCTTCTGGACTGGAAAGGATACGGTATCAACATCAATGGCGAGTACATCACTCACCTTCGATTTGCCGACGATATAGTCCTTATGGCAGAATCGCTGGAGGACCTAAGCACTATGCTCAATGACCTCGATAGTGTTTCCCAACGGATAGGTCTTAAGATGAACATGGACAAAACAAAGATCATGTTTAATGTCCATGTCACACCTATGCCGGTAGTTGTTGGGAACACTAAGCTCGAAGTTGTTGACGAGTATGTTTACCTGGGACAAATAGTCCGACTAGGTAAGTCCAACTTCGACCGAGAGGTCAATCGACGGATTCAACTCGGCTGGGCAGCGTTCGGGAAGCTACGACACATCTTCTCGTCAGACATACCTCAAAACCTGAAAACGAAATTGTACAACCAGTGCGTGTTGCCAGTGATGACTTATGGAACTGAGACGTGGTCCTTCACTGCTGGCCGTATGAGGAAGCTCAAGGTCGCTCAGCGGGCTATGGAGAGGGCTATGCTCGGAGTTTCTCTGCGTGATAAACTTAGGAATGAGGATATCCGCAGTAGAACCAGAGTAACCGACATAGCCCAACGGATTAGAAAGCTGAAGTGGCAGTGGGCCGGCCATATAGCTCGAAGAACCGACAACCGATGGGGAAGAAAGGTTCTCGAGTGGCAGCCTCGTACCGGTAGGCGAAGTGTAGGGCGTCCCCCCACGAGATGGAGTGACGACCTGGTAAGACATGCAGGAAGTCGATGGATGCAGGTGGCTCAGGACCGTGCTTTGTGGCATTCTTTGGGGGAGGCCTATGTTCAGCAGTGGACTTGTGAAGGGCTGTAATGATGATGATGAACGACAGGCATAGAGTAAAGCGTAGTGATTATATACTCTTAGGTTTGGGAGTTGTGGCGGGAACTCACGGAATATAAAAAATAAGAAGAAGCTCAGTGGGCGGAGCAAGCGAGTCCGAATTAGTGACAGCAGAGCGTAATTGACTGTCAGCCGCAGGCTCAAATTGTTGCGAGCTGACAGATCGCTGCTTAATATAGTATAGCACATAAAGTTGGGTGTGGGAACGCGAGTGATGTTAAGAATGAACATCAAGGTCAGCGAAGGATTAGTCAGGGGTAGCATGTGTGTAGTTCGATAGTTAATTAGGTTAGGCCGTTACAGTGCATAAGTTGCAAAGCACTCTCTTCTGAATCCAAAACTTGGATCAAAACATTCGTCAAAGTGCAAGCCTATGTGACTCTTAGTAGAGTACGATCTTTAGATGGAGTATATATACTTGTTCCCCCGATAACATACCTGTGCAACATCAGTCTTTCTACTGGCATCTTTCCTCGTGCTTTTAAGCAAAGTATTGTTCGCCCAATTTACAAAAGTGGTGACAGAGGCATTGTCTCCAATTACCGACCCATATCAATTTTAACATCCCTATTAAAAATTCTAGAAAACTTTATCAACAAAAGACTACCTTGGAACAAACAAGTTTCTTTCGGAGCAACAATATGGTTTTCGTGCAGGTAGGTCCACAGATGATGCGGTTCTCGAGCTCACAGATCGTATAATTCGGGGGATGGATGACGGTAAAAGTGTCTCGCAATATTCCTTGACTTAGCAAAGGCGTTCGACACTGTCTCTGTCCCGCTTCTAATAAATAAGCTTGAAGCACTAGGGGTCAGGAATTTGTAGCTAGATCTGTTTAAAAGTTACCTTACAGGTAGAACACAGTGTGTTCAAATTGGAGAACACACCTGTGAGGAAGAAACACGGAAAACCCCAAGGCAGTATATTGGGTCCGACCTTATTTTTGATTTACATCAATGATTTGTGTTCAATGATTGTATTTAGTAGGAGTATTCTGTCCTTTCCGGATGATACAGCATTAGTTTTCAGCGGCGGTAATTAGAAAGATACGTTTGCGTATGCACAATTTGAATTAAATAGAGTTCTTAAGTGGTTAAATGGGAATCTACTAACGATTAATATCGACAAAACCAAATTTGTTACATTTGCCATACGTAATGTCTCTCTCCCTTTACCTCTATAAAAACTTTTCACTCATAGCCCATACCTGCGATCTAATAAATACATCTAGCTGTACCAGATTAGAAACTGTTTCCAAAATTAAATACCTGGGCATAATAATTGACGAGAACTTATCTTTAAGGCCTAATATTGAGCAACTTACGGCTTGTGCACTTAAGCTCATATATGTTTTTAGAACACTTCGTCAAATTGCTGACTTCAAAATTATAAACAGTGTCTATTTTGCTCTATGTCAATCCATATTCATTTCTGTATAGGGAGTTACAGCTAAATCCTATTTAATGTCTCTGGAAGTGGCCCAAAGAGCCATCCTAAAGGTTGCAAAGTTTCACCATTTGCTTTATCCGACTAGGGATTTATACAAGGAATGTATTAACAGTTCGTCAACTCTTTATATTGTACATTGTCATAAAACAACATTCTAAAACTTCGTACGACCCTTCGACACAACGCTTAAGGAGAAAAGACATGGTCTGTGTCCACCAAAGATTTAGAACAGCATTTACAAAGAAGTTTTTTTTTGTTTTATTGGGCTGTTACTATATTATAAGTTAAACAGTATACTGGCTATATACTCTTTAACAAAAGCAAACTGTAAAATATATACTTTAAAAACATGGGTACTGACTAAATACTATGATAAAAGTGAGGCACTTATCAAAACAATGTGTTTCACTTGAGCACGCTCTCTCACGCACAGACAGACACACACACACACACACACACACACACACACACACACACACACACACACACACTCGGACACACACTCATGTATGCATTCACGCACACGCGCGTGCACACACTCAACTCCTTTTTGCTTATTTGTCTCTTTTTAAATATATATTATATTTCCTTTTAAATACATTTTTCATCAGAATATACATTACACGTGATTTATTGTGTACGGTGGTGCAGGCCTTGGTGGCTGTAGCACTGAGAATCCTAGTGTCGTCACCAGTCTCTTCAACTAGCATTTATAAGTTACTTATTATTTAAATGTAATGATATTTCAAAATGTTATTTTGTATAGAGAAATAGAGATTATTATTATGAGGGGTATATAGTTTTCTCATCTGGTTGGGCTGTATAAATATATAATTGTAAATGAAAATGATAAACATACATAAATATCAACAAAATAAAATAAATACATAAAAAATACATAAATAAATAAAAACCCAATCAGATGGAAGCCCTCGGCAGGGGAGACCAAACGGCCGAGGGTTAGGGGGAAAGGGAAAGAAACCGGCGGACGATGTGGGCGGTATCGAGGAGCACCGTCTTCTGCATTTGAGCATGGATCGGTCCGTCACGGAGTCCCAGTCGCCTCAGATGACCCGAGAGCCTGACTGGGATTAACCCGTTCGCAGAAACGACTACAGGTATAATTTCGGCCGGCACTCCGCCCCACATGTCGGTCACCTCGTGAGCCAGGTCCAAATATTTTGTACGCTTATCAGCTTCGGCTTTCACGAGGTTCTCGTCATACAGAACGGTAATGTCGACCAAAAATATCCTTGACTGTGCCTGGTCCATCGGCACAATATCAGGCATATTCGTAAGAATAGTCCTGTCTGTGATGACGGCCCAGTCTCAGTAGAGCCCGGCGTTGTCATTTTCAAGCACGGCTTCCGGCATGTATTTGTAATAAGGCATTTTCCGGTCCACGAGACCGTATTTCAGAGCGAGCTCCTGGTGTAGTATTCTGGCAGTAGTCAGTGTAGTGGGGTGATATAATTACTTGCACAGGCACAATGGAGTAAGGTTGTGCCTGTGCACATGCACAGCACAACAACCGGACATGAAATGCCTAAGTGACTCACCGGGATGGCGACAAGCTCGACAGATACCGGCGGTGCCATCCCTTAGGATGTATCTCCGATAGTTGTTGGTCTTAATAACCTGATCCTGTATTGCACAGACAAAACCCTCGGTTTCCCCAAAGAGGTCACCGAAACGTAGCCAGTGGAGGGAGGCGACTGTGTCTACGTAAGGCTCATATAGAGCCTTGTAGAACCTCCCGTGGAGCTCCTTGTCCTTCCATACGGTCTCCCGGTCGGAAATGCTTTGTACTGCCGGGTCTTGCCATTGCTCGTTGGGTAAGGATAGAGGGGTAAGACCTTTATCACAAGAAATAACGTCCCTATAGAATGGATCATCCGCTCTCGTCAGAAAGTAATTACGGAGGCTGCACACTTCGCGATTATGCATGGTAAGCGCGCTTAAAAAGCCGCGTCCACCATGCTTCCGCGGCAAGTACAATTTCCTTACTGACGATCTCGGATGATGCATCCTGTGGGACGTCATAATAGTGCGGACTTTTCTATCCAGAGCGTTCAGTTCGGTCTGATTCCACCTGAGTATGCCAAATGTATGCATGAGATCAGGCATGATCCAACTGTTATGTGGTGCATGTGTCTTATTAACGCCCGACAAAAGACTGTTAAGCATTTTTGTGAAGCGTGCATAAAACACATCGCAAACTGACTGCTGCATACCCGCCTCATCAACACCGATGTTCTGTGACACACCCAGGTATCGGTATGTTTTAGCCTCGGAAAGGGTTCTTATGTTGATGGGCATAGATAAGTCCATGCCCTCAGAGTTAGCAACCTTTCGACAGGGAGGATCGCATACTTATCCGTCCCCAGCTACATTCCAATAGAATTGCTAAAATCACAAGTGATGTATAGTAATTCCATAAGATGCGATCGACTGGAGGCGAATAACTTGAGATCATTCATATAGAAAAGGTTTTTTGTACCTCCTTTCCGAACCTGAAATCCCCTCCCGGAGCCCTTCAGTAAGGTACTGAGAGGGTTCAGAGAGAGGCAGAACCAGATTGGACTCAAACTGGAAGATACGTCTTCTTATCCTTATGTTTTTTTTTTATAGGAGAAGGGGCAAACGAGCATGCGGCTCACCTGATGGTAAGTGACTACCGCCGCCCATGAACAACCGCAACACCAGGGGAATTGCAGATGCGTTGCCGGCCTTTTAAAAAGGAGTAGGCTCTTTTCTTGAAGGTCCCTAAGTCGTATCGGTCCGGAAAAATCGCTGGTGGTAAACTATTCCACAAGGAAGTTGTGCGAGGAAGAAAACATCTTCTAAATCGCACAGTGGTGAACCGCCAATCATCCAGATGGTGTGGATGGTATCGGGAGTTCTGCCGCGATGTGCGTTCGTGAAATTTGGCGGCTGGGATTAATCCGAACAATTCCTCAGAGCACTCCTCATGGTAAATGCGAAAGAAAATGCTAAGAGATGCAACATCTCTTCGCAGTGCCAATGAGTCGAGCCGATCGGAAAGGACTCGGTCGTCGACGATTCGAGCCGCTCTGCGCTGGATGCGGTCAAGTGGAAGGAGCTGGCACTGGGGAGCCCCAGCCCAGAGATGGGAACAGAATTCCATGTGAGGCCTTGTAAAGTTGCAGGCGTTGAGCCGGCATGAAATACTGTCCCGCTCTACTGAGCACGCCAAGCTTTTTAAAGGCCAATTTGGCCTTCTCTTCCAAGTGACCACGAAACTGCATGTTACTCGATATGTCGACGCCGAGGATTCCAATATTGGCTGAGGCAACAAGGGGAGTACCTTGAAACTGAGGAGATTCGACAAAGGGGTTCTTTTTAGCGGTAAACGCGCAAACTTGTGTCTTCTGAGGATTAAACTGGACTAGATTTAGTCGCCCCCAATCCGAGACTTTGTCCAGCAAAGACTCGACTTCAGACACAAGTTTGTTCCGGTACTCGGTGACGTTTTCCCGAGAAATATTGTTTCTCCGCAGCCGTCATCCGCTGGCCTAGATGACAAAGGATCGTACTCCACTGCCCCATACACTGCCCGAGGAAGCCTCGAACTGTACAGTCACCTTGTACAGCTCGAGGACCCTCTTAAGCCATGTATGAGGCACCGAATCGAATGCCTTTTTGTAGTCTACCCAGGCGGCGGAGAGGTTCCGACGGTTGCGTTTAACCACCTTGTCAATGACCGCGTCAATGAGGAGTGGTTCCTTGGTTCCACAACCACCACCCCGACATCCATTTTGAGCGCGCGACATCACCTGATTTGAGTTCAGGTGACGAGTGATTCTCGCGCTCATAATGGATGGTAGTGTCTTCTATAGGGTAGGTAGACACGTTATGGGGCGGTATTTGCTCGGGTCTGTGGAATCCCGGTCTTTAGGAACCAAATGAGTGATCCCAGTAGTGAAGAGGCTCGGGAGCGACTTTTGGTCGAGAGCCGCTTGAAATTGTCGGGCGAGCACAGCGTGACACACCACGAACCCCTTCAGCCAGTAGTGATGGAGTCCGTCGAGTCCCATACTTTTCTAGTTCGGGGCCCTATGGCCTGCGTCAGCTATGTCATCCGGCGTTATGATGACGGGGTCCATGGGTGTAACATTCGCACACTCACTCGCCACAACTTCCGTCCAAGGGCCCTCGCTGTGGTTTACGGGCTCTGACCACAGGCCGCGCCAGAATGCGATAGCGTCGGCCTGATTCGGTGCTGGGCCCATTCCACGTACCATTGATCGCTCCAATGATTCATAGGGCCTATTCTGATCACTCTGGAAGAGACGGTTCTGGTTGAACCGTGTCAACCTCTCGGTATATCGCCGAATCCGCTTCCCCCAAGCAGCGATTCTCTGCTTCCGGTCGTCTATGCGCTCCGTAAGTTTTTGGGTTATATCCGGCACAAACATCAGTTTGTCCCAGCAAACGCCATCCTGATGGTGCGCACAATTCTCGGCCTATTATTGCCCGACCTGAAGCTTATCAGCCTGCCGATGAGGGCCCTTGCCTTTGCGATACGGTCCTCAATCCTTCTTCATTAGGCTGGGATGGCGCTACTTTGTCTAGTAGTGCGTCCAGCCATGGGAACATTGGCACCAATAATACAGCAAACTGCCAGTGCGGTGCCAAAAATAATTGAGTCCGTCCCGCAAAGGTCCCGGCTAGCTTCCAAATAGATCACCAGCAGTGGGTTGAGAGCCCTCACGACAGCCCGATTCCGCTTGCTTAGGGGTATACGGGGAAGTCGCGGTCGATTCTCGAGAGGCGTACTGCGCGTTTCCCTAATCGCCTCTTCCAATATGCTCCTCATTTGCTCTTGTTCCTGGGCGACTATTCCATCGTCGCCTGAGTCAACCACAAGCAGATCTACGGCGGCATCTATGTGTGCGGGTTGCTCTGCAACTCGTAGAGCCGCATCTCCTGTCGTAGTATTCTCATTCGACAAAGGAATAGCCTCACGTCGTAGCCGTTCGAGTTCGGCATCATCAAATATTTTTGAGCGCATGATGTGCTCGGTAACAGTAATAGACGGCTCCAGCTCAGCAAATAGTCGATGCATCCTAGCCCGATACGCAACACCTCCAATTTTTCCCCCTTTCGCCCCAAAATACGCCCGCAATGCATTGCTGTTCATTTGCATTGAACAACGCATGCGGCGTACTCCACCAGTGGCGGGTACTGATTGCTGGGCCCGCGAAGATCCTGTCAACACCAAGCCAGCTGGTGGGGATGATGGATGCGAGAGGCTACTGGGTGATCGTGCAGCACCTCGCGCTCGGCTGGCGGTTCACATTCTGTCGCGTCCAGCGCCAGCTCCAAACGCGCCCTGGCGATCTCCAGGCAGCAACCCTTTGCGCGTATTCCTTAATTCCATTATCCATGTAGTGGGCGTCAGTTAACGGGAGACGCCCAGACCCGGCACCGTTTCATGGTGAGGACATGTGCACAAGCGGGCCTTTGCATCTTCAATTTTCGATTTTGCCGAGGCACGACGCTAACACTTGTTGGCAAGGTGCTGACTGACTGCACTGACGTAGCAGTTTTGCCACATAACCGTTACGTATTATTATTATTATTATTAGTAGTAGTAATAACTATTATAAATCAAAGGAAACGCTTCAACAATCCACATAATAGCATAGCGGTGTAATTTTTTTTTAAGGGGGGAAATCCTCATGGACTACCTCCGCCTGGGAAAAGGCGGAGGGTCGTGCCGGACTCTTATCGGCTAAAACCACCCCGGTGTCTCCTCGCACATGTGCGCGGGGCCGCGGGAATCCAAATTCTTCCGCAGCCCCACACTAGTGCTGGCCCGGTCTGTCCAGGCCTCGTCTCCTGCACGGGGTAGTGAGGTGTTCAACTACCCCGTGTATCGCCTCAGGGGCGTGCGCTGACACCTGCGCGCGCCTCCGCCTCGGGTCCATCGAATAGGGAGGGCGGGAGCTTCCCCAAGTCCCTCGTCCCTGGACCCATTCATGGGGGCCGGAAAAGGTCCTGTAAGTAATTTTGCCTTTCCAGTGACGATATACTTATCATCACTGGAAAGGCAAAATTACTTAACCGCCAAATTGGACATATTGAATTACAATTACAAATTCGGAATCAGTGATTTTTCTGCATCGATCTATTTAGGTAGCATTGCAATTGAAGCACTTAAGTGGCGCTGTTACGGCCTACGGTTGCTCCCTTAAAGGATCCAATCCTCTGGGGCCCATGAGCAGAAGACTTCCCGAGCAAACGTAGGTCGGGCCTCAATGTGGCTACGTGGAATCTCTCTAATTACACTAGAATATATGGGGGAGCGTTATACTACGGCCAGTCGACCGGAAGGAATTTGGACGAAGCTTACTTACCTATATCCAAGGCGACTGGTCCCTCCGGAGTCGGTCAGGTCGCATGTGGTTGTGTAGTGCAAGGGAAAGAATGGTGATGTGGTGTGTATCTGGGTGTGACTGATGGTGATTGAACCTAGACCTAGGCCGTCGGCAGCAGCCCGAGCGTCGACACAGCTCCAACTTGAGGGGGCCTTTCGAGGTTATCCACAGTCACTTTCTTCTTTCGTCACGTTGACAGTCAATTAACTCTATAGTACGATTTACTAACTTACAGAAGCCACTAACTATCGCTGGTTATAAGGTTAACACACAAAACGCACACGGAGTTTACAGTTTATTAAAGGTCACTACCGTTTCGCGTCGCAACATTTAGTTCTAGAATATTAGAGGCCGCGCTAGCTAATATTGCCTAATGCACTTATGCAGATTCTGAGTCCAACACAATGAGTCCCTGGGAAGCTCTCCAGCAGGAATGCGCGTCACAATGATAGACCGTATATTTACTGGCCGCGCCGAATTATTCCGAGTTCCCTAACAGAATACAGCGTGCCAATCGTTAGCACCGCTTATGGACGACTGACGTGCTTGCGACCCGCGCGCCACTGCCACGCTCGGAAGAACTTCAGACCGGAATCGCGCCGAGCCGAGTGACATCTGGTGTCGATTCCGACAACAGCGTTTTGTGCGAACAACCCCCGTCCCGGACATAAGGATTTAGGTCCGCGAGCAAACCGGTCAGCGGGACAAGGTCGAGACTGCAAGTTGCAATACCGAATCTACAACGAAACTAGGCCACCTTAGGCAATCCATTAGGTCTTGCAACCCTAATCAACGCCTCAAAAGATATCCCTAATGTGGCAAGCCGGAGGGTCAGCCTCCACTGGATGCCCCTCCTGGGCATCGCAGCACTTTAATAAGTCCCGTACTGGACAGAAGTCCGACGACCTCTTTCAAACACCTATCTGTGCCCCTATGATTAGTTCCGCAATCCGACCGGATCAGCTCTGCAAACAGCGACGCTACACGAAGCTGCCCAGACAAATTTTGTGCCAACAGTTGCTTCAGTGCAGAGCGCACCCACAAATTCCACATGAACGTCGTTTGTGGAGAGCCGAACGAAACGCACAGATAGTCCCTAGTATGAATTTTCAACAAGTAGGCCTAGCCAGGCCACCCACCATATTACCATTTACTAAAATAGTGCGGCAGCTGATTTCAATCTGATAATCTCCAAAACTAGCTAGCCTGTTAGGCAAGTAGTCCTATGCTCATATTTCAACTAATTTTTCAAAAGCATCAATGTTCAACTACAGAATTAATTCAACCAAATTAATCACCGATGCGCATAGGTCAACTTGCAAATTAAACAAGACAATAACGTAAGGGACAGCCCTACTTCTTCGCAAAGCAAAATGATTAAACACTATCATAAACATACATAATTTTTCAAATAGCGCGCCATTCAATTTCCTTTCAGCGAACAGACGCAACAATCAAATACAGTGATTAAATATATGTACAAAACACATGCAGTAGCATTTAAAGGAGTAGATTAAATTCAATTCTTTTAATTTAAACCGCTACAAATAGGGAAATTTCGCGGAAAGCCCAAAGCAATTTTTAATTTTAATTCAAGTATTTTTTGACTAAGTGCTCGACCAAACCAAATCTAATACCCCTTGACAGCGTGATTCAACGCTCCAGAGGGGCCCTAATCTTCCCACCACCAAGGGGAGGCCACATGGCGTGAACCCGAGATCGCTAACAGTCGCCACTCTGGTTGTACGCCTTCACTGAGGCCGTCGGCAACAGAACATTTTGACAAGTGGACTGTTGACGGCTTAAGGCTCAGTGGAGGTGGCCGTGGTGGGAGCTAAGGCGGCAGCTAGCCAGGGCCGCCTCCATCAAATGGGGAACAGTGGTACACCAGTCGCGGCCACTCAGCTAACGGGAGTGAGAAGGGTCCAGCGGACCGATGAGTGGCCGTGAAGTTCCTCTCCACACGCTTAGGGGGGGTGATGACATCCCCGCGCCTGGGGGAATTACCCCCCGACTGGTCGGGGGAGGGACCCCTTTCAAACTTAGGGGCCTGATGGCTGGCCGGCGGGCGCCGAGAGTCGCCCGGCAGAGGGCGTGGCTGAGCGCCCCCGCCCGTGGGGGTCGAGGGCCTGGCAGAGCCCCGAGAGGAGACGCCGTTCGCACTCAGGCACAAAACGGCATGATGATTGCCCTGCAGACAGGGCCGCCGATGCGGACAGTCTCGCTGGAGGTGTCCTCCCAAACATGAGCAGCACCAGCGGCGCTCCTTGGCGATAGTTCGCCTCGCTGGAACCAGCTTACCTAATAATTTCGGCCACGACGTTACCCGATGATCAGATGCTCGACAATAGGAGCAGGGGGGGGGGGGTTGACGACGACTTGCCTGGAGGATTCAGCCTCTCACTGGGTACGGCTCGTAAGTCGTCAACGGTGCCCGCCGCGCTCTCTATCTGCCGGCACTGCTCCTCCAAAAACCGCAGCAGGTCATAGAAAGGCGGAATATAGGAGGCCTCGTCCCCGCCGTACCTCTCCTCAAAATGGATTCGAAGGTCGAGAGGTAGACGGGACAGCACGATGCGGAGCAACAAAAAAGCCCATTCGCCCACTGGTAAACCCAGCCGCCTCAACGTATTACAGGCCACCAAGACTGAATCCAACAGGTCCGGACGCAGTCTGGCCCGGTCACTAAGCAGCGGGAGGCTTAGAAGCTGCTTAACATGTTCGTCCGCAATGCGCCGGACGTTGGCGTATCTTCTGGCTAGGAGGTCCCGAGCAGTCTGGTAGGCGTCGTCCGACAATCTCAAGTGGCCGACGACGCCCAGGGCCTCCCCCTCCAGTGAAGCCAGGAGGTACACCATCTTTTGGCTCGGGGTCAAGTCACTCCGGGCGTTCACTAGGCTGTCGAAAAGACCAACGAAGGTCAGCCATTCGGAAAGGACCCCGGAGAACTTTGGCAGGTCCAGAGTTGGGAGTCGTCCCAACAGCTCCGGCTGAAGCTGCTTCAGAGAGGACTCGGACAGATCACTCATCCGAGCTTCACGCACCTCCTCGGCATACCTGCCTTCAGCCTCGATCAACTCGTCCGTGAGCCACAAGAACTGCTCATAGTCCGCGAAGCAGGAGTCCAGGACTCCCTTCTCCACATCCGAATCCTCGAGCTCAGCGTAAGCCTCCTCCACTGCGGCCCTTCGAGCATCCACCTGCTCGAACTGCTTCATCAAGTTATGGACCCTATCCGGTCGACCTATCAAAGCATGGGCGCTTGCGGCCCAGCGTAGCTCAGTCCACAAACAACGGATCAGTAGCTTGGGCGATGTCATCACTATAAACTGCAAATTACGACGCGGCTTGAGCACAGATTACAAAGATAACAAACAAAAAATACAACAAAAATTAACAGTTAATAAATGCCGTTCCTATCAAATCGCGTTGAATAGAAATTACACAAATACGAATTACTACGTATCAACCAAATACAAGTTAGCACAAAAGAAAAGACACAAATCAAATTAACAAATAACAAATACTAGTGCGATCAAATCAAGTTAAATTCAAATTGCGCAAATACAATTATTACTCTTTAGTTCAAATACAAATTACAGTATAAACGAAGATATACATCACGGTCGATCAACAAAAAATGCCTAGCTCGGAAATCGACCCTTCGATAAGTAATCCACTACAACTATCCGACAACGATAATTAACCGATTACGTAAAAATAACCATCTACCTACATGACGTATATCTCTAGAAAAACTCCCGCTTGCGCAACCTAGGGCGCGGCTTTTCAAATCTACCCACTAACCAAAAAAAGGCAAGCAACAAAGAACAAAGGGAAATAATTCTATTATTACGTACAAAAAAATATTTTTACGTATTACGGACGGGCGTGATTGTAGATACAAATTAAACCAATCAAACCAACGCTCCCTGCCACCAGAATTGTTTAATGTTTATCAAACACTATGGTCGGGATCGACCGGGAATCGAACCCGGAACCACGCTCTGCTACCAGTTTGTTACGGCCTACGGTTGCTCCCTTAAAGGATCCAATCCTCTGGGGCCCATGAGCAGAAGACTTCCCGAGCAAACGTAGGTCGGGCCTCAATGTGGCCACGTGGAATCTCTCTAATTACACTAGAATATATGGGGGAGCGTTATACTACGGCCAGTCGACCGGAAGGAATTTGGACGAAGCTTACTTACCTATATCCAAGGCGACTGGTCCCTCCGGAGTCGGTCAGGTCGCATGTGGTTGTGTAGTGCAAGGGAAAGAATGGTGATGTGGTGTGTATCTGGGTGTGACTGATGGTGATTGAACCTAGACCTTGGCCGTCGGCAGCAGTCCGAGCGTCGACACTGCTCCAACTTGAGGGGGCCTTTCGAGGTTATCCACAGTCACTTTCTTCTTTCGTCACGTTGACAGTCAATTAACTCTATCGTACGATTTACTAACTTACAGAAGCCACTAACTATCGCTGGTTATAAGGTTAACACACAAAACGCACACGGAGTTTACAGTTTATTAAAGGTCACTACCGTTTCGTGTCGCAACAGTTAGTTCTAGAATATTAGAGGCCGCACTAGCTAATATTGCCTAATGCACTTATGCAGATTCTGAGTCAAACACAATGAGTCCCTGGGAAGCTCTCCAGCAGGAATGCGCGTCACAATGATAGACCGTATATTTACTGGCCGCGCCGAATTATTCCGAGTTCCCTAACAGAATACAGCGTGCCAATCGTTAGCACCGCTTATGGACGACTGACGCGTTTGCGACCCGCGTGCCACTGCCACGCTCGGAAGAACTTCAGACCGGAATCGCGCCGAGCCGAGTGACATCTGGTGTCGATTCCGACAACAGCGTTTTGCGCGAACAGGCGCTTTAGTAACCCTTAAAAAGGGGGGATGTTTTTTTCGATTAGATACGGAAGCGACACTCTTTTCGGTATTTTTTATACAAGTGTCACTTAAGTCATGTTTACTTACTGTAAAAATATATACAAATTTCAATTAAAGTAAAACTTTCTGTTGTCTTGAAAAGAATGTTGTTATGCTCTTCTTGGAATTTAATAATAACTTGGTTTGAGTAATTTTGATTTACGTAAATTCGAATGAGGCACGGCGAATAAAAAAAATGCCTTATTATATTTATCGAGTGAATGGCGTTTCAGTAATTTAGCCTGACTGTTATAGAGCAGTTTGCGGGTTATCAGCAACTTTGCTTTGCAGTTAAATTTCTGCAAAAGTCACAAAAGTATTTCGTCCTTTCTGTCCAAGTATACCATCTCATAAGTAAAATTATTTATCACAAAATTATTATTATTGTTGAATAAGTATGGACTTGATTGTACAAAATTGTACGTGAACGCGCCCATGCAGGCGGCCAGTCGGTACAGAGTACCTTTGTATAAACCGAGTCAGTGTCAGTCGGCTCGACAGAGCTGCCGCTGCTGGACGAACTCGCCGACTTTCTCAGTCGAGCCTGCTTCGACATTTGGATTGTGTTTTTAACACAGCGCCCGACTCTGGCCAGCTCCACGGTGTCCTTTTTAGTCCAGCGAGACTTGCCCGCTGCTGATCATCCGACCGTGCCGATCAACGACCCCATATCGCCGAGCACCGGACCTGCGACTCCCGTGTCCATTGACACTGTCCGCAATGTCCACCAGCGGCCGCTCTCCGGTTTTCTCGGATGCCGAATCAGGCTCCGACATGGAGACCGAAACGTGTGTCCCGTGCAAGCCTGAAGACGAAGGCTTCACCGTTGTTCAGGGCAAAAGCGCAAACGCGAAGCCTCCAAAAAGGGAGCCGAGCCTAACTAGGCCCCCTCGTCCTCCACCGCCATTCTGGCAAAAAAGCCAACCCCCGCGATGCGCGCTCAAGCCCCTAAGCCCGCGGCCAGGCCTACAGCGAATGACTCAATGCTAAGCCACTGTGCCATGGAGCTGTCGCTGTCGTCGTTGTCACCATTCAAGGCGTAGGTCATGAGTAATAGTTTCTGTGGGCGTGGGCTATAACGTAATACACAATTTGCTTCCGAATTTCTTTTACTAGCAATTGATTCCCATACAAAAGAGAGATTGCTTTAAATATGCAAGTCCCATCACCAATTATTATTAGTACGGTATGAGGCACCATATTACCATACATATTAATATTTTCTATCGTGGCAATCGATCACTAATAAAAAACTAGATACACAATCAGTCACAAAAAATGGCATAACCGAATGTGCACCCACTCGAACATATGGGTGCACTTTTAATCTAGTAGCATTCGAATGCTCCGACGGTAAACATGCCTCAGTGCTCATTTAAAAAGTGTAAAAATCACGCATCCAGGACACTAAAAATGGATGGAATTTCATATTTTCGGTAAGTATTAATATTAACATTATTTAATTGTTATTACTGTATTGTAAATACTGATATTTTGTCAAGAAATAATCGTAAAAGTATTTTTTAAATTAAGTCGTAATAAAATAAGTCGTCATTGTTCGAGGTATATGCGTTGATTCTGTTCCATTTGTGGAAACGCTATTGTTTTTTTATTATTTTTATTATTGAAGTATGATTGCTTTTTTTTTGTTTAATGAGAGTTCTTTACTGTTTCTCTAAATATTATAGTACTCGAAACGTCGGGAATATAAAATAAGTTAATATATGCGACAAAATCCGTAAAACTAGTTTTATTTAAATGTGTAGTGAACGCGTAAATATAAGAAATCACTATAATTAAGTCTTATCCGTTTTTTTAAACATCTGTAAATATGAACATTACGTCAAAATTTGGACAATAATATTCTTAGATTTTACAAGAACTTTCTTTTTTTTTATAGAATAGGGGGCAAACGAAGGTTCCTAAGTCGTATCGGTTCGGAAAATTCGCTGGTGGTAATTGATTCCACAAGGAAGTTGTGCGAGGGAGAAAACTTCTTCTAAATCGCACAGTGGTGGACCGCCAATTATCCAGAGGGTAACGCGAGTTTTGTGGCAATGTGCGATGGTGAAATTGAGCGACTGGAATTAGTCCAAACAATTCCTCAGAGCACTCCCCGTGATAAAGGCGATAAAATACGCAAAGAGATGCAACATCTCTACGCAGTGCCAGTGTATCGAGCCGATCAGAAAGAACTCGGTAGTCGACGATTCGAACCGCTCTGCGCTGGATGCGGTCAAGTGGAAGGAGCTGGCACTGGGGTGCCCCGGCCCAGAGATGAGAACAGTATTCCATGTGGGGCCAAACTTGCGCTTTGTAAAAGTGCAAGCGATGTGCCGGCGTGAAATACTGTCTCCGCTCTGCTGAGCACGCCAAGCTTTTTAGAGGCCAATTTGGCCTTCCCTTCCAAGTGACCACGAAACTGCACACTATTCGATATGTCGACGCCAAGGATTCCGATACTGGCTGAGGCAGCAAGGGGAGTGCCTTGAAACTGAGGAGATACGACAAAGGGGTTCTTTTTAGCGGTAAACGCGCAAACTTGTGTCTTCTGGGGATTGCACTGGACTAGATTTAGTCGGCCCCAATCCGAGACTTTGTTAAGCAAAGACTCGACTTCAGACACAAGTTTGTCCCGGTACTCGGCAACGTTTTCCCGAGAAATATTGCCACGGCCGGTATATAAGGCATCACCAGTGCTGTCGTCCGCATAGCAATGAATGCTACCAGTTAGCAATATATCATTGATATGCAGGAGAAACAGCGTTGGTGATAGCCCGCAGCCTTGTGGAACACCAGCGTTGATAGGCTTGAAATCAGAGCATGCACCGTCTTCTACGACCTTGATGCTCCGATCAGCAAGGAAACTGGTGATCCATTTGCACAATTTCTCGGGAAGCCCATAGGAAGGAAGCTTCGAAAGAAGCGCTTTGTGCCAGACCCGATCGAAGGCCTTCGCTATGTCCAAACTAACGGCCAATGCCTCCACCTTGGACTCTACTGCCTCCGTCTATCTATGAGTGAAGTAGACTAGAAGATCACCAGCTGATCGACCCCGAAGAAAACCGTACTGGAGGTCACTAATCAGCTGGTGATCCTCAAGGTACCTCATGAGCTAGCAGTTTATAATGGATTCCATTATTTTGGAGAACAAGGAGGTGATGGCGATAGGCCTGTAGTTGGACGGGTCTGAGCGGTCGCCTTTTTTAGGGATCGGGTGGACCAAAGCTGTCTTCCATGAATTCGGGACTACGCCTTGGGAGTAGGAGTACCGGAAAAGACGCGTTAAAACCGGTGCCAACTCCGGAGCACACGTCTTCAGCACAATGGGAGGGACTCCGTCGGGCCCACTCGACTTGCTGACGTCCAGGGAGAAGAGTGCTTTGCGAACCGAGCGCTGTGTACATCGCACATCCGGCATGGAATACTCACATCGCGGGATGGTCGACGGTGTGTTCCCCCCGTCATCTTGAGTCGAGTTGGACGCAAAAAGAGAGCTCAACAGATCGGCTTTCTCCTTTGCGGCATGGGCCAGTGAGTCGTCCTCTCTGTGCAGAGATGGAATAGATGGCTGACAGAAGTTCCTTTGGACAGCCTTGGCGAGAGACCAGAATGCACGGGTTCCCGAAGGAAGGCGAACTAGCTTCTCGCCAATTCTGTCGATGTGCTCAGAGCTTGCCTTGGCAATGATGCTTTTGAAGGACCTAGAGGCGGAATTATACTTCTTTTTAAGTGCGATGGTGTTTACATCCCGAGACGTTGATGCGTCAGCCCAGGCACGGTAGCACTCCTGCTTATAGCGTGATGCTATTTTACAGGAGCGACCAAACCATGGCTGGGATCTGCCTCCGATGGGCACCACAGAGGATGGAATAAAAAGTTCCATACCCTGAAGGACCACATCAGCAACAGAATCGGCAGCAACGCTGGGATCTTCCGGCGAGAAGCAAACCCGCCCCCAAGGGTAGGATGCAAAAAAAGATCGCATCCCGTCCCAATCAGCTGACCTACAGTGCCAAACACGGCGGCAAGCTGCAGATCGCAACTGCGATTGGAGCGTGAGTGGCACCGTACTCGGGATCAGACAATGGTCCGAAGAGCCCAGAGGGGCATCGACGGAGACCTGATATCCGTCCGGATGAGAGGTCAGCAGAAGGTCCAACAGGGAAGGTACATGGTTTTCCACATCTGGGATCCGCGTAGGCGAAGTAACCAGTTGTGTTAGACCATATGCCAAAGCAAAGTCATAGACAGATGTACCCGCATGATCGGTTAAACGAGAACCAAGCCATTCAGCGTGGTGGGCGTTGAAATCACCGAGTATCACGATTTCTGCGGATGGGACCTGTTGTAGCACGGAGTCTGCAGCCATTTGGACGTGGTCGATGAGTCGGTCTGTATCGGCATTACCGCTATGGGACCTATAGAGGCACCCGTAGACGCGGGGATGGTCGTCACTGTCTACGCGCAGCCATAGAATGGACAGGTCCGTACCTTCAAGACTGCCGAGGCGTCGAAAACAGAGTCCTCTCTGACGTATACGCAAACTCCAGCCCGGGGCACAAAGAAGTGTTCCAATTTGTACCCCGGGTAGGAGAGATATGAAGTATCAGCCGGAGAGGACAGCGTTAATGTTGATGTTGCAAAAATTCACGGATAGCGTGACAGGGGTCGCCTTGGTTGTATTGCTCCGCTTGCCCCGAGCAGCATTAGTCGCGAGCTGAATTTTGCCTCCCCCCCAAGCGCAACGCAGAGGTAAACCTCTACTTCACGCTGGTATTCTGTGAGGTTGTGGTACCACCCCGGTTCGAGCTGGCCCATCCGTGCGACAGCAAATGCTACCGCTTGGCTCTACCACTGTTAAAACTTCTTCTTTCTGTACTTATTTTTATATTTAGTAAGTATTATATTTAGATTTAACTTGTTTGTCAAGCAATATCTTTAAATTTTTCACACAAGATTAAGAATAAATAAATAATTATGACTGTTTCAATACTTTCATTACTAAATGTGGTGCCCTATCCAAAAGCATATTTACATTCAGGTAATAATATAACCATTACGCATACCATAGAATAGAATAGAATATGTTTTATTAAGTAGACCAATTATTTAAAACAAGTTTAAAAAAAAATTAAAATTACAGTAACAAAAAATATTGTGCAGTTCGACTCCACTCTCCTTGTCCAAGCGACGAGCCTCGGTCGTAAAATTTTATTGCTTTTTGTACGTTGCGTTGTCAATACAACTTTAGGCATTTCACTTAAGGTTGAATTTAAGGTTTTTAGAGAACTTTTGTATGGGATTGTGCATCTAGTTTTTTATTAGTGATCGATGATCGTGGCTTAAGTTTGTACGGGTCCAAAATCATCTGTTGGGTTTTCTGTCAAAAAATTTCGGCGTCAGCATGTTAGCGGTGCTTTATCCCCGTGCCTCAAAAATACGTAAAACCATTTATTTGTTCTGCGTCTTGCTCCCTCTTTTTGTAACGGATTGCCGTCTCATTGCACAAGTAGAGCGAACACCATAATAATAAAATGTAACTCAGAACACTATTACTCTTTACAGAAAGATATGTACGCCTTCTATGGTACACATGTCATAACAAAAACACGATTTTTAAAATTTTTGTCTGTCTGTTTGCTCCGGCTAATCTCCGAAACGGCTTGACCGATTTTGACCGGACTTTCACTGACAGATAGCTAATGTTATAAGAAGTAACTTACGCGCAAATAAATTAAAACGCATGAAATCTAATCGTAATAAATTACGCGCGGACGAAGTTGCGGGGAACAGCTCTCCTTGCCTTTACATATTCGCCGTGCTCAATCCTTTTTTCCTCCAACAATCTATTCAGTTTATTACTGCAACTCTATTATTTCCCATCTTAATCCTTTCTTTTTATCTATAGTATTTTCCTTAGCTGTCGTCGTCTTGTATTTTTATTTTTATTTTATTGTTTTAAATTCGTTTCCCTTCGATGTGCTCGTTGTGAATAAGGTACCAATAGAAATAAACTTCAAAATGAACTGACCGCGAAATCCGTTTAAATGAATAAGGAGGGTGAACTTAATATTTAAGAAACTAACGTTACCGTTACCACATATAAATGTCCAATTCTGAAAATAGGCCTTCCCCATAGATTGCATCCTTGGAGGGATTTTACCATAGTTGCCATGCTTGGCTGACAGGTTGACAACTGCTGTTTTTATTATTGCGAGTTGTTATCTTGAAGATGCTGCTACCCATCTCCTGTTTCAGTTTCCTTCTGTCGCCTCTTACGATATCCACGGGACGAAATAGGGCAGTGGATAGTCTTACACCGCCACTTCGCAGTGATTTTGTGTCGTAAACACGCCGTCAAATAAAGCACGTTTCCTTCCGTAACAGCCTTGAGGGCGACAATTGCTTTCTTCAAAGTTAATATTCTCTCAAAGGTAGTCGTCCTTGCTAAAATTTATTACCGGTACCTATATGGTTGCCATAAAAAGAGCATTTATCCAGTCTTTAGATTTTTTAAACTCCTCCATTTAAATTAACAGACCAGCCATCGGGTCATATGTTATTGTTATTTCCAACGAATACAAAGGAAAGTTTAAGTACACATAATAAGAAATATGTCGGCGGTGTAAAAATATCCACTACCCCATATCCCGTGGGTGTCGTCAGAGGCGACAAATGGAAACATAATCGGGAGATGGACAGCAGCGTCTTCCTAAAAACGACTAAAATTAAAAAACTGCGGTTGCGAACCCGCTTGCCATGTGTGGCAACTATGGCAAATATCGCCTCTAGGAGGCAATCTATGGGGCAGGCCTGTGTTCAGCAGTGGACTTTAATAGGCTGTAACGGTAACGGTTGTTTCCTAATATTAGGTTCATCTTCCTTATTCATTTAAACTAATTTCACGGTCAATTCATTTTGAAGTTTAATTCTATTGGTAGATTATACAAAATCTATTTTAAAAAAAAATTTACACAAGTGGACAAAAGCATCATTAAAAACTAAATTAATAAAAATCAAAAGGTCGGTGAACCAGCGGGTTACGGGGTCGTCCAGCATTCGTCTTCATTCGGCTGGCTTCATTATGGACCACGTCTCAATTCCATATGTCATCACTGGCAACAGTTACTGATTACACGGTACTCTTGTTTTCAAGTTATGGGATATACGTGACGATAAGTAAAGTTGTGTCGTAATCTTCCGAACGCAGTCCAGCCGAGTTGGACCCGTCGACTGACCTCTCGGTCGAAGTTGGACTTACCTAGTCCGACAATTTATTCGAGGTAAACATACTCTTTAATAACTACGAGCGTGGTTCTTCTAACAAGAACCGGCATATGTGTGACACGGACGTAACACATGAGGATAGTGGCATATGAACCGACAACCGATGTGGAAAAAAGGTTTTAGAGCGGCAGCCTAGAACCTAATAATCGGCTAATAAAATAAAAATCCAAGCCCAAAGTACCTGTACTGTAAGTTCTTTCTGCGTTGATCGGACCAAAATTGATATTTCGTAGCTGAAAATAATTCGTGTTAACTATAGCCCCTCCATGACCATGCTGTAAAGCACTCGGAAGTCTGAAATTAAAATAGGAAAAATAAATTGAATGTGAGAAATCTGTAATATTCGTGTATATTTAGGAAAAAACTTAAATCATTTAAGTAATGAATTTGTAGCAAAATTTCATTTTAAAATGGAAGAACATAGAACAGTGCCATAACTTAGGTATTCCTAAAAATGGTTTTAGTTATGACAGTAGTCTAATGGTGGTAGGATGCGAATTCAAAGGTCATGGGTTCGGATCCGCCATTCGACTATTCTTGTGAACTACTCCTAACACATGCATTTTAAACTTACCAGGAGTGGTTAAAGGGATTTTTTTTTATAGGATAAGTGTGACAAACGAGCACACAGTCCACCTGATGGTAAGTGGTTGCTGCGGCCCATAGACATCTACATCTATCCTCTATTACAAATCAAAATGCAGATGCGTTGTCACCCGTGAGGACTAAGATGGAATGTCTCATTTCCAGTAAAAAGGGCCTCCGGCCACATGCACTCACCAAGCGAAACGCAGAGGTAAACCTCTACTTCACGCTGGTATTCTGTGAGGTCGTGGTACCACCCCGGTTCGAGCCGGCCCATCCGTGCGACAGCAAAAGCCACCACGTGGCTCTACCACTGTTGAAATGTTGTTAGTAATGTTAATAAATGCATTGCTAGAATTTTTTTTATTCATAAACTAACCATTCGCCCCGGTTAATTTCTGGATCTTGACAACAACCCCACCAACCGGGTCGAATTGTCTCAGTCTAAACCATTCTCTAATCAACTTAATCACACACACAAAATTTCATTAAAATCGGTCCAGCCGCTTAAGAGTTCAATCACATACACACGGATAGAAGAATTATATAATATATAGGTATATGCAAGTATTATATAATATATAGGTAATATGCAAGTATTTCCTGTACATATAAACCTTTCTCTTGAATCATTATGTCTATTGAAAACCGCATCAAAATCCGTTGCGTTGTTTAAACGATCTAAGCTGGTGGGAAGCGACTTTGTTTTATACTAGGAAGGTACGTAGACAAAAAAAAATCAACTTTACTTTTTTTAACATACCTACTTCGAAAATGGGAGGGATTTTTTTTATAGGATAAGGGTGAAAAACGAGCACATAGTCCACCTGATGGTAAGTGGTTGCTGCGGCCCATACACATCTACATCTATCCTCGTTTGCGAATCAAAATGAAGATGCGTTGTCACCAGTGAGGACTAAGATGGAATGCCTCATTCCCAGTAAAAAGGGCCTCCGGCCACCTGCACTCACCAAGCGAAACGCAGAGGTAAACCTCTACTTCACGCTGGTATTCTGTGAGGTCGTGGTACCACCCCTGTTCGAGCCGGCCCATCCGTGCGACAGCAAAAGCTGCCGCGTGGCTCTACCACTGTTAGTATGATGATTTGGTGAATGAATTTTTGGCTAAGCCTAAGCCTACTAGCCTCAAGCTACGCTACTGGTTAAGAGGCTGCTGGTGTAAAAGAACAGATTTAACAGCTACTACATTGTATCGTTTCGTGGCTTTTTATGGAGTAGTTTTAGTAGTAGGATTGGAATTACCAAGTTAGGACATGGGTGGAGGAATAGTTTTAGTTTCTTCTAGGTATACACGTATACATTAAATAAGTAATAATCCCTATACAGGTATACACGTATACATTACCTACATAAGTACTTACATATCGTTTTATTAAAAATCAAATTTTTTTTTCAGCTCTAAAATATTAGCGCAAGAAATTGTATTTGTATTAGTTAGATTTAAACACTGCAGTTACTATTCGTGATGGATATAGGTCATTGCTTACGGCCAGGGTGTTCCGTCTTGGTAGAAAACGGAGAGCTAGGTTCTTATAGGTTTTCGAGAAGGGAAGAGGTTTCCTAGTAAGTCAGCTATGCGAAAAAAAAAGCTTTAATAATTAAAACTGAAAGAATTATTACATTTAAAATTGTAAAATGATTTTTCCTTAAAATAAATGCTTTGTTTCATTCTTATTTACGTCAATTATCTGTAAGCGGGATTTGAAATAAACACAAAAATCAACACATTGAATTAACAAACGATTTGCGGTCCTTACGCAATCTGAGGACACGGTGCACTAACGGAGGCTATCGACCCTACTACGGTTACTTGAAATAACTGTTCAGTGGAAATAACTTAGTATTAAAAAAGCTCACAGGGTACCCAGGCGGGCGTCACAGCCAGTTGGCTTTGTTCGCGAGACTCGATTACTACAAAATATCAACGTCCTGCCTACCTTCCCGCTAATTTGTGTCCATTACGTTTCAAGGAGATAAAATGAATGTTAAACTTTATTTTTTCATTTATTACCTCTTATCGGGATATGATGTTAACTCAATTTCTTACGATCAAAGTCAAACGGGTGAACTGAATGTTCAAGTTGATTTGAAAGATATACAAATTATTGCGCTCATGAAAGACGGTAAAGAAGAGTATGTGGTAAGTTTAAAATTTATTAAAACATAAAAAGCAAATATTTCTAACAACAGTTGCGTATATAAGTATGTTACTTTTATATGATCTATAATAAAACTTGACCAAATGTAAACTGTAACATAATTTACCATATTTTTAAATAACAATTGCTTGGCTAACTGTTTTTTTGTTTATTTAGGGGAATATATAAGTTTTCTAACATTGTACGTTTTTTTAAATTATTAACTCATTGTTATAAATATATTACCTTTTTAATAAGAGAGGATTATTATGGTGCCATTATTATTTAAGTGGCTAAAAGCTAGTAAATTCGATTCGCCAAGTCGAGCAAAAAAGCAGCCGCGCAACTCAGTTCTTCTACCGTAAAAAGTTGTGAGATCCATGTAATACCAAGTCGGTTAATTTATTCAGTCCCTACTTAAGGGTCCTTCTGTCAAATAAATAAATAAATAAATTGACTTGGCAATCGCACTAAACAATCTAATTTAATATAAAATGTATTACTTGAGAGATACATTGTGTTTTCATGCGATGGCGAAGTCAATCTATTTCTTTAAAACATAAAAAATATAGTACAGTAGTGATAGGGTCAAGAGTACTCGGATACCTAGACGTGCATGTATGAAGAAGATAATGAATCTGAAAGAAGCGAAAGAGATATGTAAGGATCGTGACACTTGGCGATCTGTTCTCTCTGGCTACCCCGTCAGGGATTGTGCGTGAAGATAAGTAAGTAAGTAAGTAAGTAAGTATAAAAAATATTTAATATTGATATGGTCACTATAAGATGTTATTAAGTTAGCTAATTATGTAATAACTTAAGACAGAAGGACCCTTAAGTAGAGACTGAATAAATTAACCGACTTGGTATTACATTGGATCTCACAACTATTTACGGCAGAAGAACTGAGTTGCGCGGCTTGGATTTTTTACAAGTTATGTTTTTGATGGCATAAGATCTTGACACTAAACGTTGCGAAATGATTGAATAGTAAATTCTAAATAGTAACAAAAAAAACATTGCTCTTAATTTCAGGACTATGACTACGCTTACGATTATTCCGAGATGACAATAAAGCCACAGAATCGAACAACACCAAAGCCGTTACAAGTGTACAACGGTACAAGTGCAGTAACAGATTCCGTAAGAGATAACACTACAATAGGCGAAACGGTATTCGCGGAAAACACAACTGTGGCCGCGTCTATTAAAACGTCTTCTGAAACCTGGAATACAACAATCTATGAATATACAACGACGTCCAGGAGTACAGTTGTAACAGAAAATGAAACAATAATATCAGAAAAGAACAATGTTACATCAACTACAGAATCAACAAGCAGCTGTAAAAAAGGATTCGTATTAAACCATAAAGGGGAATGTGAACGTAAAGTTCAAGGAACGGGAAATGCGTAAGTAAACATCGATAACTTTACATAGAGAAATTTTATTACGATTATTTACGGATTACGAATTGCACCTACACTTGTTTAGGCGTTATCGATATTAAAATTACGTTAATAAACTGGAGTTAGAACTATCAGATCTAGTTTATCTATTAATTACTAAGTTACTTCCAGCATTTAATTAAATGGTTTTATCTTTTTGACTCTCGTTGATCAAGTGGTCGTAAGCACGGTTGCTGTTCATGAGGACCCCGGGTTCGAATCCCGGGTCGGCCCAAATCAGTTATCGGGTTTTTATGTCAAGAAATGTTCAGTACCAGCACGGAGTCAGGAATTCAGCGACGTTTCCCCTCCGTGCCTCGAAATGCACGTAAAGCCGTTGGTCACGCGACTGATTTCCGGTTATGTCGGTTTACCGTCCCAGCGAACTATGTAAGGGAATAGAGTACACTTGTTCTTGGGTATACACTACTCAGATATCTTAGTAGAGTGTATACGCGGTACTATAGTCCTGTCCTGCGCAGATGTCTAATCTCCGTTTAGACTAGGCACCGGGACAGAAATTCGGTCTTTAGGCATTATTATATTATATACTAGCTGTGCCCGCGGCGTAGCTCGCGTATACAGGTTTTACATAAAGAATTTGTTGTTTAGGGTAAGAGAATATTAAACGATTTATTTCATTACTCATCAATAAGTGGTAACAAAATAAATCATTATCATCAAATTTCTAAGTCGTTTATGATATAGCTTCTGTGTAAACGACGTTAGAAGTAGGCTTAGCCGGGGTATACACAAAAAGGTTACGGGGGCTACTAACGCGGGAAAAAGCAACATAGAGTTGGCCATGTGCAAAACAGTCAGTACTGAGGTACACTCCTACAACGCGTAAAGTTTGACCTTGCGCTTTATTTACGGTCATCGCATAACACACACTCACTGTAACTGGGCACTGAACGCGCTTAAAACTGAAAGGAAAGTTACTTCTTAATAGAGGGTTTTTGGGCAGTGCTGCCAGATAAAAAAAAACTCATTCAGATCTACGACAACACAAAAAGCGCTAGATTTCATGAAAACAGCGCTTTAAAAAAGCCCTAGATTTCGCGCTAAATTAACTACAAACAAAGTTTGTGTTTATATAATCATAATAAAGAAAACAACATTAAGTTTTTTTTCTGGCAATATTTTTTTGATGTATCAATACTTCGCAGGACATCGACTTATAATTATAGCAATTGCTGTCAACAGCTAACTACTGTAACTACTGTACGAACAATAAAAATGTCATTAATTGTTTTAAAGTGCAATGTATTTCGCAACTTAGTTTCAGATGTCAGCATCTGATTGCGGTTGCTACACAGTTTCTTTGTGTTATAACTTCTAAGTAACTTTTAACTTAGCTGTGCTCTAAGCAACTGACTAAAAGTGAATAAAGCAAAATAAATGCGTTGCCAAAACCATGAACGAAAACTTTAATAAAGGGGATTTCCCCGCTTATAGTCGTCGGTAAAAAAATCAAGTTGATCATCCTAAAGGGGAAGCCAGGAGATCCATAGCACAGGGTATCCTAGTTTGGACTCGTCTCCCAAGCTCTTTATTTTGTGGAAAAAATATGTTTGAAAAAGATAAACTGCAATGTACTATTTGTGGGAAAAAATAATAAAGGTCATTATTGTTATTATCGGTAATGTGGACTAACAGTGCTGCTATAAAAGAGTTAATAACCCGCTAGTCGCTAAAATATTGAAATGTGTGCTAAATACACCAAAAAGCGCTGGATTACGCGCTAGGTGCTAAAATTTCGAAATGCGCGCTATACATTCCAAAAAAGTGCTAAATCTAGTTCCCAAAGCGCTAAAATGGCAGTTCTGATTTTGCGTATATTATAAATACAATATCACGACATTTCGTTGCAAAATTTTTATTTTTGGTCGGGTTCCGTTGTATGGCTTCGATGGATACAAATTTCTTCAGTAAGTCTAATACGATTCATCGGCGAAAAATCTCAACACAGCAATTCAGAAAAGTTTGTAATTTGTACAACTCCATCTATTACGTCCTTTGTGTGAGAAAACATCCTATCTCTTTTTGTGTTTTAAGTATAAATATATTAATTATTATGGAACTTTTTTTTACACAGAAATCTTTTTATTACTATTTCTGAGATTTTATGGCGCCATTGAACAAATTCGAACCTACATTTCAAAATAATAATTATTACTTTCGATAGAATGAACCAATTTTAATAAAACAAAGATTAAATAAAAAATACATTTTCACAACACCACCATCTATCGAAGAAATGGGTTAACTATTGTGCTTCAGATTTAGTTAATGAGGTTAATATATTTTTGTATAATATATTTAATACGTTCTTTATTACTTTTGTTTACTGCGTTTTAGATATACATAATTATATCATTATTTTACATAATTTAACTATGATTTATGATATGATATTAGTTTAAAATGCACTTGATGACTCAAACAAAGCCACCGTTGAGCAAATTCGTACCTATACTTCCCTACCCATACTTCAGAATATTTATCATAACTTTTGATGGAATGAACTGATTTTAATGAAATAAAGACTAAATGTAACCCGAAGATACACTTTATAATTTCCTTAACAATTCTTATGATATAAATTAGTACTTTATACGTGATACGTTAACAAACAAACAGACAGACAGACAGACAGACAGACAGACAGAAAATTCTAAAAATGGTGGAAATGTATTTAATTACTTATTTTTAGTACCCCTCAATCACTTTTATTACAAAAATAAAAAATGTACAGACATCTGCTATTTACAGTTTTATTATATGTATAGATTAAATGCTTTCAAATTAGCTTGCTGGCGTGGAAACAGAAACAGGATACAGATGTAATGATGATGATGATGTATAACCTGTTTTTTTGTAAAATGATATAAGTACTTTATTTTGTTTACGTGGTAGAGATATATTCATTGTATAGTTGTAGCACGAAAGGGTCGGCTCGACCGGAGAAGGATCACACTCTCACAAAAGATCAGCGTAAAATAGCAGCTTAACGCTGCTGTGTTTCATATGGTGAGTGTAGAGAACCGGAGACCCTTTTTACTGGAAAAGAGGCATTCCATCTTAGTCCTCACAGCTGACAACGCATTCGCATTTTGATTCGCAAACGAGGATATATGTAAATGTCTATTGGTCACAGCAACCACTTACTATCAGGTGGACTGTGTGCTCACTTATCACCCTTATCGAATAAAAAAACTGGAACTTTATTTAGAACAAACAGACCACTGATATTTAGAATTATTTTCAATCGACAATCCTGTAAGATATTACGATGACATTGCACATAATAAATAAAGGTCCTTTTTTGTGGGAAAATACCTACAAAGTCTGTTCGCGGGGGGAAGGGTTATGTACACGTACCAACTATACACTCTCTGCAACGTGAGAGGCCCACTTTCAGCAGTGGGTTTTGCGGGCCGATGAAGATCCCATCGGCTGGAGTTTGCAAAATTTCTTATCAAACCACTTTCACAACATTGAAGTACCTAATAATTGTGTACTAAGTACGTACTAGAAGAAACGTTCAGACTTGTTTGTTTGCAACACACGTTATGTACGTATAAACTTGTAATACGTGTGATGTATAAACTTATTTAGTATATGCCATAAAAAAGGAACTTTGTTCCTCCGAACAATGCCGCTTAGATTCTATTCGCGGTATCTGTTTTGTACTATTACTTCAATGTATTATATTTGATTAATACTAGTACCTATCATAAAACATTGTGTTGAAAGAGTAAAGATAGAAGTATTGCGAAAGTTTTTAGACTATTGCTGGATATAGGTATATTCCGAGGTAGTAATTTATCACTAGCACCGCTATATCAATAGGTGGATTGACGATTTCAGGAGAAACAGACGATACACCTCATGACTGTGCACCTGCCGCCTTTAGAATCCACTTTTTCATTTCATTTTTTCACAGAAACAATTGGTGGGCTTCAAATCTTTATTTCTGGGAATATCTTACAGCTTGCAACTATATTTGTTTTCATTCCATTCAAAGCTATAGAATATACCAGATTCAAAAGTAAAGGCACTGCCGTGTATCGACAGAAGTCGAGAGTGGCACCTGCCCAATTAGACTTATTGCAAGCAAAAAAAGCAGCCCTACCATATCGAAACTATGAATCTGGGATATTAACTCTAATATAATCTCTACTAAAATTTCACATTAGTTCGTGAACAAACGAAAAAACATTCAAACAGATCACTTGGGCAGATTCAGGTTAAACGTTCATACTAACGGCTACACAGAACCAGAGTGAAGAAAACCGCCGAGATAGTGGAAAGATAATACACAATTTCCTTTCATAATAATCATTAAATGCTTACTTTCTCGCTCATCTTACTCATTCATTACAGTATCAAGTCTACAGCTGAACATAGTCCTTCGCATAGATTTCCTCATAAGGTGAATATTTACTATTGTTGCAATGCCTGGTGGGCGGGTTGGAAACCGCAGTTTTAATAATTTTGAGTTGTCATTAGGAAGACGCTGCTGCCCATCTCCTTTCAGTTACCCTCTGTCGCCTTTGAAGACACCCACGGGAACATATGGGGGGAGTGGATATTCTTACACCGACTCTACACAGTACTCTAGTTATAATAAAACTTCTAGACATTAAATTTAGTAAATTACAAAATTAACCTATAACATCTTTTTAGAGATATCACATAACAAAAATAAGTGAAATTATTGTGACTGTGACAAGAATATTTTCCTTTTTTTTATATAAACGTTTACAGACTTTTGTGTACGTACAGATTTTACTTTGAAATACACACAATAATGTAGTGACAATAATGATGATGCTCCTTTTGGCAAATATTCAAATATTGTCACAGTTTCAGAATATTACTTTCAGAGGCTTTGTACTCCATTGGACGTATTTAAAATTCCACATACATGCATACATCATTCACTTATCTGAATCTCATATCCAACACTAATGCAATAAAATTGAAAACTCATAAATCAAATCATATTTTTACACAATTGTTACAGTACAAACCCAAAACTAGGAATTGTTTTGTTTCTGCACAAATAGTTTTTTAAATATATATTAATAGTTAAACTAAGAATTGTTTTACCTGCTGGATTTCGATTTAAATCTCACTGTATATTAGTCACGGCACTGTGAATTAATACTAGGATGTGTAAACCTACAAATTGTCCAAAAACTTGGTAGAGTACCCTTTAAATTATTTTTTTATTAATTTTTCACATTGATAAAATATGTTAAAAGATTCAATTTTAGTAAATTATAAAACTACTAGCTGGCCAACTTCTGTACTATAAAAATCCTTAAATTCGCAATAAAAATACTGAGGGTCACTTATCGGGATAAAAACTATCCTATCTCTCAAGTTGGAGCAAACTGCACATAGTGTGCACAAATTTCATTGAAATCATTTCAGTGGTTTAGGAGTTTATCGTGGACAAACAATGTGACATGTAATTTTTATATATAAAGATAATCAAAAAGTAAATTAGTATTAATAACTCAAGTATTTATAACAACTTAAGTAATAAATTCATCATAATAATAATCATCAAGCATTTAAAATCCCGTCAAGGCATTTAGTACAGGTCACAAAGAACAAACATACACACATGGAATACATTCATGCACGCCCTCAGGCAAGGGACTGAAAAAAGATTGTTTTTAGTAACTTAGAGAGAAAAATTCCCAATTTTAATAATATTCATTAAATTTACAGGTTACTTAAACTTGTAAAGCTTTCCCAAAAGCTTAAATTGAGAAGAGAAAACAAAAGCAACCCTGAAGATTAACATGTGTATATGGAAAACTCGTAACATCAATGGATTTAAAATGTAGGGTTTTTGACTAAAACAATGGAAGGTGTTTCCGGAAGAAACTTCAAGTATTGATGTTATATATTATAGCATTGTCAGTACCTACAATATTTAATAAGACTGTAAAATAAAATTGTTATACCTTTTTTTCTTCTTATTTACCATTAAACACATACTGCTCTTTTCATTTGCATTATACATATTTTATTGTTAACACACACTAAAAATGAGAATTATGTTAAATTTTTTTAAGCATAAAGCTCTTTATTTACATATTCATGTGCATTTACAATATTGTGCTTTATTATAAGCTTGAATATTTGGTGTGGGACGGGCGCTAGTAAATAGGATGCACCGAATGTGGTTTCAGCCCAATGTTGGGTTCAGCAGAACATTCCATTAAAACATTCAGTTAAAGCTAAGTTTGACAGAACTTCTGTTATTAATGATTAAAGTTTTATTGATATGGAATTGTAAATACATGTATCATTTATTACTAAATTTCACAAATAACGACCTACATTTTGAAGTAACAACTTTTTGCCTACAAGACTGCTTTTATAAACAATAAAAAAAGTTGATGGGTATTTGTTAACCAGAGACTAATATTAAAAGATAATCTTAATAAAGTGCAAGGATATTAACTATATAATGGTACAAAACAGAGTTTTATTTTGAGGATAATCATAATAAAATACAGTTAATCAAGAATTAAACAGCTTAACTTCCTGACAATAACTGTTATATGATATGGAGTTTAGCCCAATTAGGTAGATTTTGAACTGAATGTTCAGTAAATGAAACAAAAGGTGAAATTAAGATGTATGGTAAAGCTGCCATATTTCAGTTTTACTGAACATGAAACATAATTTGGTGCATCACTATTAATAAACATTTATATTATTTTTTTGTACTATTTGGCTTGATATAAATTCCAATATATAAGAAAATATGCTCATCATTAATATACCAGTAATAAATATTTTTACAACAAATGAGAGTAATATCCTATAGGTCTAATTCAGCTCTGCCTTCAAAGTTACCTCATGTTCCTCAAATAGATTATATTACTTCACATCTTAATAAGCTTAGCATCTTAATAATTTAGACTTAATATTATTATTTTTTCTCTATACCAATTAAAATAATTTATTGATTAGATTTAAATATAGTAAAAAAAAGTCTAAAACAAAAGTTATACCTACATCATGTTTTCTGTTATGTATTTTACTTCTAATTAATCATTACAATTCTTAATCACCAGCTATTGTATTGCACTTTAATGCTTTAGATAAAGTATACACATAATGCATTATAATTGGAAACAGTTATAATTTACATATGCAAAATAATAGGGGGATAAAAGCACCAATAGTTATAAACACAGGTATTAAAACAGAACTTTTATCCATTGTGTATGGATCTGGTTGCTTTGGACCACTAGTCCTACGGGACTCAGTATCTTTTTCTTCAATCTCCTCTTTAATCTCCTCTGTTTCAATTTCAGGCCATTCTAATGGTGGAAGTTTTGGAACTTCCTCTATCTTACCTCTCATAACATAGAGTGCATTTATTTTCGGATTATCTCGGTACCCTTTGATAAATTCAACTTTTATTTTGCCTCCCCTTATATCAGATTCTTCTTCATTATAATATAACTTTCCATTTTTAATTGAGTATTGTATATACTCATCATGTGCTATACCACGACCCACTTTGTCAAAGATATCCAAGTCAGCAACAATTGTGTGATCTCCATTTAACACAACATCAAATACTTTCATATTGGGAGCATTAAAGTATACTTCACTAAACTTTAACACTAAAACGTATTCACCATCCGAATTTGCAGGTATGTCATAGCCAAAAGTACTGTGGTGATATCTCTCAGTTTGATAGAGTATTTCATCTTTAGGATTAACTCGGCGAATCATCACTAGCTGTTTCCCATAATCAGAAGCAGTGCCAACTCTTCCTTGCAAAGGATCTTTTTCATAAGTAATGCCATGAATATCTGTATGCGCCGGTCCACCCGCATTTATAGCGTAAACTATTTCACCTAAGCCAGTGGCACTTTTTAAAAGGGATAAGTACAAAATATTTAATACTATTAGTCGTGACATTATTTTTACGAATGTAATTTATACTAGATTTTTGGACAAGAATGATTTAAAATGTGTTTATGTTATGTGACAGCGCAAATAACCGGTAAGCCATCGATATTATCATTTACAATAAAAAAAAACTTAAAAATCCAAGTTAAAAGAACGAAATAGATTTTTCGGATGTGACAACATGAAATTGAAACGTGACGTGAATTGTGATTTTTTTATAACTGGCTTTACGGCTCTGGGTTCTAGCTCTTCTGAGCCTGAAGTTACAATGTATAATTGAAGGGCTAAATGGACAAAGGTGTTGTCTGACAAAATTAAAAAAAAAACAGACTTTTATGCATAAACATAGGTTTTAACTGATGGTAAATCAATGAGGGCATCCACGACTTTTTCTGCCACCAGGGCGGCGCCTCTTAAAAGTGAGGTATAATATTTGACAAATTACATAGCGGGGAAGTCGTAGACAGAGAATCCAATAGACGGTGGGATAACCCCCCCCCTACCTATGAATTTGGAGTATGTATATATATATATATATAAAAAATACTGGCAGACATATTTTATATAGCACATCTCCAAAATATATACTATTTAAACTGCACCCATGTAGTTTAGTAATAAAAAAATAGTTAAATTCGTTCACCTTCGGTTCACGGCGGGATCGCGTAACCACTATTCTGCGTTTCATTCAAGCATTACAGTGTTGCCATTTTGGCAATGTTAACCACAAAATAGGAAGATTTTGTTTGTGAAGCGTATGTCAGTAATTCTAGGCCACTTTATTCACGTGTTATTAGGATAGGATAACTATAGCAAATAAAACAAATAGGTAATATTAATAATAAATAGGTAATACTAATAACAAATATTAAAACACATTTATTTGTCAAGGAAATCATAATAATTACACTTATAGGTCTTAGTAATTTCAATTTAATTAGCTTTGTCCTTAAAATGAAACTAAGTTTCATAATGTATTCTTATTTCAAAATCATCTTAAAGTGACAGCTTTAATGAGAAGCATTCTGTGATTGTCAATCTAAGGAAATTTTTATTGACAGGATCGATTGAGTTAAGTAGATTGTTATCCTTTTCGTTAACAAGAGCTTTGGCCTTCAACTCTTCAAGAATTTGTTCCAGATTTATCACTTTTAGACCACCACGAAGAGTGCGCACCATTCGCACTCTTCGTCAAACAACATGGCGGCAACCTCTTCTCCGACAGATTTGGCTGCTGTTTCAATCTCTTGGTAAGAATTCTTGGCGTACCCAGTAGCTGAAACAGAAAGTTAAAAAGTTTTAATCCATTAAACCGTTATTGATCTCAAACAATAGATTTTCAATTGTGTTCATAATGTTACATATCACTTATACCATATTCAGCACAGTAAAATACAAAATTAAAACAAGGAATCCAATGATTCTCAAAAACAACGACAAATAATGAGTATGTCAGTGAGTAGTTCAGCTTCTTTTACATATACAAATTTATAGGTACAGATAACATACGCTACTATTCAGTCTCTGGTTTTAGTATTTAATCCATTAGCCCACTTGTGTATGACAGCTAGGTACTGCCAGTTTTTGTAACTAGCACAACACAATCTTTTAAAAACTTAAAATCTATCGCAAATGTGCTTGGTAGTATTATAACTACATCGTCAAATTGATACACATTTTTAGTAATTTTAACTTCTTCCTGGAAAAATATCACATATTCTTAATATTATTTAGCATTCAATAAAAAATATAACAGTATGTTATTACATGATAACTATAACTTTTATATTAATTCTTATCACTATTACTAGTGTTTAGTTAGCAAGGCAATGAAAATCAAAGGCGCACCGTATTTGGGTTTTCCATCACTAAATCATCACGCTCCGGTCCTTCTATGTTTGCAATATCTTCTCGGAAAAATGTTACATTTTCAATTTTCTTCTATATATTCAGTGTACAAGAAATGATGTCTTTTAAATTCTCTTTTATCCTATCATAATCCATCATGTTATAATTTACACACTTTAGTTAACACATTTTTTTTTATAGAAGAGGGGGCAAACGAGCATGCGGCTCACCTGATGGTAAATGACTACCGCCGCTCATGAACAACCGCAACACCAGGGGAATTGCAGATGCGTTGCCGGCCTTTTAGAAAGGTGTAAGCTCTTTTCTTAAAGGTTCCTAGGTCGTATCGGTCCCGAAAATTCGCTGGTGGTTCCACAAGGAAGTTGTGCGAGGGAGAAAACTTCTTCTAAATCGCACAGTAGTGGACCGCCAATCATCCAGATGGTATGGATGGTAACGCGAGTTTGATGGTGAAATTGAGCGGCTGGAATTAGTCCGAACAATTCCTTAGAGCATTCCCTGTGATAGATGCGATAAAATATGCAAATAGATGCAACATCTCTACGCAGTGCCATTGTATCGAGCCGATCAGAAAGAACTCGGCCGTCGACGATTTGAACCGTTCTGCGCTGGATGCGGTCAAGTGGAAGAAGCTGGCACTGGGGTGCCCTGGCCCAGAGATGAGAACAGTATTCCACGTGGGGCCGAACTTGCGCTTTGTAAAGTTGCAAGCGATGTGCCGGCATGAAATACTGTCTCCGTTCTGCTGAGCACGCCAAGTTTTTAGAGGCCAATATGGCCTTCCCTTCCAAGTGACCACGAAACTGCACACTATTCGATATGTCGACGCCAAGGATTCCGATACTAGCTGAGGCAGCAAGGGGAGTGCCTTGAAACTGAGGAGATACGACAAAGGGGTTCTTTTTAGCAGTAAACACGCAAACTTGTGTATTCTAGGGATTGAACTGGATTAGATTTAGTCGCCCCCAATCCGAGACTTTGTTAAGTAAAGACTCGACTTTAGACACAAGTTTGTCCCGGTACTCGACAACGTTTTCCCGAGAAATATTGGCACGGCCGGTATATTAAGGCATCACCAGTGCTGTCGTCTGCATAGCAATGAATGCTACTAGTTAGCAATATATCATTGATATGCAGGAGAAACAGCGTTGGTGATAGCCCGCAGCCTTGTGGAACACCAGCGTTGATAGGCTTGAAATCAGAGCATGCAGCGTCTACTACGACCTTGATGCTCCGATCAGTAAGGAAACTGGTGAACCATTTGCACAATTTCTCGGGAAGCCCATAGGAAGGAAGCTTAGAAAGAAGCGCTTTGTGCCAGACCCGATCGAAGGCCTTCGCAATGTCCAAACTAACGGCCAATGCCTCCCCCTTGGAATCTTAATTATCTAGTTGAGACCTTTGCTTATTAATTATCTAGTTGAGAAAGATAAAAGAAAAAAAGGAAACATGGCTACGAGAGAATAGAACTATCAACATTCCTAACTGTAATTTCATTAATCAGAATGGAAAAAATGGACGTGTAGGAGTAGCAATATTAATGAAAAATAGTTTCAAATATTTTGTTGTCCCCATACTGTTCTGATTAGATGCAGTTGGTAGCCATAACCAGTGGTGTCAAGTTAGGCGATTTTTCGCATTTTAGTCTACTTCGAAAAAAAACAAGGGCGCTTTTCGACTATATAATTCTCTCCCTTATTAAGTAAGTCTCTTAGGATATATAATGACCTAAGAAAAAGAGGTGTGGAAGACCATGTACCTTCCCTATTGGACCTTCTGCTGACTTCTCATCTGGACGGATATCAGGTCTCCGTCGATGCCCCTCTGGGCTCTTCGGACCATTGTCTGAACCGGAGTACGGTGCCACTCACGCTCCAATCGCAGTGGCGATCTGCAGATTGTCGCCGTGTTTGGCACTATAGGTCAGCTGATTGGGATGGGATGCGGTCTTTTTTTGAATCCTACCCTTGGGGCGGGTTTGCTTCTAGCCGGAAGATCCCAGCGTTGTTGCCGATTCTGTTGCTGATGTGGTACTTCAGGGTATGGAACTTTTTATTCTGTGGTGCCCATCGGAGGCCATGGTTTGGTCGCTCCTGTAAAATAGCTACACGCTATAAGCAGGAGTGGTACCGGGCATGGGATGACGCATCAACGTCTTGGGATGTAAACACCAGCGCACTTAAAAAGAAGTATAATTCCGCCTTCAGGTCCTTCAAAAGCGTCATTGCCAAGGCAAGATCTGACCACATCGGCAGAATTGGCAAGAAGCTAGTTCGTCTTCCTTCGGGAACCCGTGCATTCTGGTCTCTCGCCAGGGCTGTCCAAAGGAACTTCTGTCAGCCATCTTTTCCATCTCTGCGAGGACGACTCACTGGCCCATGCCGCAAAGGAGAAAGCCGAAAGATCTCTTTGTGTCACATATACATAGGTGACTCTACAAGTGATAAGATTTTGATAATTTTGGCACGGAGTGTTAATAATGTTTCTAAATTTAAGCCCACGCGAGAGAAGCCGCGGGTAAAAAGCTAATGATAATATAAATTTTTAAAACTTTGGAACGCTCTATCTCAAAATACCTAATATCTTCATTGAGTTAATAAAGTGTTAAGTATCAGGCGTGTAGTATTGGAAACGACGAAACAAGTGCCCCGATGTTGATATAAACCTCAAGTTATATTGCCCGCTAAAGTGCTTTAAAAATTGGAGCTACTGTTCATTGACTTTCTTCTGGCTCAATCTGTCGTTGAAATCTACCAAAAACTATTTAATAGAGGAATAGTAAACAAAAATATGTAAATAAACTCTCTACCTCTACCACGTATTGCAGCTATATTAGTAGTATAGTTGTAGCACGAATGGGTCGGCTCGACCGGGGAAGTACCATGCTCTCACAGAATACCAACGTAAAATAGCAGCTTAACACTGCTGTGTATCGTATGGTGAGTGTAGAGAACCGGAGACACTTTTTACTGGGAAAGAGGCGTTCATTCTTAGTCTTCACGGGTTACAACGCATCTGCATTTTGATTCGTATACGAGGATAAATGTACCTAGATGTCTATGGGCCACAGCAACCACTTACCATCAGGTGGACTGTGTGCTCGTTTGTCACCCTATCCTATAAAAAAATGTTCTATTATCTTAAGTCCTTTATAGAAAATTTATCGTTAGAATAAATATATTAGGCATTTTAGGCGTGTTTTTGTGGTCTGGCAAACAGTTGTGTTAAGAATAAGGGTGCCAGACTTACATTTCTTACTGACCAAATTCTATGAAATAAAAAAAATTGTTTTATATATCAATTTTCCGAAAAAAAAAAATTACTTCAAAAAACATTTTGGGCAAGTTACAAACCAGCAGACCGCTAGGTTATTATTTACCTAACACCCAGTATATAGAAAAGTATATTTTTCTTCTTATTTCGGATGGCCAACCTTTTTCGACAGCCACCGCTACAGCTAATAAGTTATTTATATTTAGATTTGCAAATCTACTGCAAATCAACTCATTAATAGCTTTTTTGATACATGGCACTATAAATCATTTGAATAATTTGTTTATCATTAATTACAGCATATCAAAAGTTCACTGTAGAGCGTAGGCCTCTCCCATAGTTTGCCACATATGCGAGGATATTGGACATAGTTGCCACGAGTGGAAGGCGGGGCAGCAACCGCAGTTTTTTTATTACTTTAATTGTTATCAGGAAGATGCCTGCTGACCATCTCCTGTTTCATTTCCCTCATTCGTCTCTGTCTTAACCCAGGAGAAATGTGTTCTGTGCTGTTTCGATACCCACGGGAAGATAATGATGGAATACCGTGTAGTGGCAATGGATACTCTTACGTTGCCACTACACGGTACATTCTACTGTAGGTACACATTTTTATGGAACATTTGAAATATAACATTATTTAATTTAAAATTTTCAAAGCAATTTATACAAGTAAAAGCATCTATAATAATAGTGTATTTATAAACACTAATTAATTAATTTTGGGATATAGAAACTGCGGGGAGAACATAACATCTTTTTATTTTTTAATAGATTTTTCTTAGGTATATACGTGGTAGAGCCATGCTGCAACTATATTATGGTTGTAGCACGAATGGGTCGGCTCGACCGGGGAGGGACCACGCTCTCACAGAAAACTAGCGTCAAATAGCAAATAGCAGCAGCTTAATATTGCTGTGTTTCGTATGGTGAGTGTAGAGAACCGGAGACCCTTTTTACTAGTAACGAGGCATTCCATCTTAGTCCTCATGGGTGACAACGTATCTGCATTTCGTAATCGAAGTTAGATGTAGATGTCAATGGGCCACAGCAACCACTTACCATCAGGTGGACTGTGTGCTCGTTTATCACCCTTATCCTATAAAAAAAAGGTGGTGCGGTTGTAATAAAGTACAATGTAGATTGTATACGTATTTTCCAAATAGGTATTTGACGTACGTATTGTTAAAAAAATATAATTTTATATTATTAAAAGTATTCATTTTAAGAACTCCACGAGTCATCTCGCTTTTGACTAATGGAATCATCAGCACCTTTTTATGACAGTAAACATCTATAAAAAGGAAAAATATAACCTTTCTTTCTTGAAATTTTGTAGTCGGATAAAAAGTAGCCTATATGTTGCCTAGAATAATTACGTCCCTACCAAATTTCATGGAAACTTGTTGAGTGAATCGTGAATACATGACTGACTGACAGACAAACAGACAGACCGATAGACAATAATTCTAAAAATATGTCGGTAGGTATGTATAAAATACTAGTTGGATAGAGAGTGAGCAAGAAGTTGCGTCACTACTCGTATAGCGGAGCGTCATATCGATGGTGGCGGGGTAGAATTGAGGGTACATCGGAAAAAGCCCACTCGTTTGTAAAGTTCAGTGTACTTATCAGGTGCGGAGCGCAGGAGATTCCGCTTAAGTCACTCTACGAGTGCTAAGATAGTGTCGTAGTACTGCTCGTGGTGGTGGTTCTCCTGGCAGTCAAGGAGGATGAAGTTGTTCATAGGCTGCTCTGTGTTACGTATAGATGAGTGGTGTTGCTGTTGGTTTGCGTACTTTGGTATTATAATGTAATTGTGTCCTTCACAATTACACATGGTGGTTCTTTTGGTGCTGGCAAGGAGGATTGTGTTGCTGTTGGTTTGCATACTTTGGTGTTATCATGTAATTGTGTCCTTCATGTTACACCAGTGTGTAATTGTGTCGGGGACATGTTACTGTATTGTCAAACTGTAATTGCTCTATACTGTGCGTTTTTTTTATAGAATAAGGGTGAAAAACGAGCACACATTCCACCTGATGGTAAGTGGTTGCTGTGGCTCATAAACATCTACATCTATCTTCGTTTGCGAATTAAAATGCAGATACGTTGTTAGCCGTGAGGACTAAGATAGGATGCCTCTTTTCCAGTAAAAAGGGTCTCCGGTTCTGTACACTCACCATACAAAACACAGCATAATTAAGCTGCTATTTTACGCTGGTATTCTGTGAGAGCGTTGTCCTTCCCCGGTCGAGCCGACCCATTCGGGCTACAACTATACTATTAATATAAATGCAGCATGCCTCTACTACGTATAGTGCGTTACACTGTCTTATTCTGATAATGATTAATTGCGTAAGCCAGAGAACAAGTTGAACATCCGCTCTCACACTTTTACCATTTTTAATAATTTACGCTATCCTGATTGTAAGGGTATCTCAAAAGTGAATCATAGAATTCTAAATAAAAGGAATTAATCAATACAATAACAATATTTATTTCTAGTAAACTAAATCAAAGCTAAAGTATAACAAAATAACATAATATATCACAAACCTTCTTGTCACTCCGGCGGCTCGTCTCTGAATGATCCCGACTGTTAAGAGCTAACTTTTTATCCACAGACAATATTTGAAGTCACTTTAACACAATAGAGTCGAAACGTAATCGATTATTCTCACAGGCATAATACGACTTGACCATAGACTCTTTAGTATTAATGGAGTGATGTAAACAACTACTCTAATGGGCAATGCTTGTTACAGTCGGCCATCCTTCAAAAACGAGTCCCTTCGTTTCTTCTTAGCTTATAAGTTGATATAGTAATACTGTTTAAATTTTTAATATATTGTACAATAATTCACATTCCCTAAACTTACATAAACTGTCACACAATTTTAATGAATAGTGGTAACCATAGTACAATTTGTTATATCTATATTTTACAGCCGTGCAAAGTGAGAGCTACTTCCTCCACTCTCACAACGCTGTCACTTATAACAATTGAGCTATTCATGGGCGGTCAATTCATAAGTCAATCATGCCCGACGGCAAAATTCTCACTAAATCTTAATTATAGCCGTGCGGTGTGAGGGTTACTTCCTTCACCGTCACTCCGTCATCGGCTGCGGTACTTCAAGTCAATCATGGGCGACGAGTTCAAACACCAATCCTGCCCGACTCTAACACCCGTCACTCAATATCTATAGCCGTGTGGTGTGAGAGTTACTTCCTTCACCGACACACCATCATCGGCTGCGGTACTTCAAGTCAATCATGGGCGACGAGTTCATACGCCAATCTTGCCCGACTCTAATACCCGTCACTCAATATCTATAGCCGTGTGGTGTGAGAGTTACTTCCTTCACCGACACACCATCATCGGCTGCGGTACTGCAAGTCAATCATGGGCGACGAGTTCATACGCCAATCCTGCCCGACTCTAATACCCGTCACTCAATATCTATAGCCGTGTGGTGTGAGAGTTACACCACTTCAACTCACTGTCAATGATCAAAGACAACAAATTACAATTTACAAATAAAAATTATTTTATTTTAATTATGCCCAACATGTAGCTAAACTAAAATATATTTAGTGCATTGAGTTATATTGTACTTGAAAATAAATTACGCAAGGAATGTGTCCTAAGCCTAATTCGAGTGATGTATACGAAGCCTAATATTTCAAATACAGTTCTACGGAATGACCTTAGTAACGGAATCAATAATCCTATGTCATTATAAAAATAATAAAATATGAGCACGTTATAATATTGTGTTTTTTATTTAATAGCAAGGAATCTGCAGCTAGAAAGAAACTTGCTGAGAAATCTAAGAAAATACTTATCTAAAGAAAAAATGTGCTTCTTACAAATCAAATGCATAAAATTTTAAACATAAATTCGGTCTCAAACAAAATGCTAAGATTGATTTAATCTTTAATGAAAAAGAGGAAACAGAGCACGCATTATTTATTATATACTGCATGCACCTTTAATTATTCTCCAGCTGCGTATAAATACGTTAGAGAATGCTATAAAAGTAATAATAATGATCTTCGATAATAAATGTATATTTTTATATTTTAAATATTTACTTTTTAAGATATGAAATAAATATCATTAAAATGTAATTCTGACATAATATTATGTTATATTATATTAAATTAACACATATGCAAAATAAAGAACAATTAAAAAAATTGTACTCGATATAATTAACAACACAATCTAAATAAACAATTACTTATTACATACTTATCATTCTACCTACGTATAATCTATGATGACAAAAACTGCGCATGCGCGACTCTACTATCTCCCGCGCATGCGCGAAGACAGAGTAGCGTACATTTTTTTGTTTGGTATAGCTTCTCTAGTACTTAGTACATATAACTCAATAATTTAGTGTCCTAATTTTTGTTCTATTTATACGTAATTATATCTCTACTATTTTCACTAAGTTTGAATCAGCAAATTTTATATAAACGTAATGATACGAATATATAACTTTATTAGACATTTTATATTAATAATCAAATCATATCCATAGTACTTAGTTTCAATTAGTCTTTATTACAAATATAATCATTTTTACTATCACTGTCTTCACTGGAAGAGCAAGCAGAGATGTTGAAATTCAACCATCGGAATATTTGTCATTTCTTTTATCATGGTAACAGTTGTTTCATACTTTGCTTCTATTTTCGTCAAAGGAGTGTCTTTTACAAGGAACCAGGAATTTGGGAGGACCCGTTTTTTTTAAAATTCTATATGGGCCTGACACAGAACCAAACTTCCAACAGCACCTTTTTTTCTGACCCGGTGCCGCTACTCTCGCCTTTGCTATCCTAACGAGATCACCCTCTATATAATCATAGCATATAAACACACATACCTGTCACCCATAAGGTTAGACAGGGGCTACGAACTTCCATTTGGTACGATTCAGACACTGCTCTCGCCTCTTTTACATCCATATACCTACGCGTACATGCTTACATGCTCGTTGACTAAGCGTACTATTAATCTGGCCCATCTTCAATATATCGCCAATTTGATTAATAAGCTTTTGCCTAGGGCGTCCCTTCCTGACTCTACCATTCACTTCTGCAACACTTTGTTACTCTTTCCTCGCCCATTATTTCTACATGACCTTACCACCGAAGCATTCCTTTTTTAATCACAACATCTTTCAAACCACACTTTTCTCTTATCACACAATTTCTCATCCTATCATTAAGGTTAATCGGGCGCTAACATACTCCTTAATGACCGCATGTCTACAGCATTTATTCTACTATAGAGCTGTCTCTTCCAAACCGACTTCACTACCATACATTAAGATAGGGACAAACACAGCATTGTGAATTGCACAATACAGTGTAGAGCCCCAGTTACTCTATTTCCTGCATTTACTCGTCGTTCTATATCCTTATCGTATCTACCATCCCTGTTAGATACACATGCTAAACACACAAACTCATCTATTTGCTCAACCAACTATAACTTTATGACTTGTTTGCCGCCTGATTTCTCTTTATCCGTTCACTCGCTTCAGACTTCACTTCTCCCTACAAAAACTCAGTATGAGTTTTCTTAATAACGTTATGAGTAGTGGTATTTAGTCCTAACTGTCCTAGTCCTAACCTTATTTAAAAGTTCGCCCACATGTTTTTATTCTTACTGTGAGCAATGGTCCCAAAAGATGCTAAAATTGTTCAGCTATTAGCGTTCAACCTCTCCAATTAAACTTGGCGTGGCGACGGAGTAAAGACATTCTTTTAATCCTTCAGTTTTGGACAGTGAGAGGTATCATGCCCCAAGATAACAATTAGTGCATTTTACGATCGGTTCAGGACACTTGAAACTTGGGTGACCGACACCTTGACAGATAAAGCAGGTAACAGGACATCTAACACTGCTGTTTTTTTTAGAATATGTACTATCAGAGTTCCTTGTAGAATTGTTATTGACTTTTGTAACGCTAATAAGTTTGTCCCTATTGAAATATTTATAAGAGTCTGGTTGACTTAGAGTCTGATATTTGATGATTTTAAAGAATTCGAGTACGTCCTCAGGCTTGGAAAACTTTGCCGCTTGAGCGCCTGCACGAATCCACCTATCATCAATCCCATAGAGTAAACAATCCACTGTCTGTCTTCCAAATATCTTACATCTGTTCAGTAAATTCAATTTTGCAAAATAATAAATGTCAAAAGATTCCCCAGAACGTACCCGCCTATCAAGCATATTCGTCAATAGTTCCGCGTAATTTTCGGTTGAAGGGAATGATTCTTTTAACATAACTTTCCATTCTGTCCAAGTATGCTTGATAGAGGGTAAACCCTGGTACCACATCTTAGCTAGACCAGCGAGTTTAGGCAGGGGGCATAGTGAGTAGTTTGCTTATCACTCCAATCATAAATTTCAGAACATTCGTCCACCTTGTCAAGCCAATTGTTAATTGTCTTTTAACATGGGATCATACTCAGAAATAATATTATTTAAAGTAGAGCTAGAAAATGATTCACGATTCCCTGCTTTTGATTTAAATAATTCTATACAATCCCTGAAAGACATCCATAGTAATAAGTTAAGGTTTTTTTCACATTATTGACGTTATCACTGTCATCACTAGTTACAAGTCTTTTTGCCGGTGTGGATACAGAACGTTCGCGATGTGTGCGTAAATTATCAGTATTTATCCAATCAGGAGTAGGGTCAGGCGTCTCAACCCACCTGGACGATCTGTTTCTTTCATTCCATCTCTCACGCTCTTTACGTACCTCGTTTTCAAGCGTCCTTAACTTCTCCCTCTCTCGTGACAGCTTGCGTTCCTGCTCGCGTAGCGTACGCGTGCTACTTGCACTGCGGCATTGAACTGCGTCCTCGAGGCCGCTGCAATCGTGATCGACGCTCACCATAATCACTGCGGCTAAGACTGCGCCTCTCGATCCCGCTCATATGTCGACCTCGGCTTTGGAATGTCTCGCTGTATAACCGCTGTCGGTCATTGGTGCGACATGAACTATGAGCGCGTTGGGAATTCGCCTCGGCTCCTTTGTCACTCATTTTCCTGATAATATATTTGTTATTGCATTGATTTTTCGTTAAAGCGAAAAAACTAAAATTACTATCAATATTCAACGGTCAAGCTCGTGGGGTGGTTTAGCACAAAACAAATTGTCTTGTAAATCCCACTTCTGAGATGTAAGGGTATCTCAAAAGTGAATCATAGAATTCTAAATAAAAGGAATTAATCAATACAATAACAATATTTATTTCTAGTAAACTAAATCAAAGCTAAAGTATAACAAAATAACATAATATATCACAAACCTTCTTGTCACTCCGGCGGCTCGTCTCTGAATGATCCCGACTGTTAAGAGCTAACTTTTTATCCACAGACAATATTTGAAGTCACTTTAACACAATAGAGTCGAAACGTAATCGATTATTCTCACAGGCATAATACGACTTGACCATAGACTCTTTAGTATTAATGGAGTGATGTAAACAACTACTCTAATGGGCAATGCTTGTTACATGATGTATTTCCTCCTGTTGTATTACCGTACACTCCTTGTGTATTATCTACAAATAAGAAAGTTTGGTTACAGCATTGTTTATTTAACTACGTAGATTTGTTTATACCTACGACTTTTATACAGATTTATTATATTTATAGTGAAGTATATTTTTAAATTGGTCACTGTCTAGATGGAGTGACGACCTGTAAGACATACAAGAAATCGATGGATGCAGGTGGCTGAGGGCCGTGCTTTGTGGCATTCCTAGGGGAGGCCTATATTCAGTAGTGGATATGTCTATATAAATAAAAAAATAAAACATTTTATAAGTTTTATTTTCATGTAAAGTAATATTACTAGTCATTTATCCTAGTATTACATTGACATAAATAAATAATAAAGTTATCATATACTTACTATACTCGTACCTTTGCCATGTAATAAACAATTATAATTATAGTGTATAAATCATTTATTCGGCCATAAACACTGAGTTTTCTAATTTATCTAAATTCAGATAGGAATAGGTAGGCCCATAAATTATTTACACAACAATTTAAAATGTCCTTCTTACAACTTAGATTTATAGGTGTACTCCGTGGGTATACTTGTTAGTAATAACTCACCTGTGAGTTAATAATGTTTCTATCTCGTAAATACTAGAACGTCTGAATAATTGCAATTTGTCTTGTTCTATGTAAGGATACTGTGAAAAACTTTCTATCTTTTCCATTTTAAGAAAATTGAGAATGCTTGCGATATGCACTTTACATGAATTAAAAAATGTGTTTCGTATCTCTTTGTTCAAACCTATTTTAATACGTGCCCAGTTTTGGAGCAGTAATAGGGTTTGATTGTGTGCTTGACAAACCTTTTGCCTACGTGGGCTAACCTTCTCATCTTTCATGATTACAACGCAATGGGAGCCACAGCCGCGGTCTGAACAACTTATCTTTTGAATGCTAGTACTCTTACAGATGGAGTATGCGGAACGATGACACTGAACTGATATTTGCCTTTGTTTTGGTAATTCATTACTAACTTGAACGCATTGAGATCGTCGTTCGAGGTTTTCGTTTCGATCGATATAGGATAAAAAATCAGATGTGTCAACACCAGTTTCCTTTTTTGTTGCTGCAGATGAAATACATATCAGATCATCGTAAACCTGTTGCTGCTTGTCATACACTTCTTTATCTAAGTGACTTTGTTTATTTTTGAAAATTTTGTTTTGAATAGCTTCCAATAATTCATTGGAGGGATCATTGACAAGATGTGCTACGCCCCAGAGGTATCCAGACATTATAATACCTTTGATAACGAAATAATAATAGCATCACAATAAAAAAACAATTGCACTAATAAATAATTATAATACCTAAACATGTATATTGTAATCTGTAAACATAATATTTTCTAAATTTTGTCTTAAGTTTAAAACATTTACTTCTGTTGTGTATAAACGATTTTTCAATATTTAAAATTCTTAGAAAGAGCACGAAGATGACATTGTAATAATTTGTCAATAGTATATTTTATTATATATAATCGAAGTATGAAGTTTGTATAAGGTTCAGTATTATTCTTCTTAACCGAAATACAAAAGAGAGATAATATCTAACAGTAGGAACGTAATTGATTTAATTATTACTATAAGGACCTTAGAGGTATGTGGCGGTAGGGGTGTCCCCCTACCAGCAAAGGATGGGTATGTACAATCATCATCATCTTTATCATCATTACAACCCTTCACAATTCCACTGCTGAACATAAACCTCCCCCAAGGAATGGCACAAAGCACAGTCCTGAGTCGCCTGCATCTATCGACTTCCTGCATGTCTCACCAGGTCATCACTCCATCTAGTGGGGGGACGCCTTACAATTCGCCTGCCGGTACGAGGCTGCCACTCGAGAACCTTTTTTCGCCATCGGTTGTCGGTTTTTCGAGCTATATGGTTGGCCCATTGCCATTTGAGCTTATTAATCCATTGGGCTATGTTGGTCACTCTGGTTCTAATGCGGATATCCTCATATCTAAGTTTATTACGCAGAGAAACCCCGAGCATAGCCCTCTCCATAGATCGCTGAGCGACTTTGAGCGTCCTCATACGGTCAGCAGTGAAGGACCACGTCTCAGATCCATAAGTCATCACTGGCAACACGTACTAGTTGTACAATGTCGCTTTCATGTAATTTCCCGAACGCTGCCCAGTCGAGTTGAATCCATCCATTGACCTTTCGATTGAAGTTGGACTTATCTTGTCGGACTATTTGTCTCAGGTAAATATACTTGTCAACAACTTCGAGCTTAGTGCTCCCAACAAATACCGGCTTAGGTGTCACATGGACATTAAACATGATCTGCCATAAGGACTATATCGTCGGCAAATCAAAGGCGAGTGATGTACTCGCTTGAAAACATCTTCCAATGCAGTGGTGAAGAGTGTCGGGGATATAACGTTACCCTGTCTTACACCTCTCTGCAGTTGGATAGCTTTCATACTCTGATTCTGTATTCGGATAGCCGTCGTAGCCCTATTGTACAAACACTTCAGCACTTCGATATACCGACAGTCAAATTGGCACCGCTGAACAGACTGTAGCACCACCCAAATTTCGACAGAATCAAAGGTCTTTTCATAATCCACATACGTAAGGCAAAGTAGCAGATTGTGCTCTGCGGTCTTCTGTGAAATTTTCCGAAAGGTATGTGTGTGGTCTATGGTACTAAAGCCTTTTCGGAAACCGGCTTGTTCGGGAGGCTGGAAGTCGTCGACCACGCAGACTCGAATTTCGTAATGACGTATTTCGTAATGACTCTCGAAAACACCACGTAGACACGGCTCAGAAGGGAAATTGGTCTGTAGTTTTTCAAGAGTGCGTTGTCGCTTTTCTTAAAGAACAAGACCATGGAGGACGGAATTAAAGAGCTTCTAAATGACTTCAAGTACTGGTTTTCCACCCGCTTGCAGAAAGTCCGCTGTAATTCCATCCCCGCCTGGGGCCTTGCCGTTTTTAAGGTGCTGGAGAGCCATTCTAATATCACTCAAACTGACATCTCGGATATCATCGGAATAGTGTCGGATAAGACTTGCTCTTGGATCGTTACTCACACTTGCGTGTCGCTCCAACGATGACGTGTTCAGCTGCCCATTGAATCTCTCATCATCTCACTTAAAATATCAGGTGCCCCGGAAACGATGCTGCCATATTTGGTCATCAGCTTCGACAGTTGGCTCTTTCTGGCAGACAAATCTTTGGCAAAGATTTTGGAGCCTTAGTTTCGCTCGATTGCTTGTTCAATACTGTGTGTTTAGTTGCCTGTATGCTGTCAAATCTGTTGAAGTCTGCAGCTTCATTTTCCGTCTAACAGCCAGTATGATTGCAGAGTTCTTGTGCTCTTCTGCTGCGGGTTTTGCAGAACTTAGCTCCGACCAGTCTTTTTCCACGCGTTTGTCTTTCATATCATCTGCTGAAAATGGTTTTGTAACTCGCGTTGAAAAAGGTTTCGGGCTTTGGATTAGAGCACGAAGGGGACGGAGAGTTGACTTCATTAGACAAAATCTCCCCAACACAATCACTGAGACATCACTGAACAGTTGTCGTTTGGTCGTCATAATGAATTCAATCTCATTTTTTGTGGAACCGTCGGGGCTCTACCAGGTCCACCTCCTGTGTGACCGCTTATGGAAGAAAGAGTTCATCACAAAGAGTCCCTCTTTCTTCATGAAGTCGGCCAGCTGCTGGCCCCTTGGGCTCCATTCCCTACTTTCAGCTCACCGTTCTTTTGCGTGTTAATCCGGGTTTTGCTACAGTCTGTGGAGCTTGACTACTCTTTGACCATGTTCTTTTTCACACGTTTTTGTCGTAAGTGGTCCACTTTTCATCGTTCGGTTTCATTACGTTTCAATAGAGAATCTCAAATGAGTACACGACTTAATAGGTTTCTTTCAGTGAGCTCGTGTGGTACCCAAATATCTAGCTTTTTTGTGTAGCCAGATTTTTTTCAAATGGGTCAAAACTGTTTTGTGTTCAATCCTCAATTGATGTTGCTTCACTTTTTCAAAAATTGCAATCGACTTTATCCGTGTGAGGGCGACCAGAGCGAGCTGCATCTTTGACATCAAAATTCCCGGACTGAAAATGCTTGAGCTAACTTTGTGCTACTCTTATTGATACTGCAGTAGGTCCATAAACGTCACAAAAGTTTTTTGTGGCTTGAGTCGCATTTTCCCTTTTTTTAATAAAACTTCAGAATGTATCGATATTTCTTTCTTAGGCTCACTCATTTTGGCGGACAGAAAAACTATTGAAAAATCGTGGGAAAGTGTTTTATAACTTTTATTTTTCTTTTTCTTAATGTCTTATATATTGATAGTAAAACGATCAAAATACAAACAGTACAATCAAAGAGCTTATTCTTCAATTTTATACAAACAAAATAAGAAGAAACTTTTGTTCCCGAGCTATTATTACACAACGTGTTTTTTTGATATCCCATAACTGTAAGGCTATAATTTATTAGTAAAAATAATACAAACACACCTAGAATAGGTGGTCCAAAAATGCAAAGTTTGGAAGATATCATCAATCATAATAATTAAATTAGTATGAATCTTTACTTTTGCGACGTTGCCAAACTTCGAAGTAGTGTAATAAAATAAATATTAAAATGAAATATGTATGTATGTAGGTATATTGGTATCGGGTTTCCCCGCAGAAGCTAGTGAAGCGAAAGCCATCTTGTCGATATCGAGGAAACCTTAAGTAGTTTCAGTATCTAAATTACAAAGCAAAATTCAAATGACAATACATCTTATTTAATATGCGCTTCAACTAAGAATAGGATGGATGACCTTGACAACATATTGTGACTTCATGCACGCTTTTCTAATACCAACACGCTCTTAAATAAACAATAATCATATGAAAATAACAATAACAAGATAATAACGATGATAAATACCATTGAAAATTAATTTGCACAAAGTATTTTTTTGTTAAATGTAATTGTCGTCACAATATGGAGCCAAGGTCATCCTATTCTTAGTTGAAAAACATTGTATGCTTTGGTAGATAGGGTCGTTACTGAGTTATTCAGTTACTTTATAACTACTACTGCGCCAAAATGATCGGGTATGCTACCTAAACTAATTACGAATAAGCATAATTAATTAGGGTTTGTGACCTATGGCTAAAGTTTAAATTAAATACTGGGTGAATGATATTATTAATCTGAGCCACCTTCGTAATATTAACACTTTTGCTTGACTAAAAAATTCATAATCTTCATTTTATAATTTTCGTTAAATCAAAGTAAGTGTTTAATAAGTTAAAAGACTAAGACGGGGCTTAATCGATATCGATATCATTAAAAAGTTACGATAGCACAATATACCACAGGAGCTTTTTATTCAAACCAATCATTCATATTTAAAGTTAATGGTTGCCACACACGATCAGTTAAACTGATGAGTTTAACTAACGTACGGTCCAAAAACTGACCGTGAGTGTGAAATCTTAAGTTGAAATTTTTAACTGACGGCAACCCACGGATTTTTCCGGACGCACCGTAATCCGCTGGCTTCAGTTAGTTTTAATTATTGGTAAGTACTTACTTTCTTAGTTACTTACATTATTTATATGCTGTCAATAGACAGTCGTTTTTTTAAAAAAAAAAACTTATTAATTTAAAAAAAAAAACGACTGTCTGTGACAGTCGTTTTTTAAATAAGTTTTAATTTTTTATTGTTTATCATTTAATCTAACATACCATCGTAAACTTAAATCCTAATCTTTGATGGACCCAATATACTGTACTTTGTTTACACTATATTATGCTTTTCCTTTTTCCTAACTTTGTAAAGTATATATCTGTGGTATTAAAATTACTATAATCTATGAAACTTAGTACTACTTTACTTACTATGAATTTCGGCAGGAACTTGACCGTCGACGAATTGTTGTTCCTGCTTTATCGATTCAATAATCGTTTGTGTATTAAGTATCTGCGTATGTGAACTATTAGCTTATATCGCTATTTTTTCGATATGTAAAACTTCGATATTAATATATTTATAACTAGCTTTTTACCCACGGCTTTGCTCGCTTGATCTTTAATTTAGAAACATCATTAAATGCTATTCCCCAAAAAATTTAACGTTAGGATTTTGAAATAATTTTATAAATCTAATTATTTAAACATAAAATGTAAGTTGTTTATGTTATGTAATTTATTAGTAACTAAAGGCAAAATATAGGCTTTTTTTATTTGATGATAGCTGGCGCTGTTTTGATTTCAAATTGTTATGCAAAGGTTGAAACTAATTTTAAAATTTTATTTACAAATAAGGTATTTATTTGAAAAAAAAAAATACTCGTCATCCCGCCTATTAATTAACATAATCATATATAATAGAAAATTACCATCTAAAGGAAGAACAATACTTAACCTTCTTTTTAAGTTCCGTAATTGGATAAAAAGTAGCCTATAAGTTGCCCCGGGTTATTAACTACCTACATATAAAATATAATGGAAATTCGTCTGGTAGTTTTTGCGTGACAGACAAACATTCTAAAAACCACTAATTTGTTTATTTTTCTAAAAACCCTTTATTTAGTCCCTTGGACTTGTTTTTACAAGAGTATATTAGAATTACAGACACGACTTTTCTACAGATTTATTATATGTATAGAATATCGATACGTTGAAAATACGATATTTTAAAAATATCAACAGTCCTAGTTTGAACTGATCACTTGAACTGACTGTGTGTGTCGAACTTTTTTTGGCTTAAATCCGTTTGAGCTGATTAGTTGAACTAGTCTCAGTTTAACTGACCGTGTGTGTCGGCCATAAGAAAATGTACGCCATTTTGTACCAAATAAGTTAACGTAATTTTTTTTTTATTTCTATGCATCAAAGTAATCACCCATGCAATCGATACATCTTTGCCAACGCAGTGGCAGTTTATTGATGTCCTTCTTAAAGAAATCAGCTGGACAGGAGGCGGACAAATTTTTCAAAAGCATTTTGTACTGCCTCTGGGGTATTGAATTTTTATCCCGCCAAAAGGTTATCCAGATTCTTGAAAAGTAGAAGTCTCTAGGTGCAAGGTCAGATGAGTACGGTGGATGATGGAGAGCGTTCAACCCCAGCTATTGTAACTTGGAGACCGTCTGTAGTGCAGTATGAGGTCGCGCGTTGTCGTGAAGGAGCAGCAGGGATGAGCGATTGACCAAAGCTTGCGAGGCGTGCGAGCTTCTCCATCATTGTGTTCAGTTCTTCATAGTACATATCTGTAGTAATGCTTTTCACGTTTGGTAAGAAGCCTTAATGATTCACACCGGCGTTAGATCACCAAACAGTGACCATCACTTTTCTTGGGGTAAGTTTTCGTTTAGGGCATTATTTAAGTGCTGAACCAGGATCAAACCAACTTGCTGAGCGCTTCTGATTATCGAACAGAAATGGATTTTGTTTGACTATCGCTAGGTAACAATGCGGTTCAAAATTCCTTTGTCTATGTGCCTGTTGAGCAGTGCAAGGCACCTCTCGACGCTTACTTTGCGCTGGCGATCATTGAGTTCGTGGGGCACCTATTGGTCAAACTTTTTTACCTTGTCAATTTGACGCAAAAGGATCAATATTGTTTTGATGCTAACGTGGAAAGCTGTTGCTAATTCAGCCATAGATTGAGCAACATCAGCTTCCACAATCTCCTTTAATGCGTCATTGTTAACCAAAGTTTTCGGACGACCACGGGGTTCATATTTCAGGTCGAAATTTCCAGAATGGAGGCAAGCCAACCAATAACAGGCGGTGCGTTTGTCTGTAGTATATGCTCAGTAAACTTCGACAATGTTTCGTGCCACTTGTGTCGCTTTGCTATCGCGACGGTACTCAACACTCATATTCCATAATTAGTCAAATGTTTAACGTATCCATGATGACGAAAAAGATTCAAATCCGATGAAAACATAACGCTAATCAATAAAAAATGACTAATTTTGTAAAAAGAATTCCATCTTTTAAAAAAAAATTAATTTAAAATTAGAATTCTTAGCAAAATAAAATTATTTTGATTTGAAATGGCTAGTACTTCAGAACGGCAATTTCATAGGTTTCTTCTATTTTTGTTTTTAATATTAGTTGTACCATAATGTTGTTTCTAATATTAATGGCAATTAAAGAAACTTTATCTTTAAGAAATTAACGCTAATATTTAACTAAATTTTAATAGATCTAGTTTGGTCAAGTTATACTGAAGTGACACTAGTCAAATTTAAATACGTATTAACAAAAATAAAAACGTCGCTTGATTTAAAGTTGCTATCAACACGACTGTGTTACGAGTCCCCTTGCTACTGGTTACGAGGGATTTCACCTTAGTCCTCAGGGGAACACGCAACATTTCGATTTTTAATCAATTAAAAAGGGGTGTATATTCTATAGCATCTACTTACCATTAGGAATGTCTGATCTTTTATCACTCTTACATTAAAAAAAAATGCATTATGAACACCGATTTGAAATGATTCTGTCCAGGTAGTCGATACTGATAAGTGTCAGTCAACCTGCTTCCTAATGTGTAAGCGCACGGGTATATTTTATCCGTACACGACCGTGTAGCGGCGGTGTAAGAAGTTCCACTATACCATATCGTCCCGTGGGTGTTGACAGAGGGAAACAAATCAGGAGATCGGTAACAACGCCTTTCTTATAGGATAGGGTGACAAACGAGCACACAGTCCACCTGACGGTAAGTGGTTTCTGTGACCCATAGACATCCACATCTATCCTCAATAAAAAATCAAAACGCAGATGCGTTGTCACCCGTGACGACAAAGATGGAATGCCTCTTTTCTAGTAAAAGGGGTCTCCGGTTCTCTACTCTCACCATACGAAACACAGCAGCGTTAAGCTGCTATTTTACGCTGGTATTCTGAGAGAGCGTGGTCCTTCCCCGGTCGAGCCAGCCCATTCGTGCTACAACTATACTACTAATATAACTGCAGCATGGCTCTACTACGTAAAAAATAATCCTAAGCCTAAAATAAGCCTTCCTAATAATAACTAAAAATAAATAAAAAACTGCGGTTGCCAATCCTTCTGCCCAGCGTGGTAACTATGGCAAGTATCTCCCCCATGAGGGAATCTATGGGCGAGGCCTGTGTATATACCAGTGGACTTTTTATGGTACATTAAAAGTGAGTTGGAGAGGTCAAGTCTGAATGAAAGAAATGAATTCCATGTTTCGTCATCCTCATGCTTTAATCCAAAAGCCTCGAAAGTTTTAGATCGAATCACAAAATCGTTTCAATATCTAGAAGATTGCAATATAGTGAACGATATAGATGACAACCTTGTGAAAACTAGCCACACGATCAGAGATAAGTTTTGCATGACTGGTCGGAGGAGAACTCAAAAATTCTCTGATCACATTCTCAATCTCATGGCTGTTTGACGGGAAATAAAACTGCAGTCATCAACAGATATGATAGCGTACAAGCAACACTTGTAGAGTTATCTCTTATTTGTTAGATCTTTTTCTTGATAGAGTTTTTTAAAACTACCATCACCAAACGTATGCGGCGGGTACTTACCCAATTTTAATACAGCTCTTATTGAAGGAGCCATTGAGCGTGGCAGTGTCTTTTAAGAGCGACCTGAGATTCAAATTGACACTGAGAGGTATTACGGACAGTACAACTATTCCTCTTCCTCAGAAATCCTCTAAAGATCCTCAGAAGCTCTTCCATTTCGACCTTTATGGTGGCGCTTCTCCCCAGGAGTTAGGGCTGTAAGTCTGGTGATCTTTTTTTCCCAGCCACGTTTACAAGAGTCATTCGAATTGTCTCGCACGCAGTCTTCATGAATTTCAGACTTCGAAAAACTTTAGTACTATCATAGACCAAATAAAGATAGCCCTCGGCAAACTGTATAGAAGGCCGGAGTATACTACTAGAAAGACTGTTAGAATACCCTGAGTAAGGCCCGCTAGCTGCGTTATTGACTATCGGTATATCGAAGTTATGACGTATTAGAACAAAAGGCCTACGATGGCTTTCTGAGTAAATGATAAAACTATTGTCCAATCAAGGCGTGTTGCCAGTGATGACCTAAAATATGGTCCTTCCCTTCTGACTATTTGAGGCAGCTTAAGGTCACTTTGTGAGCTATAAAGTGGGTTATGTACCGAATTTGTGATATTACTTTGGGGAGGCCTATGTTTAGCTGTGAACGTGTGCGTTATGATGATGCTGATAGTGATAATAGTAGACGTAGTTTTAAATAACTACGTGTAGGGTATGGGAATGTTTTTTCTCTCCAAGTTTACATTAATGTAAATTGATGTCTGAAAGCCAACTGGTGGCGAAAATTCGTTTAAAAAAATGAACCGATATTTCACAGGCTAGTGATGGCGTCCAGCATTACCAGTACGAGAGAATTTTATTTTAAATATTTAGTTATTTTAAAATTTCTTGTCCGTAAAGTATGTTTAAAAAGAATATTTTTGCAAAGTATGCACATAGGGCGAAAGTAAGTGGAGCACATCTATGTCCTTCCATTTTCCATTCCCTTCTTGATTAATTTGTATGTCCTACTGTTCAAAATTACTAAATGGTTAGAATACTCAAAACAAGTCCTTTCGGACAACAAATAAAACTTGGCGTAGTGTTACATTCTGATGTCTTTTATTTTAACACTATATTGCGTTTATTACTTTCAAGTAAATTAAATTGAACTCGAGCTCCTTTGATAAATTCATTTGACTTCCTCCGGAAGTTACTCAAATAGAATCTATTGGTTCTCTACTTTGTCCGAGTAAATAGTTCGACATGAAACGATTTTATTACCATTGTATTTTCTTTTTCTTTTTATATCACATGAAATATACTTATACTAAGGTGCTTCTATTAATTAACGAAGTTGTTTTGAATTTAATTTTGTAAATTATAATTACCTATAATTTTTAGTTCGTCACACCTTTAAATCATAAAAGCCGTGTTTCTTATCACAAAAAAATGTATATGTATACCTAACTCAGCATTAATCGCGCAGGGTGTTTTCAGCCACTTAAACATGAAAATTAATCTGAATGTATTAACTTGCGAATGTGTGCATCTAAATAGTTTCCAGTTAAAGTTAAAAGTTAAAGTTACATCCTATATACGTCCCACTGCTGGGCCTCCTCCCATTTCGGAGAGGGTTTTATGGCAAGGAAATGTCCGCCGCGCTACCCCAATGCGTATTGGCGAACTTCACATGTCTTCGAAATATTTTTTCTTATTTCTCAGATATGCAGGTTTCTTCATGATGTTTTCCTTCACCGTCGAGCACATGGTAAATCGGCACTTAAAATTGCAATTAAGAAATTCATTGGTGCCGACGGGGATCGAACTCGGGACCCGGGTTGCTCGCGTACTGAAATGATAAGACTCCAGTAATAAAACGTTATCTGACCAGATGTCTTAAATATCGTTAGTGGCCTCATGTTGTGTTGTGAATGTCCCCGTGTCCGTCACAGCGAAGCGTCCGTTGAAGCGTATGGCTGTAATATTGAAAATGTGCCTTATTTTGAGTTCAAGGTGTTATTTTTTTTATAGGATAAGGGTGACAAACGAGCACACAATCCACCTGATGGTAAGTGGTTGCTGTGGCCCATAGACATCTACATCTATCTTCGATTAAGAATCAAAATGCAGATGCGTTGTCACCCGTGAGGACTAAGACGGAATGCCTCGTTTCCAGTAAAAAGGGTCTCCGGTTCTCTACACTCACCAAACGAAACACAGCAGCGTTAAGCTGCTATTTTACGCTGGTATTCTGTGAGAGCGTGGTCCTTCCCCGGTTGAGCCGACCCATTCGTGCTACAACTATATCAGTAATATAGCTGCAGCATGGCTCTACCACGTATATTTATTTGCATGCCATTAAGACATTAATAACCATTTTTAGGGTTCCATACCCAAAGAGTAACCAACGAGACCCTATTACTAGCCACCGCTGTTCGTCCGTCCGTCCGTCCGTACCTCCGTCTTTCTGTCAGCGGGCTGTATCTCATGATCCGTAATAGGTAGACAGTTGAAATGTTCACTGTATTTCTGTTGTCGCTATATTAAAAATAAAAATAAAAATTAAAAGGCGCTCCGCTACTAGAAACGTGTATTACTATGGTACGGAACCCTCCATGAGCGAGTCCGACTCGCACTTGGCCGGTTTTTTGTTTATTTAAAATTTTCTGCCTATACCGATTGCAATAAAACTTCACGAACAAACATAGAGCAATGCCAGGAGTGATCTAGGCCATATCTTATTCAAAAATTTCTTTGATGATTATCTTAAATCTAAATAACTCCATATTGATAAATCTCACCCAGGCGAAGCCGGGGCGCGTCGATAGTTCATTTTTAAAAGGCATTTATTTTATATGTTGATACGATTACGGTCATGGTTTCGAATTTTAAAGTGATTAGAAAAATAATTTTGGACGAGTTTTAAATTCTTCTTCAGATTCATTTCTAATAAGCACCTCTTTTTGTCCTTTTTTTTTAATACATTACAACAGTTTACAAACATAAATTGCACAAGTACAAACATTCAGACCCAAACAATTATTTGTAGGCCATACAAATATTTGATCCGTGTGGGATTTGAACCCGCGGCCCCTGTGCTGCAACGCATTCCTAAGCCACTGCGCCACCGAGCCATTATTTAAACACAAATTATTTTCACAACAACAATAAACCTTTTATATAAAACTGAAGTGACAAACTATTTTACAGTCTACTTGATCGTAAGTGGCTGCTGCAGTACATGGACACCTGCAGGCAACTTCAAACAAGGAAGGCCACAGATGCGTTGTCAATTGTCATCTCTGAGGACTGAGATGGAATACCTCACGGTCTGTAAATATACTGGCTCTCAAACTCCTGACGCGTCAGTTTGACAGACCACACAATGCCGCACGGAAATAATTGCTGCGCTATGTTACTGAACCCTAGCTCACTTCATCGTCATCATTACAGCCCTTCACAAGTCCACTGCTGACCATAGGCCTCCCCGCACGGTCCTCAGCTTACCTCAACCTACCTGCATCCATCGACTTTCTGCATGTCTTACCAGGTCGTCACTTCATCTAGTGGGAGTCCGCCCTACACTTCTCCTACAGGTACGAGGCTGCCACTCGAGAACCTTTCTTCCCCATCGGTTGTCGGTTCTTCGAGCTATATGGCCAGCCCATTGACACTTCAGTTTACTAATCCGTTGGGCTATTTAGGTAGCTCACTTGTGTTTCTATAATACTTCTATGGATGAGCTTCTGAAAGAATTCGGTAATTGCGTCTGTGATCTTACAACTTTCATGATATAAAATGTCACGAATGTTTCTTAAAAAATATTGCAACTTACGCTCTACTGGTACAAAGTTTAGTGCAGCTGCAGAAAACCGCCAATAAATATCTATAACCTATTTTATTATATTAAAAACTACAAGAGCAGAAATTAAGTATTAATTGTTTATTTACAATTTTTAGTAAACGTTCACATAATGACTTTTACTTTCTTAATTTAATAGACGAGTATAAAATTATTTTAAAATAATCGCCTTTATTCTTCAACAAATTAATAAAAATACCTTTTGACATAACCTCTGTTTTGCGGCATAAACCCAAATAAATCCAGTATCATAATCAGTATAATTCCCAAAAATCCTGGTTTTGTGAAATTTAATCCCGAAACTTTCAGAACTGAAGAATCAAATTCTCTAGTCGCTCTATGTCATTGGTCGCTCATTGCGTTAGAGTGTACACACACAAACTACTTTGACGGCACAGAATAAATGGAAATGTGTTTACTTTCGCACTGGTGTGCGTTTCAGATCGCATCGAATAAATCGTACAATAAATGAGTTGGCATTTGATTAAATTTTTCGAGTCTCTAGGGGATGCTCTCCCTTGACCTCCTTTTGGCGATGCCCTTGCCTGTAATATACGTAATATTAAGGAAAAATATATAGCTAAAAGATAAACATTATTCCTCTTGGATGGTATGTTTTTCTCCTCAAATTTGGCGGAAATCATTCTTTTGATTTCGTCTATAACAATTTTTTCCTCTAAAACTCTCTTTTTTATTTTTGCAATAAATAATTATCGCTATTAGCAAAATCAGAATTGCATTGTAAGTGTTTCAAAAATTTCAAATGCTCATTCTTTGGACAGTAGTCTTTGCAGTAAGCACTTGTCGTGTAAAAGCAGTGCACGTCTTTGATCACAATCCCTTGTTTGTTTTCCTCGCAGTGTCTTTTAGAATTTCAATTGTTCCAGCGCTCTTCAGTACTGATAAAGAATGGAAATGCAGATGCGTTGTTACCCTGAGGGCTAAGATGGAATGTGTCTTGTTAAAAATAAGACACATTCCATCTTAACCCTCAGGGGCTTCGGATCTCGTCACATAATATACGAAACATGTAACATATAACAAACACACTCACAGATATGGTGCTATTTAAGCCCACCGGGGTGACGATATTTATGTTCGATGGTATATTTTAATCAAAAGTAAATGTAGTGTCACATGTATTTTATGCAACCCTCTCCAAATCACATTGATTCTAAATGATGGAAATATTTTTGCAAGTTTTTTTTTATTTCAATTTGAACCAATAATAAAAGTTAGGCAATTATTTATTCAATCAGGAATGCTACAGTAATATCAAAGTTATAATTAATACAGTTAACATTTAGAGTTTGTAAATGATAAAATATTTTCAAGGTTTACATGAAATCGAAACAACTTTAAGCGTTTTAAAAACTATAAATATATTATTAACACTTTCAGTCGAATAAAAAGGCAAGCTTAGTATTGTTTCGCGTCACCATTAAATAACGACTGGTACATGGCGACACTAGTTACCACTAGCGCCTTCTAGTATCGAGTAGCAGAACTAGCAGTGTCAAGATCCTTCTAGAAATTTCCATGGAAAAACTCTAAGGACGACACGGAGGGTATCTGTAGCAAGAAACGGACCAGAGACGATTTGGTGGTGCAACGCCGCAGACGTCGGAGGGCCAGCTGCTGACAACGGAGCCGGGCCCGTCAGCAGCTCCTGCCTCTAACTGAGGTGCTCTGATGATGATGCTGCAGGAGCAAGCTCATCGACAAGAGAAACATGCCCGCCGACAGCAGGAACAGGCCCGCCGACAGGAAGTACAGGCCCGTCGGTTGGAAAAGTAGCTGCAGCGTAGACAGGAGGAACAGGCCCGTCGTTTGAAAGAGCAGCTCAAACGCAATAAAGAAGAGCAGATACTCCTCATGAAGGACCTTCACGCTACCTTCGGGAAAGACATAAGAGAGGTGAAGGATAGGGTTGCTGAACATGACAACCGCCTGTCGGAAGCTGAACCCCGAATCGACCAAGTGAACAATCGGATTGACAACGTGATGGATGACGTGAAGAAAACGCTGGACGACCTCAAACTTGGAGATGGAATTACAGCTCCCGTGATAGCTACAACACCTTCGCTACATGGATTCAAAGTGCCGCTGTTCGACGGGACTTCTCCCTGGTCGGCATACAAAATCCAGTTTGAGGCTGTCATGAAGGCGAACGGCTGGAATAAAGTCAGGCCATGACCGCTCTCACTCTAGGCCTGCGCGACCAGGCCTTAACTGTTCTAGAAGCTCTCGGTAAGGGAGTGACTTACGAGCAGCTTCTTTCAGGCATTGGAGGCGAGATATGGGGACCTTCAACTGGAATACGTCTATCGTGCGCAGCTTAAAGATTGTGTGCAACGCAGCAACGAAAACCTGCAGCAGTGGGCCCTTGAGGTGGAGAAGCTGGTTCGAAAAGCATACCAGTTTGTACCTGCGCTAATTGAAGGGAACTTTGTGTAGATATTCCTCGACAGCATCCACAACCTTGAAGCAGAGCTGCTGTGAGGCTCGAGAACCACGAGACGCTTAAGGACGCCTTGGCTCATGCGCTGGAGGTCGTAACCGTGCGGCAGAATCATCGTTCCTATCGCGTCAGGGAGATTGCAGCACCTACAGCAATAAAGGATACAGCCCTAGGTGCTACGGCTGTGGGGAAAGGGGCCATCTTCGATCCAGCTGTTCTAAGTGAACTGTAGAAAGGAAAGGTGATCGATCACGAGAAGCTAGTGCGACTAACAGCACCACCCAGCGCAGCGGGAAATCTCAAGGCGACCCGGAAGCATTGTCAAGAAGACCTTTTAATGAAGATTGCAAGCATTGCACTAGGTAAGAGAGAAAGGAAGTGGTCTTTATGTGGTAGAGCCATGCTGCAGCTATATTTCTGATATTGTTGTAACACGAATGGGTCGGCTCGACCGGGGAAGGACCACGCTCTCACAGAATACCAGCGTAAAATAACAGCTTAATGCTGCTGTGTTTTGCATGGTGGGTGTAGAGAACCGGAGACCCTTTTTACTGGATACGAGGCATTCCATCTTAGTCCTCACGGGTGACAACGCAATTGCATTTTGATTCGTAATCGAGGATAAATGTAGATGTCTATGGGCCACAGCAACCACTTACCATCAGGTGGACTGTGTGCTCGTTTGTCACCCTTATCCTATAAAAAAGTGGTATCTGTGAGGATGCTCAGAACAGACCAGCTCAGCAATGAGTGGAAGGACAGCCTACAACATGCACAGCAGGAAGATACAGACATCGAGCCGATTCTGGAATGGATGAAGGTCAGTGCTCCTAAGCCCAAGTGGAGTGAAGTTTCCGCGACGAGTTCGACCACGGAAAGCTAATGGGACTAATGGGACAGCTTGCTGATTCAGGACGGAGTCTTGTGCCGTAAATGGGAAAATGGTCGGGGCTGTCATTTGCAAATGGTTGTCCCTAAAGCTAAAGTACCGGATGTTCTACAGCTGTACTATAATGGTTGTTGAGGAGGCCATCTGGGAGTTAAACGAATTCTACTGACGATCCGAGAACGCTTTTATTGGGTTCACTGTCGTCACGAAGTCGAGAACTGGTGTCGCAAATGTATAAATTGTGTGGCTGTAAACGGGCCTCAGACTCGTAGTAGAGGTACATTGAAATTGTACAATGTTGGTGCACCATGGGAGAGGATAGCCCTTGACGTTGCGGGGCCGTTTCCAGAAAGTGAAAGTGGTAACAAGTATTTTATGGTTGTGATGTGACTTCACTAAGTGGCTTCAACAGTTGCAGATAATCTAGTTCATGAAGTCTTCTGTCGTTTTGGAGTACCTTTAGAAGATTCACAGCGATCAAGGAAGAAATTTTGAGTTTCAAATATTCCAGGAAACTTGCCGAGTTGTGAGTAATAATAAAACAAGAACAAATTCTTACTAACCAAAATCTGATGGAATGGTAGAACGATTTAATCAGACTTGGAGAGATACCTACCAAAAGCTGTGGAAAATCGGCAAGGAGACTGGGACAAGCGTTTTTGTTGTCATATCGAAGCGCTGTTCACGAAAGTACATCAGTGACACCAGCTATTGCAAACTTTGGAAGAAAATTACAGCTGCCTGCAGACCTGATCACCGGAATACTACCTGATTCCCCACGCAGTATAACCGATTATGCAAATGACTTGCGGAACAAAATGAATGAAATTTATAAGCACATCAGACAATCGGGCCCGCAAATGTCTGAAAATATGAAAACCCGGTATGACCGTAAAATTAACAACAAAGGGTTTGACGAAGGTTCACTAGTGTGGTTGCACAATTCAGTTCGCAGCAAAGAGAAATCTCCTAAGCTTCAAGCTAAATGGGACGGGCCGTACCGGATTGTGACAAGGGTCAATGACGTAACCTACCGGATACAAAAAGGTGCAAGAGGTACTCCTAAGATCGTCCATGTGGATCGACTGGCGCGTTATTATGGGCCCGATAGTGCTCGTGATGAGTACTTTAGGTATTTTTTTTATTTCTAAGCCTTATTTATGTCTTAGAAGGGGGCAGTGTTGCGCACCACCATTAATGACTGGTACATGGCGACACCAGTTACCACTAGCGCCTTCTAGTATCGAGTAGCAGAACTAGGAGAGTCAAGATCCTTCTAGAAATTTTAATTTCAAGGAAGAACTTTCTAGAACTATCGACACCTAGTCTCGGTATGCACTCGAACATTCTAGATGTTTCTACAGTAGAAGATTCTGGAACTATCTGAGGCCCTATATAAGGCCGATATAGACAGCGACCGGGGTCAGTGTTGAGTTGGCGATACAAGCGAATACTTCGAAGCGATACAACTGCGAACGAACGAAAGTGATCAGTAGTACTATTGTGTTTTATTATTAGTGTGGTTTTAAGTTGTAATTAGTGTTCTGTAATTAAAGTGTCAATTTTGGTTATTCACTCGGCAGTTTTTAATTGTCTCGAACCACAAGCTCGTAACAGTATATTATTCTCTTTATCTGAAGATATTATGGAAATACCTATCTATTAGCATTTCAAACGATGGTTTTATTGGTTACATTTTTTACAGACATCGTTTTACAACGAAGTAGCGCCTCGAATTTCATAGAACGATTTCAACTGTATCCTCGCCGGTACCACCGAAAATGTTAATTTACAATTTAAAAAAAACCGGCCAAGTGCGAGTCAGACTCAAGCACCGAGGGTTCCGAACAAATCCGTAGGTATATAAGTTTAAAATTATTAAAAATATTTTTATTATATGATGTAACTAAAAATTTATGCTTTTCGCAATTTTTCCTTTATCTGTGCTATAATACGTTGCTTCGTACCAAATTTTAAGATCCTAAGTTCACGGGAAGTATCCTGTAGGTTTTGATTCCCCTGCGAATGTCGAAAATTTACGGCATAAACGGATGTATCTTTTGATTGCGTTGGCTTAGAAGTTTGATTTTTTCACATCTTCATTTCGCAATTTTTCCTTTATCTGTGCTATAATACTTTGCTTCATACCAAATTTTAAGATTCTGAGTTCACGGGAAGTATCCTGTAGGTTTTGATTCCCCTGCGAATGTCGAAAATTTGCGGCATAAACGGATGTATCTTTTGATTGCGTTGGCTTAGAAGTTTGATTTTTTCACAGCTTCAAGGCACAGTAGACTTGAGTATTTGATATGAATTTCAGATTGATACCTCCACGCGTTCCTGAGAAAAAAAGGTCTTGACAGACAGACAGACGGACAACAAAGTGATCCTATAAGGGTTTCGTTTTTTTCCTTTTGAGGTACGGAGCCCTAAAAAATCGTAAAACATGGTGAATCTGAAATCATTTCGGGATTATTTATTTCTAAGCCTTATTTAGTAATTATAATAATAAGGGATTATATTTATTTTATTGAAAATGCATGAAATCAATTGACGTTTATTTTATCTGAAAATGACGTCATAAACTATACTGAATGGTCCAGTGATTAAAAATTATATTGTCTTATCTTGTATACCCATAAATAACACATATAATATATTAAACCTTTCTTTTAATTTAAAAATTCTTGCCCTTGAGTGACCTTTGTTATGTTATGGACTGACTCCCTAAAGTTTGGATTTATTTTATTTAACAACCAGTTGTGCGGGGCCACTCCGTCAACTAATTTAAAGCTAACAACAGTTTTTTGCGCTACGGCACAGTGATTTATGGCAATTATTTTAAAATAAATTGTTTTTCTCTTACTAGCACTTGGGCTTTGACTCGTTAAGGAGAACATTTAATGATTACGACTTGCCATTTAAATCCATCGCCATCACCATCACCGCGATATTTGTAACACTAATTTTGAGACAATAACGACAGTAGATTTCATGAAAATTGTTAATAAGGCTCTGGAGTTCTTCTCTCAGGAGGGGAATCAGCTACGAATAGAAGTCGGCGCGTGGAGCTCAGCTACGAAGCAGAGGTCGGCGCGATAAAATCTCCGTGTTTACGACGTGTAATATTTTTTTCTACATTCAACCGTGCCAGGTTGAATACGGGTGTATCAAATGGGAAAGAAGCATAAACTAAAAAACTTCTCGAAATTGCCACCAGTAGTTTTTTGAAGGTTGAACCGACTGCAATTGTAAAATATAGTGCAAGCGTAAACTTGAATGTTTAAGAAAGTATTTTAAATCCCCTTGTTACCGCCACTTCTCAAATTAAAATATTCCGCATTTTTGGTCAATCTTATTGACGAATCAGATTTCCTCTATAATACCATTCATTCATTCCATTCATTCCTTCTTGCGACCGACAACCGGGTAGAAGAAGAAGTCTAAGTAAAAACACGCCCGCACGCGGAAGCATATTGTGTCACGCTCGCTATTCGCATATCTATTTAATTATCATACGCTAAAATCACGGCCGTGAATTGTATAAAATAAGTGTAAATCGCGCAAGAAAACTAGGAGTGTACCACGCGAGTGTCAACCTCAAGTACGAAGAGAAGCTGACGGCATTCTCCAGCTGTGTACCTTCAGTTTTATGTGTCGGTTGCAAATTTCAACGAAATCCAATTCCAACTACCTATTACAGTCCACTTCATACCAGTTTTAAACCACGCGTCACCACCCTTTGATCTCCAAAACGCCGTAATAATCGTGAAGTTGCTGAGGACAAAGACTTCTATGTGTACTATTAGACCGGCAATTTACAATAAAAAATTGTGTCACCGCTGTGGTTCGTGATGGCGCGGCTTTGGCTCGGGTAGGCAGCTCGCACGGTAAATATGCCACGCAGGTCCATTTGCAATACATACGTATCTGAAATAAACTTCAAATCACATTGACAAAGTGTGCACATAAATAACGACAGCCTATATATTTTTCTCGTTAAATTTAACTTGATTGTATGTAGTTGTATTACTGTCGATATTATTGTGTCTTCAATCGGTAAATTTCCTGTCATTATTTGTGTATACTTTACGGGGGTGACATAGTCACTGTCTGACAAAACCCCTTTTTTGAAAATAAAGATTAAAAAAAAATAACGACAGCCGTTTATTTTACTTCGCCACATTTAACAAAATCAGTGTTATATTGTCAAAAACAACGTTCGCGGTTGCAAAACAAAGAACTAGTCTTCTCGCCCGCTCGCATTCGACTAAAGGAGTTACGGAAAATTGACTGCAACTTAGTGCCCAATATATGAAGGCCGCATATCCCTTCTATGTATACTACATACATAGAAGACTTTGGCTAAGAATAGAAAATGCAATTACAGTGAAAACCTTTCAACGGTCTAATGTGTTTCCATGTGTAGTGTAAATTTTTCACATTCGCATTTCAGAGTCGTGATTACAACTAACTAGTTAAATCTGTAAATAGAAATAAGTTTGCAAAACTTCCTAAGCTCCATTTTAAGTTTCGAGCTATTGTTTAGTAATTATGGAGTGCGAACACGAGTACGTACAGTCCGTACGGATAAAGAATGAGATTAGAAATTGCGGTTAATCGAGTCCTTACCGTCATCTTCAACGAAAACCCGCTAATAATACTATATCATTATAACCTTATTTTATTCGGTTAGTTGTAAATTGTCTATTAAGATGCTACAAAAATATTTGGAAGAGTATTTGAAAATAATTGTGTATATCCAAGTAGGTATACTTATTTTAAAATAACAATTATAACTAGCGACCCGCTCTGGCTTTGACTGAATAGGATCTATTAATGTGGCGTTATTTAGACTTAAGATAATTATTAAAGACAATTTATTTTATCTGATCAATATTTCTATTTTAATAACGTCTCCAAAAATTTTCGAATAAAATTTAGTCTAGATCACTCCTGGTATCATAATCGTTCGTAAAGTTTTATTGGGATCGGTTCAGCCATTCTTAAGATTCGCTCGGACAAACAGACAAACGAAAATTTTGAAATGGTTATTCTTGTCTCAATGGCATAAAATATTTTATAAAAAAATATCAACAAATAACATCAACAAAAATTATGAAGAAATCCATCAGAACGCGTCTTAGCTCACAAATTAGAAAAACCGGACTGAATTTTTTATGTAGTTTATGGCATTTGGTTATCATTGATTCCAATGATAAGTTAGAATGAAGTTATAGAACGTACTAAAAACACTATTTATTTGCAGTCTCTACCAGCGGGTGTGAGTGTAGATAGCGACAGTTTGCAAGCGAAAGGTGAATGGAGGCGACGCCATTTTCATTCTCATTATTTAATCGCACGGGTTAGTAAATGACTATTGCATTTTAACTTCATAAAAATTACAGATTTAAATTACGATACTTGAAATATCTATTATCAATTTTTCTGTTTCACTATTATTTATGTATTTTTTACGCGATAGAGCCATGCTGCAGCTATATTACTGCTATAGTTGTTGCACGAATGGGTCGGCTCGACCGGGGAAGGATCACGCTCTCACAGAATACCAGCGTAAAATAGCAGCATAACGCTGCTGTTTTTCGTATGGTGAGTGTAGAGAACCGGAGACCCTTTTTACTGAAAACGAGGCATTCCATCTTAGTCCTCACGGGTGACAACGCATCTGCATTTTGATTCATAATCGAAGATAGATATAGATGTCTATGGGTCACAGCAACCACTTACCATCAGGTGGACTGTGTGCTCGTTTGTCATCCTAATTCTATAAAAAAAATCAGCTAGTATTCCGTAAATACGAAGATTTTTTAATTATTTTGTAGAATATTTACTAAAACTTTGTTAGATTTGTTTCTAAGGCCTTAAATGTTGTCATGGAATTTTTGAATATTAATGTTAATATAATGTACAAATAAATCATCGTCACTTGTCATAAGAAAAGTACTAATACCACGCGAAAGAAGTCGCGGGCGTAGCTAGTACGTAAATTAATGTTGCTTCATTATTAGATAACAAATATCAAATAGATTATTACCTAATGATAATTTTTCTAATCTAAGAGTTGTTAATTCGTTTACAATATTAAAAACTATTATAATAAAAAATTACGTAAATTTAACATAAAATCGTTTCTGAGAAATATTAATTTTCTCTGCATAATTTTTGGAGTAAATATTAACACGCTCCAACAATTGCCAGATAAGTTTATGAGTTTGCTCTACGCCACACGTAAGTAGTTCTCCGGCGAAAAATGATGTCTCTTTTTATTAAGTGTTGTTGACTTATCTAAAGATAAAAGAAGAAGAAAATATTTATAGAACAGTTTTGTGTGTTATTACGAGTATCTTAGTGCCTTAGAACTTCGCGGTGTTTATCTATGGCTAAAATTATGTAATTTTGAATAACTTGATGAGTCCATTGATATGATTTTTAGGGCCAAGTACTTCATGAGCCGTTTTTTGTTAAGATGACGATGGGAATTCCGAATTCGACACTCGTTCATCGTCTTTGGCACTCAGCGTTGTTAGCGATTCATTCACACTCCACACGTCCGTCTTTTGAACATTAGGACTAGTCAACTTATCAAGATTAATGTCAATAGGCTGTTAATTATTTAAAATTAAATTTAAATAAATTTTTCTGCAAGATCTATGTGTATCATGTTAGCTATATTAGTACGAGTAGTATAGTTGTAGCACGAATGGGTCGGCTCGAACGCATCTGCATTTTGATTCTTTATCGAGGATAGATGTAGATGTCTATGGGTCACAATGACCACTTACCATCAGGTGGACTGTGTGCTCGTTTGTCACCCTATCCTATAAAAAAAAGCCTTGAGCGATAAGTCCGAAAAAATATTTGAGATTTTGTGAGATTTATTATATTCAAAAACAATCACATCAAGCGCCAAGAGTATGGAAAATCATAATCATCATAATTTGCCGCACTAACACTAAAAATGGTCTTCGACTTTCCTCACTCCCCATATAAAACACACCATCATTATGCTATTTTATTTTGGAATTCTGTGCAATTTTTGTACTTCTCCGTTCAAGCCGACGAAAGTGTGCTTGGTTATACATAACACACATACACAAAAACTAACTTGGAAAAAATCTTAATTAAAATAAAGAAACTTTAGTGTAAATAAAAAGTGATGGTTAACTTAACGGATGTATTATAAAATAAAGAAAACTACTTGCTGAGGAGGAGCCAGAATAGTGCTACACAGATGGCTTGTCAATTTTATCCGCAATAGCGAGTTATATCTTTATATAAAAATTACGTGTCACATGGTTTGTCCGCGATGAACTCCTAAACTACTGAACTGATTTTAATGAAATTTTGCTCACTGTGTGCAATTTGGTCCAACTTAAGAGATAGGATAGTTTTTATCCCGATAAGTGACCCTTCATCATTTCATCATTACAGCCCTTCACAAGTCCACTGCTGAACATAGGCCTCCCTCAAAGAATGCCACAAAACACGGTCCTGAGCCACCTGCATCCATCGACTTCCTGCATGTCTTACCAGGTCGTCACTCCATCTCGTGGGGGGACGCCCTACACTTCGCCTACCGGTACGAGGCTGCCACTCGAGAACCTTTCTTCCCCATCGGTTGTCGGTTCTTCGAGCTATATGGCCGGCCCACTGCCACTTCAGCTTACTAATCCGTTGGGCTATGTCGGTCACTCTGGTTCTACTGCGGATATCCTCATTCCTAAGTTTATCACGCAGAGAAACTCCGAGCATAGCCCTCTCCATAGCTCGCTGAGCGACCTTGAGCTTCCTCATACGGCCAGCAGTGAAGGACCACGTCTCAGTTCCGTAAGTCATCACTGGCAACACGCACTGGTTGTACAATTTCGTTTTAAGGTTTTGAGGTATGTCTGACGAGAAGATGTGTCGTAGCTTCCCGAACGCTGCCCAGCCGAGTTGAATCCGTCGATTGACCTCTCGGTCGAAGTTGGACTTACCCAGTCGGACTATTTGTCCCAGGTAAACATACTCGTCAACAACTTCGAGCTTAGTGTTCCCAACAACTATCGGCATAGGTGTGACATGGACATTAAACATGATCTTAGTTTTGTCCATGTTCATCTTAAGACCTATCCGTTGGGAAACACTATTGAGGTCATTGAGCATAGTGCTTAGGTCCTCCAGCGATTCTGCCATAAGGACTATATCGTCGGCAAATCGAAGGTGAGTGATGTACTAAGTGACCCTTAATACTCGTATTTTTTATTAGGAATTTAAGGATATTTTTATTAGAGAAATGATCATCTCAGGAAAGGGCAGAACAACGTCTGACTGGTCAGCTAGTATACTTATATATATATATATATATATATATTATATATATATATATATATATATATATATATATATATATATATATAGAATTTGATGACATCTGGTGCCAAGGATACCACCTTCCGCCAGTATAATAATTCATAATTTAAGTTAAAAAAGTAATTATCAGAAACGACATCATTATACGTTAAAATAAGTAAACATTACTTTCATTTATGTAAAGGTACAAATACAAATTGATCAAAAATCTATAAGGAGGTTTTTACGCTTATTTATTAAGCAGTATCTCTACCCGCATCAAGGCTGTCAATGTGATGTTACGTGTGAAATAAGATATATTAAAGCCATAAATAACGCATGAACTCATTGAACTGTGAAGGTGGAATAGTAGTGTTGGCGTAGCATTATAGCTACAACTATGTCACACGACTTTATTATTACAAATAAATGCATCTAAATGAGGATAATTATCTAAAGTAAATAATTTATTATAACATTTATTCATTTATTAACACACCAATTATAAAAAATGGATTTAGGCGAACAAGGCATTATCTATCAGTCTACCTCCATGGGTAAGGCTTACCATGTAAGCAGGTATTATGGGTGTAAATATTATGGGTGCAAAGTGCAAACAACTACGTTAAAATATCTATGTTCACATTATATATTATGATAAATATACCTACATACTAAGTACATATTATAAACATAATACAAATAATACGTAATTATATTTTTATTTTATTTTCTTGAATAAGGCACACAAACAGACAGACAGTTATATACAGTTCTTAAATTAAAAGTTTAATGGTGTTGATCTAAACTACGACCCAAAAAGTGTACACAGCATAATAACTTTTACGTGGTAGAGCCAAGCTGCAGCTATATTAGTAGTATAGCTGTAGCACGAATAGGTCACCAATCCTATAGTAACCGATCATAGTGCCGTCATTCTTAGCTTAAGCCTTAAAATACCTAAACCGAAGTGTAAATACTCCATTCCTAAAACTAATATGAAAAACCTTGAACATGCAATTCAAAACATTGACTTTAGCCCAGTTTATAAAACCGATGACGTAAACATTTATTTGCCTTACTTAATAAATAACGTACGAAATGCCATCGTTAGCAATACTTCGTATATCACAGTTGTTAAAAAAAATAACTTACACCCGGATTACACCCGGTCTAATTAGGTGCATGAAACATAGGGACACCTAATGGCAAAATCTTCTTCAGATAGTTCCGTCTTAAAAATTTCATATAAAAGATATAGGAATTTTGTAACAATTTATTAAAAAAGTTGAAGTATAATTATCTTACAAACTTATCGTAAGAGTCTGGTAGAGATAATAAAGGTTTGGCGGCATGTAAAAAATATTGCATTTATATTATTTCAACAGCATGAATTTTCATCAGAATTATTACAAAATATATCCTCGCCGTTTATATCAACAGATAAAGCAAATAATTACTTTGTGAACGTCGGTAAAAATCTTGCTGAACAGATAATTAACAATTCCAACAATAATCATGAATACAGGCCACTTTTTCAACTCAAAGAAATTGCCAATTAAGCTCGTTCGTATTATTAGATACGGAAGCTACTGAGGTAGAAAGTATTATAATGGGACTGAATGAAACAAGTGCGGTTGGTTGGGATGGCATACTCACTAGTATATTAAGAAAATTTAGACAAATTCTAGTACCACCATTAACTCATATTTTTCGAATTTACATATTCGAAAACAATCTGGGAAAATACCTTCAGAGAGGCTCTGAATGTATTTTCCCAGATTGTTAAAAAAAACTTCCAGTACATAAATCGGGGGACAAAAAACGTTTCCAATTACCAGCCTATCTCAATACTCTCATCTACGTCTAAAATATTTAAAAAAATAATTAACAATAGATTAATGATTTATTTACAAAGTAAATCCATATTATCGAATATGCAATATGGTTTCAGACCTAAACTGTCCACTGCTGATGCTGTGCAGGTAATGACTGATTACGTTTCTCGAGAATTAGATAATGGCAACCAATCAATTGGCATTTTCCTTGACCTAGCAAAAGCTTTTGATACAGTTTCTATTCCCATCCTATTAAATAAGCTAAAGAGAGGTATTAGAGGTAAACAGCTTCAACTTTTTGCGAACTATTTAGAAAATCGATATCAATGCATAAAAATTGAAAAGGTTATTAGCTCTGAACAAAAAAAAAATACTCATTTTGGCCTTAGGACCAACCCTATTTTTGATATATATAAATGACCTTTGCAATCTTGAACTTGACTCGGGTAAAATAATATCTCATGCAGATGACACCGTGCTCCGTTTTTCCGCAAATACAGTAGACAAGGTTTATTTGTGTGCAGAGCAAGGTTTTGACAGGGTTAATAAATGGCTCCAACAAAACATATTAACACTGAATACGGATAAAACCAAATATATTCATTTTTCTATGCGCAGCTCAACACAGCATATAACCATTCCAAAAATTTATGCACATAAAAGTTGGTCAGTCGCAGAGTCTAATTGTAACTGCCCGGTTATTTTTAATACAAAAACTATTAAATACCTTGGAATAATTATAAATTCTATTCTTACATTTAAAAATCACATAGACCACCTCTGCAATAGAGTCCGTAAACTAATGTTTGTTTTTAAAAAGATTCACTCTTTTGTTAATACAGCAAGTATATTTCGCATTATGTCAATCAATTCTCACCTATTGTATAACCTCATGCGGAGGAGCAACTAAAACTAGACTGCTACCACTGGAACGCGCTCAAAGAGCTGTATTAAAAGTCGCAACATTTCGCCATAAAGGTCACTGATAAAAGACGCAAAGATAAAGTCATTGAAACGAACATTAGAATAAGACATTCTTTCATGCATAGATTTTTTACATTCCTTGGCCCTTTCCTGTATAATCAAGTCAATGCAATTTTGTACCTGTATCCATTAAAAATGGCAGATTGTAAAAATTTAATTCATACATGGTTACAAAGTTTGTCATACGATGATACGGAAAAATTGCTGATTGTTTTAAGCTAATTAAAATCTTAAGTAAATTAATGATAATATATTTTACCGAATTAACCGTAATTAAAAAAGTAAAAGATGCAGCCTATTTACGTCCTACTGCTGGGCACAGGCCTCTTCTCATTTCTGAGAGGGTTTTAGGGCAAGGAAATGTCCGCCGCTCTGCCCCGATGCGTGTTGGCGAACTTCACATGTCTGCGAAATATTTGTTTTTTTTTTATTTCTCAGGCATGCAGGTTTCCTCACGATGTTTTCTTTCACCGCCGAGCACGTAGTAAATCAGCACTTAAAATTGCAATTAACAATTTCAATGGTGCCGGCGGGGATCGAACCCGGGTTGCTCGAGTACTGTGAAGCTTACAGCGAGCGCTAACCATCTGAGCTACCACGGCTCTTTAACCGTATCGTAACCGTAATTAGTTGGTAAGTTATTCATTTTATATAAGAAACAGAAAATATATGTAAATGTATCTATTAGCACCTACACCTGCGATACAGGTTTATCCTAGTTCAGGTGCCTGTTATTGTAGACTATTTTAAATTAAGACATTATTTGAATTAATTGTACAGTTTCTTGAAATAAATTATTATTGTTATTATTTTACGCTCGTATTCTGTGAGAGCGTGGTCCTTCCCCAGTCGATCCAACCCATTCATCAACCCACACAACTTTACAATGAATATAGCTGTAACATGGCTCTAAAACGTGTAAACATAAACTATGTAAGATCCAATCTAAACATAAAAGTTATGATTTTTCATATTTACGCGAACAATTCACAAAGAAAACAATTAAATATAATTCAATTTTATTGCACATGGCATATTAAACAACTAAAATTGATAATATATGATTATTAGATACCCCTAATTATTAAAAATATTAATTTAATTATAATCGCATTCAAAATTGCGGCAACTCCTGGGTGTCTGTCATGTACACGCCGAACTCTCGTAACATGATCATTGTGATGGTGTCGAAAATGATTAATAATATTCGAGTCCTTTTGACATTCCACTGTTTTAGACATATATAAGAAATGATATAGACAACATAGTTAATTATTATCATAAGACATATTATTCTGCTTTGACGCAGTGCCTAAGCGTTTGGTTAAAGCGCTGTGCTGTTTTGCGGGTTCGAATTTCGCACGGAAAAAGTTTCGGAATGGCTTACAAATAATTATTCCGTGTCTGGATGCTTGTTCATGATCAATTAGTGTATGTAAATCGCCTCAAACATGGGAGATATCACCCGCCATGGGAAAGAATATTTTCTTTTATGATAAAAGAACAGTATATTACTCCACTAGGGAGGAAAGTATAATATTGCAACCCGTGTATTGTGATAAGAACGCGGATTGCGATGTCTTTGACTATCTCATAACTCAAAAACCACAGCCTTGTTTGCATGGATGGTTCGACTTTATCTATACATATAATAAAACTGTAAATAGCAGATGTCTGTACATTTAATATTTTTGTAATAAAAGTGATTAAGGGGTACTAAAAATAAGTAATTAAATACATTTCTACCATTTTTAGAATTTTCTGTCTGTCTGTCTGTCTGTCTGTTTGTTTGTTAACGTATCACGTATAAAGTACTAATTTATATCATAAGAATTGTTAAGGAAATTATAAAGTGTATCTTCGGGTTACATTTAGTCTTTATTTCATTAAAATCAGTTCATTCCATCAAAAGTTATGATAAATATTCTGAAGTATGGGTAGGGAAGTATAGGTACGAATTGCTCAACGGTGGCTTTGTTTGAGTCATCAAGTGCATTTTAAACTAATATCATATCATAAATCATAGTTAAATTATGTAAAATAATGATATAATTATGTATATCTAAAACGCAGTAAACAAAAGTAATAAAGAACGTATTAAATATATTATACAAAAATATATTAACGTTATTAACTAAATCCGAAGCACAATAGTTAACCCATTTCTTCGATAGATGGTGGTGTTGTGAAAATGCAATGCAATGTTTTATTAAAATTGGTTAATTCTATCGAAAGTAATGATTATTATTTTGAAATGTAGGTTCGAATTTGTTCAATGGCGCCATAAAATCTCAGAAATAGTAATAAAAAGATTTCTGTGTAAAAAAAAACGTTCCATAATAATTAATATATTTATACTTAAAACACAAAAAGAGATAGGATGTTTTCTCACACAAAGGACGTAATAGATGGAGTTGTACAAATTACAAACTTTTCTGAATTGCTGTGTTGAGATTTTTCGCCGATGTATCGTATCGTAGATGACGCCTTGACACGTATGAGTATTGGTATTGTATAGTTTGTATTATGTAGTATATTGTAATTTGTATTGTATAGCCAATATTATTTATGTTTTCTTTTTTATGTTATCTGTGATGGTGTCATTTTGGAGAATAAACCTTTCTTTCTTTCTTTCTTTCTCTCTATTGAGACTTACTGAAGAAATTTGTATCCATCGAAGCCATACAACGGAACCCGACCAAAAATAAAAATTTCGCAACGAAATGTCGTGATATTGTATTTATAATATACGCAAAATCAGAACTGCCAATTTAACCGGTTGGGAACTAGATTTAGCACTTTTTTGGAATGTATAGCGCGCATTTCGAAATTTTAGCATCTAGCGCTTAATCCAGCGCTTTTTGGTGTATTTAGCACACATTTCAATATTTTAGCGACTAGCGGGTTATTAACTCTTTTATAGCAGCACTGTTAGTCCACATTACCGATAATAATAATAATGACCTTTATTATTTTTTCCCACAAATAGTACATTGCAGTTTATCTTTTTCAAACATATTTTTTCCACAAAGCAAAGAGCATGGGAGACGAGTCCAAACTAGGATACCCTGTGCTATGGATCTCCTGGCTTCCCCTTTAGGATGATCAACTTGATTTTTTTACCGACGACTATAAGCGGGGAAATCCCCTTTATTAAAGTTTTCGTTCATGGTTTTGGCAACGCATTTATTTTGCTTTATTCAGTTTCAGTCAGTTGCTTAGAGCACAGCTAAGTTAAAAGTTACTTAGAAGTTATAACACAAAGAAACTGTGTAGCAACCGCAATCAGATGCTGACATCTGAAACTAAGTTGCGAAATACATTGCACAAAACAATTAATGACATTTTTATTGTTCGTACAGTACTAACTACTGTTGACAGCAATTGCTATAATTATAAGTCGATGTCCTGCGAAGTATTGATACATCAAAAAAATATTGCCAGAAAAAAAACTTAATGTTGTTTTCTTTATTATGATTATATAAAAATACACAAACTTTGTTTGTAGTTAATTTAGCGCGAAATCTAGGGCTTTTTTAAAGCGCTGTTTTCATGAAATCTAGCGCTTTTTGTGTTGTCCTAAAGCTGAATGAGTTTTTTTTATCTGGCAGCACTGCCCAAAAACCCTCTATTAAGAAGTAACTTTCCTTTCAGTTTTAAGCGCGTTCAGTTCCCAGTTACAGTGAGTTTATGTTATGCGATGACCGTAAATAAAGCGCAAGGTCAAACTTTACGCGTTGTAGGAGTGTACCTCAGTACTGACTGTTTTGCACATGGCCAACTCTATGTTGCTTTTTCCCGCGTTAGTAGCCCCCATAACCTTTTTGTGTACACCCCGGCTAAGCCTACTTCTAACGTCGTTTACACAGAAGCTCTATCATAAACGACTTAGAACTTTGATGATAATGATTTATTTAGTTACCACTTATTGATACAGTAATGAAATAAATCGTTTAATATTCTCTTACCTAAACGACAAATTCTTTATGTAAAACCTGTATACGCGAGCTACGCCGCGGGCACAGCTAGTATTAAATATTTTAGTCGATTTTAGTATTGGGTAGTGTAAGTGTAGTTTTAAGTGTTCCTAATTATTGTCTAAGCTTGTTTGCTCTTTTTTTTCTTAATATATTAGTTATAGTATACGACTTTGTGTTTTTGTCGCTGTCCTCCTCCTCGTTTTGGTTTTATAGGGAGGCAAACGTTAAGGTGACCATATTACCCTCCCGTACCTTATTTTAGACATTTAAAAAATATAAAAAAATATAATTAAAAATTTGACGCATGCGTACTAAATTAATAAGTCATTGAATCGGGAGGCAATGTGACACTTTCGTCCCTGAAAGTGGGGTCTGGTAGGGTCGAAATATGAACTTTCGATCCTGGTCTGATAAAAAAGTCTCTATCTCAGGTTCGGATTTGACAGACAGATTGACGATTAGTACCACCAACATCTTAACAGTTGTCAATCTTTTTAGGTACGTTTTTTTTTTGTAAATATTCTGTCACCTTACAGATTATAAGACTATAAGCATATATTTCTAGACTTTTTCTATAGTCAACTTTTACGACACCCTTGGGACAAAGTTGTGTAATGGATTCTCTTACGCCTACGTAGTAAAACATGAAAAGCGCGTAAATAATACATGATGTGTGTTAACGTAGTTCAATGGATTTTATTTTAAATATTGGTGTTTTATACAGGTTGTTTGGTGGAGGTTTAGATAAACCTTGTGAGCGTGTAGGTGGACCTATTTCTAAAATACAAATTGAAGTAGAAGACCCTAATTGTTCACATTTTATAAATATTTTTTTGTAAATTTCTAATATTTTCCGAAATTTTATCTCTTTACCCCTACAATTTTAGTATATGTTTTCGATTGAACTTTTTATTTGATTTTGGTCCCAGATGTATCCTTGGTCTATCGAAGGTATTGTTAATCCAAAATAATAAGTAAATAATTAGTTATGGGCTTTCAAAGTTAATAAAATAAAAAAATTCAAAGGGTCAACTTAGCATTGTTAAAAAAAACTAACAGAGACCGAGGAGTTCAAATTCAAATGCTTTTAAAAACTTCTCTAATCATCGCTTATTATATCGGTGTGTTACATGTAACAGAAAGGTCTACCAACTTGTCGAAAATAAGGCTTATGGGGAAAATGGAGTGAAAATACAATAGTAAAAATATTTTTTTTTAATTACAAATTTTGTACAAAAACATCTCTCCTATTTTTTATACATGCGCGGCACCTACGTCGGGTTTCATAGTACGGAGCGTCATCTCGTCTTTCATCTTTACAAAAGCAGCGTCAATTCTTTCAATTAATTGTTCCTTTGTTTGTGTTAGCTCTGTAGCACGTCCCCATATGCTAAAATCAAGAGGAGTCAGATCTGGGGACTGTGCAGGCCATGAAATAGGGCCAAATCGTCCAATCCATTAGTTAGGGAACGCGTTGTCTAGGAACTCTCTCACTGTGAGACGATAGTGTGCCAGACATCCATCATTTTGAAATACTATTGGTCGATCTTCATGAATTATCGGCATGTCGCTCGCAAGATCGTTCTGCAAGAATTCCAAGTGTTCGTCCTTGTTGAGGGTGTCAGGCAAGTAGTAGGGTGGAATGAGATGCCCTCCAATCAATTAGGGTCTTCTACTTCAATTTGTATTATACAAATAGGTCCACTTACGCGCCCACCAAGTTTGTCTAACCCTCCACTAAACGACTTGTATTAGTACTAATTTTTTTAAATATCTGAATGTTTTTTAAAAATTAACCTGTTGTAATTGATATACACCAAGTAGTAAAAGTAAATTGTAGTTAAATTAAAGCACAAACTTGTATTTATTATAATAATAATATATAATTTTAATAGATTAGTTATTAGAATAGTCAAAACAGTCATTGTAGTAAGACTGCAAAAGCGTTTTATGTAGGAACATAAACTTGTTTATTGTTGGGTCGTTGGATAAGGTAATAGCTTTTTGTTTAGTAGTAGTTAATATCCGCAGTTACCAAGAAAATTACGACCAACAAAACATATAGTTTATATTATATATATTATCTCTAAATAATATAGGAAAAAGACTTTATATATTCACGATGAAATCATAATTTTAAAGTTCTCACTTACGCTTGTGGACTAAATTGCCTTGCATAGCATGGTAGTTTTTACCGTGGACGTCGTTTTTCTTGAAATTTCTATGAATCGCTTTAGATACTTTTGTAATTCATAGTTGAAATTCGTAGAATTTTTTGAACTTAGCGTAGTAAATAGCTTTACTACGACGTGTTCCGTTTTAAATACATATTATGTTATTTAATACCCTTCTTATGTTAACTGACATATAATTTTGACGATATATTAATAAGTAAACTACAATTTCAGTAACACAAACATTAACGAAAGACGGGGAACAATAAACAGTGTGGTTACTATATGAAAACAATACCTAATTATGTACGATCTTTGTTTATTGTGGATAATAGAAATTATTGTGCGTAGAATAATTGATGGGAGTGGATATATTATATCGAAGAAATCTGAAAGTAAAGTAAATTAATCGTTAAATAATAGTTTATTGTGGTTTATTTTATATATTGGTTTTTCACAACATGCTGTGTAATGTCAGTAATATTTTTGAATATTGTATTTATGCAAAAAGCTGAACGATTTTGTTAACTAAATGAACTAAACATTGCACAACAATGCCAAAACATATTTTATGTGATTGCGGCTTAAGAGTATCCGTCACCCTAATTCATTATATGTATAAATTTTCGTCTGATCAAATGTTACTGAAACTTGTTACAGTTGGAGTTTATTACGGCAATATTCTTGATTTTGCCTTAATAAACTCCCACTTTAATATGGTGGTGCAGTGTATCTAGCTTTAGCTCTGTTTTGTCGTTAACTCTGTCGTTAATCACTTCATGAGTTACCTAACCGAAACTCAAGCTTGTTTATTTCATCGATTTGCCGCAAATGATCTAATATTATTTCGACGATTCGCTTCCTCTATCGCCTTTTGTTCGTCATTATTAACCTGCTTTTTCAGGTGACCTTAAGTTGTAATTGTAAGGTCAAAATTTCTCAAACAAAAGCGACTTACCTAATAGCACAACATAAAGAAAGTCAATAATGCACAGTTTGTTCATTAGTAGTGCTAGGTCCTCACACGTCATTTATATTTCGTATCGTATAACACGCCTTGTTTCTACGTCGGAACTCATATTCAAATATGTCATGAATTTTCTTAGAGTCCATGATTTTTAAAATAGCAATGATCATTTTAAAAAGCAAACTAACTGAAAAAGGAATAATATACCGTAAATATAAAATTTATTTAATATTTCGTAGCTGGTATCAGAATAAAATTTGTGAAGTTACATTTGTATATCACAAGTCGGAAAATTAATTTTATAGTAAAATTTTTGTACTGAGACATACTTAATCCATTTAATTGTAATCAATTTAATATACTAACATTAGCTTGAAAGCGCTTTAACATGAGCTAAATAACTTTCACAGAAATTAAATTTCGTTTCATGTTTAAATTTCAATTTATAAATAAAATTTTATATTGAATAACATTTCTCTGTTATTTGAAAAACCGGCAGTAAGCAGTAACCTTTCCGGAAGCTACAGAGGTAACCAACATATTTTGGTGTGGTTCTGTAAAATTCAAATTCTATAAATAGTGTTTCATACTAGTAAAATAAAAAAAAACATTTAACATTTTTATTAATAATTTTATATATATATATATAAAAATGATGCTATGATTATTTATAATGTGTCCTGAGTCTAAAGAAGATCTTAACACTTGAAAAAGAATAAGAAGTGAGTTAACGTATTAAGCGCATCTTTTAGATATAAAATTAGTTCAATTCAGTCTTCATTTTCAATGTTGTTCTCTGATGACAAACACGTAGAGGAGTCCGTTACATTTATTCACGACATGATCCAGGCCATGTAACTAAATTAAAATAATAACAAATAAAGAAAATCAAAACTATCTAAACGCTAGCAGATTCTAGAGCGGAATAAGCTCTACGAGCGACGGGAATCCTTTCCTATCGACGAAAACATATGTTGATGTGTCTTTGTCCGTTTTCTCCGTTTTCCACCTGTCCTAGAAACAGACTATAACATTAAATATTAATATTACGCTAATTTTATCAATAAAATTTGTGTTCTATTTGTGAGCAGAATAAGCTATTGGTCACGTTTTTCAAGACTCTGTTACTTGCTACAAGCTAGCATAGCGTTATTAGGCCTGTGCTACAAGTGATGTTGCAGTGAAATTAAGACTTATTTTATTATGCTTTTATAATGTAGTACTGTCGATTTTTTATCTCAAGTGAAGGTAACAAAGACGCATCTGACCACCTGATGGTAATAATTTATTTTTATTTTGATGGTGATATCCGCTCATGGCCATTATTTTATGCAAGTTTTAAATCCATTGTGCATGATAACCCGTCCCTATCAGATGTCGATAAATTGTATTACCTACTAGGTAAATTAACAATCAAAACGCATTCTGTGTTCGCCGGTATTACTTCTTGTGCTGAGAATTATGAACTTATTTTGAACGCGCTTATAGAGAAGTACGATGATAAACGCATGCTAGCATCGACCTATATCAATCAAATTTTCTACTATAAACCAGTTTCTAATTCTTCTGCTCGAAACTTACAATTATTATGTAGTATGTAAAAGTATGTAAAATACGTTCGTAACCGCGGTTAGCGCATTAAAAAACTTACAAATACCTGACTTAACTGATTTTATTATATTACATACCGCCTGCCGTGTAGTGGCGGTTAAGAATATCCACTACCCCATATCTTCCCGTGGGTGTCGTAAAAGGCGACAAAGGGAAACAGGCAGGAGATGGGCAGCAGCATCTTCCTGATAACAGAAAAATTAATATAAAAACTGCGGTTGCCAACCCGCCCGCCAAGCGTGGCAACTATGGCAAATACCCCCCTATGATGAAAGTAACAAAGAGACGGCCCCAGTCCCCGGCGGTCCCGCTATTCCTGGCTACGTAACGACCATGGTAACGGCGGGGCAGGGGGTGCTAAGAATCTCCGGTGGAGGTTCGGTTACCACCTAAGACGACTCGACCTGGCAACATACAACGCACGTACCCTGAGGACTGACGAGAAGATCGTGGAGCTGGAAGAAGAGATAGACAAGTTACGCTGGGATATTATAGGACTATCCGAGGTCCAAAGAGAGGGGGAGGACACGGTAATCCTCGAATCCGGCAACTTGCTCTATAACCGGGAGGGCGACCATCTGTCCCAAGGAGGTGTCGGATTTATCGTCCACAAGTCTCTCGTTAACAACGTTGTAAATATTGAGAGTGTGTCGACGAGGGTTGCGTACCTTATACTCAGAATCACCAAACGGTATTCGCTGAAGGTCATACAGGCATGAAGGCGCTAAAGGTCGCATCAACCTCGGCACACCCCGATGAGGAGGTTGAGGAAATGTATGAGGATATCTCTAGAGCCATGCATTCCTCCAAAACCCACTATACAGTGGTAATGGGAGACTTCAATGCAAAACTAGGCACAAAAGAGAACGGTGAGCTGAAAGTAGGGAAATTTGGAATAGGGCAACGGAACCCAAGGGGCCAGCAGCTGGCCGACTTCATGGAGAAAGAGGGACTCTTTATGATGAACTCTTTCTTCCAGAAGCGGTCCCAGAGGAAGTGGACCTAGTCGAGCCCCAACGGTTCGACAAAAAATGAGATTGACTTCATTATGACAACCAGACGACAATTGTTCAGTGATGTCTCCGTGATCGCGAGGGTGAAAACTGGTAGCGATCATCGAATGGTCACACTGACCCTAAACGTTAAGTTGGAGAGGTCTCGTCTAATGAAGTTAACGCTCCGTCCCCCTCGTGCTCTGTTCCAAAGTCCCGAAACCTTTCAGCTCGAGTTACAAAACCGTTTTCAGTGCCTAGAAGACTGCAATGAAGTGGACGATATGAATGACAAGCTCGTGGAAACTATCCATGCGGTCGGAGCTAAGTTCTGCAAGACTCGCCGCAGAAGAACACAAAAACTCTCCGATTACACTTTTAATCTCATGGCTCTTAGACGGGAGATAGAGTTACATTCTTCAACAGATTTGACAGCATACAGGCAACTAAACAGACAGATCTCCAAATGCATGCGGCGGGACTTATGCAACTTCAATACAGCTTGTATTGAAGAAGCGATCGAGCGGAACCAAGGCTCCAAAGTCTTTGCCAGAGATCTGTCTGCCAGAAAGAGCCAACTGTCAAGGCTGAAGACCGATTGTGACAGCATCGTTTCCGGGACACCTGAGATTTTGAGTGAGAGTAAGAGGTTCTATGGGCAGCTGTACACGTCATCGTTGGAGCCACACGTAAGTGTGAGTAACGTAAGTAACGTAAAGTAAATCCAAAAGCGAGTCTTATCCGACACTATTCCGAAGATATCCCGGACGTCAGTCTGAGCGAAATTAGAATGGCTCTCCAGCACCTTAAAAAGGGCAAGTCCCCGGGCGAGGATGGAATTACAGCAGAGTTTTTGAAAGCGGGTGGAAAACCGGTACATGAAGTCCTTCAGAAGCTCTTTGATTCCGTCCTCTATGGTGGCACTACTCCGGAGGCGTGGAGCAGAAGTGCGGTGGTCTTGTTCTTCAAGAAAGGCGACAACGCTCTCTTGAAGAACTACAGACCGACTTCCCTTCTGAGCCGCGTCTAGGTGCTGTTTTCGAGAGTCATTACGAATCGTCTCGCACGCAGACTTGACGACTTCCAGCCTCCCGAACAAGCCGGTTTCCGAAAAGGCTTTAGTACCATAAACCACATACACACCCTTCGGTAAATTGTACAGAAGACAGAGGAGTATAATCTGCCACTTTGCCTTGCGTATTGTAACGAACCCCCCTCCATCTTTTTCTTTTCTACTATATATCCACTTATACTTGTATTTCTTTAGAATCTATATCTGTAAGATATATAAATATATCTAATTTAAGTGACCAGTATAACTTGATCTTTCTAAAGGTTTAAATATAGGCCGTTTAATAAATTTATGGCGTGATCGTCTTAGTTAGGACCCTTTTTTACGTTGTGTTTGTATAGTAACTTAGTTCTTTTAGGTGTATCTTGGAAGAATGAATATTCACGAGAGCAATCGAAAGCTGTTGGTAGAGTCTTATTAGCTAAAGAACCCCGTTCACGAAGACAGAGCTCAAAAAGGTTAAGGAACAATAAATTGTCCCTATTCCACTTGTATCTGGTTCACAACAGTCAATTCCTTATTAATTAATCCCTTCCCGCTTGGAAAAGGCTCACAATATTTATATCAAATACCAGTTACAAGGGCTTCGCTCTCCCACATTTTAAAAAAAATGTGGAGGAGGTACACGGCCCCACACACGCCGCGCACGGTGAGCGCCAACCATTTTAATGCGCTCCCCCCGCAGGGTACGCAAAGTTGGGAACTGGACCGTAGTCCACAGCAAAGTAACTGGCGAACCAGTAAAAGAGGACTTGGCCCCTTGATAGTGCTTACGCACAAACATCGACCGAAGTCGCGCATGTCAATGCGTGTAAACGCCATACAGAATACGATCAAATCCAGCCACAGTGAAATGTACGTCACACGGGTTAGGCAACAATCGGCACACTGACCATAAAAAGCCCTCCGTGAGCGCCACCACCTGCCAGACCGCCGTTTCTGCAGACGTGATGTAAGTGTAAGGCATCACCACCAATTGCATGGTCAGCACGGCCAATTGGCCGCAGAGCGTGTCATGAGTCTACCGCTCACCTCAAGGGAATGGGGTCCCACGTTGCGCGGCTTTCGGCCGCAGCCTTGAGAGCCTCCTCAGATTCTCCCTCCAGCTACCACCCGCATGAGGTCAACACATATGCTCCACCAACCAATACAATGGCAGATGTAGCCAATAGGCAGTTATAAGATAATATTAATAATTCGCCATCAGAAAGGGTTTGTGTTACTGACGTTGAGTATATGCATTTTTCGATCATGTTTGTCTCACCCACCAACAAGTTGTGTGTGTTCTATATTAATGCTTTGGTTCGTCAGACCTTACTATGTTAAGTCCCTAATATAGGACTAGTCATTGTGCAACCTTAGTACTAGCAGTCGGTCAGCCGACCACCCCATATATATGTACAACTTTGGGTATGTGTCTCCGGCAACGCCCCAATATAAGGGAACATTACAAGAACACGTTCATCAACTTAGAAATTTTCCAATTATTACAAGAACACCTTCATCAACTTAGAAAATTTTGATCCATTTTTTTCTATTATATTACAAATGTTATTTATCTTTGTTATTGCAATATAATCGCCTTGTATTTATATGATTTGATACATTTTGAACATTTTAAGCAGGTTTTTAATAAATTTAGAGATTTTTAGACATTTTATGCGTTTACTAATATATATAATATTCAATATTCCAAATGGATATTTTTGAACTCTATGCTTATTATTTGCATTTTATTGATTAAATTATAATTTCTAAGACATTTTTAAATGTCTGTATAATGAATTTAATTATTATTTATTAATAATAATTATGAGGCGTCACAGTATGTAGACTATGAGAAAGCCTTTGATTCCGTTGAAATTTGGGCGGTGCTGTAGTCCCTTCAGCGGTGCCAAGTTGACTGTCGGTATATCGAAGTGCTGAAGTGTTTGTACAGTAGAGCTAAGATGGCTATCCGAGTACAGAATCAGAGTACGAAACCTATCCAACTGCAGAGAGGTGTAAGACAGGGTGACGTTATATCCCCAAAACTCTTCACCGCTGCATTGGAAGACGTTTTCAAGCTACTGGACTGGAAAGGATGCGGTATTAACATCAATGGCGAGTACATCACTCACCTTCGATTTGCCGACGATATAGTCCTTTTGGCAGAATCACTGGTGGACTTAAGCACTATGCTCAATGACCTCAATAGTGTTTCCCAACGGATAAGTCTTATGATGAACATGGACAAAACAAAAATCATGTTTAACGTCCATGTCACACCTATACCGGTAGTTGTTGGGAGCACTAAGCTCGAAGTTGTTGATGAGTATGTTTACCTGGGACAAATAGTCCGACTAGGTAAGTCCAACTTTGACCGAGAGGTAAATCGACGGATTCAACTCGGCTGAGCAGCGTTCGGGAAACTACGACACATCTTGTCGTTAGTTTGCTTAGCGTGGTTTTTCCCTGTTTCATTAGATCCTTATAAAAGTCTATTGCTCAACATAGGCTACATAGATTGCATCATAACGGGCTTTTGCCATAGTTGCCGCTGTAACGCTCTCCCCTTTCTAGTATATAATAAGTTGTCTGCTAAAATATAAAAATATAAAATAAATAAATTTATTAGGTGACCAGTTAAATTAATATACGAGTATTGATCTTTCCCAAAGATCTTTATAAATGTTTAGTTACAGGCCGTTTGTTATATTTATAGCGTGATCGTCTTAGTTGTGACCTTTATATACGTTATGTTAGTTTAGTAACTTAGTTCTTTTAGGTGTCTCCAGGAAGAATGAATATTCACTAGAACAATCAAAAGTCGATGGTAGTCCTTATAATTATTTTAAGCTAAAGAACCCCGTTCACAAAGAAATGGCTCAACAAAATTAAGAACATAAACTCGTCCCTATTTCGTTTGATTCAGGTTAACATCAATCAATTATTTATAATTAATCGCTTCCCATTTGGAAAAGCTTCACAATATTTATTTAAAAATACCCGAAACAAAGGGCTTCATTCTCTCAAATTTAATACAAAATGTGGGTGAGGCGCACGGCCCCACACAGGCCAACGCCGTGTGCGGTGAGCGCCAACCAAACAACGCACTTACCTCGAAGATGTACGAGAAGTTGGAGACTGAAACGTAGTCTGCAGCAAAACAACTGGCGAACCAGTAACAGATAGCTTGGCCCCTTGGTAGTGCGTAAGCACAAACATCGACCGAAGTCGCTCATGTCAATGCGTATAAATGCCACACAGAATTCGATTATATCCAGCCACAGTGAATGTCCGTCACACGTTTTAGGCACACGTCGAATAATAGGCACACTGGCCATAAAAATCCCTTCGTGAGCGCCACCACCTATTTCAGACGTGATATAAGTATAAGACTAAATTCTGATTGCATGATCAGAACGTGTCATGAGTCTACCGCTCGCCTCAAGGGAATGGAGTCCCAAGTTGAGCGGCTTTCGGCCGCAGCTTGAGTCTCCTCCCTCCAGCTATCGACCCCATGAGGTCGACACAACTAATACAATGGCAAATATAGCCAATGGAAAATATATACTAATAATAATAATTTAACCATCAGAAAGGGTTTGTAAAATTGACGTTGAGTGTTTGAGTGGGTGAAACAGCCATGGTCGCAAAACGCTATATGCGTTTTGCGACCATGGCTGTTTCACCCACTAATAAGTTGCCTTTATTCATTCAAATTTGTTAAAATTTAAAGAGATACTTTATTGTTGTTATATAAAACATCATGGAGGTCAGACAGTCTGCAGCCTCGTCATAAAAAGACCCGACTTGGACAAAACTACTTAAGTGTGAGTCAAACCAAGACGCAGGGAGCGCCATTGAGAATAGCGACCCACCAAACAATTATCGCAGAGACGCAATACTGCAAAACGCAACAAACATCAATACGACTATCATCCTCGTATTTACGCCATCCCAAGGGCCACCATATGATCCTAGCGGACATCACCACCTGCATACCTCCATCGACCAGAACATCACAAGACGCAATTTCGCAAGTAGCAGTAAGCATCAATGCAACTGTTATACGGATGGCGCGCCCTCAGAAGAAAAGCCGTTATGGAAGAAAGGCGATGCTACCCATCCTCTGTTTTAGTGTCTCTCACCTTAGTAACACACCCACGACTACATAATTAACTATATAACTAGTACATAAAACTAATAAACTGATATCTCTTTATTCACTTTTATATTTTCGTTATTTTTGTTTAGATTTTAAGTATCATATTGAAATTTATTTATTTATTTATTATATGGACAACAAAACAGATAACAATCAAAATACATTACAATATAATATAAATATAACAGTTTTATGCCAGATTGTTATCCTAAATATGTTGACACATCATTTTTATATGAAATACAGGAGATCAACTCTACGCTTTGCAATGTTTATGACATACATAATTATAGTAAACAAAAAGTAAAAATATACAAATAAGAAACTTAAAACCTATGTGATATGGGAATGAGTGTGCATAAGTGTATACTGTTTCACTGCTCTTTTAAATGTCCTGGATCTTGGGTCAAAAACATCCATGCCGGAGCTTTTCATGGATATCTCGTTGTAAAGTCGACACATTCTTACTATCGGGTTATAAAAGGAAGTATTATTCTTATAAGTCTGCAGGTAAAATGTCTTGTTAGGAATTCGGGGATTGCGCTTTGTAGTTAAGTTTAATTTACTTAAGAGGTAATCGGAATCAATCTTATTATGGAGAATTTTATGTAAATATATAAGGTCATATTCCTTACGGCGAATAAGTAAGGTGGTCACTTTAAATTTGTCGAGTAATTCACTATAACTAACTAGATTACGAGCAAACCCACATTTGTAGCTAAGTATTCTGAGAGTTCTTTTTTGGACGTTTTCTATACTATCTGAATGGACCGTGTAGCAGGGAGACCAAATGACACAAGCATATTCAAGAATGCTACGAACAAGACTACAATAAACGGTCAGGAAGCTTTGAGGCCGTTTGAAGCCCTTAGTGCATCTCGTTATGAAACCTAGTAACTGGAATGCTTTGTTTTTAATGTACGCATAGTGCTCATGGAATGTTAATTTAGAGTCAAATAGCACACCTAGGTCTTTAACTACCGTTTTCCTGTCTAATGAATCTTCGTTAATTTTATAGTCATAAGTCTGTTTATATCTCTTATTAGTGAACGTTATAACAAAACATTTTTTAACATTGAGGTGCATACCGTTAAGCCGGCACCATTCATATATTGAATCTATATCATCTTGTAGTTTACCGCAGTCAGAAAAGTCCTGTATCACGCGGTATATTTTCAAGTCGTCTGCATATAGAAGGCAAGGACTGGACAGTTTGTAAATCAAATCGTTTATAAAAATTATAAAAAATAACGGACCGAGATGTGAACCCTGAGGAACACCAGATTTAACGGTGACAGGTGATGACATGAAACCTTTGAGAGCGACAAGTTGGCTTCTGTTATCGAGGTACGAATGAACCCAGCGTAGTAGATTTCCATGAATTCCTGAAATAGCTAATTTCTTACAGAGTAAAGAATGATTTACTTTGTCGAAAGCTTTCGTAAAATCGGTGTACACGGCATCAACCTGCCCACCCACGGCGAAAACTTCACATAAGTAATTTTTGTACTCTAATAAGTTAGTCACTGTTGATCTGCCTCTCACAAAACCGTGCTGCTTGTTGGATATAAGCGGCTTAACTTGAGAATAAAAATGATCATATAACGCAGATTCGAATACCTTAGCAACACAGCACAAAATGCTAATAGGTCTGTAGTTTTCACAGTTCGACTTACTTCCGGACTTGTGAATGGGTACGATGTGAGCCAATTTCCAAATGGCAGGGAAAACACCGGACTTTAGGGATTTATTAAACAATAATGTTAGTGGTTCACACAGTTCCCTTGCACAATTTGAGAAAAATATAGCGGGAATTCCATCATACCCTGGGCCTTTGCGAATATCTAATTTCTTTAATTTGTCCAATATTGTGGCCTGACTTAGTTCTATATTACACATACTGTAATTACAAAAAGTATCACAACTTACAGTGTCATTAGTAACTAAATCCTGGTTGATGACAGGTTGAGAAACATCGAAAGCTGAACTAAAGTACCGAGAAAAAAGTTCACATATTCCTTGTGTGTCAGAAGAAGTTTCTGTACCAAGAGTCATAGTCTGTGGCATACCTGAACTACCTATTTTATTGCTAACAAAATTCCAAAATATCTTTATGTTGTCCGATAAACCCTCCTCTGTGGAGGTAATAAATGATGCATACGCCGATTCCGTGAGTTTTTTACATCTCGTGCGTAGCAATGCATAAGTGTCGTAATCCCTAGGATTATGATATTTCTTAAAACGACGATGATATTTATTTTTTTCTTTAAGACACTTTATTAATGCTGAAGTATACCATGGTGGATATTTGTTATTGGTTTTACTTACAAGCGGCGTGTGTTTTGCAATTAATTTATTTACGATAGTGTAGAAATTATCGACGGCATAATTTATATCAGGTTCATTCGATAAGCTGGACCAATCAATAGTTGCTAGATCCTTTTTTAAATCATAATAATTACATTTGCGGTAGTTATATCGTATTTGTTGCGCACGTTTAATTGTTTTTAATTTCAAATTTTTCATAATTACAATTTTAAGTGGGGGATGATGAGAATCTAATCGAGTAATAGGCTCAGTAGTTGTTACGAGCACTTTCTCTGTTGTTGATAAAACGAGATCAAGGAGACGGTTATTCTCATTATAGACTGAATTAAGTTGAACTAAGTTACAAAGATTCATAATATCAACAAGACAATTAGATTTAAGGTCGGATGAAATACCCGGAGTCATAACGTTACTATGAGTACTAGGCGACCAACTCAGATGTGGGGTGTTAAAATCGCCAACAAGTAAGAATACGTCTTTATCCTCACCACGAGATATGTTTTTATGAACATTGTCGTAAAAGGCTTGCAAGTGGTCACGGGAAATATCGGGAGGGAGATAACATAAACATAAGTGGAGCTTTCGACAGGAAACATTGCTCGGAAGGATAGTCACCCAAAGATCTTCTACTTGACATTCCCAACTCGCTTGTCTAATTACATGAAATTTTTCCTTAACAGCAATTAATACACCACCGCCTTCATGCTTAGAAATACAACTAGTATGACGGTCTCTTCTGAATACAGTAAATTGAGAATCAAACATTTCAGAATCAAAGACACTGTCATTTAAATTGGTTTCGGTGAAACATATAACATCAAAGTCACAACTTAAAGTATTTAAATAAATATCAGTGACTTTCGTCCTGATTCTATTCACATTTTGATAATAAATATCCATTAATAAATTATTTATAAAGTATGAAATAAAAGTTTAAAAGGTTTAATAAAATAACAAGCAAAAAAAAAAAACTAAAAGAAACCATTATTTTAGAGTGTCCAAAGTGATTGCATTTTTAACATGTATGGCAGTTGAATTATCGTCTTTCCTCATATATACACGGCCATATTTAATCCAGACATATTTATATGACAAGTTTTTGGCAGTTAATCTTGCTGCGGCATGAAGCTGTTTTGTTTCCGGTGAAAGGTGTTCTGAAACATAAACGAAGCACTCCTCTCCATGAACGCCCAAATGAGCAGAGTTCAATTTGGTAGATTTATTGTTCTTGTTGTAGCGTTTGTAAGCAGATATCACGTTATCTCGGTCGCGCTCCGATGGTAAAGTGACAAGTATTCCCCGAGGCCTTTTTGATTTTTTATCAATTTTTGCAACTCGCTTTACAGCTTAAATGTTGGTTTCACTAATTGATATTTTTATTTCTTTTAACAGATTACACACAATTGAGACCAAATTTTCGTTTTTCTTTTCCGGCACACACTGTATTTCAAAATTACAGCCTCTAGAATTTTTTTCTAATATTATGGAGATACGACTGTTTAATTTGTTAATGTGCGATTCTAATGCGGTTTTTTCGGTTTCCATTTTGGCGATGTTTTTTGTAGCAGTATCTAATTTTATTTGCATATCACATTGAAGTGCGGCTAAGTGGTCAGTCCTCTCGGTGAACTCTGCCTTAAGCTTACAAATAGCGCAGTTGATATCCTCCCTAATTGCAGACCTCATATCCGACAATTTTAAGTCCAGGAGTGCGCTGAACTGATCATATGTTATAGTCGCCGATGGTAGTACGGAAGCACTTTTCTCGGTAAAATCAACCGTCTGCGGTGTTATGTTATCCGAAGACATATCCGAGATGTCGGCAGGCGGTGATGAGAGCTGCTTGCGAACAGGCGTATTATCATCTTTACGACGCGTTACTAGTTTACATGATTGGCACTTCCATTGTCGTTTCAGTTCGTGTAAATTGTCTTTATAGAAAGACGTCGATAAATTATAGCACTTGTAATGGTAACATCCCTTGCATGCAATACATTTAAGCTGTTCGTCACTACGAGTGATTTTATTGCATGCTAAACAATGCATTTTAATAATATTGTCGTAGGTAGTAGGTTAAACCGTATGAGGAATATGATGTTACTTGCTTCAAAGCGATAATGCAGCAAAAACAGCGCACACGCAGCGTACTTCGTCCAAGTGAATGCAATTATATGAAGCGCTTTAAGAATTAATTGCCTTCAAAGAGGTGTATTATATGCTAGTAGGCACACGACAGCGCTGCAGATTTTGGCATCGGTCTGTAAGTTACTACTGGAATTAGCGCTTAAGCGGCGTTGTTGTAACTCAGCGGTCGAGCCGTGGGTTGGTGTAGGTCATGGATATATCCGATAACGTAGATTTTAAATAAATATTTTAGAAAATCCTTTTGTAATGTCAATTGTATTATTAATTTACTATCACAGAACCATAAAACACTACACTGGTAATAAATTTAATAAGTTATTCACTACTGTACGGCACTTTTGACTATGTTATTGATTAAAACTCGAAGAGCAGATCTTTACTGTGTCAGCGTAAAATATAATATATAATATAAAATAATATAAAATAAAAATTGAAAGCATATTAGTCGTTACTGATGAATACTTTAGTCAATAACATATTGGTAATTATTAAAGCCTTTAATGGCTAAGTACATTACTAAGAGATATTGTAAATTGAAATACTGTAATGGTCATCTAAAAAACTGCTTTAATTATTAGTGAATGTACAGTTCAAAGGGTAGATAATTACGTAAAGGCAAATTATACCTTTGGAATTACTAGTAAGTAATTAATTGATTAAATTTTAATGTATTTGTAAGAACATAGGTTTATTTTGCAAAGGACATTGTTCTGCGTCCATACAATATTCGCCTAAGAACCAACAGTGAAAAAAAACCTTCTAAAGTCCGAAATTACACATGTATGTAACAATAATTACTGACGGACACTTCTGAAAACTTAGATATTAGCAGTTATCATAGAGATTTTGAGGTTATGGTTTATTTTTATGAAACATTACTATGTTATTGCTAATGTAAGCAGTTCTGTCTTAGCCGAGCATTTATACGGTAAATAAAACTCCGGTTGTGATTAGGTAAATTTATCGCATAACAAACCAACTGCACAGTGCACTTAGATTCCGAAAACATTTGCAGAAATGTATTTTTTCAAACGAAACCAAAACGATCGCACGTCTCCTTCTTCTTTCTTTTTTATGGCGGTTTTTGATTATTCGCCAATGTCAGCGTGAAAGTGTTTATTGAGTATAAGCTCAGTAGTTACAAATAGTATGTACAAAAGAAGATTGTGATAATACAAGTATCTTATTTTCTTTAAACAATTAAATTTTCCTTTTTATCTTGTACTACTAGTGGTTGTACTGTTGAATTAACTAGAACAAATGACAAACACAGTTGCTATAACTACATTAGTGTATTAGTATTGACAAACATTAAACTTTTATACTATTAGTGTTAATAAAATCACACAGAATATATACATAAGGAGTGTTTGTGTAGGTTAAAAGTGAATCGAAATTTATAGGACGAGTGATGTCAGGAGGGAGATGATCATAGAGTGAACAAGATAATTTAGGACAGTTAAAAATATGGTCAGAGGTTCCATCATCTAACCCACATTCGCAGAGGGAACTATTCCTAATCCTCAGTTTGGCTAAATGTACTGGTGTACAAGCATGGCCAATTCTAAGTCTACAAATAGTTGATGTTGACTGTTTGTTAGCTTTATTAAATTTGAAAAACCATGGTTTTGGAGGGATGGCACATTGTACAGCAGCATAGTGTTTACCTTTTATATTTTGAGTGGCTTTCCATAATGTATTCCAATTATTATTTAACTTCTTCTTTGCAAGTAACACTATGTCTGAAGAGTAAGTTAAATCACATGGTAAGCCATTTCGACTAGCATTTTTATTTAATTTTCACTTTCATTGCCCTTGATGCCACTATGACCTGGAATCCAAGCTAAGGAAACCTGAATGTCCTTGAGATGACATCTATACAATGTGTGTTTAATTTTGAGGATCATGGGTATCTTATATTTACTTTAGAACTGGTTTGACAAAATTGCTAACAAACAGCTTTTTGAGTCGGTAAGAATAACAGACTTATTTAAGTTGTGTGCTTCTATATAAATTAAAGCTTCATAAATTGCCGTGGCCTCGCCAGTAAAAGTGGAAGAAATGGAAGGGCATTTAAAATTGAGGATTATTTTGTATCTGGGAATCCAAACTGCTGCTCCAGTGCAAGTTTCATCTGACTTTTTGGAGGCATCAGTGTATATAATAAGCCAGCCTTTCCATAAATTATCTATGACTCTACTTAGTTTACTATTTGCTATAGGGCAATCTTTCTCAATACCAAGGTCGAGGTGGATATTTGGTTGGTAAATAATTGTATCATATGGGATATCAAAGATGGGACAGGACTTACATTGTGATACTGGGTGTGGTAGATGGAGTAATGTTACCAAACTGTTGGATAAGCAGGGAGATTCTTTATGAGTCCAGTAATGCTTTGATGAAATATATTCCTTTTATTTATAGGTGTAATTTAGAAATGATAGGGTGGGAAAAGAGTTGGTAGATTTAAAAAAATAATCGGTCCGAAAGATATTGTCTTCTTAGGTAAAGAGGGACATTCGACTTGGAGAGCATTTATTGGGGAAGATTTCATTGCCCCGATGATTATACGAAGGCTTTTGGACTGAATCCTGTCTAGGATCTTTAGGGAAGACTTATAATATGGTTTCAAGACAAAACACCCATAATCCAAATGACTACGGCTAAGGGCGTTGTACAATATTTTTTGGGAGAATGGGTGGGAGCCCCACCAATCTCCCGATAAAGCGCGCGAAGTATATTTATATTTTTTTCACATTTTTTGAGATATAGTTGATATGATGAGAAAAGACTAGTTTAGAGTCAAGAATAACTCCCAATAATTTTAGATTCTCCCTAATTGGGATAGGTTCATTATTAAAGAGTATGTTGATTTCAGGGACTTGCCTATGGCGAGAGAAGATCACAACACTGCTTTTGCGAACAGACAAAGACAAACAGTTAACCAATCTTGTAAATAAGACATTGATAAATTCAAGTGGGAATAAGCTGTAGGGAGGTTATCCAGGGAAATATATAGCCTCCAATATGCAGACGATATAGCTATATCGTCTGCATATTGGAGGGTGTTACAGAATGAGTTAACAGAAAGTTCTAGATCATAAGTATAGATAGAATAGAACAAAGGACTAAGTACTGAGCCTTGTGGGAGACCCTTCCATACAATTCTTGGCGGGAGTAGAGAATTTTTACTATCAATATAGATGGATCTAGAAGAGAGAAAGTTAGAGACAAAATTTTACTATCCTCACTGGAATACTCAGATTAAGCATTTTTTGCCTGAGCACAGGAAGAAGTACATTGTCATATGCAGACGAGATGTCTAGAAAGACTCCAACAAGGTATTCATGTTTAGAGAAAGCTATACGAATATCAGTAACTAGAGTACTAAGGCTATCCATGGTGCTTAAGCCCTTTCGGAATCCAAATTGGAGTTTTGCTAGAAGGTTTTTGCTTTCAAGAAACCATTCTAAACGATTTTTTATTAGGTGTTCAAGAATTTTGGCCATGGTACAAGAAAGAGCAATAGGGCAGTAGCTTGAGGAATCAGTGTAAGGCTTACCTGGTTTGTGAATAGGTAAAATAACTTGGGATTTCCATTCTTCAGGAGGAATGCCGGACATGTAAATATAATTCAAAATAGAAAGAAGATGGGCTTTAGTAGGTTCACTGCTATTAGTAATAAAAGAATAAGGAATTCCATCGATTCCTGGTGAAGAGTCTTTAAGGACACTAAGAGCAGCATATAACTCCTCATAAGAGAAAGGGGAGTCAAAACTGTGTTGATAGTGTAAGGACTGTGATTGAAATGCATTGTAAGATGGTACTGTGTAGTGTTATGCTACTTACATATCATTTTACACTATTTTAAATTTATTTTTCCATTCTGTTTTGATTTTCTGCATTCACCTCAAAACTGGATATTTTGCATCACCTTTATTTCCATAGGATCCTGTAACGTTGTTAAACCATAAGAACACAATAACAAATCATTTTTACTTCGTATTTTCACGCTATCAGCACTTTTTAAATCGGTGTCGATGGAGTCTACCTTTTTCGATCTTTTATTTAGTTCTCCGTAACTCTGCAATTTCGGGCTTCGTGCGCGCTGGTGCGCTACCTTTTTCCTATATCAATAATATCTCATTTTTTCACTTAAATCTTGCCGTTTCTCTATTACGAGCCTGAAACCAAAATTTGACATGTTTTGACATCGTTGTTTATCTGGTTGTCATGGCAATTTTTATTCGAATTCGTTACCGGTCTGATGTTTTTACTTCAATACTTCCACAAATATACTCTTTTCTTCTTGGGCATTTACAAAAAATTTGCTTTTAATTTAAATAATTTCCCGTCGAGCGCGGAGCTCTCTAGAAAAGTATAAAAGCCGAACGATCGGCCAATAAACTCAGTCTCGCTTCAGCTTTCAAACTTGAGCCATCTCCTAAAGGCCTTATCCCGGGGCCGCACTGCCCCGGGATCCTGCAAGCCTCTGCCTTCACCTGAAGTCGTCGCCTAGCCACGCCCACGCCTCCACCTACTAGTGCCCGCGCTATCTTCAGCCGCTGTGCGCGCCTACTCCGGGCGCTGCGTGTGCCTACTCCAGGCGCTGCATGTGCCTACTCCAGGCGCTACGTGTGTCTACTCCAGGCGCTGTGTGTGCCTACTCCAGGCGCTGTGTGTGCCTATTCCAGGCGCTGCGTGTGCCTACTCCAGGCGTTGCGTGTGCCTACTCCAAGTGCTGCGTGTGCCTACTCCAGGCGCTGCGTGTGCCTAGACCAGACGCTGCGTGTGCCTACTCCAAGCGCTGCGTGTGCCTACTCCAGGTGCTGCGCGTGCCTAGACCAGGCGCTGCACGCCTACCACAGGCACAGCCTATGCATACTAGCACCACCGCCAGGCGCGGTGTGCCACTTTGGTCTTCGGGCTCCGCTTCAATACTCATCATCTTTATTATCTTTTTTTTAAATAATTATAATTCACGTCATCCATCATCATCATCATACTTCATTTTTTTTATATAAAACTGTAAATATCTTTTTAAATTTTAAATAAATTATTCGTTTTTGTTCTATTTTTGTTGTTTCGTTGTTGTTAGGTTAGGTTCTTTTGTTTTTAATTGTCGCTTTACGACAACTGAAGGAGGAGCAAGATTACTACCAAAATTTTCTAGCCAATAAGACTGATCATTAGAAGTTGTGTTTTCAGAGGCCAAAACTGAACATCGGATTTTTTTTATATTTTTCCAGACTAATGATGGATGAGTCCTAGGTGACAGTGACACAGAATTTAAGCCATCCAGCTTTTTTCTTCCCAGATAGTAATTTTAATGTTTCAGCAGCTGTTTTTTTTATAAAAAATATAGTTGTCAAATTTCATAGAGTGGGAATATCTTACTTCAGCTTCCTTTCTCTTTTTACATGCTACAGAACAATCTTGATCCCACCAAGGCGGTGAAGGAGCATTATTTTTATAAGGTTTTTTGATGGGAATTGTCTTATTGGCGGCAGATAAAATAGTATTTTTAAAAGTAGAATACACCTGAAGAATATTATCTTTCTGAACAGGAGGAAGGGCTGAAAGTTCTTCCTCTAGAACTGTGGAATATAGTTGCCAGTTTGCTTTGGATGTGATTGATAACAATAGGCAAATGATCACTGCCATGAGAAAAGGGTAATATTCTCCAAGAAAGAAGGGACGATAGAGCAGGGAACAGAGTAACAGATCTACAGCACTTTTAGGATATTGGAGGGGGTATTTCTACGTGTGGGTGAACCATCGTTAAGGAGACAGAGATCTAAATCATCAATGATGCCTAAAAATGTAGAAGACCAGGGATCACAAAATGGGAGCCCCATAAATTATGGTGCATATTAAAATCACCAAGAATTACCATAGGACGAGGGATGGAGGATATAATCCTCGTAAGTTCTGATTTGATATTTAAACTAGGTTTGGGAATGTAAATAGAAAGAAAAGAAGTGTTATGAGCTCTAACTGCTACAACATTAATTGAAGGACTATGAGAAGGAAGGGAAATTAATGTCTAAGTAATTGATTTTGAGATAAGAATGAAAGAGCCAGCATGACCATCATTCCTATCATCCCTGAGGTATGAATAACCTGAGATCCTAAAATGAGACCCAGGCTTAAGCCATGTCTCTTGGATGGCTAGGATAAGGGGACGGTATTTATTAATAAGGTAAATTAATTCATTTTTCTTATTTGTTAATGAAATGAGCTCAGTAAGTTTTTGGCGGAGGGCAAGTGGGAAATCCATATCACTGAAATGGGAAAGCATACTTATAAGCATGGAGTTCATTAATTCACAGAGATTGTCATTAGGGGAAATACTCCGCCCTATTAAAGCACAACCATTAGTAGTTGAAGAAGAAGGGGTATCTGTTATTGCCTCATGGGCAGATTTATCATATCCATGACTTGATGCTGTATTTGGCGGAAGTCTTGGAGTAAATGTAGTCTTCCTGTACGAATGAGATTGTGAGGGGACAACTGAAGATAAAGGGGAAAAATAGGGTAGGGACTCTGATGATCATACGAAGGAAGGATTCTAGTACCATGTACATAAGATCTCCGGACTTGAAGGAAACGGGCAGATGCTTCTAGATAGGAAATATTTTCCTGTGACATGGTAAGTTTGATAGATCTCTACCTAGAGTGTTCAGGGCAGAAAGGATATTTAGCCATGTGAGATCCTGAACAAAATAGGCAAGTAGGAGTCTGTCTTGTGCATAATATTCCTTCATAACTTTGAGCACACACAAAACAACGGGAAGATGACCTACACTGTGAGGTTACATGTCCAAAACGACAACATTTGTGACATTGAATAAGAGGTAAAATGTAGAGCTCAACAGGCATTGAAGTGAAAAAGCAGTAAATGTTAGAAGGAAGTTTCTGGCCGGAAAAAGTTAAAACAACTGTTTGAGAGGGAATCCACACAGTGCTTTGGTTTTCATTAACTGAATTTCTATTAAATCGGCGAGCTTTAATAATTGGGCCAAAACCAGCTGGGACCTCGATTGAAGAAATGAGTTCCACTAATGTCCATTCTACAGGGACCTGCCTCACTATTCCCATGCGTGTGACATTATAAGAAGGGATTACAGTATCATATTTAGCACCTGCAAGGGCTGGGTTTTCAATAAAACAATTTGCATCAGCTGCACTTTTAAACTCGACTGAAATTCTATTTCGTCCTACTCGCTTAACACCACCACTATCAACATTTTCAATAATAATAATATTGAAAATGTTGATAGTGATGGTAGAGAAAATGACCATACTTTATCGGTTTTAAAACTACTCCAGTTGATAAATCATCTACTCTCTTACTTACATGTACAAGAAATGGCGCATTGTCGTTATTAAAGTATTTATGTTTTTTTTCTATGTAGTCAGGATAGGTATAAGAGGTCTGAATAGAAGGTACAGGTTGAGATGAATCTGTAATTAATCTTTTCTGAGGATGAGCTGGGTTATTGGTTGCTTGCAATCTCTTACACTTCGATTGGTCAATTTTGATAGGCATATTTTTTTTGGTAACAGTATGGGAGTCACATGGAACCCTGTCGGGATCGGGTGGGTCTTCCTTCATTTTATTTTAACTAATTACATATAAAACAACATAATTACTAAATACTTACGGATTTATAACTACTAAAACCAACACCAACAAAAAAATAAACAAAAAAAGTAAATCAACAGCTCTCAGAATAAGAAATAGCTAAAAACACAACGACACTTGTATACCTCACACTGCCTCACACCTATCCTTCAACGTGTTTTCTTTTAATGACCGATCGCACGTTTGACGTCTATCTATTTTGACGTGTTGTCATCTTTCAACGTTATTGACTTTTTTTTGCGTGGCACATTGCTGATTTGGCGAATGCGAATACAATAGTATTGTAATTTTAAATGAAAACAGATGATTTCACTGTATCCCAGTTCCTTGTGGCATATATTAATCTGAGATATATTAAAATATAAAGGTTTTCATAATATATTTGAGTTTATGACAACTTTTGAAATATGTGAGTGAAGGTATTGTGCGATTGGCCAAAGCACAGGAGGCCATAAACGCAGCACATTAGTATTAAAATAGGTACAAAGTTCAAAATCGAAAAATTCCTTTATTATCTCATATATTTCCAGACGTTTGTATATATCTACATCGTTATTTTTATCATACGATGAATCCATATGGTACAAGATACACGTAATCAATATTATCGCTATTTATAGATTAATAACTGCAGTGGCTATAATACACATGTGTTACAAAGGGAATACTAAAAGTTCTATGCTCTTGGCCGCTCATAAATGTTTGAATTTCGAATGTTATATTTTTTAAAATATAAGAAACTCATATTATATTCATTATATTTTTTTGCTGGGCAGTCACGTGTCAATTTTTTTAATCACAAGTTGAAGTTTGTCGTCCGTAGCAAAAAATGGAATGAACCCGAAAAGATTTTAGGGCGATGATTTTTTATGATTTTAAAAGTTGACTCTCTCCACAACTTTGCACTGTTCGTCTTCGAAATGCTTTTGGGAGGGAAGGACCTCATTTGAGCAGCGGTAAGCGTTGGTATGCAGCATTTGATCGTGGCTGAGTTTATCATCATGATGAAATTCGTGAAAAATGTGGTTATTGTCAGGCGACCAATTGAAGAAAACCGGCACATCACCTGTGAGAAGATTCGAGGACGTTTTGGTATTAGTATGAGCCAGATAAAAATACTGCAAGATTTAAAAGTAAGAAAATTTTGTTGTCGCTGTATTCACTCACACCAAAACAAAAACGTGTTCGATTTGATTGGTCTAATATAATATTATTAAAGTAGGATCACAGACATGCAATAGCTGTGTATGACATTGTGACAGAAGGTGAAACTTTTGACGTGACAACGTCTTCTAATTCGATGAAGCAGCCAGCACGCACGAAAAAACATGACTCATGCGGCGTTACCTCGCTCTTAGGCGTTCCATTTAAGGCTTGAAGTGCAAGCGAGTGCGCGGAGCGAGCGACAAAGAGGCACAATCGGCGTTGTCACGTTCAACTATCGTCAGTAAACCAACTTTACAGACAACCGATTTTTTTTGTAGAATAAGGGTGACATACGAGCATTGTGCACCTGATGGTAATTGAGTACAGTGGCCCATAGACATTTATCCTCCATGAAAATTCAAAATGCAGATGCGTTGTCACCCCTGAGGACTAGGATGGAATGCCTTGTGTACAGTAAAAATGGTCTCCAGTTCATTACACTAACCATACAAAACACGACAGCATTAAGCTGTTATTTTACACTCGTAATCTTTGGAGCGTAGTCCTTCCCTGGTCGATAGATATGTTGTTAAATTCCGCAAAGAAAGCAACAGTTTTATGTATGGATGTTCGAAGGGAAACCAACAAAATTAAGACAGGGCAGAAGTGTGGGCTTCAGCGCACACCGCTAGCGTGAAGCTCGTGACCTATCCAGTAGTGTCCTACGCAGTCCAGACCTTGCATGTGATTTCTTTATTTTACCAAAAATCAAAGATAATAGATGAGAGGTTTGACATTTTCTGAGCCAGAAGTGGCCGTGATGTCTTTCAATCAACACGTGAAAAATATGCCCTCAGACTAATGATCCTTATGTTTTCAAAAATTGCTTGAGACTTTGAAAAACAGTAAATATATTAGTTTACATATAAATTGTTTTATTTATGATTAACGCAGAATTTTAGTGAGCCCCACGTATAGCTCCACCAAGTTGAAACGTGGAATAGATTGGAATAGAATAGAATAGAATGGAATGGAATAGAATATAATAGAATAGAATAGCGTAGAATAGAATAAAAATAATTTAATAGAAGAAATGTATTTTTAAACTATGGTAGAAAAAGTTGATACCAATATCCCATTACATATTTGTCTGGTTCCTCGTTCGTTTAGTGCTCATAAACACGTCTGATGATCATGAGGGTTCGAATGCCAGATCGGATCCAAAAACAGTAATTTAGTTTTTCTGTTAGAAAGTCAGTGGTAGCCCGGAGTCACGAAGATGGCGATGTTTCATCCTCGTGCCCCGAAAAGCATGTAAAGCCGTTGGTACTCCGCCTTATTACTTTCCTTTGTGTCGAATTGCTGTAGTATCGGACCATGAGAGTGTGAGAATAGAGAATGCACCTGTGCTTGCGCATACACACACACGCGCACTATAATCGTATTTTACGATAATAGCTAGTCTTCTTTAAAAATGGCCACCACGACTGAAATTATTACATTATATATACAATTATCATTGCCCGCTACTTCTTCCGTGTTATAGTTGCAAGAATTTTTGCTACATCGTAACACTACGACATTAATTCAAGAAATTTCAAGAGGTGTTCTAATTGGTTATGATATAACTAATAGGTTTTTACCTATGAATTTGCCGTTCTGCAGTAGTGGCCATTTCAAATCAAAAAAAATTTTTGTTTGGCTAAAAATTCTAATTTCAATTAATTTTATTTTAACTCCGTGGTCGCCATAAAACTTTGGTTAACAATGACGAATTGAAGGCTATTGTGGAAGCTGGTGATAATCAATCTACGGCTGAGTTAGCAGTAGCTTTCCAAATCAGCATCAAAACAATATTGGTCTACTTTTGTCAAATTGACAAGGTAAAAAAGCTTGACAAATGAGTGCCCCACGAACTCAATGATCGCCAGCGCGAAGTACGCGTCGAGACGTGCCTTGTACTGCTCAACAGGTACACAAACGAAGGAATTTTGAACCGCACTGTTATCTGCGACGAAAGATGGATTCTGTTTGACAATCACAAGCGCTCAGCAAGTTAGTTGAATCCTGGTTCAGCACCTAAACAATGCCCTAAACGAAAACTTATTCCTAGAAAAGTGATGGTCACTGTTTGGTGGTCTAGCACCGGTGTGATTCATTATAGCTTCTTACCAAACGGGATGAGCATTGCTGCAGATAAGTACTGGGAAGAACTGAACAAAATGATGGAGAAGCTTGCACGTCTCCAACCAGATTTGGTAAAACGCTCTTCCCTACTTCTCCTGCACGACAACGCGCGATCTCGTACTGCACGACAGACGGTCTCCAAGTTACAAAATTTGGGGTTGGAAGCTCTCCGTGATCCGCCGTACTCACTAGATATTGCGCCTACAGACTTCAATTATTCCCAGAAATGGGATAACTTTTTGATGGGAAAAAATTCAACACCCGAGAGGCAGTACAAAATGCCTTTGAAGAGTTTGTTGCCTCCCGTCCAGCTGATTTCTTCAACGGCATCAATAAACTGCGTTCCCAATGCGTTGACAAAGATACATCGATTGCATGCGTGATTAGTTTAATTAATAGAAATAAATAAACATGGAAAAAAATTATGTTAACTTATTTTATAAAAAACGGCTATTACATATGTAAAAGCCTAATATTTAAACTTTATATTTAACCTTTTTAATTTTTTTCATAGGTTATATTTAAAAAACGAATACGTAAAATGTGTAACTAACAGTCCCTAAAATTAAAAAGCCTTATCTTATAAATTTTTTCTCCAATTTATTATAGAACCTCTATAAGGTACTATTGCGTTTAAGAAGCATTTTAATATGGTGTTTATGGTTTTTTTAAGCCACACACTGCTTTCACACAGTCCTTTCCTGAATGTTCAATTTTCATTAAGTGATTTTGTTTTGGTATAATAATTACCATTAATTGAGGTTGGAATAGTTAAAAAGTACTGTGAATTCGTCAGTTTATTACTCACTAATTAATAAAGAAAAGCTTTAACTTTAGAAGAGTAAAATAACAACTGAAGAGTAGAATAACAACAAAATTGGCTGACAAGGACGTAACTTGAAGTTGCCCACGCCGGCAGTAAATGGAAGGCTTTAAAGTTAGATTGTTCTGTAAATCAAATTGTACTATTAATTATTTTGTGATAGAACGTGCAAATTTTAGGCGTTGTTGGATACTTTTGAAAATAGAACGGAAAACCCGTCACTTTTGAAGTCTCGACGAATTTTTATACCAGTAGTTTCTTGGTAAAATCTTCTTATTAATGTGTAAGTGAATTCTAACTGGAAGACGAATTGTAGCTTTTCAAATTTAAATGATAAAATATATGAAATAATAAGAATGACGGGAGTCAAAATAAGCTTTCCTTTAGCTGCTCCAGTTAGAATGTACTTGCCTTTATAATATTTCTACCTAGCTTTGTGATGAACAGCCTGGTGCCGCATTTCGGATCGGGAAAGGTAAGGGAAAGGAAGGGATTGAGGGCTTCGACCTCAGCTCAAGATTTTCAAAGGAGTTTAAAGATAATCGTAAAATATAATACAAAAAATATGAGAAATCTAATATAAAATTACAAAAAAAGAACATTTTAAATAAATTTAAAGAACATTGTGTAAGTTCTTTCTTTATATGTATGTTTTACATAATGATATAAAATATATAGTACAATGTAATGTAGAGGCGGTGTGAAATAATCCACTACCACATAGTATGATTCCGTGGCTGTATAGGTTAATAAAGAGAAACTAAATCAGGAAAAGGGGAAGCAGCATCCTCCTGATAATTTAGTAATAAGAAACTGCGGTTGCCAATATGTGTGCAATGCATGGCAACTATGCCCAAAACCTCCCGCCCAAGTCACGGCATACATACACATACTTGGCTTTAGTGGGTACCAATTTAAGGGCGGGGCAGTGGTGTAGTGTATTATTATGTATTATGTAGTTTATCACTGTGTTTCAGTGTGAAGGATATAGAGAGCCAGTATAACTAATTACAGGCTGTCGATCGTTACTTCAATACGAGCTGTATTGAAGTTGAGTAAGTCCTGCCGCATGAATTCGGAGATCTGTCTGTTCAGCTGTATGCTGACAAATCTGCTGAACACTGCAGCTTCATTTACCGTCTAACAGCCATGAGATTTAAAGTGTGAGCGGAGAATTTTTGTGTTTTCTGCGACGGGTCTTGCAGAACTTAGCTCCGACAGCATGGACAATTTCCACGAGCTTGTCATTCATATCGTCCACTGCATTGCAGTCTTCTAAGCTCTGAAAACATTTTTCTAACTCGAGCTAAATAAATAATAAACACACAGTCCACCTGATGGTAAGTGGTTGCTGTCCCATAGACAGCTACATCTATCTTCGTTTGCGAATTAAAATGCAGATGCGTTATCAGCCGTGAGGACTCAGATAGAAGGTTTCCTTTTCAGTAAAATAGACCTCCGTTTCTCTACACTCACCATACTAAACACAGCAGCATTAAGCTGCTATTTTACGCTGGTATTCTGTGAGAGCGTGGTCCTTCCCCGGTCGTGCCGACCCATTCGTGCTACATCTATACTATTAGTATAGCTGCAGCATGGCTCTACCACGTAACTTAAGAGGAGCTGATGTTGAACTCAAGAAGTCCATCCAGGAGTTAGATCAAGGAGATTTGAAAAGCGTGGCTGCGAATTATTCGACTGTTTGGTCATTCATTCCTCCAGCCAGTCCTCAATGGGGTGGGGCCTGGGAGTGCCTCATTTGAAGTGTAAAAGATACTTTAAAGGTGGTACTTATAGAGCGTGGCTAGGGTTAGTGTTAGGGCATGCCCCCGAAGCGACGGAAAAGTCATGGGAGCGCACACTCCAAAAATCCACGAGTTGGAATGTGGGCTCCATGATAGGACGCAGCTCAGAGTTGAGCGAAATTTTGCTCAGACGACGTATAAACATCTGCTATATACAGGAAATGAAATGGAAGGGGTCTAAGTTGCGAAATATTGGAAACGATTACAAGCTTATGTACAAAGGCTAAACAAAACGGGTTAGGAATAGTAGTCGATTAAAACTTATAATTGAAGTTAATGGAGTCAGCGACCGCATCATAGCTGTTAAATTCGCCATGGACGATCAAACATGCATGAACATCATATTAGCATATGCACCACAAATCGGACTAACACAAGAAGTAAAACAGTCTTTCTGGGATGACTTACAGAATTTTCTGCAGTCTATTTCTATGACAGAATCAAAGTACATTGGTGATGATCTCAATGGCTATGTGGGAGAAACATCGACTACCCACAGCGAAGTCCACGGGAATAGAGGTTTTGAGAATAAAAATTCACAGGGTTAGGATATACTCGATCTTGCAACTACTTTCTACATGGCAATCATCAACACCTATTTCCCAAAACATCAAGAGCACTTAACCTAACCTAACCTATCAGAGCGGCGGAACTTGCAGTCAAGTGGATTACATCCTGGCAGATAGACGATTGCTGAAAACTTTCAGAAACTGTAAAGTTATACCCGGAGAACCCTTAACATTCCAACACCGACTCTTAGTAGCCGACTTCATAACACCAAGGCCAATAAAAGCTAGAACAGAGAAATTCGGTTGTTCAAGCTGGAATGCGTAGAGGGTGAAAATCTCTGTATATATAAATAATAAATACATACAAGAAACTGCTGCTGTCAAAAACATCAATGGCGTGTGGGACGAATTTCACACTTTCAGCATTCAGCAAAGATCCAAATAAAGAAAATCTGTTTTAAGACAACAAAAAACAGCGATGAAGATAAAAACGCATATCGAGACGCAAAAAAGGATATTAAAGGGCTGTAGTACGGGCCAAAGCTGTAACTAGGGAGGACTTCTATACTGGGCTGGAGAACGCGACCAGTAATAAACAGCTTTTCAAGATCGCCACTCCCTCTCAACATCTAACGAGGACATTAAAAGAAGATGGGTAGAGTACTAATCTAAGCTACAAAATGAAACACATCCTTCTGAACCCATAGCAGAACTGTCTCCAATTGAAGGCCCTTGGGATGAAATAATGCGCACAGAGATCAGACCGTTCATCAGCAAAATGGACCTGAGACTTGGAGAGGCTGGCGTGTACTTCCTACAGGTGCTATTTAATAAAATCCCTCACAATGGTACACCAAACGCATGGAGGAAGAGCTCATTGGTACTATTTTTCAAAAGTAACTACAACATAAGGTACTTTGGTAATTAACGGACAATAAAGCTGATCTCGCACACTTTTAAAATTTGGGAACGAGTGATTAATGAAAGATTACGATATGTCATAAAATCACAGAAAACCAGTTGTGGATTTGCCCCGGGAAAGTCGACAACCGACCGGAATACCAGTGTGGATTTGTCCCGGGAAAGTCGACAATTGATCGCGTTCCGAGACCTCTGATTTGGCAAACACTGCGGACCCAATTAATCCCGGAATGGTACGTATAACTGATAGTGGACATTTACGACGGCGTATCTACAAAGGTACGATGTCCTGCAGGAATCAGCGTAATGATGAAAAAAATCAAGAATTTCAGGTAAAGGTTGGAGTCCATCAAGGATCGGCACTCAGCCCGCTACTTTTCAATCTCGTGATGAACTATCTGACGGCTCAAATCCAGCAACCTGCTCCCTGTAGCATTTCGTACGCAGATGACGTCGTCCTCATTGATGAAAATCCGCTCACCTTGCAAGCGACCTTGGAAAAGTGGAGGTCATCATTAGAAAACGCAGGCCTTAAGATCTGTAGAAAGAAAACCGAGCACTTCCCCAACTCAACCGCAACTACCTGTACAACAAACCTCCAAGGCTCCACCCTAAGAACAGCAGAACACTTCAAATACCTCGGTAGCGGTATAGACGCCAATATCACACACCATATAAACACGGGTTGGCAAAAATGGAGAGTTCTAACAGGCGTGCTTTGCGATACACGAGTGCCAATTCGCGTTAAGGGCAAAGTTTATAAAACCGCAGTAAGACCCGTTATGACCTACGGCGTAGAGTGCTGGCCTGTTAAGAAACAGCAGGCTAATAAAATGCATGTTGCGGATATGAGGGTGCTCAAGTGGTCTGCAGGCGTTACAATGCTAGACAAAGTGCAAAACCAATACATCCCAAATAGCTTCAAAATCCAATCCAAGACCAATACAACACAAGCTCATGGAGTCATGCCTTCGTTGGTACGGCCACGTCATGAGAAAACCTGATGATGACATGACAAAAAAAGTGCTACAGCTTGACTCGGGACCAAAAAGCCGCGGCAAACCCCGACTAACATGGATGTCAATTATTAAGAAAGACCTCACCACAGATAGTATAGACTCACTGACGACCCAGAAACGGCATCTCTGGAGAAGAAGCATTAGGAGAGCCAACCCCAATTACAAATGGGACAAGGCCTGAAGAAGAAGAAGAAGACTTATAGAGCGTGCACCGAGGGAGGAAGCTTTCAACACATTGATAGCTAAATTGAGAATAGGTAAACAGTCAACCGTTGACATATGTCTCTGGGGAACCTGGTAGCGAGGAAACGCTGACAATGAACCATTTCCTGCTTAGTATGTCGTCAAACTTACCTATGATATGAGCATTTGATGATTCAGACTTTTACCTCAGACGTCAATGGTAAATAATATATCACAGAGATTAGCTGATATAATTTGCAACCGTTCGGTACAGGAAGTTCTTCCTGGTATAATTCCGAGACGAAAATGGCAAACAGAACAAATATCATTAAAAGTGGGGGATCTTGTCGTAGTTATTGATCCAGACGGACGCCGCAATTTATAGCCTCGGGGCATTATTAAAAAAGTGTTTCCGGGAAAAGATGGTAGAATGGTTAAGGTCAAAACAAGGTCACACTCCATACAGACACACTGATACACAGATACACACTACAAACTTATAACATCCTTCTGTTTTCGTCGGAGGTTAAAAAAATAAAAAAAAATAATAAAAAATATTTATTAGTTACTCAACACAGAAACACACGCGTCTATTCAGCAAGCGCTCTCGCAACATAAGTTTTAGTTATGCGTAGTAAACACGATGAAACTATTTTCATTGTTGAAATTAGTTTCATCCAAAAATCGCAAAAGTATTTTATGTTCAAAAATAAAGAGTAATTTACACGTAAAGCTGTAATTTTTAGACCACATTAGAGTTAGAGGCAAATAATTCATAAGCTTTCCTAGATATTTTAATCATTCTAAACCTAATAACAACATTAGTTATTATTGTCTTTTTTCTATAGACAGTAAGACTACTGTCTGTAGAAAAAAGACAATACTCAAATGGTGTTGCACCTACCACAGCTTCTCAAATAATCTAGGGTTGACTGGTAGAGAATGCTACCAGGCATTAAATCCACCCTTTATATCCCTTATTATAAGGTAGATGTAAAAAAGATTAAATAAATAGAATAAATGTAAATCCGAAACACAAAGTTATAATCTGCATTGGAAAAAACGACTATGATATGAATATACTATCATCACAGCTACGACGGTTTCTTGAATATTTTCCTAATAATGACATAATTGTATTAAATTTATTAACAAATGTAACTGAAATAAATAAAACTTTAAAGAGAATTTGTAATGAACATCAAAATTGCCATTTCGTTGAATGTAGACACAGGATTGCTTTTCAATCATGTAATTCGATTAATTATTTGATAGATTGCATTTATTACGAAAATGAATATTTAAATCCCAAACAATTGAAAAAATTAATAGTAAGTAGTAAGCCGGCGCCTGAAAAAGCTCCCTCTAAAATGGTACAGTATCCAAAGGGAACAATCCCGCACTATTTTTCCAGGACTCGATCAGAGACTTATGCCTCTATTAGTGGATTGATGCCAATAGGCCAACGCGTTTAACTCAAAGTACCTTACTGCATTTTTTCCAAAAATAGATAGGCCTTTCTTTCGTGCCTCACGGTAAAAAAAACTTTAATAATTTTGCCAAAACATTGAGAGTGCCGTGTAGTGGCGGTTAAGAATATCCACTGCCCCATATCTTCCCGTGGGTGTCGTAAAAGGCGACAAAGGGAACCAGGCAGGAGATGGGCAGCAGCATCTTCCTGATACAATTATACTGATACATTCCTGGCTACGGTGGCGACCATGGTAATGGCGGGGCAGGGGGTGCTAGAAATCTCCGGTGGAGGTTCGGTTGCCACATAAAACGACTCGACCTGGCAACATACAACGCACGCACCCTGAGGACTGACGAGAAGATCGTGGAGCTGGAAGAAGAGATAGACAAGTTACGCTGGCATATTATAGGATTATCCGAGGTCCGAAGAGAGGGGGAGGACACGGTAATCCATGAATCCGGCAACTTGTTCTATCACCGGGAGGGCGACCATCTGTCCCAAGGAGGTGTCGGATTTATCGTCCACAAGTCTCTCGTTAACAACGGTGTAAAGATTGAGGGTGTATCGACGAGGGTTGCGTACCTTATACTCAGAATCACCAAACGGTATTCGCTGAAGGTCATACAAGTTTACGCACCAACCTCGGCACACCCCGATCAGGAGGTGGAGGAAATGTATGAGGATATCTCTAGAGCCATGTATTCCTCCAAAACCCACTATACGGATATAATGGAAGACTTCAACGCAAAACTAGGCACAAGAGAGAACGGTGAGCTGAAAGTAGGGAAATTTGGAATAGGGCAACGGAACCCAAGGGGCCAACAGCTGGCCGACTTCATGGAGAAAGAGGGACTCTTTATGATGAACTCTTTCCTCCAGAAGCGGCCCCACAGGTAGTGGACCTGGTCGAGCCCCGATCGTTCGAAAAAAAATGAGATCGACTTTATTATGACGACCACACGACAACTGTTTAGTGATGTCTCAGTGATCGCGAGGGTGAAAACTGGTAGCGATCACCGAATGGTTAGAGGCACACTGAACCTAAACGTTAAGTTGGAGAGGTCTCGTCTAATGAAGTAGTGCTCTGTTCCAAAGTCCCGAAACTTTTCAGGTCGAGTTACAAAACCGTTTTCAGTGCCTAGAAGACTGCAATGAAGTAGAAGATATGAAAAACAAGCTCGTGGAAACTGTCCATGCGGTTGGAGCTAAGTTCTGCAAGACCCGCCGCAGAAGAACACAAAAACTCTCCGATCACTCTTAATCTCATGGTTGTTAGACGGGAGATGAAGATACACTCTTCAACAGATTTGACAGCATACAGGCAACTAAACAGACAGATCTCCAAATGCATGCGGCGGGACTTACGCAACTTCAATACAGCTTGTATTGAAGAAGCGATCGAGCGAAACCAAGGCTCCAAAGTCATTGACAGATCTGTCTGCCAGAAAGAGCCAACTGTAAAGGCTGAAGACAGAATGTGGCAGTATCGTTTCCGGGGCACCTGAGATATTGAGTGAGATTGAGAGGTTCTATGGGCAGCTGTACACTTCATCGTTGGAGCCACACGCAAGTGTGAGTAACGATTCAGTAGCGAGTCTTATCCGACACTATTCCCGAAGATATCCCGGACGTCAGTCTGAGCAAGATTAGAATGGCTCTCCAGCACCTTAAAAAGGCAAGTCCCCGGGCGAGGATGGAATTACAGCGGAGCTTTCGAAAGCGGGTGGAAAACCGGTACTTGAAGTCCTCAGAAGAAGCTTCAGAAGCTCTTCAATTCCGTCCTCCATGGTGGCACTACTCCGGAGGCGTGGAGCAGAAGTGTGGTGGTCTTGTTCTTCAAGAAAGGCGTCAACGCTCTCTTGAACAACTACAGACCGATTTCCCTTCTGAGCCGCGTCTACGTGCTGTTTTCCACAGTCATTACGAATCGTCTCGCATGCAGACTTGACGACTTCCAGCCTCCCGAACAAGCCGGTTTCCGAAAAGACTTTAGTACCATAGACCACATGCATACCCTACGGCAGATTATACAGAAGACATAATCTGCCACTTTGCCTTGCGTATGTGGACTATGAGAAAGCCTTTGATTCCGTCAAAATTTGGGCGGTGCTGCAGTCCCTTCAGCGATACCAAGTTGACTGTCGGTATATCGAAGTGCTGAAGTGTTTGTACAGTAGAGCTACGATGGCTATCCGAGTACAGAATCAGAGTACGAAACCTATCCAACTAGGTGTAAGACAGGGTGACGTTATATACCCGAAACTCATCACCGCGGCACTGGAAGACGTTTTCAAGATACTGCACTGGAAAGGATACGGTATTAACATCAATGGCGAGTACATCACTCACCTTCGATTTGCCGACGATATAATCCTTATGGCAGAATCGCTGGAGGACCTAAGCACTATGCTCAATGACCTCAATAGTGTCTCCCAACGGATAGGTCTTAAGATGAACATGGACAAAACAAAAATCATGTTTAACGTCTATGTCACACCTATGCCGGTAGTTGTTGGGAGCACTAAGCTCGAAGTTGTTGACGAGTATGTTTACCTGGGACAAATAGTCCGACTAGGTAAGTCCAACTTCGACCGAGAGGTCAATCGACGGATTCAACTCGGCTGGGCAGCGTTCGGGAAACTACGACACATCTTCTCGTAAAACGTCTTCCTGAAAATGAGATAATACAACCAGTGTGTGTTGCCAGTGATGACTTATGGATCTGAGGCGTGGTCCTTCACTGCTGGCCGTATGAGGAAGCTCAGGGTCGCTCAGCGAGCTATGGAGAGGGCTATGCTCGGGGTGTCTCTGCGTGATAAACTTAGAAATAAGGATATCCACAGTAGAACCAGAGTAACCGACATAGCCCAACGGATTAGTAAGCTGAAATGGCAGTGGGCCGGCCATATAGCTCGAAGAACCGACAACCGATGGGGAAGAAAGGTTCTCGAGTGGCAGCCTCGTACCGGTAGGCGAAGTTTGGGACGACCCCCCACCAGATGGAGTGACGACCTGGTGAGACATGCAGGAAGTCGATGGATGCAGGTGGCTCAGGACCGTGCTTTGTGGCATTCCTTGGGGGAGGCCTATGTTCAGCAGTGGACTTGTGAAGGGCTGTAATGATGATTGCGAGTGTCTTGGCTAAGCAGGAATTACAAGAAATAACATTACAAGAACTTAACAAGACGAATTATAAACCAGATCTTATATGTTTATTTGAAACTTTTCTGCGATCTGGTAGTGAGATATACCTAAATATTTATAATTATGAGTTGGCAACTGAAGTCTGATACAAAAATTATTTTGACGGGTGGTTTTAACATCAATACGCTGAAACAGGGAAAAATATATGTCTAAATCATAACAGAAAAATACATATTAATGTACCAACACGCAAAAACTCATGCATAGACCACATGCTAAGTAACATTATAGACGCTAACGCTACGGTACTACCTACCGACCACGATACAGCTCAATCATTATGTATCCCTGTGCAAAAAAAAAAACCAAAAACATACACGGTAATTAGAAAGGACTATAGTTGCGAAAAAATTTTCAAATTCAAGGAATGCCTGAAAAGCATAACTTGGTCTGAGGTATACGCAGATATGAACTCTGCCTTCATAAGTCAATCATATTGGTCACAAGTCTATTTATAGTATATAAGTTTCATGAACTACTGTGCATGTTTTATAATCTGTGTTTTACTTCAATTAAAATTAAAGTTAACAACACTCATAAGAACACACAAGATTGGATTAGCAAAGATCTAAGAATAAGCTGTAAAACTAAACGGTCACTAAGGTGTAAATATTTAAAAAAAAAACAACAAGCAATAAAATCAAATATATAAATTATTAGAAAGTATTAAAAAAAATGTGTTAATACCTCAAAAAGGAAGTCACATATAAAATATATAAATAAAAGTAAAAAAAGGAGTAAAATGACATGGAATGTAATAAAAAAGGAAATTAGTGGTTTAAAATCTGACAATATTGTAACTGAAATAAATTTCAACAAAAAACAATTGACAAATCCTTTTGACATAGCCTCAGCTTTTAATGACCATTTTCTAATAATAAATAGACTAATACAAAAAAAAAATTGAGGACAAATAATACACAAAAAACAACTGCTAAGAGCAAACTTATACCAAACACGATATTTCTTCTTCCGACTTCAAAAGAAGAAGTAAAAAAAGAAATCATGGGTTTGAATAACACAAACTAAGTAGGCTTTGACGGAATTAGTACAAGAATAATTAAAATGTGTACAGATGAACTAGTGCCTGTATTGACGTATTTAATTAATCTATCATTTTCATCTGGTACGTTTCCGGAAGTATTAAAACAATCATTCGTCAAACCTTCTCTTATTAAATAAACTTGAAACGATTGGAACAAGAGGACCTACACTACAGTGGCTATCATCCTACGTGAGGAATCAGTGTCACCGCATCACTGTTAACAAAATCATAAATATCGAACTGATAACATGTTCTTCTACCCTAAAAAATAACACCTGTAGTATCCCTCAGGGAAGTGTCCTAGGTCCACTTAGGTTTATAGTATACATAAATGACATGACCAAAGTGATATTGTTAGCTATAACGATAGACCAGCACCTAAACTGGAAATTACACATTAAGGCCTCATGCAATCGTATCTACAGCTTTGTTTATGCTCTTTTTAAAACAAGTAGCGTAACTAACTTGCAAACAGCTATTACCACTTACCACGCTTATGTAGCCTCCATTCCACGTTATGAGGTGATGATATGGGGCAATAGTACTGAGAGACAAAGGGCATTTGTAGAGCAAAAAAAATGCATCAGAGCATCATTATAGTGCATCTTTTTGGAGCCTGGGCCTACTTCCGTTGCCAGCGATGTACATTTTTGAAATGAGTTGCTTTATCAAACGTTATACTGGGCTCTTTCAGAAAGCCAGAGATATATACGATTGAAAAGAAATACAGATAGATTACTTTAAGCGTCATTCCGAGATCTGCTAAATTCAGAAAAAGTTGTTTAGCAATGTGTGTTAAGGTATACTATAATAAGATCCCCAATGACATCAAAAACCTCAAAACGAATTTATTTAAATTGATACTCTATAAGTGGCTTATTTAACTAAAAGTGGATGACATTAAAAGACTAATTGACATTAGGCTTTAATAATTATTGATTTGTTGATATTAAATTTTATGAATGTATTTGACCCTTTTTGAAATAAATGTTACCTGAAATGTTTGTAACATAAACGTAAAATTTGCATGCTAATTATAAGCAAAACATGTGAACTTATTTTACTGTAAAACCTACAAATACCGTGTTTTAAGCCCATAAATAAATTATTATTATTATTATGTGGTATCTATAAAGTTTTCTCATCTGGTTGGGCAATATAAATATATACTTGTAAATAATCATGGTAAACGTACATAAAATCAATAAAATTAATACATAAAAAATACCTAAATATATAAAAACCCAACCAGATGGAAGCCTTCGGCAGGGGAGACAAAACGGCCGAGGGTTAGGGGGAAAGGGAAAGAAACCGGCGGACGATGCGGGCGGTATCGAGGAGCATCGCCTTTTGCATTTGAGCTTGGAGCGGTCCGTCACGGAGTCCCAGTCCCGTCAGATGACCCGAGAGGCTGACTGGAATTAAACAATTCGCAGAGACGACTACAGGTATAATTTCGACCGGCAGTGCACCCCACATGTCGGTCACCTCGTGAGCCAGGTCCAGATATTTTGTCACCTTATCTGTTTCGGCTTTCACGAGGTTCTCGTCATAAGGAATGGTAATGTCGACCAAAAATATCCTTGACTGTGCCCGGTCCATTAGCACAATATCAGGTTTATTCGCAAGGATAATCCTTGTCTGTGATGATGGCCCGGTCCCAGTAGAGCCTGACGCGGTCATTTTCGAGTACGGCTTCCGGCAAGTACTTATAATACGTTTCCGATCCACGAGACCGTATTTCAGAGCGAGCTCCTGGTGTAGAATCCTGGCTACTAATTTGTGCCTGTGTAAATACTCAGAGTTAGAAAGCGCCGAACAACCGGAGATGACATGACTAAGTGACTCACCGGGATGGCGACAAGCTCGACAGACGTCGACGGTGCCATCCTTTAGGATGTATCTCCGATAATTGTTGGTCTTAATAACTTGATCCTGTATCGCACAGACAAAACCCTCTGTTTCCCCAAAGAGGTTACCGAAACGTAGCTAGTGGAGGGAGGCGACTGTGTCTACGAAAGGCTCATGTAGAGCCTTGTAGAACCTCCCGTGGAGCTCCTTCTTCTTCCATACGGTCTCCCGGTCGGAAATGCTCTGTACTGCCAGGTCCTGCCATTGCTCGTTGGCTAAGAATAGAGGGGTAAGACCTTTATCACAAGAAATAACGTCCCTATAGTATGGATCATCCGCTCTCGTCAGAAAGTAATTACGGAGGCTGCACACTTCGCGATTATGCATGGTAATCGCGCTTAAAAAGCCGCGCCCACCATGCTTCCGCGGCAAGTACAGCCTCATTACTGACGATCTCGGATGATGCATCCTCTGGGACGTCATTATAGTGCGGACTTTTCTGTCCAGAGCGTTTAGTTCGGTCTGAGTACACCTGAGCATGCCAAAGGTATACATAAGAACAGGCATGACCCAACCGTTATATGCGTGCGTCTTATTCACACCGGACAAAGGCTGTTAAGCACTTTGGTCAAGCGTGCATAAAACACATCGCAAACTGACTGTTTTATACCAGCCTCATCTACACCGATGTTCTGTGACACACCCAGGTATCGCTATGTTTCAGCCTTGGAAAGGGTCCTTATTTTGATGGGCATAGCTAAGTCTATGCCCTCAGAGTTAACAACCCTTCCCCTTTCAACATGGAGGACCGCAGACTTATCCGTCCCCAGTCCCATTCTAATAGAATTGCTAAAATCACAAGTGATGTTTAGCAATTCCATAAGAAGAGAGCGACTGGAGGTGAATAACTTGAGATCAACCATATAGAAAAGGTGGGTCACTTTTGTACCTCCCTTCCGAAGCTGAAATCCCCTACCGGAGCCCTCTAGTAAGGTACTGAGAGGGTTCAGAGAGAGGCAAAACCAGATTGGACTCAAACAATCACCCTCGAAGATACCCCTTCTTATCTTTATGTTGTTCTCCGCAGCCGTCATCCGCTCGCCTAAATGACAAAAGATCGTACTCCACTGCCTTATACACTGCCCGAGGAAGTCTCGAACTGTACAGTCAATCTTGTACAGCTCGAGGACCCTCTTAAGCTATGCCTCATCATCGAGTGGAATGCCTTTCTGTAGTCTATCCAGGCGGCGGAGAGGTTCCGACGGTTGCGTTTAACCTCCTTGCCAATGACCGCGTCAATGAGGAGTGGTTCCTTGGTTCCACGACCACCGTCCCTATATCCATTCTGAGTTCGCGACATCACCTAATTTGAGTTCAGGTGACGACTGATTCTCGCGCTCAAAATGGACGTGATGGGGCGGTATTTGCTCGGTTCTGTGGTATCCTGATCTTTAGGAACCAAATGAGTGATCCCAGTAGTGAAGAGGCACGGGAGCAACTTCTGGTCGAGAGCCTCTTGAAACTGTCGGGCGAGCACAGCGTGACACACCACGAACCCCTTTAGCCAGTAGTGATGTAGCCCGTCGAGCCCCGGACTTTTCCAGTTCGGGGCCCTACGGACCGCCTCAACTATGTCATCCGGCGGTATGATGACGGGGTCCATGGGCGTAATATTCGCACACTGACTCGCCACAACTTACGTCCAAGGGCCCTCGCTGTGGTTTACGGGCTCTGATCACAGACCGCGCCAGAATGCGATAGTGTCGGCCTGGTACGGTGCTGGGCCCGTTCCACGTACCATTGGCCGCTCCAATGATTCATAGAGCCTCTTCTGATCACTCTGAAAGAGACGATTCTGGTTGAACCGTGTCGACCTCTCGGTATATCGCTGAATCCGCTTCCCCCAAGCAGCGATTCTCTGCTTCATGTCGTCTATGCGGTCCGTCAGTTTTTGCGCTATATCCGGCTAGGACAAACTGATATTTGTCCCAGCAAACGCCATCCTGACGGTGCGTACAATTCTCGGCCTATTATTGCTTGACCTGAAACTTATCAGCCTGCCGATGAGGGCCCTTGCCTTTACGATACGGTCCTCAATCCTTCTTCTTCAGGCTGGGATGGCGCTACTTTGTCTAGTAGCGCGTCCAGCCGTGGGAAGTTTGGCGCCAATAATACGGCAAACTGCCAGTGCGGCGCCAAAAAGAATTGAGTCCGTCTCGCAAAGCTCCCGGCTGGCTTCCAAATAGGTCACTAGCATTGGGTTAAGAGCCCTCACAACAGCCCGATTCCGCTTGCTTAGGGGTATGCACGGTAGTCGCGGTCGATTTTCGGGAGGCCAATTTACTCCTCATCTGCTCTAGTTCTTGGGTGACTATTCCATCATCGTCTGAATCAACTACAACTGGAAAATCCGCGGTGGCATCGACGTGTGCAGATTGATCTGCAATTTGTGTCGTCACATTACCAGCTGTAGCATTTTCATCCGATGAGGGAACAGCCTCACGTCGTATTCGTTCGAGTTCGGCGTCACCAAATATGTTGGAGCGCAGGATGTACCGAACTCGGTCTGCCAGGTTTTGCTCTGATACATGAACAGATGGCTCCAGCTCCGCGAAAAAGCGATGCATCCGAGCCCGATACGCCAACATTCCAGTTTCTTCCCCTTTTGCCCTAAAATACGCTCGCAATGCGTTTGCGTTCATCATTTTTGTCCAACGCATGCGACGTGTCTGAGTCTGAGAAGAACCAGCCGACACTAAGCCCTCTGGTGGGGATGATGGATGCGGGCGGCTACTAGGTGGTCTTGCAGCCCCCCGCGCTTGGCTGGCGACCCGCATGCTGTCGCGTCCAGCGCCAGTTCCAGACGCGCCCTGGCGACCTCCAGGCAGCGGCCCTTTGCGCACTCTTACTCACTTATTATTATTATTATTATTACTTATTATTTTTCCAGATTATGATTTTAACAGATATAAAATGGTTTATTGCTAATTTCTATATTTTTTTTGTAGAAAAGTCACTAAGGCTTTAGGGTTTTATAAATAAAATAGGATGTTAGGCCAAATTGTATATTATTGTTCAGCATAAAAAATACAATTACCATTATTACGCAGTACTTAACATTACCAGTGAACCTACTTGCATAAATTTGCACCTAATCACTATTAATATCATCCCCTACATCTAAACCATTTCTTACCGACACACGTTATCCCTGATACTGATATAAAAGCTGTGATACACAGGTGGTATAAATGGCAAAGGTTTAATAGGTCCTTTTTTTCAGAATTTATAAGTTTACCATAAGGGTATAAAAGCTCTAGCTTAATACCAGATAAATGTGTAGCGTTCATTTTCCTAGTAACAACATTTTCAAGTAAAACTTTTCGAATATTTAAAGAAAATGGTGAACGGATGCATTTTGTTAAAGAAAACAAAACCTGCACCTAGCAATTTTGTTGTTGCAAGAATGTCATCTTTTGTCATCTTTATGATATTGAATGGATTCTTATCTCTAGCTGCCTTAATGACTGCAACCCAGTCATCTGGAATGAATATATTTAAAAAAAAAAAAAACTTTTTCTTCTTCTCCACCAATCCAAAATTTTGGTCACAGGCAAGATATGAGTGTCCGCTGACATAGAACTTATGATCTATGTTCTCAACCGTATAATCTGGATAGGCAACGATATACTAGCAAAGGTTAGCCATTTTAATATTTATGTTTTGGCCACCACACTGGACTATGTAGATAATTAGGTCATTAGAGCTTACTTTCTCTTTAATGTAACACAGCAGGCAAGAAGCTACTTCCTGCAGACCCCTTGAGGCTATAGTTTCATTCCAAACACACATTGTTACATAGTTTTGTACATTATGGATCCCTAAGCAATACGTCCCAAGCTGTCTTTTGTAATAGGAAACGCCAGTAGAAACAACAGGAGTAGGTAAAGCTTTATGAGATCAAACACCATGACCGTTAAATCGGAATCAGCTTCAACCTGGTATCTGATCCTTATTTAAATTATTTCTTGTAGATTCAGTCTTTAAAAGATGTAGGTTCATTTGAGTCTCAGGCGTTTAAAACATTCGATTAGTGCTTTTATGCAAGGTATAATGAGACTCGTATTTAGCAAATCTATTGAAAAAGTCCTGGATTGATTGCATTTTGTGCTCTGAAGTTTCATTTGAAAGCACAAGTTTCCCTCTTTGATCAATAGGAGGTGTAAGAGTTATTAATTTATTTTTCAAAACCAGATGGTATACCAGCTATAGTTCCAAAGGCTTGTGCACTTGAGTTGTCTCCTGTGCTGACACTCTAGTTCCGCCTCTCATTTTGGACGGGAATAGCGCCAAAACCCTGGAAACTGGCCAACGTGCAGCCTGTTCCAAAAAAGGCAGCCGTGCTCACCCTGCCAATTATCGGCCAATCTCAATTACCTCCATACTCTGCAAGATTATGGAACGTATATTGAACGCCCGCTTAATGGCATACCTAGAACAGAATGATCTCCTTAGTCACCGGCAATATGGGTTTCACCAAAATCGGTCAGCTGGGGACCTTCTAGCGTATGCCACACACATGTGGGGCGAGGCACTCGAGAACAGTGGGGAAGCACTTGCTGTTTCCCTTGATGTCTCGAAGGCCTTTGACAGACTTTGGGACACTAGCCTTTTGAGTAAGCTTTCAGCGAACAGCTTATCCCCTGGTCTGATTGAATGGGTAAAGAACTTTCTGAGTGAACGGTCTTTCCGGGTCGTCGTCGATGGCTGCTCATCCGATCCTATGGGGACTAACGCCGGTGTTCCTCGGGGTCTGTTCTCTCCGCAACTCTCTTCCTGCTGCATATTAATGATCTGCTTATGCCCGGTTGATATGGGTATACTGACGATAGCACAGCTGTGGAGAGATACTAACCAAGTCCTCGGACCAGTCGGGATCAAATCCAATCCGAAAGAGAAGCTACGGTAAAGCGTGTGAATCTCACACAACAGGCAGTCTCCGTATGGGGCGATGCCAATCTTGTGAAATTCAACGTCACCAAAATACAAGCGTATCTCTTCACTGTATCACTGGAATATACCGACCGCCTTCAGTTGTTAAGGTTTGAAGTATCTCCAAATCTGAATTTCGGGTGGTTCATTGAGTCCTAGTCCAAAACATTTGCAAGGAAGCTGGGAGTCCTTGTAAAGGTGCGGCGATACTTCACGCCGGGACAGCTGCTTACTATATACTATAAAACGCAAGTCCAGTCGTGCATGGAGTATTGTGCTGCAAAATGCCACCTAGCAGCTTTGGACTCAATGGAAAGGCGTGCTAAGAGGTTTATTGGTGACCCGAATTTGGTTAAAACCAATCTTACCAGCTTCGACCACAGACGCAAGGTAGCCAGCCTTTCGGTTTTCTACAGGATGCATTTCGTAGAGTGTGCGCAGGAATTGCATAATTAAATTCCTCCCTCTCCCTTCCACCATCGGACAACCAAACGTTCGGCCAGTCTCCACCCTTTTGTTGTTCACTTACCACGCATTCGATCATAGATAAGCGTTGACTAAGTAGAATATTAAAAAAAAAACTCTAGACAATCTGCAATCACTGACACCTAAAATTTCTTTGAAAGATTCTTTGCATACCGTAATATGCAAGCTATCATCATTGGAAACGTCATACAACCTAGAATTTGTACGCCTGGATTCAACAGAAGCCGTACGATTAACAGACGTAATTACATGTCTTTTTGGCATCACCTTAATTAAAGAAAAGAGATAAGATTATTGCAAATCATAATTTACCATGACATAAACGCTTTGGAAGAGCTTGCTTTGCTGATTAGGCGTAATTTTTTCATGATACTTTTGTTTACAATTACATTAACGGGCAGTATCACTTTGTTTTGGTAGCACTATAACATCTTTAACATTAATATACTCCTCACCTCTTGAACCCTTTTCCTTTGCCATATTCTTCTTTCATTTGCTAGGATGTCTCACTCTTTTTCTAGGTTTACTTTGTATGTCAATAATATCGGAATTTATATTGTTTGCTCATTGGTATTCATCCCACAAGTTACCAAGCAAATCTGTAGAAGTTGTCGAATTACGTCCAAATGGCTGATAATTTGAACCAAGGTCTTGAAATGGATCTTCTTGTATATCGGAACCAAAGATTTCTGTCAACAAAAAAAAATCTTAGAACACTAGAATGATGAAACTAACAAACTACTTCCCTATTTTATGGAATTGTCAATATCTTACCTTGCAGTTACACACTGAAAATGTAATAGCGTGTCAATGTCAAGTATATTTTTTTAATAATAATCATAAAAAGCTAGATTCTCTGACTAGTATACAGTTATCTGTGAGCCAGATCATTTCGGTGGTGTAGTAATCTATCAGACACCCTAAAAATATTTATATATAATGAAGGTCAATATGAACAATGGTATTCCAGAGATGAATCATGTGATGAAGAATGGGTCACCGAGAATGAAAACTAAATTCAAATATTGATGTTTTAACCAATAAAATGTTTTTAATAAATAAATGATTTTTTAATGTTAATTAATTCCACACAAATTAGCTAAAAAACTTTTTTTAATATACTCATTACTTTTATATCATTTTATATTACTTGAGTGCTATAAATAAAAAGAAGTCACAGTATTTTTTTTCGATATAATTATTTTCGGGACAATCAATTTCATTCGAAGCTAATATTCTGTATTACTTAGAAAAGTAGCAATTTTATTCGATAAATTACATACAGAGTATTCAGCAATTTTTACTACATTCATTATAACAAAAATATATCATCATTTTTCTTTTAAAAATCTATTCTGTCTCATTACCTGTATTCACAAATAAATTAAATTTGAATTTGAATACTCGTATTCTTCAGCAGGCTTTTGAAAGGCTGTAAAAATAAATATGTGAATAATTGATATTATTGTATAAAAATATGATTGAGATAAATTCAATATTTTAATTTAACGTGTAGTAGTGGTGTAAGAACATCCACTACTCTATGTCATCCCGTGCGTGTCATAAGAAGTGATAGAGGGAATCAAATCAGGTTCAGGAGATGGGCAGCAGCGTCTTCTAAAAATAAAAAGCTGGGGTTGCAAAAGTGCTTGTCAAGCATTGCGACTATGGCAAATATCCTTCCTATGAGGCAATCTATGAGGGAGGCCTATGTTGAGCTTAATAGGCTATAACTTTATAACGGTAAAACATTTATGTGCTTTCATTAAGCTTAATAACAATCTGTGAATCTGTAGGCTATTATACAACTGATCGATATCAAGAAATTTAATATTTAATAAGCAGCAGATTGCTTACAAATATATTATATAAAATACAACTGTAGCCGTGGTCCTCAGGGAATATTAATTATAACAAATTGAGCCTTTGATTTGAAACGTGACAGGAAATGATACTGGTATAATATTTATCTGTAAAGAACTTATGATAAAGACCTTTTGTCTACTGTTCGTTGCTGGATGGTAGGTCCATTTATTAATTATTCTGAAGGTGAACGTAACGTTTTGGGAGATTTGTTGCTAAGTAAGGTAATTTATGTAAGTATATATTCATTAGATCAATATGCTCTTATAATAAAAATGAAACTGTAGTACGTAGTTTATTAATGTAATTAAGAATTTAATGCCTTTATTGTTAAATATCGTAAATCTATTACTTTTTGCCACGTGATGAGAAGAAAATCTATTATATCACTTCGTGTTTCTTTAATGTGTGTGTGTGTCTTTGTGGCATTCCTTGGGGGAGGCCTATGTTCAGCAGTGGACTTATGAAAGGCTGTAATGAATGATGATGATGTGTTTTTTTAATAGAATGAGGGCGACAATCGAGCATATAATCCACCTGATGGTAAGTGGATGCTTTAACCCATATTGGTACATCTACATCTAACCTCGAGTAAGAATGTAGTTGCGTTATCACCTGAGGACTAAGATCAAACGCCTCGTTTCCAGTAAAAAGGATCTCTGGTTCTCTTCACCATACGAAACACAGTAGAATTAAGCTGCTATTTTACGCTAGATTCTGTGAGAGCGTCGTCTTTTCCCGGTCGAGTCGACACATTTGTGCTACAGTCATAGTATAGCTGCAGCCGGGCTCTACCACTTAAGTCGTGAGTGATGTAAGAGAATTGACTTGAAAATGCGAGAAAGACCTTCCTGACTTCCAACAGATGGAGGTACAACTATACCTGCATGTACCTATGCTAGACTTATTTACTTTTAGATGTAAGGATTACAAAGTGCACACTGTCCACCTGACGATAAGTAGATGCTGTAGCCTGTAGACGTTAAAATATTATAAACTAAGAGTCAAAATGCCAATGCGTTGACACCTCTGAGAACTGAGACAAAATGTTTACTTACCAGTGAAAAAACGGTTTTCGGTAAATTAGGTTCTGTGCGACCATGGTTTTTCTCCAGTCAAGCAGACCATTTCATACTGCAGCCATAACATGGTGCAGCATGGCTCTAAAACGTAAACAAAAACCCAGAAAATAAAATATTTGGACTAGTGAGAGGGAGAATCGTCAAAGGTGCGAAAGTCTGATATTTTGTGATCGCCATTTCTCCAGCTAAGTGTGGCGATTTTGGCAAATCCTCTCTGCAGCAGTAGAGACCAATGTCCTTCAGTGGACTTTGCTGACGATGAAGAAAAACAACTATTTACTTATCTTGAGGATTTTTAATATGTGTTTTATAAAACAGCAAAGCTAGTTCGCAACTCTCATGTAAGTCAGTCGTATCAATTGCTGGATTTGAGTGACGATTACAGTCAAATTGATTTTTGAAGTGGTAGAGTAATGCTGCAGCTATATTAGTAGTATAGTTGCAGCACAAATGGGTCGGCTCGACCGGGGAAGGACCACACTCTCATAGAATACCAGCGTAAAATAGCAGCTTAAGGCTGATGTGTTTCGTATGGTGAGTATAGAGAACCGGAGACCCTTTTTACTGGAAATGAGGCATTTCATCTTAGTCCTCACAGGTGACAACGCATCTGCATTTTGATTTGTAATAAGGGATAGATGTAGATGTCTATGGACCGCAGCAACCACTTACCATCAGGTGGACTGTGTGCTCGTTTGTCACCCTTAACCTATAATAAAAAAAATTGAAGATTTAAAAATGACTTGTGATTTTGAAATTATTATTATGTTTTTTCTTCATCTAATTAAATAAGATGTTTGAGCTCGATCCAAAATAAATAAAAGTTTATAAGAATAGTTATTTTATACTTACGCCAATATAAACCTTTACTTAATAATTAACCGTAATTTAATCATTGAAAGTAAAGATTTTGTCAATATCTTACATTATCTTAACGTTACCATGCTACCAATCACCAATACTATCCAAGTCACGAACGGCTACTTCTTTGAAAATGTCAGTTGAGATATGCTAGACGCTTTTACTCAAGTTGTCATTAAAATTCTTCAGATATATCACACAATTCCAGATATATATATACATAATATATCTATATTTTTATTTTTATCTTGCGATGAATCCATACGGTACAAGACACATGTAATCAATATTATCGCTATTTATAGATTAATGATAGCGACTATAGTATACCTGTGTTATAAAGGGCATACTGAAAGTTCTGTGGTCCTGGCCGCTCATAAAGACTTGTATTTTGAATGATATATTTTTTTAAATATAAGAAACTCGTATTATACTGATTAAAATATTTTTTGCTGCGAAGTCGCGTGTCAATTGTTTGTTTCATTATAGTTTGAAGTTTGTTGTCCGTAGTAAAAACGAAACTTATGCGAAAAAATTTTAGTGCGATGATTTTTTATGATTTTAAAAGTTCACTCTCTCCACAACGTTGCACTGCTCGTCTTCAAAATACTTTTCGGCAGGAAGCACCGTATTTGAGCACCGTAAGGTATTGGTATGCAGAATATGATCTCAGCCGAGTTTTTCATCATGATAAAATTCGTGAAATTCGAGCCTCAACTGCGATCACTAAGAAAATGTGGTTATTGTCAGGTGACTAATTGAAGAAAATTTACTGAGCCAGAAGTGGCCGTGATAGCTTTAAATCAGAACGTGAAAAACATGCCCTCACCAATAGTCCTTATGTTTTTAAAAATTGTTTCAGCAAATTATAAAGCGTTTAAAATTCATTGGAATATACTTTGAAAAACAGTAAATATATTAGTTTACTTATGAATTGTTTTATTTATGAGTAACGTAAAATTTTTGTTGCTCCACTTAGCTCTACGACGTTGAAATATGGTATAGAATGGAATATAATAGACTAGAATAGAATAGAATAGAATAGAATAGAATAGCGTAGAATAGAATAAATAGAATATAAATTTATTTGTTAAACTATGGTACAAAAAGTTGTTACCTATTTTGACTGATTCCTCGTTGATTTAGTGGTCGTAAACGCACCTGCTGATCATAAGGGTTCGAATCGTAGATCGGACGTAAAAACAGTTATTTAGTTATTCTGTTAAGAAAATCAGTGGCAGACCAGAGTTACGAAGTTGGCGATGTTTTATCCCTGTTCCTCGAAAAGCATGTAAAGTCATTGGTGCTACGCCTGATCCCTGTCCATTTGTGTCGGATTGCTATAGTATCGGATAATGAGAGTGTGGGATTAGAGAATGCACCTGTGCTTGCGTACACACACACACACACACACACACACACACACACACACACACACACACACACACACACACACGCACACGCACACGCATGCGCACGCGCACGCGCACACGCATACGCACACGTACGCGCACGCGCACGCGCACGCGCACGCACACGCAGATACACACACTCACACACACACACACACACACGCACACACACACACACACACACACACACACACACACACACACACACACACGCACGCACGCACGCACGCACGCACGCGCACACACACGAATGCACACACGCACGCACGCACGCACGCATGCACGAACGCACGCACGCACGAACGCACGCACGCACGCACGCACTAACGCACGCACGCACGCACGCACGAACGAACGCACGTACGCATGCACGCACGCACGAACGCACGCACGCACGCACGCACGCACGCACGTACGCACGCACGCACGCACGCACGCACGCACGCACGCACGCACGCACGCACGCACTAATAGGTCTTTATCTAAGAGATTGCCGTTCTGCAGTACTAGCCATTTCAAATCAAAATAAATTTTTGTTTGGTTAAGAATTCTAATTTAAAATTAAATTTATTTTAACTCCGTAGTCGCCATAAAACTTTGGTCAACAATGACGAATTAAAGGCGATTGTGGAAGCTGATGATAATCTACGGCTGAGTTTGCTTTAGCATTTGACGTTAGAATCAAAACGATATTGGTCCATTTGCGTCAAATTGGTAAGGTAAAAAAGCTTGACAAATGGGTGCCCCACAACCTCAATAATCGCCATCTTGAAGTATGCGTCGAGACGTGACTTGCACTGCTCAAAGGTACACAAACGAAGGAATTTTGAGACGCACTATTACCTGCGACGAAAAATAGATTATTTTTGACAATGGCAAGTGCTCAGCAAGTTGGTTGAATCCTGGTTCAGCATCTAAACAATGCTCTAAACGAAAACTTATATGTAATTAACAGTTCATAAAATTAAAAAGCCTTTTCTTTTGATATAGGTTTTTATCGGTTTTGTATGAAACTCTATAAGGTACTTCTACGTTCAAGTAATATTTTAGTGTCGTGTTTATGATTTTTTATTGAGCCACTTATTATGATTTGCGTTTCTGTCTTCACACAGTCCTCGTTTATGAAAACTGAATGATTAATTTTCATAAAGTGATTTTGTTTTGGTACAAAAATTACAATGAATTAGATTAATAGTCGTTCAAATAGTTAAAAAGTACTGTAAATTCGTCAGTTTATTACTCACAAATTAATAAACGAAGAGCTCTAACTTTAGAAGAGTAAAATAACAATTGTAGTGTAGAATAACAACAAAATTGGCTGATTTAAGGACGTAACTTGAAGTTGTCCACGCCGGCAGTAAATGGAAGGATTTAAAGTTAGATTGTTCTTTAAATCACATTTTACTATTTATTATTTTCTTATAGAACGTACAAGTTTTAGGCGTTGGATACTCTTGAACATACAGCTGAAAATCCGTTACTTTTGAAGTCTGAAGCAGGGACTTATTATTGGATTAAGTAAATTCTAACTTTGATGTGAATTGTAACGTTTTAAATTTAAATTATAAAATATATGAAAAATTAAAAATGAAGAAAATCAAACTACGCTTTCCTTTAGCTGCTCTAGGTAGAATATACTTGCTTTTATAATACCTGGCTGGGTGATATCATATGCTTGGGATCCCATACTTAATAAAATTAAATTTTAGCCCAAGTATTGGAGCACTTCAAGATAATGTAAGCTTATTCTGCTTATATTGGACTGAAGATTAATACAGTGAAATTTGATTAAGTGGGACCTGGATAAGTGAGAAAACTGTATAGCTGGAATTCATGCTTAAGTCCCAACACTTTAGTTGAATTACCTCTGTTAATGGGACAAAATAAACCTCTACTTTATCTGGGATTAGTTCTTCGATTTTATCGTCATAATTACCTCTATAGTTGATAAAGCGAGTGTGTTTTACCTCTTTTACTGAGACTATATTTTAGGGATTAGTTCTTTCGATTTTATTCGTCATACTTACCTCTATAATTGAGACAGCAAATATATTTTACCTCTTTTACTGAGACTATATTTTGTGTACCGTTTTGTTTACTAATTCGTATTCTACTCGCAAATTTCGCACTTGGCTAATTATGTAAAAGTGATCTCCAGTTCTAGTTTGGTTTCGCTATCGTCCGGAAGTTTATGTACTATGTTTACAAACTACGTTATTTTATTTAATAATCGCATCTCACCTCTATTACTGGAACCCTCTGTAAATGAGACAGATATTTATTTAAACCTGGATATCTGAGACACTAGTTAAATGGAATACCTTTTTAACTCAGACAAATTTGCGGGTCTCTTAAGGTCCCAATTATCCAGGTTTCACTGTATTTAAAAGTTGAGGATAGCCTTAGCTATCACTCTTCAGTTCCTTGCCCCCCTCCCCACTCTATCATACTGTAAACAGCTCGAAACTTGAATTAAAAAGTTTAAATAAACGCGATAAAATCATTAAAATTATTTTCATTTAATGTGTAGTATTCGCGTAAATATAAGAATCATAATTTTTACCACTAATTTCTTGATTAAAACCTGTGTACAAGGGAAATTCTATTTAACTTAATTCCAATTCTATTTGGAGTGAACGCTGCGAAGATGCGGACTTGTTTAATTTAATGTTCGTAGCATACGCCACGTGACAATGCATACAAAATTGCATCACATATTATCATTAGTTACACTCGAGCTAATACGAATCTGGCTGCAGTACCAATAAATATTAATTTTCTAATACAGACCGTAAAATGAAATTTCTACTTTCTAACTAGAGTTAAAAAGGATATTATAAGAAAAGGGTGCTTTAGGGTTTCGACCATATTTCTTTTACTCGTAGGTTATTATTACAACTAAACTTTTTTTTAAGTCCGTGAACAGAATCTCACAAATAAATGGGCAAAAGCGTCTTCGTTGCCTATGAGACGATCTATGGGGGAGGCCTACGTTGAGCAATGGACTTTAACAGGCTGTTACGGTAACGCTTCCATTAAGTTTAATATCAATCTGAGAAAGGTTATGTACCACTAATCGATATAATGAAAATTAATATTTAATAAGCAGTAGAGTGCTTATAAATATTTTATATATAATCCGATTATAAATGCAGTCCTCTGAGAATATTAATTATAACAAATTGGGCCCTTGATTTGAAACGTGACGTCAAATGATACTGGTATAATGTTTCTCTGTAAAGGACTTAAGATAAAGACCTTTTGTCTACTGTTCGTTGCTGGATGGTAGGTACATTTATTAATTATTCTGAAACTGAACGTAACGTTTTGGGAAACTTGTTGCTAAGGAAGATAATTTATGTAAGTATACATACATTAGATTAATATGTGTTCTTATAATTAAAATAAAACTTTAGTTTAATTACGTAGATTATTTACGTAGTTAAGAATATAATGCAAATAATGTTAATTTTCGTAAGTAAATCGATTACTTTTTTGCCACGTGGTGAAAGGAGAATCTATTTTATTATTTCGTGTTTTTTATAGAATGAGGGTGACAAACGTGCACATAGTCCACTTGATTGTAAATGGCTGCTGTGGCCCATAGACATCTACACCAATCCTCGATTTTAAAAATTTGAAACGCAGTTGCGTTGTCACATGAGCACTGACATGGAACGCCTCGTTTCCAGTCAAAACAATTCGGTTCTCTACACTCACCATACAAAACACCAGCATTAAGCTGCTATTTTGCCTTTCCCCGGTCGAGTCGACCCATTTGATTTACAGCCATAATATAGCTCCAGACGTAAGAGCATTGCCTTGAAAAATGGCTTCCGACGGATGGAGGTACAACTTGGCATGTACCTATGCTGGATGAATTTTTGATAGAAGTAAGCATGACAAAGGGTATACAGTCTATCTGACGATAAGCGGATTTTATGGGCTATACATATTAAAATCTATCCTGAAATAATAATCGAAATGCCAATGCGTCACTTCTGAAAACTAAGACAGAATGTTTACTTACGAGTAAAAACCCTTTTTTACTGGTAAGTAAACATTCTCCAACAATCTCCGGTAACTTCGGTTTTCGTCACTCACTATACGAAGCATAGCAACAAATTTATACGTAGTAGAGCCATGCTGCAGCTATATTAGTAGTATAATTGTAGCACAAATGGGTCGGCTCGACCGGGGAAGGACCACGCTCTCATAGAATACCAGCGTAAAATAGTAGCTTAATGCTGCTGTGTTTCGTATGGTGAGTGTAGAGAACCGGAGACCCGTTTTACTGGAAAAGAGGCATTCCATCCTAGTCCTCACGGGTGACAACGCATCTACATTTTGATTCGCAAACGAGGATAGATGTTGATGTCTATGGGCCACAGCAACCACTTACCATCAGGTGGACTTTGTGCTCGTTTGTCATCCTATCCTATAAAAAAAAACATGATCTGTGCGAACGCGGTCCTTCCCCAGTCAAGCAGACAATTTCGTACTGCAGCCATAATATGCTTCATCATGACTCTAACACGTGCAATAGACGCAGAAAATAAAATACCTAGTCTAGTGAGAGGGAGCAGCGTCAAAAGTGCGAAACATCTGGTATTTTGCGATTTTTTCAAATCCTCTCTGCAACATCAGAGGGTCTCTCCTTCGGTTGACTTTGCTGACGAAGAAAAACAACTATTTACTTGTCTTTAAGTTTTTTAAATTTGTGGTTTATAAGTTTTATTAAGTACTAAGTTTGTTCACAAATCTTATATATTCTAGAGTGAATTACAGTCACTGCATATTTTAGCTAGTTTCAGTAAAAACAATCCATTGCTGGATTTGAGTCGCAATTGGCATGCAGAAATTTGTCGGAAGCGCTACGATTTAAAATCAAATTAAAGATTCAGAAATGACTTTCGTGATATTATTGTTTTTGTTCATTGAATAAAACAAATATTACGGATTCTATCGCGATTAATTGTTGTTATTAAATTTCAATCCCTTCCGGGAAGTCTGCAGTCATATCCTAGACAGCCCCCGCCATTACATTAGATTTGATAAACCACAAATTTTCGCAAAAGAACATCGATTTCTGCCAAGGATGATACGTGAGGTTATTGAATTTAAAAAACATCCTAATTTCAATAGAGATGGTGGCTGGGGACCTACTACCACCTGCTTGGGATCCTTTATTTAATAAAATTATAACTAAAACCAAGCTAACCAATACAAGACTTCAAGACACAGTAAGTTCATTCCGCGTAGATTGGACCAAAATTAATAATTAAAATATCTGAAGGTACTCTGAGTTAACTCTGACATCGGGACGTCAATCACCTCAGTCCCCCATGACCATGGGTTCTGTAAGGCACCTAAAACGTCGGGAATTTTATAAAAATAAGTTAATTAAACGTGATAGAATCCGTAAATGTAGTTTTATTTGATGTGTAGTGTTCGCGCAAATATAAGAAATCATTATGTTTTTTGCTCATTTGATTAAATTAGATGTTTGCGCTCGATTGATAAATAAAAGTTTATAAGAATAGTTATTTTATACTTATGCCAAAATAAACCATTACTTGTAATTTAATCGTTGAAGGTTAAGATTTTTTTTAATATCTTACATTCTATCAACGTTAACAAGAAGTTCATTTATCACACAGCTTTAAAATCGTTAGGTCTTATAGCATATGGTAGCCATGACAGCCAGCCGGTACGAACGGCGACTTCTTTGAAAATGTCGGTTCAGGTTATGGTAGACGCTTGTATAACTCCCTCCTTTTCTTACCTGCCTATGTCATACATACATACATACATACATACATACATATAATCACGCCTCTTTCCTGTAGGGGTAGGCAGAGACCACTTCTTTCTACTTGCTACGATTCTTACATACTTGTTTCGGTTCGTCCACTTTCATTATTCCCTTCATACATGCTCTTCGGTTTAGGGTACTCTTGACCTGGCCTTTTTTCAAGACGTCCCTGATTTGATCTAGAAACGTCCGCCTAGGTCTACCCCTTCCAACACTTTCATTCACACTCGCCTTATACACCTTTTTCGTCAAACGTTCTTCATTCATTCTCTCGCGAATGGCCAAACCATCTCAGCATACCTTTATCAATTTTTGTCATTACATCTTCTTTTAGACCACAACGTTTCCTTATCTCACTATTTCTTATCCTGTCACTCAGTTTAACTCCTATCATACTTCTTAACGCTCTCATCTCAACTGCATTTATTCTGCTTTCATGTTTCTTCTGCCATACCCAACTTTCACTTCCGTACATGAGTGTCAGAACCAACAACTCCTCATGCACAGCCAAACGAGCCTTGTTAGACACCTTCCGACTGCTTATAAAGGAGTGCAAAGCTCCATTCACCATGTTTCCTGCATTCACTCTTCTTTCATTATCACTCTCACACTTTCCATCTCTCGTAAACTTTGAACCCAGATACACAAACTCTTTCACCTATTCAATTTGTTCATCTCCAATCACGATATTGCAGTCTGTCACTGCCTCATCTCTTTCAAACACCATCACTTTCGCCTTCTTTACATTCATCTTCATTCCCTTTCTAACAAAAGCTCCACTCATAGCAGTTACCATCTCCTGCAACTCCTCGGCCGAAGACGCAAGTAATACTTGGTCATCAGCATAGAGAAAACATTTGACGAGTAACTCATTCATTTTCAACACACTTTCATTCTCTTTTAAATCTGTCAAGCAATTGTCCATGAACAGATTAAACAGCCACGGTGACGCTACACATCCCTGTTTAACACCTTTTTTGATATTAAACCACTCAGTGTATGCCCCGTTTATCCTTACACAAGCACTAGAATCCCTATAAAAGAGATTGCAATGCTCGTATGAGGATACTGCTCACATCGTTCACGGACAGTGCTCTCCACAATTCATCATTCAAATAGATTCCCCTTAAAATATATCTTTTAATTGTAATCAGTTTTATTTTTTTAAATATTTCGAGGCTGTCGATCATCCACCATACGGACTACGATATACTCGTAATTTATGTCAAGCAAGTCCCATGGACGTGACTGCGCAAACATAAATGTTTTTTTAATAAAATATTTTTTGTTTACTATTTCATACTGCGAGCACTTTATCATTATTTAAGGTTTACATAAGGGCATCACGGTGAACATAATATTAATAAAGTATTTTTTTCTAAAAATTCTTTTAAGATGAAAATAATTAATTATTCAAAGAATTTATTTGATAAGACTCGTAAAATAAAGATATTAAAGTATTTAAACAAAAATTCAGGCTAACATTTAACGTAATATGTTATGCTTGATAATATTCGCGAAACATTTTTTTTCAGCATCCATGGTCGCGGGCGGGAGGGGGGGGGGTTGGGGGTTCTGAAGTGTTAGACGTCCCGATGTTATTAATTAATTAATAATTTATTTCAGACTAGGCTGTCCATAGAGTGTTAGTAATACAATGAAACTTAAAAACTGTATTAGTAATAACAGAAACAGACTATTATAAATTACCCTATATCTAGGCGAAACCAGTGCCTCCAGTTAGGACTCTCAATATGTTCAGCAATGATCCTCAGGTAGCCGTTAGGACTGTCTCTCACTCTGCGCATCAACGGGGCTGCTCTTTTTCTAATTATGGCATAAAGCCATCCACTTGTGAATCTACAAACATCGCTGACGCACTGCCAAGGCAGCCCCATCAACATCCTGAAGGCATTGTTGTACTGAACTCTCAGAGCGTTCACAACCCGTTGCGTACAGTTTGCCCACAGGCTGCAGGTATAAAATGATTGGCAGAAGGCCCTAAACAATGTTGTTTTGACTTTCCTTGAACACCTGGCAAACCTGCGAGCTAGAATATAGTTAATCTGGCTATCTTCAGTTTTTAAATATAAATTTTGTTTTTGGTCAAACACCTTAATCCCCCCGTGACTATACGTGCATCCAAAACGT